>OV815487.1:2138310-2738310 GCA_929108735.1 Andrena dorsata
AGGCACTGCAGCAGGATGCTGGCCCCGCCACCAGGGTACCAGGCGGCATCTCTTTGGCAGGCGTCGCTCCAGAATCGCCCTGTATGTCTTTCCTACATTTATCGGCTAGCGTGGATTTCCACCGATGCTGGCGGCTCGACCATTTTCACCTTTTATAATAATTTTGTATAAGAATATGTTTCTTGTCGCCATTTAGTTTTTCTATTGTTTTCACTAATTTCCAGTCGCGTCTATTTCTATTTGCCTGCACGTTTTAATCAACGTTTTATACAATTCCATTTGCATAGGAGACCAGTAAAAACAATAGAAATGATCCTTTGAAATCTGATTAATGTAACCTGAGTATTGTCACTTATACTTCAATTCACATAACGAATTGATAAGATTAAGATTTTTATTGATTCCTAATTCTCGCACGATAGCTTAAGGGGCAACATACATCTAGATATATAAAAAAAATTGATTTTTCAAAAATATTCTTATTCCATTGTATATCCATTTATCTGATGAGTTTTATGGTCCAGACATTGATGATTCAATGTAAGTATGAAAACTTATATTTATGCCAATTTTACGTAGGGGAGACCGGGGCAGGTTGTAACACGGGGTAAATTGTAACATAAATAAAATCTTTTGAACGACAAATCTGGTAACCTACAGCATTCGAGAGCTGCTTGACAATATTAGCACCGTCGATTTTAGTGACACAAACGAGCGTTATGTATTCATTTTGTGGTTATAGCCCAGAATTTTAGTTTTTAGGTTACGTAAGTAAATGTTGTCTCAGCACTTTTATTTCAATTAACCGGCATTAGAAACCGTTTGAATTTTTGCTTCTTTGTCGCAAACGAATCAGTACACATTGGTTTATAATAATGTATACGCAATTTAGTGATTTGATGTTTAGTTTCTCGTTTGCTGAGATAAAACCCAAAAATTCGACCTCGGGGGTAAATTGTAACATGTTACTGTACTTACTCCACTTCAAATGGTGATAACTCAAGCTATTTGCTGACACACCGGAAAAAGATGCTCTAGACGAACAACAGAACAATCGAGAATCCAAAAAGTACAAAAAAGTATAAACGATAAAGTAAAGAAAGCGAAGAAGAAGATTTTGATAGAATCAGATGAATATAAGCAATGATTGTTTAACTCGCGTATATCAAATGTTTAATAATGATCTGTGTTCTCATTTATATTTTTTAGAAACGTTTATTTGTGTTCATATCTGTATTTAAATAAGTAAAACAGATGTGTTACAACCACCTTTTTTACAGTAAAATAACGTACATTTGCTTTCGTGGGGTATACAAAAAAGTACGCTCAACAAATTAAACGTACATTTTAATCTTATTAGCTTTTATTTCTTACAAACATATTTTCTATTGCTTTTAGGGATATACTACGGTATGACCCAACCAACGGAATGAACTGAAATTTTGAGGGGTTGGGCGGGAGGGGGTCAGAACCTGTAATATAAAATTTCAGCCGCGGGTATTTGTTACTTTCTGAGATATTAGTAAAAAACTTTCGGCATAATACAGTATTGTCTCCCTATGGGCGCTGCTTGATGCACACTCTGTGGGCTTTTCGCTATCCCCACCACTTCTGTCTCACTCTTGTCCGGCGAAGGCAAGAGCGAGACGGAACGAGAGCGAGCGAGAGCCACTGAAAGCGAGAGAGAGCGTTTCGGGACTGGCGACGCGTTGATGTTTTGTCTCGCTCCGTCTTTCGGACGCCTGACACTCCGTCCTTTGCGTGCGCGATGGTCGCAAGCGCTTACGGTCAGCAGAGATGGGCATTATTTAAATCAGGCATGGAACTAAAGTGAACGCCGCGGCCGTTTTTCGGAGGCAACGCCTCCTTTCTCCCGCCGCGCGTCTTCGCCCCCGCGGCGGGCCTAGGAGCTTCGAGCGCCTCAGACCCGTACCATATGAACCGCGCGTGGCGCATTAGGGCGACACCCGTATCAATAGATTTCCGCATCACCCATGGGGTACTATTATCGATGCGTTTTTTTTTGACAGTGGTATCCCCTGTAGGCCTATTCCACTGTGTCACGCGATAAAAATGGATAGAAGAAACGCGTTTTACTATCAAAATTTTAAATACGTTTGGGAAAACTTAATTTTCGCGCACGTTTAGACGTGCTGGGCATTTCTAAAATATCAACGGGGAGGCTGGTCGACGTTGTACGTATTAAAGTTGAAAGCGAGGAATCGCTTAGCCGTGTGCGCTGTTCTGTCTTAATGGCACGCATTTTTGAGAACGAACATTCGCACAAATATGTTGACCCGAACATGGAAAAAATTTGGAGCGCGAAATTTCTAAGTTTAGGGTATGTCGATTCTTCCAGCGTTTTAAAGAATTCGGCTCCTTTTTCTTCCCTCGTTTTCAAAGAAATGTCGTGCTGAAGATCGCACAGTTCTTCTTGATACTCGAGGGCCTGTTCTTCAATTTTTACGGTGAGGGGATTCTCAAAGAGAATTAGATCATTTCTGAGCGAGTCGAAGTCAGTGAAACGCTCATCGAACTGATCTATCACCGATTGAAGAACGTGTAAATGATTATCAAAATCACACTCATTGCCGAATTCCTCGAAAATTACCCTACACGAGGGCAAAAAGAAAAAAAATTTTTCTTCCAACAGGAGATGATTTTGATACACTAGCAACCTCCTACGAAAAGAATCGACGTGGCTGAACAACTGCGAAATAGTTTGACCGGGTTTCTGCAGTTTTAAATTTAATGTATTTAAATGATTAGTCAGATCTACTATAAGTGAGAGTTCACAAAGGAAACTCGCATCTGTTAATAAGGGGAAATATTCTGCTCCCTTTTTTTCTTGATATTCTTGCAAGAAATGGAAGATCTCATTTCTTATAGCAAAGAATTGACTTAGACATTTCGCTGCACTGAGCCAGCGTACTTCGCAATGCAAAGGGACATCAGTGTAAGCAGCGTTATCTGTTTCAAGAAATTCTATGAATTTCCTGTGAGATAGAAATTTATTTCCGCCCTTGATAGAGTTGATTAGTTGCGTCTGTTCGATCTGTACGAATGGAAACGTCTGACCGAAAATACGTGACATACAATGTTGGAAAACAGAAAACAGTCGCTGATACAATGTTGGAAAACAGAAAACAGTCTCTGTAACTGTAACGTATTTTCGTTTCCATTCGTTCAGTTGGAACAGACGGCGAAACAGATCAAGATGTCTACAGAGCAAAGGTATTATCAAAATTTTGACAAGGTATGGGAAAACTTTTTTTTTGCTAAAATTAGTGATCGTACGATGTGTCTTCTTTGCGGATTTGAGCCTGCCCTAGTAAAGAAAAATGCTATTGAACGGCACTTTTCAAGTTGTCATGCGCAAAAGTATACATCGTATGAAGGCCGCGAAAAATTTGATTTAATAGAGGGGCTCAAATTAGTATATCAAGAAGGTCGTACGTATGTTCCTGAAGAAGCTTCTTCGGTGGAAAAAGCTCGCATAGCTTCTTACGCCATTTCTCATTTAATAGCAAAGCAGGGTAAACCGTTCACTGAGGGCGATTTCGTAAAGAAATGTCTCATTGAAGCGGTTAAATCCTTCGGGACGTGTATCACTCTTGAAGAAGCTGAGAGTATCGCATTGGGTAGAAAAACTGTGAGCTCCCGAATTTTTGATATAGGCGCATCCACAGAGCAAAAATTAATTGAACTTTTAATTAACTGTCGTTATTTCTCTTTGTGTTTGGATGAAAGCACCGATAACCGGCATACGAGTCAATTGAGCATTTTCGCTCGCATTGTACAAAATGATTTTTCGTATGTCGAGGAGCTTTTGGACTTCGTGCCTTTGCACAATACAACGACAGGACTGGATATTTTTAACGCAGTAGAGAACACTGTTAAAAAATTCCAGGTTGACTTTTCTAAATGCTCTGTAGTGGTAACCGATGGTGCAAAAGCCATGACAGGTGCCAAAATAGGACTGAACGGGCAGTTTAACCCTTCGTTGACTCTCTGGGTGTGAGCCACCCATAAGCCGATTTTGACTCTCTGAACCTTTTATATGCAAAATAAATACCTTTTTCTCAAAGTCGACTTACAAATTATTTTTTCTCCTAAAATATTATATCCGAACATCAACTCTGTAGATTTTTAGCTTTTAATATTGACATTTGTAAAAGTTACAATTTTTTTAAGATTTTCTTCGTTTTTTCTCGACATGTGGTAATGTAGAATTATTTTACAAAAACTGTGATGAAATTTCAATAAATAAATTATTGGAATACATTATAGAGACCTTGAAATTGATCCATGATTTTTTTCATAATAATTGGATTCTTTGGATGAAAATGGCACTCGTTCAAAAATTGCTCTGGGTGTGAGCCACCCAGGTGTGTCAAAGTTGATTGAAAAAGGAGGTGTGTCAACGAAGGGGTAAAAAACGCGGGTTTAAATTCCCAATGATGCACTGCATCATTCATCAGGAAGCGTTATGTGGGAGAGATATAAAATTATCTTCCGCCATGAAGAAGGTTACGCAACTAATCAACTCTATCAAGGGCGGAAATAAATTTCTATCTCACAGGAAATTCATAGAATTTCTTGAAACAGATAACGCTGCTTACACTGATGTCCCTTTGCATTGCGAAGTACGCTGGTTCAGTGCAGCGAAATGTCTAAGTCAATTCTTTGCTATAAGAAATGAGATCTTCCATTTCTTGCAAGAATATCAAGAAAAAAAGGGAGCAGAATATTTCCCCTTATTAACAGATGCGAGTTTCCTTTGTGAACTCTCACTTATAGTAGATCTGACTAATCATTTAAATACATTAAATTTAAAACTGCAGAAACCCGGTCAAACTATTTCGCAGTTGTTCAGCCACGTCGATTCTTTTCGTAGGAGGTTGCTAGTGTATCAAAATCATCTCCTGTTGGAAGAAAATTTTTTTTTCTTTTTTCCCTCGTGTAGGGTAATTTTCGAGGAATTCGGCAATGAGTGTGATTTTGATAATCATTTACACGTTCTTCAATCGGTGATAGATCAGTTCGATGAGCGTTTCACTGACTTCGACTCGCTCAGAAATGATCTAATTCTCTTTGAGAATCCCCTCACCGTAAAAATTGAAGAACAGGCCCTCGAGTATCAAGAAGAACTGTGCGATCTTCAGCACGACATTTCTTTGAAAACGAGGGAAGAAAAAGGAGCCGAATTCTTTAAAACGCTGGAAGAATCGACATACCCTAAACTTAGAAATTTCGCGCTCCAAATTTTTTCCATGTTCGGGTCAACATATTTGTGCGAATGTTCGTTCTCAAAAATGCGTGCCATTAAGACAGAACAGCGCACACGGCTAAGCGATTCCTCGCTTTCAACTTTAATACGTACAACGTCGACCAGCCTCCCCGTTGATATTTTAGAAATGCCCAGCACGTCTAAACGTGCGCGAAAATTAAGTTTTCCCAAACGTATTTAAAATTTTGATAGTAAAACGCGTTTCTTCTATCCATTTTTATCGCGTGACACAGTGGAATAGGCCTACAGGGGATACCACTGTCAAAAAAAAACGCATCGATAATAGTACCCCATGGGTGATGCGGAAATCTATTGATACGGGTGTCGCCCTAATGCGCCACGCGCGGTTCATATGGTACGGGTCTGAGGCGCTCGAAGCTCCTAGGCCCGCCGCGGGGGCGAAGACGCGCGGCGGGAGAAAGGAGGCGTTGCCTCCGAAAAACGGCCGCGGCGTTCACTTTAGTTCCATGCCTGATTTAAATAACTTATCAAATAAAAGAGACTTTAGTCTCATTCGTCGCGAATATGGCGAGCCTTTGAGCCAATATTCATATATTTCTCTCTTCATTTTTACAATCAATCTTTCAACACCCGATAATTGGAAAACCTCATGCGACCGTCAGCTATCGCCGGTCGTCAGAACTGTTTACTGTTTAGTCTCGTTGACTCCCCATCAGGACCGCACACAACCTAAGTCCCTGCAATGAAAATCAAGACCGGAATTGGTTGTACTATTATATATTTTGCACAAAATGAAACGAGACCTCCAAACGCCCGCTCGTTTGGAAAACTCTACAGAGGCCACCCGTCTACCGAAGTCACGAGCACAGTTGATTTTCCATACTCCTCGACCCTTGAAACAATTTATGACCGGCGAAGGCGTCATTGAACGGGGTCGTCGCCGTAGCCGTTGCAACGTAAACAGACCCACGATGCATCGACCAGCCTTATCCGCTCAGCGCCGAATTGTCTTACAATTTACTGAAGTTATCACAATTCATGAGAAAGACTGACTTTAGAGTTTAGACGAACAAAAATATATTGTTTATGATTTTTATCTCGAATACTAACGATTCGGTTTAGCAAACTGTAAATGGAAAAAATTGTGTCGTGACGAGCTTTAAAACACCATATTTTTTAAAATCCACTTTAGCAACATTTAGTTTTTCAATCTTCCTTAGCGTTTCGGCAATACTTTTTCACATTTTTCAGCGCTAGTCTCGTTATTGCACCTGACCGTTCATTAACCGACGAACATTTTCTTAAAATTGGTGTGAAACGCCAATTTTTTAACTACCTTTACGTGCCTAGCGACAAAAACTCTCAATTACTACCTGATGCAGCTAAACTACACATCTGGCCGGTCATAAATTGTTTCAAGGGTCGAGGAGTATGGAAAATCAACTGTGCTCGTGACTTCGGTAGACGGGTGGCCTCTGTAGAGTTTTCCAAACGAGCGGGCGTTTGGAGGTCTCGTTTCATTTTGTGCAAAATATATAATAGTACAACCAATTCCGGTCTTGATTTTCATTGCAGGGACTTAGGTTGTGTGCGGTCCTGATGGGGAGTCAACGAGACTAAACAGTAAACAGTTCTGACGACCGGCGATAGCTGACGGTCGCATGAGGTTTTCCAATTATCGGGTGTTGAAAGATTGATTGTAAAAATGAAGAGAGAAATATATGAATATTGGCTCAAAGGCTCGCCATATTCGCGACGAATGAGACTAAAGTCTCTTTTATTTGATAAGTTATTTAAATAATGCCCATCTCTGCTGACCGTAAGCGCTTGCGACCATCGCGCACGCAAAGGACGGAGTGTCAGGCGTCCGAAAGACGGAGCGAGACAAAACATCAACGCTTCGCCAGTCCCGAAACGCTCTCTCTCGCTTTCAGTGGCTCTCGCTCGCTCTCGTTCCGTCTCGCTCTTGCCTTCGCCGGACAAGAGTGAGACAGAAGTGGTGGGGATAGCGAAAAGCCCACAGAGTGTGCATCAAGCAGCGCCCATAGGGAGACAATACTGTATTATGCCGAAAGTTTTTTACTAATATCTCAGAAAGTAACAAATACCCGCGGCTGAAATTTTATATTACAGGTTCTGACCCCCTCCCGCCCAACCCCTCAAAATTTCAGTTCATTCCGTTGGTTGGGTCATACCGTAGTATATCCCTAAAAGCAATAGAAAATATGTTTGTAAGAAATAAAAGCTAATAAGATTAAAATGTACGTTTAATTTGTTGAGCGTACTTTTTTGTATACCCCACGAAAGCAAATGTACGTTATTTTACTGTAAAAAAGGTGGTTGTAACACATCTGTTTTACTTATTTAAATACAGATATGAACACAAATAAACGTTTCTAAAAAATATAAATGAGAACACAGATCATTATTAAACATTTGATATACGCGAGTTAAACAATCATTGCTTATATTCATCTGATTCTATCAAAATCTTCTTCTTCGCTTTCTTTACTTTATCGTTTATACTTTTTTGTACTTTTTGGATTCTCGATTGTTCTGTTGTTCGTCTAGAGCATCTTTTTCCGGTGTGTCAGCAAATAGCTTGAGTTATCACCATTTGAAGTGGAGTAAGTACAGTAACATGTTACAATTTACCCCGAGGTCGAATTTTTGGGTTTTATCTCAGCAAACGAGAAACTAAACATCAAATCACTAAATTGCGTATACATTATTATAAACCAATGTGTACTGATTCGTTTGCGACAAAGAAGCAAAAATTCAAACGGTTTCTAATGCCGGTTAATTGAAATAAAAGTGCTGAGACAACATTTACTTACGTAACCTAAAAACTAAAATTCTGGGCTATAACCACAAAATGAATACATAACGCTCGTTTGTGTCACTAAAATCGACGGTGCTAATATTGTCAAGCAGCTCTCGAATGCTGTAGGTTACCAGATTTGTCGTTCAAAAGATTTTATTTATGTTACAATTTACCCCGTGTTACAACCTGCCCCGGTCTCCCCTACGTAAAATTGGCATAAATATAAGTTTTCATACTTACATTGAATCATCAATGTCTGGACCATAAAACTCATCAGATAAATGGATATACAATGGAATAAGAATATTTTTGAAAAATCAATTTTTTTTATATATCTAGATGTATGTTGCCCCTTAAGCTATCGTGCGAGAATTAGGAATCAATAAAAATCTTAATCTTATCAATTCGTTATGTGAATTGAAGTATAAGTGACAATACTCAGGTTACATTAATCAGATTTCAAAGGATCATTTCTATTGTTTTTACTGGTCTCCTATGCAAATGGAATTGTATAAAACGTTGATTAAAACGTGCAGGCAAATAGAAATAGACGCGACTGGAAATTAGTGAAAACAATAGAAAAACTAAATGGCGACAAGAAACATATTCTTATACAAAATTATTATAAAAGGTGAAAATGGTCGAGCCGCCAGCATCGGTGGAAATCCACGCTAGCCGATAAATGTAGGAAAGACATACAGGGCGATTCTGGAGCGACGCCTGCCAAAGAGATGCCGCCTGGTACCCTGGTGGCGGGGCCAGCATCCTGCTGCAGTGCCTCGTCGAATTTTATGGCTTTTGATCCTCGAAGGGGTTGGAATACAATAAAAAGTGAGAAATGTCCACGATTTCCGCATTTCTCATCAGATCTCTGCGAAAACGACGTCAATCGATTCCTTATGTTTTTCCGATGAAAATCGTGCCAAAATGTCATGTAAATTGGATTATTTTTAACGAAGCTAGCGTGAAATTATATAAACCAATTTTTCATCTAATTTCCTACATTAAGATCCGAATTACGTCGTTCTTAGTGTTAGTTTCATCGGCCAAACATAAGGAATCGATTGGCGTCGTGGCCATTTCTCACTTCTTAATAGGTACATCAACCTCTTCGGGGTACCAGGTGGTACGTCTTTGAGTCCAGTCGCTCCAGGATCACCCTGTATCCAATTGAAATGAAAAAATTAAACTTATTAGAAAATAGAATTTATTTTAATACATATTTAAAAGTTTAGGGTAATATGATTTTTCTACCCTCCGCCTCCTCCTCCTCTTCCTCCTCCTCCTCCACCACCGCGCCGGTGGCCTCCCCATCCTCTATATTCTCTATACGGGCCTGCATTATTCCCTCGCCCCCCCCCCCCGCCTCAACGAGGGTTGCCTCCTCTTCTTCCACCCCGCGGCCTACGACGTGACTCTCCACGGCCGCGGGTGTGGACCCACTTCTTTATTATTTTTTCTAGCTGAAACAGTAACATTAACATTAAGACATTTCTTAAACCGGAATAACATTCTGACAATTGCAACGTTTCGCACAAAGTAGATTAGTAGGAAGTAAGCCATAGAACCACATTCCACATACTTACTTGGTTCAGCCGTCTTTGCAGGTTAATTTCCGGGGGGGGGGGGCGGAATGGGGCCTGCACCCCCCCTTCCACCCTTTCGACCACCACCTCGGCCACCATCTCCGCCGCCGCGGGTGCATTTTGGGGCACCTCATCTTCCGCCTCCATCACCTCCATTATCGCAATTTCCATCTGAAAATCAAATCAAAATGTATAAAAAAAATCTTAAATTATGCACCTTTTATGCACGATTACCACTTTTTTAAATATCCTTTTTTATTAACGAAGTTGGCTTTACATTGTGCAAATCAATTTTTTATGTGGGCCATTTTCATCGGAAGGACATAACGACGTGCGTTACGAAAAACAGCAAGTTTCATTTACGAAAAAAAAACACGTATCAGTTTACTACCTAAAGAAGCACATTGCATCGTTTCTAACGAATATTAGCACGTTTGGTCTTCCGCCGCGAAAACTAGCATCAGGCCCGTTCCTGACGGGGGTGCAGAAAGTGCCCGCGCACATGATAAATCTTTAAAACTATGTATGTATAGATATGAAATTCTTAATTAACGAATATTAAATTAATAAGGACGGCAATAATGTTTTTGCACCTGAGCGGCACAAAACCCATGAACGGCCCTGACTAGCATATTTCAGTGCTTCGCCACGAAGAATAGCACATTTTGGATTATACGGTAGAAACTATCACGACGGAGCGCCGACGGGCGAGCAAAACTTTGGAAAAGGTTACAATGTAGGCGCGTTACGCGATTCCGTCACGCAGAGCGGCCCCACTTGCCATTGACTACCACTGTCGACGGTGCACGTGTTGCCAAACTCTTTCGTTTCTGTATTGAAAACGCGAGATGTTTTACTACTTCTGACAATGGTTTCCGGAGGAAAAATGTCTGTCGCATCGCGTGGAACGAAGAAACGGCTATTGAATGTTACAAGTCCGGAAAAAGTTAAATTTTGTCGAACAGTAATAATCTCCCAATAATATGATAGTAATTATTTATCGTTCTACACAACGAAGACAGACGAGCTGTTTTTCGTAACGCACGTCGTTATGCCGTCCCGACGGAAATGGTCCATTTGAAAAATCTATTTGCATAATGTAAAGTTAACTTCCTTAAAAATATCCCGATTAAAAAAGGCGCGACTTATTCGCGGCATCGCCTTTGAGAACTCTAACGGGAGAATCACCCTATTTAATGATATACCATTTTAATACTTACGTTGTGCAAATTCTCCATGCTCTCTGTAACTCACAGTGTCGGTGACGGTGACGGTGAACAGTAGACAACAGGGATACCCGGAATGTCTCTGATGCACACATTGTCACTTGGCGTCGATTGGCTGGAAGCTAAAACCTAGCTTGGCGCCGATTGGTTTGGCCCAACAGCTAGCTTGCCGCCGATTGGTTTGACGTTCCGACGTCATCACGAGCACCAGTGACAATCTTGGGTCTGTTCCGATTGGTGGTATCGTACGATTCCCTAGAATTTCTCTCACTTGCCACCAATACGATGCCACCAATTTCATGCGCTCCATGCGCGAATCCGGACAGACCCCTTATGTGTCAGGGACTTTTCTGGCAAGTGGCAACCCGAGACTGATTTTTCTCAGTCAAGAAAGTCCCTTTGTCGTTGCTTACGAAAACTCTGTACGTAAGGGTAAATTCAGACGAGCGATGCGACGTCGTTGCGATTTCGCACCGGTACATATGTGTATTGGCAAAGGAATCTACCACCGCGAGAACGGTGGCGCAAGTATGACATAAAAAATATGAACGACGCTAGTATACCGTTTACTATATGTTTATATGGATCCAGTAGTATAAAAGTTTATTTCTAAGTTATTTCTTGTAGTACACATGTTGACAATACATTTAGACACAATTTTGGAATATGTACAAGTATGTAATGTGGGTAATTTTAGTTACTCCACTTTTTGGCACTTTTATAAAAATTTAAATTGAGACAATTGCTCATTGTAGCGTTACAATTTGTTGTACAATATTTTTTTCTGCATACAATTCGTCGATACTGTGAAAATTGGTAGATCGCAATAAATGGTATACTTGCGTCGGCCATTACTATTAGTTTGCGTACTAATGTTCTTTATACATATGTACCGCTGCGAGATCGCAACGACGCCGCATCGCTCGTGTGCATTGACCCTTAATGTTTCTCCCACGTGTTTCTCCCTGCGACAGGTCGCAGCGACCGGCAGGTAGAAGATCCCACCGGCAGCGACCCCACAGACAGATAGTTACAATGCACTACTTAGCAGTCTTAGGACTTGCGTTGACTGGTGCTCCCTCGCAAGATTGATATATTTTCAAATTTGTATTTGGTAACCAACTAGCAGGGTAGGCGCGAGGATGCTTGGCACCCTTATGTAAAAAAATTTCCCCAGATTTCTACACAGATTTCCTATTTAATATGTTTTGTATCTACGATGTACAAAACAAGAATTACATATACATTTTGTTCCTGTGAAAGTTGGATTTATTTATTATTAAGCGTCCAATATAGTATTTTAGCGCCACCTTCGACTAGCGGCCATATGCGTAAGTAGTTTTACTTTGTAACGCGGACGGCACCACGCGTAGCTGCTGAAATCGAGACACGTGCCTCGAAAGTCAGTCATTGTTCACAGACCGCGCGGGTGAGATCGTGAATTATATTACTTACCGTTTCGCGATTTCATCGTAGTTATTTGTGAAAATGCCGAGAAAAGCGTTCGTACACTCCGACGTTATTCTCGACAAGTTACAGGAGTGTGAAAAGTGCCAAGTGTTCGATAAGGATTATAAATTGAAGTGCCGCACGGATAAAATGTGGAAAGAAGTGTCTGTAAAAATTTGTGACAAGTTATCAGCAAACACATTGAATTTCTACGTCAGGAACAATCGGTGGAATTTGCTTACGGATTTAAAGAAACACTTCCAAATTCCAGTGGAAGAGGAAGAAGCAGAAGACGAAGCAACGATGGATAGCATCGATGTCTCCGATGTAAGTAGTAATATTAGTCAAGATTTCGTGCCCCATAATGACACGCGTAAAATGCATAATACACTGCCGCCAGTTTTTTTTTTATATCACATTGTCTGAGGAGCAATGGAAATCTATTGCTCCTGTATCGAAAATTTATAAAGAGAAGGGTACTCGTGGAAAATCTTACACAATACTTAGTCCCGGTTGGACGGATATTATTTGCAAAGCTAGTTTTTTAAAAACGAAAATTCCGTGCGCTTATACGTTCAAATATAGCAAAATTTTCGATTCTCCGGAAGCGGAAACATATTTGAAAATATACGGCAAGTGTAATGAATGCGGTGCCGAATTTAAAGCTCATTGCTTAAATAAACCGGCTCCTGGAACTGGTATTGTGTTAAGAGTGCACACAGTTGATGCTTCGGGAATACCGCACGAAAAGAAAAGGGCGGTAAAAGGAAAACATAGGGTAGAAATAGGGAAACAACTTTTAAAAATTAAGCCCAGACAATGGCGAAATGATGCCGCGACTGATTTAAGCTACGACGATCCCGAACCACCTTATGTTGCGCGACAATGTACTCTGAGGAAAATAAGAGAAGAAGCCATTGTACGGGAATTAGGAATAAATAAAAATCTTGACGCTATTAATTCATTATGCAAGTTGAAATGTAAGGGACAATACTCAGGGTACATTAAACAGATCGCAAAGGATCCTTTCTATTGTTTTTACTGGTCTCCCATGCAAATGGACCTGTATAAAACATTAATTAAATCGTGCAGGAAAATAGAAATAGACGCGACTGGAAAATTAGTAAAAACAATAGAGAAACTAAATGGTGACAAGAAACATATATTCTTGTACCAAATTATTATAAAAGGTGCAAATGGAATACAACCAGTATTTCAAATGCTTTCAGAAAAGCATGATACAAATTTAATTACCTGCTGGTTGAGGGAGATCATTAGAGACGGGGCACCGGTGCCTCCAGAAGTTGATTCCGACTATTCATTGGCGCTTTTGAATGCAACCAGCCTGGCATTCAATGAACGTTGCTTAAAGAATTACATTTCCGATTGCTACCGATGCATTAATAGCGAAATTTTGCAACATCCACTTCGGTGTTTCATCAGAATTGATATTGCCCATTTAATAAAAATTATTTGCAGCAAAGATGTATTTCATAGAAAGCATCCTAAAATTAAAGACTTCTTTGTGCGATGCGCGGGTATAATGTCATCGTGCGATAATGTCGAAGATTTTAGTACACTGCTTAGCTCAATATTTATTGTCGCTTACAGCGAGTACGATGGCAAAGATTCTGATGGAAACGAAGTAATTTGTGAGCAAAAGCGGTCGTATTTATTCGAAAGAATAAAGTCATTCACCTTTACGTGTGAGGAGAATGCAACAGAATACGATGGTTTAGAAATGATAACTGACAATGAAAATATAGTTGCATTTGTAAATAATATCAGAGATGAGGCTGAAGAAATTGCCAAAAACAGTGTAGAGACAGATAGATATAACGAGTTTTATTGTCCAGAACTAGTCACATATCTAGTTAAATTGGCAAAGCATTTTCCACTCTGGACACAGGTGATGAGCGGATATTTCCCTCTGTCATCGAATGTAGCGACATCCTCTAGATATGAGGCTTATTTTAAAGATCTCAAGCATTCAGATTTGGGCGCAAATTATGAACCACTGCGCGTTGATAAATTTATCATTCACCACATAAAAGCGATTGAAAATATCTCGAAATTGGAACGTGCTGCTATTAAACGCACGAACGAAAAAATTGCACTGCTGCAAACTGAAATAAGACTAGAAAAAGAAAGCAAAATCGATTCACGTGATTTTGGCGAAAATGCGCAAAACGTTAGCCATACTTATGATTATTTAACGGAACAGGAAAATTGGAAAGGCTTAAATATTGAAGCCAAACGAAATAGATTAAAAGATTCAACCAATAATAGGAATTATATAAAGGACGATGAAAATAAAGAAAATATAAAAACAGACGCGAATACACAAAAAAACAGTACAGTAAATATAATACAAAATCCCTTAATCGAAAACAAAAAGAATAATCCTAGAGGGAAATATTTAACTCCTTGCCCAGATATTCACCTTACATACGACAGGCCCTTAAGGAAAAGGAAAAATGAAATATTAAGGAATGGAAATAACTGTAATTTGGTTCATATTAATGGGGAAAAAATATATATTAAAAATACGTGTGCATTCGACTCATTGGTTGAAGTATTCACCAGTGCGTATTGCAATTATAGCACATTTAAAAACTGGATCGATCAAAATTCAGATAGTATATTTTTCATGTTCGTTAAAAAATACGCTATGGAAAATATTAACAACTCCGTGTATGAAGAGCGAGGAGCTATTTTATGTACAATATTTGAGAATCACAATAATATTGTAGATTGTACTACAAATGTCAATACGCTGTTTACAAAACTTATAACAGACATTTGCAGTGTCGAAGAAACTAGAATCTGCGACAATTGTCAAGTAAAGTCCAGAAAATTGTTTGTGATAGATTTAATTAGTACAGTCACAATCGAAGATTTTAAACAAAATTTTGATAATTTTATTGCGCAATTCTTCAGTGTACAAACACGTACCTGTAAAACATGTAAATCATCGGCGCAATTAAAAAGAGACCCAAAATCATATGTTGTCATAGACACCGAAATCTTTTGCAACTAAATAAAATACAGGGAATATTTTTAAATAGCATACCCGAAAAGTTTCAAGTTGAAGATGCACTATACGTTTTAAGTGGCATCGTATGTCATAACTCAGGACATTATGTAGCTTATTGCCGTAATACAACAGGAGTATGGACTCTACACAATGACATTAGTCATAAATTGCGAAAAGTTTCAAATCCAAAAACGGTAAAAGTATTTCCGACAACTATGATATTCATAAAAATATAAAAATTATGTTAAAACTGTAATTCAACAGAATATATGTTAATGATACTTTATAATAGTAAAATTATTGAATCGGTCCGGCGTCGCACCGCTCTGTAAAGTGCGGTACCACTGGTTCTACCAGTGGTCACAAGTGCCAGCAATGGCACTTGTACTCGCGGATCATACGATCACGCGAGTCAAACGACGCCGACGTAATTTTGCCACGAAAGTGACGAAAGAAATAATAAATATGACCGGTCCGGCGTCGCACCGCTCTGTAAAGTGCGGTACCACTGGTTCTACCAGTGGTCACAAGTGCCAGCCATGGCACTTGTACTCGCGGATCATACGATCACGCGAGTCAAACGACGCCGACGTAATTTTGCCAAGATAGTGACAAAATGAAATAATAAATTCAATGCACGCAATTAAGTCGATTCTGAAAGGCAGATAGATCTCTTCTACATCTAGACTAACGAAATCCGTCGTGGGACAAACGATTTCATTGTTTAATTATCAAAAAACCGAACTTAAACGCGATCGCTTCGCCGGGACACTTCTATTTCCCGATTTTTATTAATAATTCCATTCAGAGGGTAGGACAAATCAAATCCTGATTTGGGCAAATCTCTTCTCCATCTGGACTAACGAAATTCGTCGTGGGACAAACGATTTCATTGTTTAATTATCAAAAAACCGAACTTAAACGCGATCGCTTCGCCGGGACACTTCTATTTCGCGATTTTTATTAATAATTCCATTCAGGGGGTAGGACAAATCAAATCCTGATTTGGACAAATCTCTTCTCCATCTGGACTAACGAAATTCGTCGTGGGACAAACGATTTCCTTGTTTAATTATCAAAAAACCGAACTTAAACGCGATCGCTTCGCCGGGACACTTCTATTTCGCGATTTTTATTAATAATTCCATTCAGAGGGTAGGACAAATCAAATCCTGATTTGGGCAAATCTCTTCTCCATCTGGACTAACGAAATTCGTCGTGGGACAAACGATTTCATTGTTTAATTATCAAAAAACCGAACTTAAACGCTAACGCTTCACCGGGACACTTCTATTTCGCGATTTTTATTAATAATTCCATTCAGGGGGTAGGACAAATCAAATCCTGATTTGGACAAATCTCTTCTACATCTGGACTAACGAAATCCGTCGTGGGACAAACGATTTCATTGTTTAATTATCAAAAAACCGAACTTAAACGCTATCGCTTCGCCGGGACACTTCTATTTCGCGATTTTTATTAATAATTCTATTCCGGGGCTAGGACAAATGAAATAATTACCTGGAAAAATCTCTTCTACATCTGGATTAACGAAATTCGTCGTGGGACAAACGATTTCATTGTTTAATTATCAAAAAACCGAACTTAAACGCGATCGCTTCGCCGGGACACTTCTATTTCGTGATTTTTACTAATAATTCCATTCAGGGGGTAGGACAAATCAAATCCTGATTTGGACAAATCTCTTCTCCACCTGGACTAACGAAATTCGTCGTGGGACAAACGATTTCATTGCTTAATTTTCAAAAAACCGAACTTAAACGCGATCGCTTCGCCGGGACACTTCTATTTCGCGATTTTTATTAATAATTCCATTCAGAGGGTAGGACAAATCAAATCCTGATTTGGGCAAATCTCTTCTCCATCTGGACTAACGAAATTCGTCGTGGGACAAACGATTTCATTGTTTAATTATCAAAAAACCGAACTTAAACGCTAACGCTTCACCGGGACACTTCTATTTCGCGATTTTTATTAATAATTCCATTCAGGGGGTAGGACAAATCAAATCCTGATTTGGACAAATCTCTTCTACATCTGGACTAACGAAATCCGTCGTGGGACAAACGATTTCATTGTTTAATTATCAAAAAACCGAACTTAAACGCTATCGCTTCGCCGGGACACTTCTATTTCGCGATTTTTATTAATAATTCTATTCCGGGGCTAGGACAAATGAAATAATTACCTGGAAAAATCTCTTCTACATCTGGATTAACGAAATTCGTCGTGGGACAAACGATTTCATTGTTTAATTATCAAAAAACCGAACTTAAACGCGATCGCTTCGCCGGGACACTTCTATTTCGTGATTTTTACTAATAATTCCATTCAGGGGGTAGGACAAATCAAATCCTGATTTGGACAAATCTCTTCTCCACCTGGACTAACGAAATTCGTCGTGGGACAAACGATTTCATTGCTTAATTTTCAAAAAACCGAACTTAAACGCGATCGCTTCGCCGGGACACTTCTATTTCGCGATTTTTATTAATAATTCCATTCAGGGGGTAGGACAAATCAAATCCTGATTTGGACAAATCTCTTCTCCACCTGGACTAACGAAATTCGTCGTGGGACAAACGATTTCATTGCTTAATTTTCAAAAAACCGAACTTAAACGCGATCGCTTCGCCGGGACACTTCTATTTCGCGATTTTTATTAATAATTCCATTCAGGGGGTAGGACAAATCAAATCCTGATTTGGACAAATCTCTTCTACATCTGGACTAACGAAATCCGTCGTGGGACAAACGATTTCATTGTTTAATTATCAAAAAACCGAACTTAAACGCTATCGCTTCGCCGGGACACTTCTATTTCGCGATTTTTATTAATAATTCTATTCCGGGGCTAGGACAAATGAAATAATTACCTGGACAAATCTCTTCTACATCTGGATTAACGAAATCCGTCGTGGGACAAACGATTTCATTGTTTAATTATCAAAAAACCGAACTTAAACGCTATCGCTTCGCCGGGACACTTCTATTTCGCGATTTTTATTAATAATTCCATTCAGGGGGTAGGACAAATCAAATCCTGATTTGGACAAATCTCTTCTACATCTGGACTAACGAAATCCGTTGTGGGACAAATGATTTCATTGTTTAATTATCAAAAAACCGAACTTAAACGCTATCGCTTCGCCGGGACACTTCTATTTCGCGATTTTTATTAATAATTCCATTCAGGGTGTAGGACAAATCAAATCCTGATTTGGACAAATCTCTTCTACATCTGGACTAACGAAATCCGTCGTGGGACAAACGATTTCATTGTTTAATTATCAAAAAACCGAACTTAAATGCGATCGCTTCGCCGGGACACTTCTACTTCGCGATTTTTATTAATAATTCCATTCAGGGGGTAGGACAAATCAAATCCTGATTTGGACAAATCACTTCTCCATCTGGACTAACGAAATTCGTCGTGGGACAAACGATTTCATTGTTTAATTATCAAAAAACCGAACTTAAACGCGATCGCTTCGCCAGGACACTTCTATTTCGCGATTTTTATTAATAATTCCATTCAGGGGGTAGGACAAATCAAATCCTGATTTGGACAAATCTCTTCTCCATCTGGACTAACGAAATTCGTCGTGGGACAAACGATTTCCTTGTTTAATTATCAAAAAACCGAACTTAAACGCGATCGCTTCGCCGGGACACTTCTATTTCGCGATTTTTATTAATAATTCCATTCAGAGGGTAGGACAAATCAAATCCTGATTTGGGCAAATCTCTTCTCCATCTGGACTAACGAAATTCGTCGTGGGACAAAGGATTTCATTGTTTAATTATCAAAAAACCGAACTTAAACGCGATCGCTTCGCCGGGACACTTCTATTTCGCGATTTTTATTAATAATTCCATTCAGGGGGTAGGACAAATCAAATCCTGATTTGGACAAATCTCTTCTCCATCTGGACTAACGAAATTCGTCGTGGGACAAACGATTTCCTTGTTTAATTATCAAAAAACCGAACTTAAACGCGATCGCTTCGCCGGGACACTTCTATTTCGCGATTTTTATTAATAATTCTATTCCGGGGCTAGGACAAATGAAATAATTACCTGGACAAATCTCTTCTACATCTGGATTAACGAAATTCGTCGTGGGACAAACGATTTCATTGTTTAATTATCAAAAAAACCGAACTTAAACGCGATCGCTTCGCCGGGACACTTCTATTTCGTGATTTTTACTAATAATTCCATTCAGGGGGTAGGACAAATCAAATCCTGATTTGGACAAATCTCTTCTCCACCTGGACTAACGAAATTCGTCGTGGGACAAACGATTTCATTGCTTAATTTTAAAAAAACCGAACTTAAACGCGATCGCTTCGCCGGGACACTTCTATTTCGCGATTTTTATTAATAATTCCATTCAGGGGGTAGGACAAATCAAATCCTGATTTGGACAAATCTCTTCTACATCTGGACTAACGAAATCCGTCGTGGGACAAACGATTTCATTGTTTAATTATCAAAAAACCGAACTTAAACGCTATCGCTTCGCCGGGACACTCCTATTTCGCGATTTTTATTAATAATTTTATTCCGGGGCTAGGACAAATGAAATAATTACCTGGACAAATCTCTTCTACATCTGGATTAACGAAATCCGTCGTGGGACAAACGATTTCATTGTTTAATTATCAAAAAACCGAACTTAAACGCTATCGCTTCGCCGGGACACTTCTATTTCGCGATTTTTATTAATAATTCCATTCAGGGGGTAGGACAAATCAAATCCTGATTTGGACAAATCTCTTCTACATCTGGACTAACGAAATCCGTTGTGGGACAAATGATTTCATTGTTTAATTATCAAAAAACCGAACTTAAACGCGATCGCTTCGCCGGGACACTTCTATTTCGCGATTTTTATTAATAATTCCATTCAGGGGGTAGGACAAATCAAATCCTGATTTGGACAAATCTCTTCTACATCTGGACTAACGAAATCCGTCGTGGGACAAACGATTTCATTGTTTAATTATCAAAAAACCGAACTTAAACGCTATCGCTTCGCCGGGACACTCCTATTTCGCGATTTTTATTAATAATTTTATTCCGGGGCTAGGACAAATGAAATAATTACCTGGACAAATCTCTTCTACATCTGGATTAACGAAATCCGTCGTGGGACAAACGATTTCATTGTTTAATTATCAAAAAACCGAACTTAAACGCTATCGCTTCGCCGGGACACTTCTATTTCGCGATTTTTATTAATAATTCCATTCAGGGGGTAGGACAAATCAAATCCTGATTTGGACAAATCTCTTCTACATCTGGACTAACGAAATCCGTTGTGGGACAAATGATTTCATTGTTTAATTATCAAAAAACCGAACTTAAACGCGATCGCTTCGCCGGGACACTTCTATTTCGCGATTTTTATTAATAATTCCATTCAGGGGGTAGGACAAATCAAATCCTGATTTGGACAAATCTCTTCTACATCTGGACTAACGAAATCCGTCGTGGGACAAACGATTTCATTGTTTAATTATCAAAAAACCGAACTTAAACGCTATCGCTTCGCCGGGACACTTCTATTTCGCGATTTTTATTAATAATTCTATTCCGGGGCTAGGACAAATGAAATAATTACCTGGACAAATCTCTTCTACATCTGGATTAACGAAATCCATCGTGGGACAAACGATTTCCTTGTTTAATTATCAAAAAACCGAACTTAAACGCGATCGCTTCGCCGGGACACTTCTATTTCGCGATTTTTATTAATAATTCCATTCAGGGGGTAGGACAAATCAAATCCTGATTTGGACAAATCTCTTCTCCATCTGGACTAACGAAATTCGTCGTGGGACAAACGATTTCCTTGTTTAATTATCAAAAAACCGAACTTAAACGCGATCGCTTCGCCGGGACACTTCTATTTCGCGATTTTTATTAATAATTCCATTCAGGTGGTAGGACAAATCAAATCCTGATTTGGACAAATCTCTTCTCCATCTGGACTAACGAAATCCGTCGTGGGACAAACGATTTCATTGTTTAATTATCAAAAAACCGAACTTAAACGCGATCGCTTCGCCGGGACACTTCTACTTCGCGATTTTTATTAATAATTCCATTCAGGGGGTAGGACAAATCAAATCCTGATTTGGACAAATCACTTCTCCATCTGGACTAACGAAATTCGTCGTGGGACAAACGATTTCATTGTTTAATTATCAAAAAACCGAACTTAAACGCGATCGCTTCGCCGGGACACTTCTACTTCGCGATTTTTATTAATAATTCCATTCAGGGGGTAGGACAAATCAAATCCTGATTTGGACAAATCACTTCTCCATATGGACTAACGAAATTCGTCGTGGGACAAACGATTTCATTGTTTAATTATCAAAAAACCGAACTTAAACGCGATCGCTTCGCCGGGACACTTCTATTTCGCGATTTTTATTAATAATTCCATTCAGGGGGTAGGACAAATCAAATCCTGATTTGGACAAATCTCTTCTCCATCTGGACTAACGAAATTCGTCGTGGGACAAACGATTTCATTGTTTAATTATCAAAAAACCGAACTTAAACGCGATCGCTTCGCGGGGACACTTCTATTTCGCGATTTTTATTAATAATTCTATTCCGGGGCTAGGACAAATGAAATAATTACCTGGACAAATCTCTTCTACATCTGGATTAACGAAATCCGTCGTGGGACAAACGATTTCATTGTTTAATTATCAAAAAACCGAACTTAAACGCTATCGCTTCGCCGGGACACTTCTATTTCGCGATTTTTATTAATAATTCCATTCAGGGGGTAGGACAAATCAAATCCTGATTTGGACAAATCTCTTCTACATCTGGACTAACGAAATCCGTTGTGGGACAAATGATTTCATTGTTTAATTATCAAAAAACCGAACTTAAACGCGATCGCTTCGCCGGGACACTTCTATTTCGCGATTTTTATTAATAATTCCATTCAGGGGGTAGGACAAATCAAATCCTGATTTGGACAAATCTCTTCTCCATCTGGACTAACGAAATTCGTCGTGGGACAAACGATTTCATTGTTTAATTATCAAAAAACCGAACTTAAACGCTATCGCTTCGCCGGGACACTTCTATTTCGCGATTTTTATTAATAATTCTATTCCGGGGCTAGGACAAATGAAATAATTACCTGGACAAATCTCTTCTACATCTGGATTAACGAAATTCGTCGTGGGACAAACGATTTCATTGTTTAATTATCAAAAAACCGAACTTAAACGCTATCGCTTCGCCGGGACACTTCTATTTCGCGATTTTTATTAATAATTCCATTCAGGGGGTAGGACAAATCAAATCCTGATTTGGACAAATCACTTCTCCATCTGGACTAACGAAATTCGTCGTGGGACAAACGATTTCATTGTTTAATTATCAAAAAACCGAACTTAAACGCGATCGCTTCGCCGGGACACTTCTATTTCGCGATTTTTATTAATAATTCCATTCAGGGGGTAGGACAAATCAAATCCTGATTTGGACAAATCTCTTCTACATCTGGACTAACGAAATCCGTCGTGGGACAAACGATTTCATTGTTTAATTATCAAAAAACCGAACTTAAACGCTATCGCTTCGCCGGGACACTTCTATTTCGCGATTTTTATTAATAATTCTATTCCGGGGCTAGGACAAATGAAATAATTACCTGGACAAATCTCTTCTACATCTGGATTAACGAAATTCGTCGTGGGACAAACGATTTCATTGTTTAATTATCAAAAAACCGAACTTAAACGCTATCGCTTCGCCGGGACACTTCTATTTCGCGATTTTTATTAATAATTCCATTCAGGGGGTAGGACAAATCAAATCCTGATTTGGACAAATCACTTCTCCATCTGGACTAACGAAATTCGTCGTGGGACAAACGATTTCATTGTTTAATTATCAAAAAACCGAACTTAAACGCGATCGCTTCGCCGGGACACTTCTATTTCGCGATTTTTATTAATAATTCCATTCAGGGGGTAGGACAAATCAAATCCTGATTTGGACAAATCTCTTCTCCATCTGGACTAACGAAATTCGTCGTGGGACAAACGATTTCCTTGTTTAATTATCAAAAAACCGAACTTAAACGCGATCGCTTCGCCGGGACACTTCTATTTCGCGATTTTTATTAATAATTCCATTCAGGTGGTAGGACAAATCAAATCCTGATTTGGACAAATCTCTTCTCCATCTGGACTAACGAAATCCGTCGTGGGACAAACGATTTCATTGTTTAATTATCAAAAAACCGAACTTAAACGCGATCGCTTCGCCGGGACACTTCTACTTCGCGATTTTTATTAATAATTCCATTCAGGGGGTAGGACAAATCAAATCCTGATTTGGAAAAATCACTTCTCCATCTGGACTAACGAAATTCGTCGTGGGACAAACGATTTCATTGTTTAATTATCAAAAAACCGAACTTAAACGCGATCGCTTCGCCGGGACACTTCTATTTCGCGATTTTTATTAATAATTCCATTCAGGGGGTAGGACAAATCAAATCCTGATTTGGGCAAATCACTTCTCCATCTGGACTAACGAAATTCGTCGTGGGACAAACGATTTCATTGTTTAATTATCAAAAAACCGAACTTAAACGCGATCGCTTCGCCGGGACACTTCTATTTCGCGATTTTTATTAATAATTCCATTCAGGGGGTAGGACAAATCAAATCCTGATTTGGACAAATCTCTTCTCCATCTGGACTAACGAAATTCGTCGTGGGACAAACGATTTCCTTGTTTAATTATCAAAAAACCGAACTTAAACGCGATCGCTTCGCCGGGACACTTCTATTTCGCGATTTTTATTAATAATTCCATTCAGGTGGTAGGACAAATCAAATCCTGATTTGGACAAATCTCTTCTCCATCTGGACTAACGAAATCCGTCGTGGGACAAACGATTTCATTGTTTAATTATCAAAAAACCGAACTTAAACGCGATCGCTTCGCAGGGACACTTCTACTTCGCGATTTTTATTAATAATTCCATTCAGGGGGTAGGACAAATCAAATCCTGATTTGGACAAATCACTTCTCCATCTGGACTAACGAAATTCGTCGTGGGACAAACGATTTCATTGTTTAATTATCAAAAAACCGAACTTAAACGCGATCGCTTCGCCGGGACACTTCTATTTCGCGATTTTTATTAATAATTCCATTCAGGGGGTAGGACAAATCAAATCCTGATTTGGACAAATCACTTCTCCATCTGGACTAACGAAATTCGGCGTGGGACAAACGATTTCATTGTTTAATTATCAAAAAACCGAACTTAAACGCGATCGCTTCGCCGGGACACTTCTATTTCGCGATTTTTATTAATAATTCCATTCAGGGGGTAGGACAAATCAAATCCTGATTTGGACAAATCTCTTCTCCATCTGGACTAACGAAATTCGTCGTGGGACAAACGATTTCCTTGTTTAATTATCAAAAAACCGAACTTAAACGCGATCGCTTCGCCGGGACACTTCTATTTCGCGATTTTTATTAATAATTCCATTCAGGTGGTAGGACAAATCAAATCCTGATTTGGACAAATCTCTTCTCCATCTGGACTAACGAAATTCGTCGTGGGACAAACGATTTCCTTGTTTAATTATCAAAAAACCGAACTTAAACGCGATCGCTTCGCCGGGACACTTCTACTTCGCGATTTTTATTAATAATTCCATTCAGGGGGTAGGACAAATCAAATCCTGATTTGGACAAATCACTTCTCCATCTGGACTAACGAAATTCGTCGTGGGACAAACGATTTCATTGTTTAATTATCAAAAAACCGAACTTAAACGCGATCGCTTCGCCGGGACACTTCTATTTCGCGATTTTTATTAATAATTCCATTCAGGGGGTAGGACAAATCAAATCCTGATTTGGACAAATCTCTTCTCCATCTGGACTAACGAAATTCGTCGTGGGACAAACGATTTCATTGTTTAATTATCAAAAAACCGAACTTAAACGCTATCGCTTCGCCGGGACACTTCTATTTCGCGATTTTTATTAATAATTCCATTCAGGGGGTAGGACAAATCAAATCCTGATTTGGACAAATCTCTTCTCCATCTGGACTAACGAAATTCGTCGTGGGACAAACGATTTCATTGTTTAATTATCAAAAAACCGAACTTAAACGCTATCGCTTCGCCGGGACACTTCTATTTCGCGATTTTTATTAATAATTCCATTCAGGAGGTAGGACAAATCAAATCCTGATTTGGACAAATCTCTTCTACATCTGGACTAACGAAATTCGTCGGGGGCAAACGATTTCATTGTTTAATTATCAAAAAAACCGAATTTTCTTAATTTGTTCATAACTTTTTTTTGGAGGGTGCACAATCGAAATTTTTGGTTGGACAAATCTGGACAAACCATGGACAATCATGTACCACCGTCAAATTATTAAAAAGTTTTCATGGGGGTGCTGGTGAAAAATTTTTTTTGGTCATAACTTTTTTTTGAAGGGTGGACAAATGAAATTTTTTTTTGGACAAATTAGGACAAACGATGGACAAACGTATGCCATTGCGGTTTTTAAAAAATTCGAACTTGGGTGTGCCAACTTCACAGAGCTACATATCCGTATAACAAATTTTGTTGTAAACAGTTCCTGCGTAATCGTATTCCAAAGTCAAAGTGTTACTACTGTACCTGGTCTACCCTATACAGCACATATCGTCATCCACCGCTGACTTGCGTGATAATGCGGTCACAAGCCGCGACCCACGAAACGCTTTGGCCGATCATATCAGTTTTTAATGTAGGAAGGTCGTGGAATTCGTACCATGTTAAACATAGGTAAGTATTTCGCGAGATAGGACAAGGGAAGTGACAGAAATATTACGATGAAATTATAATAATTCTAACATTGGATTCTGAAGTTCGTAAAATAGCATTTTGCCAAGTTTTTAAAGGTTGTAAGGGGGATGCACGTATTGCTCCTTCGTTCAAAATTGACCATTTATGACTTTTCCTTTTACAACCAACCCCCATCCTTCACTAAGAAATGGAATCGTATTTAAGCAGGAAAGGTTCGCTACCCATCGCATTTCGCTTATTGACTTGACACTGTTCTGTTCGCGCGGTATATTTATACGTATTTCAAAATGGAATGGAGCGAGCAACAGGTTTTACAGTTTATAGACTGTTATAAAAAGAAAAAAGTTTTGTGGGACCCGAAAGATCTACTGTATTTTAACAAAATTAAAAAACAAGACGCGTGGAATGAAGTTAGTAGAGAAGTGGGATTTTGTGTTGATGAGCTGAGGAGGAAAATGGAGTGTTTACAATCATCATTCAGGCGGGAGCGGAATAAAGAGAAGAAAAGCATTGGAACTGGAAAAGGTGGGTTCTTATAATTAAAATATTACTGTACTTACGCAGTGTTTACATTTTATTTTACAAAGTGAGACAATTGAATCAAATATGTAAAGTGTATCAAATGGTTTTTACATCATTGCATTTAAACTACATTATATTACATTAACATTACATAAACGTAATACCGTAAACTAGGGGAACATTGAGAATACAGGGTAACATTATCAGTTAAGGGTGCATTCCAGAGTCATCGCTTAAAACGTGTAAGATTCTTTTGCAAAAAAGTGTAACGCATAGGTTAAGAGCCTCGATTTTTTATCTGAGATGAGCCTATCTTGAAATATCATGTTTTGATCAGCGCCAGAGTTATACCTAGGGTAGACGAACCAATAATTGACCGCGTACAAGTGAATGACCACTAGGCAAAGAAATGTCAATCATAAATTTAAAAATACTATATGTTTATAAATGGAGTGTAGCTGCACTTTTAATATCCCATATTTTTAGTTACGCGTATTCAGCAAACATTAATAGGTTCAATTCTTATCAAAAGTATGCGGTCATTTACTGGGCTTCTACACGTTTAGCATTTTATAATCGTTTTTTTTTTTAATTACGATAAGAATAAGTAATTATTTTTATAGAAATTTCAAGAATAATCATTTTAAATTCAATTTCAACAGCTGCTTTGTTGTTTTACATAAATATATTTAAGTATTAATCTCAAAGATCCATAAATTCAACAATTCGGTCATTCACTGGTTGGTTTACCCTACCTATTTATTCATGATTACGTCGGCAAAATGACAATAAAATTGTTTTTTTATCATCTTAAAATATGTTTAACCCTTAGTATCATAGTGTAACACCCGTGTTACATGAATTGAAAAAACTATGCACGCCACTGGGGGTCTTCATGATACTAAGGGAAATCATGATACTAATGGTTAAATGTTTATTCAAGATACTTGTTACCCTATGTGTTACAGTTACCTTATAAAAGAATCCTACTTTTTTTTAAGAGATTACACAGCAAATGTAAAAATGGTAATGTTTATATTACAGAAAGAAATATTACAAAAACGTGGCAATGTTCCCCAGTTTATGGTATGTGAAAGCATTCACACTGAAAAATATAACATATTTTTTCCTGTTTCTGTAGGAGCAGGCGAAGTATTTAAAAGCTCCTGGTTCGCGTATAAAGCAATGGAGTTTATTGCGGACAAAAACACGCCTCGGCAATCGTTGAGTACTGTAAGTAATAATACACAATAAATTTGAATGTCTTCGAGAATGTAGAATAAATTTGAAGGTAATGAGGACATTAAGAAATACATTACCCTTAAGCACAATTGTTTTGCCATTCCACGCGACCTTCGTGTAAAAAATTATCTGCCAATTCTTCGCGAACTTGTTTTGCTTTTAACGGCGGTCTTCGTGCAACCCTTTGTATTCGTAAGAACGACGCTTGGTCATCATTCCTACTAATAGTCTGGTTATTCGCTTCATTAGTATATATGCGGTCAAAAGTCCCTGGCGGAGCATAAATTGCTGCCGAATCAGAATTACGTTTTAAAAAATTGTGTAAGTACACTGTGGCCATTACGATTACTTGTGCCTTTTCTGGCTCCAAAAGCATTGGTTTTCGGAGTACCCGAAATACGGACGATAGTACGCCAAACACACTTTCCACCATCCTTCGAGCTCGACATAATCTATAATTAAATATTCGTTCCTTTGTTCCCTTCGCATGTTGTCCATAATATACCTTCATAATATTCTCACTTAAAGGGAAGGCTTCATCCGCAATAAAAAAGTATGGTACTTCCTTCGACCTTCCGTTTAACGGAGCAGGATTTGGAAGTGCTAAACTCTTACTATTTAATAGTTTAGAAAATTCCGTATTAGAAAATACTACGCTGTCCGAAATTCTTCCCTGACAACCCACGTCAGCAAAAATAAAGTTGTACGTTGCATCAACAACAGCCATTAAAACAATACTGAAAGTATTTTTATAATTATAATACTCAGTGCCGCTATTTACTGGAGACTGTAGCACAATATGCTTTCCATCTATTGCGCCCAATACATGTGGGAAGTTCCATAAATCATTATATTTTGAAACCACAGAGAGCCATTCCTCTTGCGAATTTGGTATCTAAAAAAGCAGAAATTCAGTTAAATAATTTCTGAAATAAACCTAAAGTAATATATTGCCTGTTTATTAAAAAAAAATATGCCTTATAATTAATATATTCCTTCATACTTTAGCAGATCAACAAAGAAACCGACGATATTATTAATATCGACCTCAGCGATGATCTTTTGCAAGAGGAAAATATTAATATTCAGAAAGAAGGAGATGTAACTATTAGGGAACCAACGTCAGTTTCAAAGAGAAGGAGAAATAACAGCTCTGCGTTAGATGATAAATTTCACGAAGCATTTGATTCTATAAAAGCTTCTCGCTTAAAAAATGACGATTGTCAATATTTTGGCAATATGATAGCGGAAAAATTGCGGTCGTTCAGCGAGATTGAACAATATGGAATTGAAGCCGATATTATGCAGCTATTTGTAAGGGCCAAAAACGGCTCTTGCAATATAAACCGTTCTCATATGCAATCCCATATCCCACACAGTGTTCCACCTCCCGTTACCCCCTCCAATCATAGAAATTTGATTTTAAACCCTATGAATTATCCTGCTTCTTCTTCATCTTCTTTACCCCTTTCTTCTCCCCATATCCCACAAAATATTCCACCTCCCGTTATTCCCTCCACTCACAGAAATTTTATTATGAACCCAATGAATTACCCTCCTTCCTCTTCATCTTCTTTACCCCTTTCTCCTCCCCATATCCCACAAAGTATTCCACCTTCCGTTACCCCCTCCACTCATAGAAATTTGATTTTAAACCCTATGAATTACCCTGCTTCTTCTTCACCTTCTTCACCCCGTTCTCCTCCCCATATCTCATACAGTACTCTACCTCCCGTTGGCCCCTACATTCCCAGAAACACAGAAAACCCCATACATTACCCTGCTTCCTCTTCGTCTTCTTTACCCATTCCCCCTCCCCAATCCCCACAATAGTTTTAATATTATTTAAATTTTTTTGTAACAAACCGGACATATTGTTACATTTTATTAAACGTGTATATGTAAATATATTTGAGCTTACCTGTATGTATTCTTGCAATCTCTTCACCAGTGCTTCGCATGCTTCTATCACTATTGTACTTATTGACTGTTTGGAGACTTTAAATAAGTATTGAAGGCTAGTGAAAGAATCTCCAGTAGCCAGAAATCGCAATGTAATTGCTAATCTTTCTTCCGCGGAAATGCATTTCCTGAATTCTGTGTTTTCTTTGGAAATGTCATTTCCAATTAAATTTAATATCAATTCAAAGTCACTCGGACACATTCGTGTAAAATTTTTATATAGTCCACTGGTAGTCTGAAACCGCAAGTCAGACAATAACGCGATGCCACTATAAACTTCTTTATTTGAAAATAACCGTCTCTGCCACCACCGTCGCTGCTGTTTCTGTTTTTTTTTTTATATATGTAATAAAGGCAGATATACGCAGCGGCTGTTTGATCGTCGGACATGGTGCTCGTGCGAATGGTGAAACTATTCTGAGAGTCCCGTAGACATTTCGAGACCGTAGGCGTAGGTACATTGGAAAGGTCTGTGGGACACTCTTCGTTTATTACCACCTTGTCCTGCTTCTTTAAACTACTTGACACCCCCAGTGGTAAGGACGACAACAAGTCATGGTGGTGTGAGGGACAGAGATCCACCACTACAGTTGTTTACCCCATGTGGGTGAGCCATTCCTTTGATGGTTCGGGACTTTACCGACATTGGCTGGGAAGAGCCCGAACATCGCGGCGAGCCTGATTTTCCTTTGGTCGAGGGTCCCGAGGTCCCTTCCTCGGTGTCATATTGCAGGCAAACCTTTCGTCTGCACTACTCTAAACACTCTCTGTCCTTCGATCTTTAGCTGTCGCGAGCCACGAGACTCTGTCGAAACTGGCGAAGATCGCTAGAAATATACGTTCCACACGTAGGAACGGGGCATTACGTAGTCTCAAGTGGCGTTCGGTTCGGGGTTCGGTTCAGATCTGGACGCGGCCTAAGGGGCCGCGGCGCCAAGTGCCACTGCTGAAACGTAAACAGATGTCCGCGATACTCTCCAATTCTTTCTAACGGCGCACGAAAGTCAGTCAGTCATCAGAGTTCGGACACAGCCCTTTCAAGATCGCGTGTTCATTTACGGCTTGTGAAGTAACTGTGAGAAGATTATATCATTTTTCGTTTCGCAATTTCATTGTATTAATTAGTGAAAAATGCCGAAAAAAGCATTGGTAGACTCTGGTGTGATTCTGCACATGCTGCAGAAGTGTGAAAAGTGTAAATTATTCAGTGGGGGCTGCAAATTGAAGTGTCATACAGATAAAGTGTGGAAAGAAGTGTGTGCAAAAATTTTGGATAATATATCACCAAACACCTTAAACCTATACGGTAAGAACCAATGATTTTTATAATATATTCGAAAAAAATCGAACTTGTACTTGGTCGCTTCAACGGGTGCCGCACCTATTGGCTATTATTGTTAATAATTCGGTTCTGGAGACAGGGCAAATGAAATAAATGGTCGGGCAAATCTCTTTGACATCTAAACTAAAGGAAAGCATCGTTGTTAGAGCGATTTCGCCGTTTATTTATTAAAAAATCGAACTTGTACTTGGTCGCTTCAACGGGTGCCGCACCTATTGGCTATTATTGTTAATAATTCGGTTCTGGAGACAGGGCAAATGAAATAAATGGTCGGGCAAATCTGTTTGACATCTAAACTAATGGAAAACATCGTTAAAGAACGATTTTGATAACATGGAGGGTGATGAAGTCAAATTTTTTAATTTCTTCATAACTTTTTTTTGGAGTGCGAACAAAAAAAAATTTTGGGTGGGCAAACATGGGCAAACGATGGACAATCATCTCCCATCGTCAAATCGTTAAAATGTTTTCATGGTGGTGCTGATGAAAATTTTTTTTTTGGCCATAATTTTTTTTTGAAAATTGGGCAAATGAAAATTTTTCATGGGCTAACCTGGGCAAACGTTGGACAAACGAATGCCGTATCGTTTTTCCAAAAATTCGTATTTGGGGGTGCTATCTTCACAGACATCCATCAGGAACTGCACTGCGAGACATTTGAAGCAATTTTTACATACTTACGTTATATTTTAGTTCTTTTTTCATTTTATTCAGTTTAAGTTTCGTTTTGTATTGTTTATATTTAGTGTGTATTACATATATTTAGTACGTGTTATATATATTTATCGTGTATTTTTTAAGTTCAATAGTTAAGTGCTATTTAGATTTTACTTTTATATTTCATCTCATTTTACTTATACTCGGTAAGTACGCTTAAACATTTGTCACATGAGCTAGATATTTTCCCCTACTGTTATTAAGTTGTTAATTATTTAATGAGAATATATACGCATAGGTATCAAAATGTCAGCAAATTCTTCGGTGCAAACTGCGAGCTCATCTGGAATTCAACTTATGACGCGAAATCAATTATTTGATATAATGCAGAAACGCAAAAATGGTGATATTAATAAGAAATTGGAATACCTAGAGCAATTTTTGCTAAATCGGCAAAATTACACCGAAGGAGAACGTTACGCGTTGAAACGTAAACTCTCTGAACATTAAAGTCCCTGAACATTACAGTTTTTAATATGTTATTAACTTTACTATAACTGAGGTTCGTTGATGACATTCAATTATATATATTATATCATACACATATCCATACCGTACACAAAACGTTTAAAAAATGGAAGTTTTGTTAAATGGCTGTATCTTTGTTAAAAAACGTCTTTTTTATGAGGTTCGGCTTATCGTAAAGGCAAAGGATCCTACTTTCCGATAGTATACATAAAAATTACAAAAAATATTGTTTGCACTCCGTAGCACTTGCCAAACATCAAGAAACTTTTACAGTTTGGCACATTCCTATTTAAGGGCGGATTTTACACCCTGGATACCGATTTCGATAAAATTGATTTAATGATTCGAAAAGTAGAAAGTGTAAACTAAAAAATGGTTTTTGTTTCATCAACTTTGGATGAATTTTACCAAAGTTATGAGAGTTTGAAGATTTTAAAATAGCCATGTCCGGGTTTTCGGGCCAAATTCCCCACTGTGCGCTCGCTTCTTTCCAAGCCGACCGGTTCTTTCGGGTCGCTTGAAAAAAATCAAGTACTTGGTTCTATCCGAACCGCTCGGTTCTTTCGGGTACCTGGCTCGACTTGGAAACCGAGCCCCGGATTGTTTCGGATTTCAAGCTCCCGAATATTCAAGTACTCGAACCGCTCTTAATTACAAGTCCATATTTCTTACATCGCGATAGAAATGAGCATTTCGATCGTTCGTGCTACCTCATCCCTCTCCCCCGCACCTGTCGCAATGGCCTTTAAATTGTTTTAAAATATTCAACAAATATTTAGACGTACAATGCGAAACATTATGTTGCAAATCCTACAGTGCTAGCAAAAAAAACAATTGGGGGTTGTTCGATTTACGAGTTTCTCGGTTTTTCGAGCAGCTTGAAGCACTAGAATGAGTTCGTGTGCGCCTTATGCAGCGATTTCTACTTGCTGGAATTTTCCTCGCAGCCCCAAGAGTAAAAATCAAATGGTGGAGAAATATGGACACCAATAGATTCCTGGCGTTCTTCCGATTAAAATTATACGAAATGTCGAAATGTCATGTAAACCGTGTGTGCGAGAGAGTCTGGCTGTCGGTCGGCGTTCTTTTAATTTAATTCGATTCGAAAAACATGCGGACGGACACGGATGAGTGCGTTCACATTTCTTTCGAGTCGAAGTAAAAGTATGTCTACCTGTACCGTCGTTAACCGCCAACTCCCGGGACAATACGGTCATAAACCGCGACCCTGATGAAACGTACTGGCCGATCAGCCTGATTAATTTTTGGGAACCAGATATAGCATTTTCCTCCTGTACTAGCCAATCCCTCTACGTTCGGCAGGCAATAAATCGTGCTCTGCTACAGTACTGACCATGACGTAAAATTAATCTGATGGTCCGCACGATGACCAAAAGAAGATGTTCTTATGTTAGATCAAAGAATGTTTTCGCGGCAATGGGGTGTGTTATAAAGATTTAGAGGATCGGCGCAAAGGAACTGCAAGAGAGTTATTAAAACACGACGAGGAGTCTTAGTCTATTTTAGGCACGAGGACTTTATAGAAACGTTCACGATTATACTTATATTTAATTTATGTACGATGTCACAAATAAACTACATTTTATTTACAATAACGAGACAATTATGTAAGCGCAGCGCACAGTGCGGCATAGATGGACAAAAATACAAAATCGAAATATTCATATGTATAATAGTATAAGATCTTATTCAATTGTTATATAATGTTTTTTATTATATTTATTTATTTATTATTACGAGTAATAATAGCTCTTTTTACAGAATTTATGGGTCAAAAAGGAAAATCAATTATGTTTGTGCACGCTTAATTATTTCTAGGTATTTGTTTTACATGTATTGTAGGGGCTGATCGAAATTCGAGGATGAATATAGGTTGTTGTAGAGGTGTGAAAGACGAGTGCTTAGGTTTATGCCGGGGCGATTGATAGCGGTCCAGATGAGATGGTATTAATATTAATTTATATTAAATATATTTATAGACATTTTTCATAATGGAAGGTTCTCACCAAGTTTTGTATATTTCATTTTATATTTATTATATATACATAGATTTTTGTATCTGTGTGACAGAATTCAGGTGAAACTTTAATCATTGGCAGCTTCTAGCTGGCATATAAAAAAAGCGGCTCAAAATATCCTGGGGTTTTAATAGTTTTCGATTTGTTACCTATTGTATTTTGAGAATTTCAAATTTTTTCTGCGAGAAACTGCGAGATAAAATTTTATAAGCATTATTCTATATCTGACCATACAATTTTTTGTTTAGGATTTGAATTCAGAATTAATAATTTTAATCTACTTGCATGGAGCATGGATTTCCAGTGAAAAATCTAAAAAAATATCAAATCTTCTCGTTAAACTAAAAACATTATTACATATTAACGAGTAAAAATAGCATGGTACAACATGCCCATGAGCGTGCATAAAGTTTTGTTACACGGTCGAGATATAATGGAGTGTTTTGATTTACCAATGGGCGTTCTTTCTGAAGAGGCTTTAGAACCGAGGCATAAAGAAAAAATGAAATATCGACTAATCCACACGCGTAAAACAAGTAGAGAAGACACGAATACGGATCTTTTCAATGTTCTCTTACTTACGTCCGATCTTCTTATCTCAAATCATCGACAAGCTACTTCAAAAATGCAAGATGAAGATTTTACAGAAATGAGAGAATACCTAGCAGTTGAGCAAGATGAATTAAATAAATTTCGTTGACTTGCAAATCAGCTTAAGCGAATCGGAAAATAGTGAATAATTTTAAAAAATTTGTAAAATTTTAGTTACTAATTGTATTTTTCGTAAATATATTCCAATATTTTGACATTTATAACTGAATTTAGAATTTTCTATCATTCGGTAGCACTGTGGGCTGGAGGCGCGTGATTATTTTGTGGTCCCCTGCTCGAAATGACAAAAAATAAAACCTATGTATATGCTATATGACAATAAATGTTAGGTGGCTTCTTCGTTCTTTTGCGCTACATTTGTGAACTTTTTATCATCCTCTCGAAGCATTATTATTACGCCACAACAGTATCTTTAGGAAATTGAACATAGTATATAGGTAGTAGTATGTACAAGGGGATTCCAACCCAGGTCCTCTGAGGGGAGCGTAGGGGCGGGGGGAAGTGAGGGCGAGCGGGGGAGTGCGGCGGACGGAACTTTGGGCGCGGAGCCTGCGGGGAGAGGAAGACAAGTTGCGCGCGCACAAGCCGCGGAGTGGGGGAAGCCGCGATCGTGGAGGGGATCAGTCCGGGCCGAGCCGCCGCGGAGACCTCTCCACACCGGACCCACCGCCTAAACTTTTCAATTGACATTGACCCACCCCCGAAAACATTTTCATACATTGACCCACCCCCGAAACTTTTTTCCCAAATATTATTGGATCTTAACATTAGATGAAATGGTACAATGAAATACGATTATGATTATATATTGTTACAAATGATAATTGGAATGATAATAATAATAATGATGATAATAATAATAATGATAATAATAATAAAAGAAACAAGAAAAAACATGAAAAATATAGATAATATTGATTAAAAAAAAATCTAAATATCGTCGCCTTCGTCGCCGTCGTCGTCGCTGTCATCCCCCAGCGGTGCCGCAGGTGCCGAAGGTGATGGGGACGGGTGCGGCCACTCTGGTGGTGGTGGTGGTGGTGACGGGTTCCGCGCGACAATCCACTCTGGCGATGGGGAGCGCAATCGCCTCAGCTGTTGGGGCAGATGACGCGGCACCCCAGGTCGCCACAGGTGCCCGGATTGATGGTACGGCACCGGACGTTGCCATCGCGAAGCCAGTACCAGCCCCGACCGCCGCATGTGCACCTCCAGAAGTGCAGCGTGATTCCCGGCCCCCGCCTGAACCTGTGCCGAAAGCACCTCAAGAATCAGTGGCGCCAGGTCCTAGAACATAAGCACAAACGTCATTATAATTAACCACATAAATATATTAAATATGAAACACGCACAAAGCAATGCAAAGTATTACATACCTGCGGAGGCGGCGACTGCGGTGGAGACTGCGGCGACCCCCAGTCGTCTGACCAGGTGGGCGACAGTGGTGGCGAACGCTAGAACATGGAAACCCACGATTTAATATTAACACGATCTCAAATGTTAACGCGATAAATGTCCACAATATTGATATGTACATACCTCAGGATCACACTCGGGTGCGATGCGTTCTAATCCCATTGTTTCAAAAAATGTTACAACTGTCAAAAGCACTGTTCGTCTTGAACGTTTTGAATGTGACTGGTCTCGCTGCATCTCCAGGCCCTCGCATGCAAAACCCCTCATATCATGAAACCGAGAAGTGCGTAGCTTTGCAAAGTAAGATGCTGTTGTTCTCCAGCTTCATTTTCGCTGACCATTCTCTCCTTATTCACACGCATCTTCTTTCCCTTCTTCTTTGGACACATCATTCAACTACACCATATCACTCTGAACGTGAATTGTACCACTCTGATCGCGTATTGAACGGCTTTGATCGGGTATCGAACGGGTATTGAACGGCTTTGAACGTGAATCGAATGCGAATCGAACGGCTTTCAACGGCTTTCAACAGGTATCGAACGCGAATCGGACGGCTTTCAACGTGAATCGAACGTGAATCGTACTACTTCTACATAATAATTATAACTATCGTCTTGATCTAGCGTATATCGCATATAGGAGGTTAGGTTGAGGAGGGTGAAGAAAAAAACATTTTTATATACATTAAAAATTGATTATATTTTATTTAAGCATTTCTCTCTGGTGTTTAGACTACCAGTTGAATATTTTAAATACATTTTGCATTGCACAGTGCTTTGCGTGTCTGCCACATCGCAGAGTATTAACTACATTTAGCTTATTTAGAGATTTGATATCCTCGTAGTCAATGTCCAGCGTCTCGATGACCACGTCCGCTTTCGTATTTTCGTCGAGGAAATCCGCAAGCCAGTCGCGTTTCTGCAGCCCTTTAACGTATACAATATGGGATGCGTCATCTTCTTCGTCGATCGCATCAGCTACAACTTTCGTAATTAGCTGTTTAGCCATACTGTACGGAACGTCTCCATCATCCCACCGTAGTCCATGATGTTTTGCCGTCAACCATCTGAGGCTTGATTTGTCAGATTTCGTAAGGAGAAATTGCGGCATCGGACTCCCAAAAATATAGTGCGAGAGAATTGTCCCCTGTCGTAGGATAGCCACTTCCTTCGCGACAAATCTTCCATCGCCGATGAACGCTTGCAGGTCAACGAATGTTGGTACGACCATTATCGGTACAATTTGGAGGTACACACGCTTCCAAGACAGACGAGAGAATGCAGTCTTTCTCGTAATGCATTTCGATTTTTACGATGAAATTTTGTATGAATTTGGCACAGGAGAGGGCGGGCAAGTAGCGTGGCAATTTAATTGATTTTGCGCACCACGTTTGTCAGTGGATTGTATTCAACCACCCGATCGTGTAAAATCAGACAGTAGGCCGTAGTATTTACAGGCACATTCTCTTTACACTCAAATTCTATGCGCACGTCCACGGTACCATTCTTAATCGACTCATTTTGTCGCGAGCAATCAATTACCACGAGGGGACCAAATTGTAAAAATTCAGTCACGGTGAATAATGCCTCGTTGCAACTATGTCCATAATACGATTTACCAAATTGCGTATACATGTGATATAAGATGGCATGCTTATTCTTGTCAAAGTCCAAGTTCAGATCATCATATGGGTAAAATTCCAAGTTGAGAAAAAGTTTTACATTGGTCAATTTGCAGTTGTTGAACTTAGTAACATCCTCGCTCATCACATTCTTTCGACCAGCCTGTAGAGCAAGGATCACACATCGCGGCTTCTCCAACTGTGCAGATGCCTTCACGGCCCACGAATACTTGGTTGTGCTCTGTAAGAGAGGATACTCGTACAGATCCCACGATTGAAAACAAATGCTCAGGTTTTGTCCACTTTCCAATGTAAGTAGCAACGATAGCTTATTAATATCGTTCAGCGTCACATGAGGCATCCGCCATTGCAGTTTAAGTAATTCAATTTCTGGTTCCAATATCGGTGATCCTATCAGAGCATTGTTGTCGTTGCGCGATCGTATTAAAATCAATTCGTGACGCGCATTAATAATCATGCGTTTGTAGTCCTCGCAAAATCCCAAAAAATATTTGAGTGGGATGCAAAAATTGAAATGATTTTTCACTATTAACCCATCGCGTCGTTTCAAGCCCCATCCGGCATTCTCCATATTTTTGTCTTCTTCAGATGTCAGCGATACATAGTTTTTAAGCGTGCTAGTTATTCCAACGTTTCTGTTGCAATCAATCTCCACACCATTCAGCTCGTATCGAATCTCATCGAATAAGAACGCCACGCAGTTATTTCCCAATGTCACCGTTGATGCATCATTTGGCTTATTTATCTTCAATTTTCCCTCCACATAGAGGAAACTTTCACACGGTAATGTGTATAAATCCTGCTATTGTATCGGTATTCTTATCTCATCGCTGTATCCAAACGTCGGTGTTGACGTATGGGTTGTATGTGTGAGTCTCGAGCTTGACGATGCGATCTTCAAACATCGGCTTCCCTCCAATGCTTAGAATATCAACCATTTTTTCCCAACTTAAATGCGCACAGTGAATCCCAAAGATTTCAAAAATGCAATGTTCGCAGCACTGAGCCTCTTCTTTTTAGCGTAATCAAAGCTGTTGTTGCAGTTGTTGTGGTTGCAAACAATTTCGTTGGAAGACACGTGTTCCTTGAGTCGTTCAACACAAGCATCTCTTTCGATCGCACCACATGTATTATCGTCGTCGCCGTCGTACGTGCAGCCTGATGGTAATCTCTTCACCTCGAAAATCGAGCAACCGTCCGTCTTGATCCACAACGCGTATCCTCAGATCCGCAATGACCCGTGCGATGATTGGAAGGTAAATGATCTGCGCAGGTGTTTCCGATATCTTATATCCTGGTGGAACTCTCGGTGAAAATTCATGTATCGTATGTACATGCTTTCCATTGTTGTACGCGCCAGCGGTCACGCTACATTCTACGCGAATAATGTTCACGTTCATGATATTAATTGGATCATCCGATTGGTGCCACCGCCCTGATTCTAATACCCGATTCGTCGAGAATCCCAGCAGGGTTCCAATGTTATTGGGCTTTGTAAAATCTACGGCGAACGAGCAGTACAGCTCGCTTTTCATGGTGTTATTGTTGGGACGCAACACTATTGGATACACAACGTTGTCGCCACCATCGGTGCCACCGAGATTTTTTTGAGGATACCGTTCGAGTAATCGCTGCTTCAAATATTTGGCAATGGCGTCTAGTTCGTAAGAGCCGTGGGGAATCGTAAGGTATTCATGCGCGGTGTTGACGCTATTGCTGATATCATTATTTACGGTGAAGTAGAATTTATCGTTGCTCGAGTTGATGTTCGGTATTGTATGGTAAGTTTCAAAGGTTGTTAGACCAAGCTCGTAATCATCATCGCTCAAATCTATGGGTGCAAAAGTAGCTTACCGCGAGGATGCTACTCTTGCCGGTTAGAGTGAATGTTAACGACATATTCCAAGCTGTACGGCTGGACTAGTACTGAATCAGAGTGGTGTAAAGTCAATCCTTAAATTTGGTGCCGATCGTTTGTAGTAAGCGTAGACATATTTGTCCACAATTGCTCTGATTGTACTTTTGATAAGCCGTTCGATTGTATTCGATTTTCACAGCATCTTTATCCAGATATTGTACCATTTCCTTAGGTGGTCGAAGATTCCCAAAGCTGTCAAAATATATTGCTCGACACCCTCTCTTTGCATACGCCACCCAATGAGTCCCTGGTCCCGTGACATTATCCAAATTTACGATACCGCTCTCGTTTCGACGTACTCCTCCAGCTGGTAGCGCGTTGCCCATAAAAACACCTCTAAAGAATGGAATACGCATACGTTTTGCCAACTCCTCCAATTGTGCATCGGTAGTTACGCCCACGGGCATTTTTATTTTCTTTGCGACGTTTTTTTTTTCGTTTCGATATTCCCTGTCCGCGCTTGTATGGCGCAAGATAAAGTCCCCGACCTTCCATGGAACGATTATGACGTTGCATTTCCTGCAGCTGATGTTGCGCCGCCTTATTATCGTTGACCGCCTTGGCGATCCCCCCTGCACCACCAGCTAATGATCCGAGAACACCTAGCAGTGGGAGAAGTGGTAATATACCTCCCCGTTTTGCCACCGGAAGAATCCGCTTTTGTGATGCTCTCTTTGGAGTCCTTTTGCGGGTTTTTGTTTTCATCCCCATTCCGATTTTCGTCTTGGCCTTCATAGCTGCCCAAACAGCCGTAGCAGCACCTTTTTCACCCAGAGTCGAGTCTCGCGCAACGATGCGTTTTCGCGCTTTGTCAGCGAGAACTTTATCTGCCGCGTGCCTTTCGCCGAGGTCGTTGCTGCGCGAATACGCATTATCGTGTTCGCGACACGCCGCGTCTAACGGATTGATGCCTTGATCACCTCTAGCCAATCGTTTTGCCAGATGAGTTCCTGGACCGCAAAACTGGTATCCCGGGATGTGTAATTCAATAGGTAGCGCGTTTATCGCCCGATTTAACAAACCAGAACCTTTCTTTACTCTCGTCGGCGACATTCACCACAGTTTTTAATCAATGGGGCTGGACCGTCGATATGCGTTCGCTGCCAAGGACGATTATAATGTTCCAGACACCGACGGTACTGCTGAACCTCAGAATCGGCTTTTATATGCTCGGGGAGTCTGTCCCACAACTGATCAATGTGTCTACCAAACTCTCGCAGTAGAATAATCTTTGGTATATTGTTGTGCCCTGCGTGATGGCTCGCAAGGCTGGTACGGGATTTGGCGATATCGTAGGTTCGGGAGTGAACAAAAGATAGGAATCTACTGGGTGAAGTACACTAAGTTTGATTAAACTCAGAAACTAAGTCTTTATTCAAACTCTAACTAGACTGAGATGTACAAGAGTTATAGCCGTCTTAACAGGTCGAGTGTCAAGTCTAGAATCTGTCTTTAGCGGTATCGGATTGGTTTTTATATCCTTCCTGGGCGTGGTATGTGTTACCATGCCCGGTCGTGGCGATGCGTTCGCATATTGCTGATTTGGTAGATTCGGTCGCTAGCGGCTGTCTTAGCTTGGAAACGTCTCGAACGTTTCGTAACGTAATATAATATGTATAATATTTAGCGGTATGCCTGGCACGTGTACTTGGGCGTTGCCTGGGCATAACAATATATTTCAACTGCTCAGAGGTTAGGTCTCGAATATCACAATTATTCGACAGGATCAGAAGCATTTTGAATACTGAGCTGTCGTGTTTTGACGCGGACCTATAAATAGGGCCGCGGCGCCACTTCGTTGTAGCAAAATCATTTTTCACAGTTCACCGAGAGGATGCGATTCGTGCGACAACCTGTGACTATACGCGTGACAAATTTTGATGATAAATCACGAGTGATGTGTCCGAAAACAAGACGCAGACATGGTAGCATGCTACCAAACACTATCCGCTGCCTCATTTGCGGTCCATCAAATTGTGGAAAGACCAACGTGCTGGGGAGCTTGTTGGAAAGTCCACACGGCGTCCGCTTCGAGAACGTGTACGTGTATTCCACGTCGTTGCAACAGCCGAAATATCAGTATTTGGAGAATTTATTGGCTCCGATAGATGAAATTGGTTACTTTACGTTTTCGAATAACAGCGACGTCATTCCACCGAGGGAATCGCTTCCGAATTCTATTTTTATCTTTGATGACGTGGCATGCGACAAGCAAGATACGATAAGGGAATACTTTGCAATGGGGCGCCACTCGAACGTTGACTCCTTCTATCTCTGTCAGACGTATGCAAAGATTCCCAAACATCTTATACGCGACAATGCGAATCTGCTGATTCTGTTTAAGCAGGATGGTACCAACTTGAAACATGTGTACAACGATCACGTAAATACTGACATGAGTTATGAAGATTTCTGGGCTTTGTGTCGTAATTGTTGGCAACGGGAGTATGGTTTCGTGGTAATAGACAAGGATAGCGCGATGTCCAATGGACGTTATAGAAAGGGATTTAACGAGTTTGCCATATCATGAGATGGTCAATTGTCGTCAACACGTCGGTGAGAAAGCAACGTCTGCGGTACAATGATGATTGATATCGATACTCTGGAGATTAAGGATCGCGAGAGAATAGCGAAGGAAATTGCAAAAACCAGCGAAGCCATTCGCAAGAAACATCAGGCTTTGAAGACTGGCAAAATGGAGGATGATATCGCGTTAGAGAGATACTTCAAACCTATCGTCGAACCCTTGAAACATATTGCTGAAAATACCACAGCGGTAGAAGCTCATGAACATCATGGCGCATCACCACTGATGAGCACAGACGTTGAAGGGAATGAAACATTAACACCTAAAACAAAAATCCCATCGAAATGGAACACATCGCGGAAGACAAAGAGGAAACCGCACATGTCATCGGAATATTCAGCCGTAACCTCAACACCGGTTCAATCGAAGCGGAAACGGCAAAACGATTCTTCGGCTCCTCCACCCACACCAATAAATACATTTCCTCGTGCACAATTGCTCACAACCAATGACGATGATGACGTTTTTGAAACTAGTCCCAATGAGTCGTTTGTAACATCTATTAGACAGCAACTCCAAACATCTGAAGGACAAGAAACGTTTCGCAGTCATTTCGTTCCGCTGGGACAAGAATACATGAAAACAATCCTAAGTGGTGATAAGGATACCAGAATGGACTATGTGTACGGTGTATACTTTAGCAATAGTAAAACGATGCTTGGGGATAAGGCTTTCGACATACACAAGGATGATAATATAATCATAGATGGTGTAAAATACAGAAGAACACCCGGCCTTTACGAACAGATTTTTAAGAGAATTCCCAACGATGCTATATACACCGATGCCGATAAACAAAAATACAAAAGTATACTGCTGGCGACGAACGCCCACACACACAATCATGGTGCCGAAAATCCCATATTGGGTAACAAGGGACACAAGTACAAACATGTAATTGCACCGCTACTCCCTCGCACATCGGCTAGTAGAGCAGGGAAAGGTCTAACGGCACCGCAAACCATAGTGGTAAACGATAATAAGATCGATTATGTGCACTGGGACGATCCCAACGAGTTGGTGGATCGGTTGCGTTTGCTTGAAGCGTCGCGTCAGGCGGGTAACAATTCCCACGATCCTGAAATTTTATCAATTATCGAGGAACTCCGCGAGGCTGGCCTCATTATATAAAACCGCGCGCCGATGATGTGCACAGTATGCATCGAGATGCCGATCAACAAATTTGGGGTATCGCTCGAGAAGAGTGGAGCAGTTAGAATGCACTACTACAAATGGAGCGGTTTGCTTCGAAATTACATGCGAGATAACGCTCTTTGCATGACCGGTGCAGATTTTGATGCAAAATCACGCAAGATACGACGCGTAGCGCAACCCACAGTTGACACCGATGTCGTCAATAAACTATACGTGGAAAAGAGCATTAAACTTTTGAGAGAACAGCAGGAAAAATCAGAGAGGAAGCTGGTCGTGTTTCAAAGAGATATGCTTACGTTGCAAAACAGTGTTCAAAGGATATCGCAGGCGTTGAATTCTATACCACAGCCGGACAACGAAACGCGTAAAGTTAAAGAGGCTATGGACGCTTTTGCTACGGAACAGCAACTTGATCATAATTTCCTGGGACCGACGGGAAGCACATAATGCACGTACGCGATAATTATCGCATCATTCGTGTCCAAGACACCTCTGCGATCAAACATGCAGCCATTATCGAAATCCAAGAGTAGTAGAAGTAAATCATGGCCACAAGAAGCGACAACTCGTTGAGGAATTGCATGCTTCCGCTCGAAGACATTTTCCGCGGAGGCGTGTCATAGTGCACGGATACGACGATCTGTGGCAAGCTGACATTGTAGAAATGCGTCCATACTCACGTTTCAACCAAGGTCACCACTATATACTCACCGTCATCGATGTGTTGAGCAAGTATGCGTGGGCGTTGCCGCTCAAGACTAAAAGTGGTGCTGAGGTGACTAAAGCGTTCGCAAAGATATTTAGAGATCGATATCCGAAAAATTTGCAAACCGATCAGGGAAAAGAATTTTACAACGCCGATATGCAGAAACTCTTGACAAAGCATGACATTAATCATTATTCGACGTATTCGGTGATGAAGGCCTCAGTCGTAGAACGTTTCAATCGAACTTTGAAGAACAATATGTGGAAAATGTTTACGCTTAATGGAACGTATAGATGGACAGATGCGCTACCAAATCTACTTGCAGAGTATAACGCACGAAAACATAGAACCATCAGAATGCGTCCTTGCGATGTTACCCCTGCGATCGCCGACAGGCTGCTAGCCACCGTATACAACAACATAAAGATCGCTGCTCCAGCGAGATTCAACTTGGGCGAGTTTGTGCGCGTGAGCAAATTTAAAACCATCTTCGATAAAGGCTATACGCCGAATTGGACAACGGAGGTGTTCAAGATAGCCAAAGTACAGGCAACTAACCCTGCAACGTATCTGCTCGTCGATTCCCGTGGAAAACCCGTTGCTGGAGGATTCTATGAACACGAGCTGCAACGCGTCACCGATCCTGATGTGTATCTAGTGGAAAAAGTGTTGCGTAAAATGGGGGATAAGGTATACGTCAAGTGGCTGGGGATGGATAAATCACACAATTCTTGGATAATTAAAAAAAATGTATTATAAAATAATACATGGTTCAATAAATACAATTATATATATACATGTGTGAACAATTTATTTTTACACATTAATTCCGCTATTTATTTTTACAATGGAATTTTGTAATGTCCCCAGGGCAGAGTGTCGGTCGAATCGGGTACGATATGCCGCTTGTCGTCGTGTGGACTTAGAGCGATTTTAGATTCCGAAATGGTGTACACTTTATGCAATTTAGACCGTATGCACGATTGTCTGCGGACCATTTCAATCTCCCTTTGCAAACACTGCGCGTAGTCGTCGAAAGTTATCGTTCTAGTTATGACGTTGGTCTTGACGCCTTTCGCCTTTTTCGTATCTTTTTTGCCGTCTACGCGAAGTGCATACACTTTCGCTCTAAGACCTACGAATTCGGTCATTATCGCACCGTTATTCTCGTCCTTCATCAGCCCCGGAACCTTCTTTTTTAAGCGTGGCATATTCTATGGATTGTCCATAGGATAATTGCTTGTGTCGAATCTACCGATATTATCTTTCATGGACTCGTAGATATCCTTGCATCGAATATGATAAATCGAATATGATCGGTGTATAGAATTTTACAATTTTGTCCATGCAGTGGAGACATGTACTCGTAATGAAATTCATACAAACAAAGTTTTGATATGTCTAGAATACATATACCCACGTATATTGGTTTGTTGAATTTCACCTCGAGTTTTCGCAATTCAACAGCTATTAAATTTTCCGAAAAAACACTTCTGCTGTGGAAATTCGGTTTCGCGATCATTGCCTCCGCGCCATATCGCCCTTCCCAATGTGTTAAAAGTTTTACATCCACGTGATTTCGTACATTTTCCATAGTTTTACCGAATACCGCATTGTTCATCAATTTGTACAAATTTTTTTCAAAGTCGTTTGTCGCGCGTGTTCTAAACCGTGTATTTAGTTCGATGTAATCGCGGAGCCAGGGAGATTGAGCGAATTGAAGCTCGCGGTGTATCTTTGTAATAACATGACCATGACGCGTGCACTGCTGCAGGTTGCGATACTGGATGACGTAACGCTGCTTATCGTATACCGTCGCGAGTAACTTGTCCTGCCTGCTGCCTGGTCGTTTGACACTCGTCGGGCAGAACGGTAGATCGGCGTGAGCATCGTGCAGACGTTGCGGATATTCCAGATCTACCTCGAGAATGTATCCCATGGGTGAATCGACTGCGATCGAAGACACGTTAAAATTTGCAACATCTTCGACCCATTGAAATTGAGCATGTGGTAAGGGCTGACACATCGCCCGTACAAATTATTCACGTCAAAGTACATCAAGTACGATGACTCTTCCGATGTGTCATATGATGGCATGTCCTTATTATTGGCATGTGCGTATCTTCCGGAACATTGACTTAAACCCCCACGTATACCGCGTTCGATAAACATGACCATATCAATGTCAGTGAGCAATTCGAATGTAATTTTGGTATGTTTTAACATTGCATCCGACGTGAAACCAGGTAGAGTATAATAATGCGCTGAATCTAATCCGTAACTCTTGATACAACTTTCGCGAAAATTTTCAAAAATATCAGCCAATAACAAGACATCAGTTTTCAAATACAAGTCGCTGTATTCGCCCAAGGTTTTAATGCCGAAACGCTGCCAGACAGTCTTGGCGTGTGCTTAATCGCTCTCGGATACAGTCTCACCTGTTAATGAACTGTAAAATGACTCGCGCGGTGATAAGCATGGGTCCGGCAGCTTGTTCGCACAGTCAAGGTATTCGTATGGAAAGACACCCTTTTGCGTCAATAAATTGAAATCCTCGATGGATAATGTTTCAAATTTGGATTTTAAAATTTTTAATTGATCTGTGCTAAGAAAAGATGCTAATTTGTCGAGGCTGGTATTCAGAAATTTGTACGAATCGATGAATCGCAATTTAATATACTTTCGCGAGTCTGATTCAGTCTTATCTTCGACATTTTTTGAGAATGAAATGTACTTTTCTTTAGTTATGGGCAATACATCGACGTGACCTTCAAAAGCGGTAGCTATTTCCTCGATAATGCAATGTGAATCGTAGCCGGATAAATTATGGAAAACTATGGGGATGTAAAACGCGTTTTGATAATTTAAATTGCACTCCATATGTGCTGGACCTCTAAACCGTCCGGATAGATGGCAATGATCGCGAACTCGTATATCGCTAGCCTCGAATGGTTCTTCGCAAATATGACAGTGTGTTGCATCGTGAAATGTCGTCAACTGTTCGGAGGTTAAATCAAGCATGGGTACATTACTGGTCTGGATGGGTTTAGCAAAATTCGCAAAATTTTTGAGTTCGTCTACGAACCATGAAACACAATCCGCGTCGCGGTGACATCGATACGTCGATAGCGATGTATCATATGAACAATGCACTTTATGGTGTTGATACGCGTGTAATTTATTATCACCCATTCGGTGACTGTCTTCTGTTTTTTCGATGATACACTCTAGATCGGCGTACACCACGAAGGGAAGTCGCTCCTTCCTTCAGTGGTTGCTGAAATTGAGGAGATTGTTGCCTTCGCTGGGCAGCACGATGGCACAATTATTCATCTTGCCACAGTCCAGCGAATGGGCCTCCAGTAGTAAGTATAAGGGGATTCTAACTCAGGTCCTCTGAGGGGAGCGCGGGGGCGGGGGGAAGTGAGGGCGCACGGGGGAGCGCGGCGGAGGGAAACATGGAAACATGGCGGGGCCTGTGCGGAGTGGAAGACAGGTTGCGCGCGCACGTGCCGCGGAGAGGGGGAAGCCGCGATCGTGGAGGGGATCAGTCCGGGCCGAGCGGCCGCGGAGACCTCTCCAGACCGGACCCACCGCCGGAAATTTCCACGGAGGTGAATGACCCCCAAAAAATCTCTTTCAGACCTCGGCCCACCCCAAAATTTTTTTTATACCTAACCGAGGGAGGGGACGACCCCCAAATAATTTTCCAAACCATTATGCGATGGAATTGTTTAATACATTATCAGAAATTGTTTCGGACAATGTTGGGAAAGATTGGTGTTTTCACACCGCGTCTTCGGAGGGAAAGAGACAGAGCATTACCTTTAAAGCTAAAATTTTGGAAGAGGGAAAGAGACAACACTACTTGGCGATACAATCGCACGCATTCTAAAGCTAACAGTTTTTAAAGCTAACAGTATTCTAAAGCGTTCCGATTTATCAATCTTAGCGTCGCGCACGATCGTGCATAATTCGAAACCTCCGGAGCAGCCGTGCAGGGTGACATCATTTAACAGCGCGAAGAACGAAATAGAATTATGTGGCGTCAGCAAATCTTAAAATTAGGTGACAAGGAGGAAGACTGGTGAATAAAATGGTACTCTGAAATACGTTTAAGAATATATATTGTAACAAAAAAAACTATTAAAGATAAAAAAAGAGAAAAAACATAAAAATAAAAGAGAAAAAACAAAAATAAAAAAATAAATTATGGCCACGGCGATGGGGGCGATGGCGGCGGCGGTGGTGGTGAGGACGGTGGCGAAGACGGTGAGGACGACGTCGGCGGCGGCGAGGACGGCTGTGAGGACGGCGTCGGCGATGGGGGCGACAGCGGCGAGGACGGCGATGGGGGCGAGGATGGTGTCGACGCATTTCCATGAATCACCTGCACACAGATACAAACGTTGATATAATACTCACACATCAAAATGCATAAATCAGTGTAAAGTAGTATTACATACCACCGGAGGCGGTGATGGTGATGGCGATGGCAATGGCGACGATGATGATTGGGATGGAGTTATCAATCCCACTGGTCAACATCATCGTTGAATATAGCATCATCAATATCGTTCGTAAAGAATGCATTGTTGATGATTTCAGTAAATAAATCATCATCAGTAAAAAATATATCAACTTGCGATGGCGTACTCGTATTAAAATCAGACTCGTTAACCTGAACTGCAATGTCACGAACTTCAATCCCCGATATTGCATTGCGATTAATTGCGATTTCGTCGATTTGTCCCGCATTGATACATTTCCGCCATACAACAGATTGTAGGGCCTTCTCCCAGCTCGACGGAGCCACATCATCCGGATCATCTTCACCAATGATGAATGAAGTTTGCCTATGCATATCTAGCCAAAAATGCATACACCCATATTCAATACGCGGTAAATAGTTGTTTTCACAGTCACCATTGTAGAACACCTTCAAATAAACCTCCTCCTCATCATCATCCTCATCCTCATCCTCATCGTAAAAATCTTCTGCCTTGTGAAATTCATCACCTCGAATTTCTTCGCATTGCACAGCAACATTCTGACACGCTACATATATTTTGGGATGGGATGCGCGACTGGGGATCACAGCAGCAACTTTCCAATACAAATCCATGGGTATAGACATAATCTAAAATCGATTTTTTTCATATAATTCTCAAAGTTACTAACACAACGATTCACTAAAAATATGGTAATGGAAACTTACGGTATTAATCGATTGTTCTCCTTCCATAGCAATCTTCAAAGCAATTTCACTTAACATAAAAAAAATGAAAAAAGTGTTTCAAAAACTGTCCCAGTTCGACTGTTAGTACTATGACGGAGTCTATTGAATGGAAGCAGTTGATAATTGTGCGGGCACGACTGTCACGACTGTTACGATTTGAATGGCATCCGAGAGACTGGCCTAAATAGAGGTGCAATTGCTTCTCCCGCCACCGCATTTTATTCTAAAGCTATCAATTTTTCCATAATGTGCTGAAATCTTAACGTCGTAGCATATGTAATTTGAGTCCCCAAGGATAAAAGTCTCGACACGTGCTGAACATAATATAATATTTCTGGGAACGTCGAATCATAGAATAATGCAACGTTAGCAGAAACGCCGAATCTTGACAAATAATATGTGTTTAAGAAATTTATTTAAAATTAAAAGAATATAATTTAACATTTTTTCCTACGAGCATGAGCTAGAATATCATTGATGGTGCATGCTACCAGTTCGCAATCTACATAATAATCCTCGCAGTAATGTTCACTTTCACGTATGATTTTAGCAGCACGACGCGCATCTAATGTTTCGCAGGCAAGATCGCTTTGCTGTAGCACTTTAACAAAAGTTTCAAATTTTATCCTAACATCTCTCACATTTTGATACAGCCGCGCATACACATAGTCTATACATGGTTCAAGATTTAATAAAAATGTTACCGTATTCGGTTTGAAATACAGCGACTTATTATTATGTAGTGCCATCCTTACAATCGGGGAATTATAGATTTCACAAAAATCCACAGTTAATTGATCCATTTGCATCGAAGGTGATTCAGGTAATTGTGCACGTTCTTCAATGGTTGTACGACTGCCGCATAGCAAACCCCATGTATCCCATGATAACGTGAGAAACATCCCATGATTGTCGCCGAGAACCATTTCTACATCAATCGTAGGCCATACTCTGATCCCAATTTCCAAGTATTTGCTGCCCGTGGATGTTAATGCATATCTTCTAACCATGATACGCGATGTTCGGTGCGGGCTAAGAGAACAATCAAAGCTATGAAATTGCTCGCGCGTATTAGGAATAAACATAAAAATTTTAAGATGTGAAAATTAACCCTTACCAAACAACTGTATCCTCCCCGCATTGAGCCACGCCGTCATCTCGCACGATCGGAACGTAATAATTCATGCGTTCAACGTTTCCTTCGGCACTGGTACTGCACATTTTTGTTTTCAGAGCACAATTTGTTCCGTCGAAAGGCACTGAGACTATTGAGCGATTGATTGAATGACATCCGAGAGACTTGCTTAAATAGAGGTGCAATTGCTTCCCCCCCGCCACCACATTTTATTATAAAGCTACCAATTTTTCCATAATGTGCCGAAATCTCAACGTCGTAGCATATGTAATTTGAGTCCCATCCTCAAGGATAAAAAGTCTCGACACGTGCCGAACGTAATATAATATTTCTGGGAACGTCGAGTCTTAGAATTATGCTGTATCAGCAGAAACTATGTCGGATGATCATGCCCGCTAATTCCTCATACGCGTGAATCGTAGAAAGAATTATGCTGTATCAGCAGAAACTAATGCATTTGGGGAGGGGTACGCCAAAAAGAATGAATTATACAGTATTAGCAGAAACTAATGCATTCGAGGGAGGGGGTGCGCTAAAAGAGTTAGACAGAGATACCAAATCATGATGAGGATATAAATATATGCTCTAAACTGTACAAAGCCGTAAATCGTTGCAACGTATTGCGTGGAAAAGTCACATTATATTTACGACCATGGAAGAATTCGCGCAAGTAGAACGCCAATTGTTGGATCAATCCACGCGATTGATTTCTCGGGAAGAGTACCTCGCGTGGGAAGAACGGTGCAACGAGTGCATCGAATCGTTGGAACAACAAAGTCGCGTGAAACGCCCACGATTATCGATCGGTGTTCGGCAATCGCTGATTGCTCGAATCGCACGTCTCGAAGGACTGAAACATTCGTTGCGCGGACGTTTCGTGCGCGAAGGTGCCGGTCATTCGAGTACGGGACTTTTGTGGCGCGAAATAGACACTGCGTTCGATAGCCGCGTATTAACTGGTGCCGTGCTAAATTCGAATTACATCGAGCCGCGCAACTTCCTTCAGGATGCGGGGACCATCGTGCTGGAGCATGTGCAGGATGCTTTGAGGAAACAGCGAAACCTCAAAGTGAACACTGTGTTCAACGGCGAATTTGTGGCGGGTGACAAGCATGCTTGTAAAAGCATCAACACCCGAAACTGCGAACTCTTCCACACATCCGATCTACAGGAGTGGTACCAACGATGCGTCATCGAACCCACCCTGGCATCGCTGGAAGAGTTCCAGGAACGCGACAGCGGATGGGCATTGACGAGAATCATGAATCTAACCGTCAATGTCAACAAGTACAATCCGCTGCGCGCGGGATGTTACGTCAAGTTGCCGCGTATATTGTCTTTGAAGAAAGCCACAATTAGCGTGCAATCCCCGGAAAATGCGTGTTTCGCGTGGGCAGTGGTCGCCGCTCTCCATCCTGTCGAAAGAAATGCCGATCGCCCAAGTTCGTACCCGCCTTATGCTTCCGTGCTAAATCTCCAGGGCATTGAGTTCCCAATGTCCCTGGAGCAAATAGGGAAGTTTGAGCGACAGAACGAAATCTCCGTCAACGTCTACACCTTCGACGAGGAGAAAGGGTCGACGGTCTTTCCGCTGCGTCTCACCAGCAACAAGAGGGATCAACACGTCAACCTGCTCTACACACCGAATCAAGAGCACGGTGATGTAGGGCACTTTGTACTTATCAAGAACTTGTCCCGGCTGGTGAGCATGCAGCTGAGCAGGCACAAGGAAAAGAAATTCATCTGCGATCGGTATGTACAGAAAACTTGTGAAATATTGAAATGTCTCACGAAACAAATTAAATAAAAAAATTTATGGTTACAGATGCATGCACTATTTCGGATCTGTCGAGAAGTTGGAGATCCATTCGCTGGACTGCGGCAAGATGAACGACTGCGCCATCCTGCTGCCCAGCGAAGGAAAAAATCTCCTAAGCTTCGAGAACCACTGCAGGAAGGAGCGGCTCCCCTTCGTGGTGTATGCAGATCTGGAGTGCATCATCGAGAAAACAGAGGACAATCGCGTGGGTGATCTAGATAATAAGTTACATACATATCAGCACCATAAAGTGCATAGCATTGCATATTATATGCATTGTTCCTACGACACATCGCTATCGACGTATCGATGTCGCCGCGACGCGGATTGTGTTTCATGGTTCGTATACGAACTGAAAAAATTTGCAAACTTCGCCAAACCCATCTTGAACAGTAATGTTCCCATGCTTGATTTAACCAGCGAACAGTTGACGATATTTCACGATGCAACAGACTGTCATATTTGCGAAAAACCATTCAAGGCTAACGATGTACGAGTTCGCGATCATTGTCATCTATCCGGACGGTTTAGAGGCCCGGCACATTCGGAGTGCAATTTAAATTATAAAAACGCGTTTTACATCCCCATAGTTTTCCATAATTTATCCGGCTACGATTCACATTTCATTATCGAGGAAATAGCTACCGCTTTCGACGGTCACGTTGATGTATTGCCCATAACCAAAGAAAAGTATATTTCGTTCACAAAAAATGTCGAAGATACGGCTGAATCAGACTCGCGAAATTATATTAAATTACGATTCATCGATTCGTACAAATTTCTCAATACCAGTCTCGACAAATTAGCATATTTTCTTAGCATAGATCAATTAAAAATTTTACGATCCAAATTTGAAACATTATCCACCGAAGATTTCAATTTATTGACGCGAAAAGGTGTCTTTCCGTACGAATACCTTGATTGCGCGAACAAGCTGCAGGATCCATGCTTACCGCCGCGCGAGTCATTCTACAGTTCGTTAACGGGTGAGACTGTATCCGAGAGCGATTACGCGCACGCTGAGACTATCTGGCAGCGTTTCGGGATTAGAACCTTGGGCGAATACAGCGACTTGTATTTGAAAACTGATGTCTTGTTATTGGCTGATATTTTTGAAAATTTTCGCGAAAGTTGTATCAAAAGTTATGGATTAGATTCGGCGCATTATTATACTCTACCCGGTTTCACGTGGGATGCCATGCTAAAGCATACCAAAATTGAATTCGAATTGCTCACCGACGTCGATATGGTCATGTTTATCGAACGCGGCATACGTGGTGGTTTAAGCCAATGTTCCGGAAGATATGCACATGCCAATAACAAGTACATGCCATCTTACGACGCATCGGAAGAGTCATCGTACTTGATGTACTTTGATGTGAATAATTTGTATGGGTGGGCAATGTGTCAGCCCCTACCATACGCTAAATTTCAATGGGTCGAAGATGTCGCAAAGTTTGATGTATCATTAATCAAAGTCGATTCGCTCATAGGGTACATTCTCGAGGTAGATCTGGAATATCCGCAACGTCTGCACAACGCTCATGCCGATCTACCGTTCTGCCCGACGCGTGCCAAACCACCTGGCAGCAGGCAGGACAAATTACTCGCGACGGTATACGATAAGCAGCGTTACGTTATCCATTACCGTAACCTGCAGCAGTGCACGCGTCACGGTCTTCGTATTACAAAGATACACCGCGTGCTTCAATTCGCTCAATCTCCCTGGCTCCGCGATTACATCGAACTCAATACACGGTTCAGAACAAGCGCGACAAACGACTTTGAAAAAAATTTGTACAAATTGATGAACAACGCGGTATTTGGCAAAACTATGGAAAATGTACGAAATCACGTGGATGTAAAACTGTTAACACATTGGGAAGGGCGATATGGCGCGGAGGCAATGATCGCGAAACCGAATTTCCATAGCAGAAGTGTTTTTTCGGAAAATTTAATAGCTGTTGAATTGCGAAAACTCGAGGTGAAATTCAACAAACCGATATACGTGGGTATGTGCATTCTGGACATATCAAAAATTTGTTTGTATGAATTTCATCACGAGTACATGTCGCCCAAGCATGGGGAAAATTGTAAAATTCTATACACAGACACAGACAGCCTCATTTACCATATTCGATGCGACGATATCTACGAGACCATGAAGCACAATATCGATAGATTCGACACAAGCGATTATCCTATCGACAATGCATATAATATGCCACGTGTAAATAAGAAGGTTCCAGGGCTGATGAAGGATGAAAATAACGGTGTGATAATGACCGAATTCGTAGGTCTTAGAGCGAAAATGTATGCACTTCGCGTAGATGGTAAAAAAGATACGAAAAAGGCGAAAGGCGTCAAGACCAACGTCATAGCCAGAACGATAACTTTCGACGATTACGCGCAGTGTTTGCAAAGGGAGATCGAAATGGTTCGCACACAATCATGTATACGGTCTAAGCATCATAAAGTGTACACCATTTCGGAATCTAAAATCGCTCTAAGTCCATATGATGACAAGCGGCATATCGTACCCGATTCGACCGACACTCTGCCCTGGGGACATTATAATATCCCATTGTAAAATAGAAATTATTGTATTATAAATAGTGGAATTATTGTATTATAAATAGTGGAATTATTGTATTATAAATAGTGGAATTATTGTATTATAAATAGTGGGATTAATGTGTTAAAATAAAAAAATTGTTTACACATTTACACATATGTATCATTGTATTTATTGAATTATTAATTTTACAATATATTATTTATATTGATCCAAGAATTGTGTGATTTATCAAACCCCAGCCACTTGACGTACACCTTATCCCCCTTTCTACGCAACACTTTTTCCACTAGATGCACATTAGGATCGGCGACACGTTGCAGCTCATGTTCATAGAATCCACCGGCAACGGGTTTTCCCCAGGAATCGACGAGCAGATACGTTGCAGGATTAGTTGCCTGTACTTTGGCTATCTTGAACACCTCCGTTGTCCAATTCGGCGTATAGCCTTTATCGAAGATGGTTTTAAATTTGCTCACGCGCACAAACTCGCCCAACTTGAATCTCGCTGGAGCAGCGATCTTTATGTTGTTGTATACGGTGGCTAGCAGCCTGTCGGCGATCGCAGGGGTAACATCGCAAGGACGCATTCTGATGGTTCTATGTTTTCGTGCGTTATACTCTGCAAGCAGACGCGGTAGCACATCGATCCATCTATAGGTTCCATTGAGCGTAAACAATTTCCACATATTGTTCTTCAAAGTTCGATTGAAACGTTCTACGACGGAGGCCTTCATCACCGAATACGTCGAATAATGATTAATATCGTGCTTTGTCAAGAGTTTCTGCATATCGGCGTTGTAAAATTCTTTTCCTTCATCGGTTTGCAAATTTTTCGGATATCGATCTCTAAATATCTTTGCGAACGCTTTAGTCACCTCAGCGCCACTTTTAGTCTTGAGCGGCACCGCCCATGCATACTTGCTCAACACATCGATGACGGTAAGTATGTAGTGGCGACCTTGGTTGAAACGCGAGTATGGACGCATTTCTACAATGTCAGCTTGCCACAGATCGTCGTATCCGTGCACTACGACGCGTCTCCGCGGGAAATGTCTTCGAGCTGGAGCGTGCAATTCCTCAACGAGTTGTAGCTTCTTGTAGCCATGGTTTTCTTCTTTACTCTTGGATTTCGATAATGGTCGCATGTTTGATCGCAGAGGTGTCTTGGACACGAATGATGCGATAATTATCGCATACATTTATTATGTGCTTCTCATCGGTCCGAGGAAATTCTGGACAAGTTGCTGCTCCGTAGCAAAAGCGGTTATAGCCTCTTTAACTTTACGAGTTTCGCTGTCGGGCTGCGGGATAGAATTGAACGCCTCCGATATCTTTTGAACGCTGTTTTGCAACGTCAGCATATCTTTCTGAAACACAACCAGCTTCCTCTCTAATTCTTCCTGCTGCTCTCTCAAAAGTTTAATGTTCTTTTCCACGTATAGTTTATTGACGACATCGGTGTCGGCCACCGGCTGAGCTACACGTCGTATCTTGCGTGATTTCGCATCAAAGTCGACACCAGCCATGCAAAGGGTGTTATCTCGCATGTAATTTCGAAGCAAACCGCTCCATTTGTAATAGTCCATTGTAGCTGCTCCACTCTTCTCGAGCGATACCCCAAATTTGTTGATCGACATCTCGATGCATACAGCGCACATCATCGGCATGCGGTTTAATTTATAATGAGGCCTACCTCGCGGAGTTCCTCGATAATCGATAGAATTTCGGGATCGTGAGAGTTGTTACCCGCCTGACGCGACGCTTCAAGCAAACGCATTCGATCCACCAGCTCGTTGGGATCGTTCCAGTGTACGTAATCGATCTTGTTATCGTTTACCACCATAGCGCGCGGTACCGTTAGACCTTTCTCTGCCCTACTAGCTGATGCGCGAGGGAGTAGCGGTGCAATTACATATTTGTACTTGTGTCCCTTGTTGCTCAATATGGGATTTTTAGCACCATGACCGCGTCTGTGGGCGTTCGTCGCCAGCAGTATACTTTTATATTTTTGTTTATCGGCATCGGTGTATAGAGCATCATCGGGAATTCTCTTGAAAATCAGTTCGTAAAGACCGGGTGTTCCTCTGTATTTTACACCATCTATGATTATATTATCATCCTTGTCTATATCGAAAGCCTTATCTCCAAGCATCGTTCCACTATTGCCAAAGTATACGCCGTACACATAGTCCATTGTTGTATCCTTATCACCACTTAGGATCGCGCTCATGTATTTTTGCCCCAGCGGGCCGAAATGACTGCGAAACGTCTCTTGTCCCTCGGATGTTTGGAATTGCTGTCTAATAGATGTTACAAACGACTCATTGGGACTAGTTTCGAAAACATCATCATCAATGGTTGAGAGTGATTGCACATTGGGAAATGTACTTATTGGTGTGGGTGGAGTCGGAGAATCGTTTGATCTGGCATTCTGTCGGTTCCGCTTCGCTTGAACTGGTGTCGAGGTTATGGGTGAATATTCCGCCGACATGTGTTGTTTCCTCTTTGCCTTGCGCGATGTGTTCCCTTTCAGAAGGATTTTTTTAGGCGTTAATGTTTCATTCCCCTCAACGTCTGTGCTCATCAGCGGCGATGTGTCAGCTTCCGTCGCTGCGGTATTTTCCGCAATATGTTTTAGTGGTTCGACGATAGGTTTAAAGTATTTCTCCAACGCGATATCTTCCTCCATCTTGCCAGTCTTCAAAGCCTGATGTTTCTGACGAATGGCTTCGCTGGTTTTTGCAATTTCCTTCGCTATTCTCTCGCGATCCTTAATCTCCAGACTATCGATATCGATCATCGCTGTACCGCAGACGTTGCTTTCCCACCGACGTGTTGACGACAATTGACCATCTCATGGTATGGCAAACTCGTTAAATCCCTTTCTATAACGTCCATTGGACATTGCACTATCCTTGTCTATCACCACGAAACCATACTCCCGTTGCCAACAATTACGACACAAAGCGCAGAAATCCTCGTAAGGCATGTCGGTGTTTACGTGATCGTTGTACCCATGTTTCAAGTTGGTACCATCCTGCTTAAACAGAATCAACAAATTCGCATTGTCGCGTATTAGATGTTTGGGAATCTTTGCATACGTCTGACAGAGATAGAAGCAGTCAACGTTCGAGTGGCGCCCCATTGCAAAGTACTCTCGTATCGTATCTTGCTTGTCGCATGCCACGTCATCAAAGATAAAAATGGAATTCGGAAGCGATTCGCTCGGTGGGATGACGTCACTGTTATTCGAAAACGTAAAGTAGCCAATTTCATCTATCGGAGCCAATAAATTCTCCAAGTACTGATATTTCGGCTGTTGCAACGACTTGGAATACACGTACACGTTCTCGAAGCGGACGCCGTGAGGACTTTCCAACAAGCTGACCAGCACGTTGGTCTTTCCACAATTTGATGGACCACAAATGAGGCAGCGGATAGTGTTTGGTAGCATGCTACCATGTCTGCGTCCTGTTTTCGAAGCCATCACTCGCGATTTATCGTCAAAATTTGTCACGCGTATGGTTACAGGTTGTCGCACGAATCGCATCCTCCCCGCGAACCGTGAAAAATGATTTTGAATACGTCGAGGCGGTGATGCGCCCTATTTATAGGTCCGCGCTGAAACACCACAGCTCAGTATTCAAAATGCTTCTGATCCTGTCGGATAATTATGATATTCGAGACCTAACCTCTGAGCAATTGAAATATATACCAAAGATTATTCTACTGCGAGACTTTGGCAGGCACATTGATCGGTTGTGGGACAGGCTCCCCGAGCATATAAAAGCCAATTCCGAGGTTCAGCAGTATCGCCGGTGCTTGGAACATTATAATCGCCCTTGGCAGCGAACGCATATCGACGGTCCAACACCACTGATTAAAAACTGTAGCGAATGTCACCGACGAGAGTAAAGAAAGGTTGTGGTTTGTTAAATAGAGCTATAAACGCGCTACCTATCGAATTACACATCCCGGGATATCAGTTTTGCGGTCCAGGAACTCATCTGGCAAAACGATTGGCTAGAGGGGATCGAGGTATCAATCCGTTGGACGCAGCGTGTCGCGAACACGATATTGCGTATTCACATAGCAACGACCTCCGCGAAATGCACGCGGCAGATAACGTTCTCGCTGACAAAGCGCGAAAACGCATCGTTGCGCGAGACTCGACTCTAGGTGAAAGAGGTGCTGCTACAGCTGTTTGGGCAGCTATGAAGGCCAAGACGAAGATCGGAATGGGGATGAAAACAAAAACCCGCAAAAGGACTCCAAAGAGAGCATCACAAAAGCGGATTCTTCCGGTGGCAAAACGGGGTGGTATATTACCACTTCTCCCGCTGTTGGGTGTTCTCGGATCATTGGCTGGTGGAGCGGCGGGCATTGCCAAGGCGGTAAACGATAATAAGGCGGCGCAACGTCAGCTGGAGGAAATGCAACGCCACAATCGCTCCATGGAAGGTCGCGGACTTTATCTCGCGCCATACAAGCGCGGACAGGGAGTATCTAAACGAAAAAAAAAAACGTCGAAAAGAAAATAAAAATGCCTGCGGGCGTAACTACCGATGTGCAATTGGAGGAGTTGGCAAAACGTATGCGTATTCCATTCTTTAGAGGTGTTTTTATGCGCAACGCGTTACCAGCTGGTGGAGTACGTCGAAACGAGAGCGGTATCGTAAATTTGGACAATGTTGAGGGGCCGGGGACTCATTGGGTGGCGTATGCGAAGAGAGGATGTCGAGCTATATATTTCGACAGCTTTGGGAATCTTCGACCACCTATGGAATTGGTAAAATATCTGGATAAGGATGCTGTGAAAATTGAATACAATCGAACGTCCTATCAGAAGTACGATCAGAGCAATTGCGGACAACTATGTCTACGCTTTCTATAAACGATCGGCGCCAAATTTAAGGATTGACTTCCCACCACTCTGATTCAGTACTGGTTGAGCAGTTCGGGCAGAATATGTCGTTAACATTCACTCTAACCGGCAAGAGTAGCACCCTCGCGGCGAGCTACTTTCCACCCATAGATTTGAGCGATGACGATTACGAGCTTGGTCTAACAACCTTTGAAACTTATCACACAATACCGAACATCGACTCGAGCAACGATAAATTCTACTTCATCGTAAACAACAGTGCCGACACCGCTTATGAATACATTACGATTCCCCACGGCTCCTACGAACTAGACGCCATTGCCAAGTACCTGAAGCAACGATTACTCGAACGGTATCCTAAAAATCTTGGTGACACCGATGGTGATGGGGATGACGGGGACAACGATGTGTGTCCTATAGTGTTGCGTCCCAATAACAATACCATGAAAAGCGAGCTGTACTGTCGGTTCACCGTAGACTTTACAAAGCCCAACAACATTGGATCGCTACTGGGATTCTCCACGAATCGGGTATTAGCACCAGAACGATGGCACGAATCGGACGATCCAATTAATATCATGAACGTGAACATTATTCGCATAGAATGTAGCGTGACCGCTGGGGCGTACAACAATGGGAGGCGCGTACATACGATACATGAATTTTCTCCGAGAGTTCCACCAGGATATAAGATATCGGAAACGCCCGCGCAGATCATTTACCTTCCAATCACCGCACGAGTCATTACGGATCTGACGATACGCGTTGTGGATCAAGACGGACGGTTGCTTGATTTTCGAGGTGAAGAGATTACAATCAGACTGCACGTGCGACGACGACTACGATAATACGTGTGGTGCGAAAGAAATGCTTGTATTGAACGACTCCAGAAACCCGTTTCTTCCAAGTGAAATTGTTTACAACACCAACAGCTCTGATCACGCTAAAAAGAAGAGGCTCAGTGCTGCGAACATTGCATTTTTGAAATCTTTGGGATTCATTGTGCGCATTTAAGTTGGAAAAAAAATGGCTGATATTCTAAGCATTGGAGGGAGGCCGACGTTTGATGATCGCATCGTCAAGCTTGAGACTCACACATACAACCCATACGTAAACACAACGTTTGGATACAGCGATGAGATAAGAATACCGATACAGCAGCAGGATTTATACACATTGCCGTGTGAAAGTTTCCTCTATGTGGAGGGGAAATTGAAGATAAATAAGCCAAATGATGCGTTAACGGTGATGTTGGGAAATAATTGTGTGGCGTTCTTATTCGATGAGATTCGATACGAGCTGAATGGCGTGGAGATTGATCGCAACAGAAACGTTGGAATAACTAGCACGCTTAAAAACTATGTGTCGCTGACATCTGACGAAGACAAAAATATGGAGAATGCCGGATGGGGCTTGAAACGACGCGATGGATCATTAGTGAAAAATCATTTCAATTTTTGCATCCCACTCAAATATTTGCTAGGATTTTGCGAGAACTACAAACACATGATTATTAATGCGCGTCACGAATTGATTTTAATACGGTCGCGCAACGACAACAATGCTCTGATAGGATCATCGGTGTTGGAACCAGAAATTAAATTATTTAAACTACAATGGCGGATGCCTCATGTGACGCTGAACGACATTAATAAGCTATCGTTGCTACGTACTTTGGAAAGTGGGCAAAACCTGAGCATTTGTTTTCAATCGTGGGATCTGTACGAGTATCCTATGTTGCAAAACACAAACAAGCATTCGTGGGCCGTGAAGGCATCCGCACAGCTGGAGAAGCCGCGATGTGTGATCCTTGCTCTACAGACTGGTCGAAGAAATGTGACGAGCGAAGACGTTACTAAGTTCAACAACTGTAAATTGACCAATGTGAAACTTTTTCTCAACTCGGAATTTTACCCATACGATGATATGAACTTGGACTTTGACAAGAATAAGCATGCCATCTTGTATCACATGTATACGCAATTCGGTAAATCGTATTATGGACATAGTTGCAACGAGGCATTATTCACCGTGGCTGAATTTTTACAATTTGGTCCCATCGTGGTGATTGATTGTTCGCGACAAAATGAGTCCATCAAGAATGGCACCGTGGACGTGCGCATAGAATTCGAGTGTAAAGAGAATGTGCCGGCAAATACTACAGCCTACTGTCTGATTCTGCACGATCGGGTGGTTGAATACAATCCACTGACAAACGTAGTGCGCAAAATGAATTAAATTGCCACGCTACTTGTGCGCCCTCTCCTGTGTCAAATTCATACAAATTTTCTTCGTGAAAATCGAGATGCTTTACGAGAAAGACTGCATTCTCCCGTCTGTCTCGGAAACGAACGGACCTCTAAATTGTACCGATAATGGCTGTACCAACATTCGTTGACCTGCAAGGGTTCATCGTCGATGGAAGATTTGTCGCGAAGGAAGTGGCTGTCCTACGCAAGGGAACAGTTCTCTCGCACTATATTTTTGGGAGTCCTATGTCACAATTCCTTCTTACGAAATCGGACAAATCAAGCATTCGGTGGTTGACGGTAAAACACCACGGACTACGGTGGAACGATGGAGACGTTCCGTACAGTATGGCTAAACAGCTAATTACGAAAGCTGTAGCTGATGCGATCGACGAAGAAGATGACACATCCCATATAGTATACGTTAAAGGGCTGCAGAAACGCGACTGGCTTGCGGATTTCCTCGACGAAAATACCAGAGCGGACGTAATCATCGAGACGCTGGACATTGACTACGAGGATATCAAATCCCTAAATAAGCTAAATGTAGTTGATACTCTGCGATGTGGCAGACACGCAAAGCACTGTGCCTTGCAAAATGTATTTAAAATATTCAACTGGTGGTCTAAACACCAGAGGGAAATGCTTAAATAAAATATAACCAATTTTTAATACATAAATGTTTTTTTTCTTCACCCTCCCCAACCTCTTGCATGTACGCTAGATTAAGACGATAGTTTTAATTATTATGTAGAAACCGTTCGATACCCGTTCAAAACCGTTCGATATCCGTTCAAAACCGTTCAATACCCGTTCAATACCGTTCGATACCCGTTCAATACCGTTCGATACCCGTTCAAAACCGTTCAATACCCGTTCAATACCTGTTCAATACCCGTTCCATACCGTTCGATACCCGTTTTGATTCGCGTTCAAAACCGTTCAAAGTGATATGGTCTAGCTGAATGATGCGTCAAAGAAGAAGGGAAAGAAGACGCGTGTGAAAAAGGAGAGGATGGGCAGTGATGAAGATAAGTGCTGGAGGATAATCAGCGAAAAAAAATGTAGGTGGGAGAACGAAGACATTCTACTTTTGCAAAGCTAAGCACTTCTCGATTTCGAGTTATGAGTTTAGATGCGAGAGCTTGGAGACGCAGCGAGACCAGTTGCATTCAAAACTTCATTAGACAAAGTTCAGTTTTTTGTGCGCGACAGTTTTTTTGAGTTGGAATTTAAAAAAATGGGAATCAACCGCATCGCGCCGGAGTGGGACGAGGAGCCATGCTCCGACGTCTTTGAGGTATGTACTTTAAAATATTTTTTAACATTTATCGCGTTTAACCGTTGAAATCGAGCGAGATCAAATCAGACGGCTGTTGTGTTAGTGTTATATCGTGGGTTCTATTTTCCAGAACTCGCCACCGCCGACGCCGACGCTGTCGCCATCGCCATCGCCATCGCCATCGCCATCGCCATCGCCGCCGCCTCCAATGGTATGTAATACTTTGTATTTTTTTCTTTTTTTTCTTTTTTTCTTTTTTTTATCCGTTTTGAAGTATTAATATTATATCGACGTTTGTGTGTATGTTCTAGAACAACGACTTCCTCATGAGACGGTTTGTGATGTTGGCGCGGCTCCTGGAGGAGGCTGCTGCACCTCAGGCGGTACCTGCCCAGGAGCCGCAGATGCGGCGGAGTTCGGGGCCAACGATCGGTCCTGCCATGGCGGAAAGGTTGCGGCGACCGTGGGTGCCATACAGGCAGGTGGGGCCCCTGCGGCGACCGCGGCCTCCATCACCGCATGAAACTGGATGGATTGATGTCAGCAGGCCGCAGCCGCCGCAGGGGTGGGTGATGACGCCCCCGGAGTCAGCATCGCCACCATCCGTGATGTGGACGCCTCCGGGGTCGTCGTCGTCGTCATCTGCCACACCACCCTGGTGGCCTCCGTCGACGCCATCGACGCCGTCCTCGCCGCTGACGCCGTCCTCGCCGCTGACACCGTCCTCGCAGCCGTCCTCGCCGCCGTCCTCACCGCCGTCCTCACCGCCGACGCCGTCCTCGCCCCTCGAGTGGTTTGGGGGTTTAATAACACCGCCGCCGTCGCCCCCATCGCCACCGCCCGAGTGGGCGGAGGGTGAATTTACGCCGCCGCCGTCGCCCCAATCGCCACCAAGGCCATAATTTTTTCAATTTTTTTTATTTTTTGTTTTTTATTTTTTATGTTTTTATTCTTTTTTTATTTTTTTATCTTTAATAGTTTTTTTGTAACAATATATTCTTAAACGTATTTCATTGTGCCATTTCATTTACCCTCCTTCTCTCCTCGCCACCTAATTTTAAGATTTGCTGACGCCACATAATTCTATTTCGTTCTTCGCGCTGTTAAATGATGTCACCCTGCACGGCTGCTCCGGAGGTTTCGAATTATGCACGATCGTGCGCGACGCTAAGATTGATAAATCGGAACGCTTTAGAATACTGTTAGCTTTAAAAACTGTTAGCTTTAGAATGCGTACGATTGTATCGCCAAGTAGTGTTGTCTCTTTCCCTCTTCCAAAATTTTAGCTTTAAAGGTAATGCTCTGTCTCTTTCCCTCCGAAGACGCGGTGTGAAAACACCAATCTTTCCCAACATTGTCCGAAACAATTTCTGATAATGTATTAAACAATTCCATCGCATAATGGTTTGGAAAATTATTTGGAGGTCGTCCCCTCCCTCGGTTAGGTATAAAAAAAATTTTGGGGTGGGCCGAGGTCTGAAAAAAGACTTTTTTTTGGGGGTCATTCACCTCCGTGGAAATTTCCGGCGGTGGGTCCGGTCTGGAGAGGTCTCCGCGGCCGCTCGGCCCGGACTGATCCCCTCCACGATCGCGGCTTCCCCCTCTCCGCGGCACGTGCGCGCGCAACCTGTCTTCCACTCCCCGCAGGCCCCGCGTCCATGTTTCCCTCCGCCGCGCTCCCCCGCGCGCCCTCACTTCCCCCCGCCCCCGCGCTCCCCTCAGAGGACCTGAGTTAGAATCCCCTTATACTTACTACTCAAAGTTTTAATCATAAAACATTGGCAGGTGAAAGTAAAACAGATAATACTATTAGAAATATAATAAAGTATGTACTGGGTGAATGGCCAAACGCGAAGGAATTATCGGACGACGAAAGGCATTACTATCCTAAACGATTAGAATTAACGGTTGAAAAAGACTGTTTATTTTGGGGTTTACGGGCCGTCATTCCTAGAGAAATGAGATCGTTAATATTAAATGAACTACACACTACACACCTAGGAATTGTAAAAATCAAAATGTTTGCCCGCTCGCATGTTTGGTGGCCAAAAATAGACACCGATATAGAGAATTTAGTGAAAGGATGCAAAATTTGTCTAATTCAACATAAAAAGCCGCCACACTCGCCATTAACCACATGGCCCTGGCCAACGAAAACATGGAGCCGCATACATTGTGATTTTGCGGGACCATTTTATGGAAATATGTACTTAATCATTGTAGATGTACACTCCAAATGGCCTGAAGTAATTAATTTTAAGAAAAACACAAAAGCTTATAGGTTAATAGAAGAGTTTAAAAATCTATTCGCACGCTTCGGGTTGCTTTTACATTGCGTTACAGACGGAGGACCGCAATTCATAAGTGTAGAATTTCACACATTTTTAGAGAAAAACGGTGTAAGGCACACGTACGCGCCTCCATACCATCCGGCAACATACGGAGCCGCAGAAAACTTTGTACAGACTTTTAAAGATAAAGTAACGAAAATTGTTCAAGGGGGAGAGACGCTGGACACAGCGGTAAACATGTTTTTGTATGATTATCGCAGCATCGAGCACTGCACTACGCGTAGAAGTCCAGCGAAATTAATGTATGGTCGCGAATTACGAACTCGATTTGACCTCCTAAAGCCGAATGTAGCGGAAACGGTTCATGAAAAGCAGCGCGCTCAAATTGTAAACAGAGCAGGTAGACGCGTGGTTGAAGTATCAGCAGGTGACGCTGTTATGATTGACGATTATACACTCCGCGCCAAAATTAAGGGAACACTATAATTTCCAGAAAATTTTGGTCATTTTCAAATGGCTGTATCTCTGCGAAAAATGGTCGCAAAAAATATTTAAAAAACGCATTTTAAAGCTTGAAGTTTCTAGTTTTTGAATCAAGTACTCAATTTTATTCTTCGTCCATTATGATACTGTTTTATCAAGATGGAGCGCAGGAAACAAAGTTTCAGAAATTTTTGCCAAGTTTGGACGTATGTACGGGCTGAAAATTTTTTTTCCAGATAAATCCAATGGAGAACTCTTATAGAGCAAACATTTCTCTTTAATTTCGTTTTTTTTGGTTAGTTGTATGATTTTTATTGACCGAGTTATTCGCTATCAAAGCAAAAAAGGAACTTTCTACTTTGAACGCCTATAACTTGCGAACGCATGATCGTAGAACATTGTTCGTGAGTGTTTTGGAAAGCTAAGACAGTTTCCTTTCAGAACCTTTAGTTGCAAATTCAATGAGATTTTTTTTTAACCGTATTAAATTCATTTTAAAATGATCCCAAAAATTGCATATTTACCATTTCCTAGAAAACATGATGCCACTTCAAGGAAAATCATGGAATCATTCAAGTGTCCACGTTTTTTCTTAGGTGAAACTACCCCTTAAACACTGTGCAAAAGGTCGGACCGATCAGATTTTTTTTTTCGTATGTCCTCGACGGTCAAACATGCGGTACGGTCTGAAAAATTGAAGGATCACCTGTTTTACGTTATGTTTCTCTGTAAAACCCTTTCTTTTGTTCTCGCGGCTTTTGAACACTTGTTGCTCGTTTTTTTTTGTTAGTTCAACGTCATTTTAGTAAAAAGAAAAGAAATGCAAAGATTTAAAAAAAATTTACCCAAACTCTTCGCAATGACGAAAACTGTACTTCGATAACTGGCATTAGCACCATCTAAAGTACGCCACGAGCTGGCGCATGCGCGGTCGGATTTACACTTCATTGTACGTGCGTCACATGGAGAGATGAAACCCTGCGGTTCGTCACTCCCGCAGTATTTTTTGACTCCAAACTCACTCTCCGATGCGTATGTGTATGAGGGAACGTGCGTGAATTCTCTGCCAAATTTGGCGGAGGGCGTCTGCTAATCGTCCCAAATTCGCCAGGTTCGGGTACTGTTGTCGCAAACGTCGCCCAGGAATGGAAAATTCGTAACTGTATTAACATGCGCAACCGACACGCACGCACGTTCCCGCATACACATACGCATCGGAGAGTGAGTTTGGAGTAAAAAAATACTGCGGGAGTGACGAACCGCAGGGTTTCATCTCTCCATGTGACGCACGTACAATGAAGTGTAAATCCGACCGCGCATGCGCCAGCTCGTGGCGTACTTTAGATGGTGCTAATGCCAGTTATCGAAGTACAGTTTTCGTCATTGCGAAGAGTTTGGGTAAATTTTTTTTTAAATTTTTGCATTTCTTTTCTTTTTACTAAAATGACGTTGAACTAACAAAAAAAACGAGCAACAAGTGTTCAAAAGCCGCGAGAACAAAAGAAAGGGTTTTACAGAGAAACATAACGTAAAACAGGTGATCCTTCAATTTTTCAGACCGTACCGCATGTTTGACCGTCGAGGACATACGAAAAAAAAAATCTGATCGGTCCGACCTTTTGCACAGTGTTTAAGGGGTAGTTTCACCTAAGAAAAAACGTGGACACTTGAATGATTCCATGATTTTCCTTGAAGTGGCATCATGTTTTCTAGGAAATGGTAAATATGCAATTTTTGGGATCATTTTAAAATGAATTTAATACGGTTAAAAAAAAATCTCATTGAATTTGCAACTAAACACTCACGAACAATGTTCTACGATCATGCGTTCGCAAGTTATAGGCGTTCAAAGTAGAAAGTTCCTTTTTTGCTTTGATAGCGAATAACTCGGTCAATAAAAATCATACAACTAACCAAAAAAAACGAAATTAAAGAGAAATGTTTGCTCTATAAGAGTTCTCCATTGGATTTATCTGGAAAAAAAATTTTCAGCCCGTACATACGTCCAAACTTGGCAAAAATTTCTGAAACTTTGTTTCCTGCGCTCCATCTTGATAAAACAGTATCATAATGGACGAAGAAAAAAATTGAGTACTTGATTCAAAAACTAGAAACTTCAAGCTTTAAAATGCGTTTTTTAAATATTTTTTGCGACCATTTTTCGCAGAGATACAGCTATTTGAAAATGACCAAAATTTTCTGGAAATTATAGTGTTCCCTTAATTTTGGCGCGGAGTGTAGTAGAAGAAGTGACAAGCGAACGGCGGGAAAAATCGTGAAACTGACCTCGCCATCAACGTACGTAGTAGAGACTGGTACGGGTACCAATCAAAAGCGTCATGTTGACCAAATGATCAAGGGCAAAGCCAATGAACCGGTGCCACGACGCTCTCCACGTCTCCAGAAGGGTTAAATAAAAAAGGGGGGAGAGTTGTGATGTATGCGTACGGGCACACAATAGCCGTCGGATATACCGTCGCGCTGCGGCCGAGCACCGCCGAGCAAGCCCGAGCGAGATCGGGAGTTAGGCAGCCTCCCGTGCGATTTTAGTTATTATACACGTTGCGAGCCATAGCGATGCTGCATTGTATCGTAGCGTATGTGCTATTGTTGTAACACCATAACCGTTATTAAATATCGTGCTGTATATATATAATACCAAAAGCGTGTTATTCTATTATATAACATAAAGAATATATATATATATAAGATATAAAGATAAAACAAAGGGACTATTTATAGGGGACTATTTACAGGGGTTGGTGGGATTAGGAATTAGAAAGGAGGATAGGAATATTCAAGGTCTTGGAATGTGGCGTCGTCCAGGATGAAAGTGAGGTCCCGACTACTTTGATACAGGTCATCGAACCATCGCAGGAACTCGGGAGTCAGCTCCGTGTGATCTGGGACCTTGGTTGCTGACCCCGTGTCCAGGATATCCACTACACCTGGCCAAGGAGGGATGGTGGAGGGGACCGGGATTTCGGGAACGTGATGTGGAGGGTGGTAAGGAGAGGGTGGTGGACGAGAGAATATCTCACCTACATGAGGGCAGCAAAGGGACGGTGGGGTTGTGGCCTCCTGAAACGTTCGTAGGTGATTCGGCGTTGCCGGGGGTGAGTCGTCGATGACAATAACCTCCGGCAGGGCTCAGCCTCCCTGATGGTGAGCGTGGAGGTCACTCTGGGAAGGAAGGGCGACAGGCTTTTCCCTTCCTTTGCGGCCTCCTTGCGCATCCATGTGATGTGGGCGAGCCTTCTCTTGGGGCCACCCCCACCTTTTCTGGCCCCATTAGGCTTGTGGGCCCTTTTATGTGGCATTTTGGTAGTACTATGAATGTTTAATAGAAATGAAATAATTAATACACGTTTTCTATATTAGGATTAGGGTCAACCGGGATCACCGCGTAATCGACTAAGACGCGCTTTGATAGCGTGTATGATTTTAGATTTTCCTTTCCAGGAAATTTTCAAATTTTGCGAAGGGATAACCTCCAATACTGTGCGTGGACCGGAGTACTGGTCCCCGAATTTCCCCTTCTTTGGCTCTATTAACACGAAAATTGGGTCACCCGGTTTGAAGGTCTCTTCATTTATGTGACGATCATAATATTTCTTGTATCGAAGTTTTGACTGATTTAATTTTTCTGCAGCAGCGGTTTGCAGTTCTTACATCCTCGTACCCAATTTCGAGAGATATTGATTATAAGTTTCGCTTTCGAAATCTTCGGGTACCCTTTTTCGACTGGGTACCCGGGCTATTTTCCCGAATACTATCTCGTGCGGAGTGTAACCAGTCCCCTCATGGACGCTGGTATTATAAGAGAATGCGGCTAAGTCAGTCCATTCGTCCCAGTCGCTATATTTATCAACATACATTTTTAGGTATTCTGTTAAAACTAAATGTGATCGCTCTAAAGAGCCGTTTGTCTGTGGGTGAAAGGTAGTGGTTCGAAATTGTTCGATTTTTAATTTTTGCGCGATAGCTTTCATGAATTTACTAGTGAAATTTGCTCCTTGGTCAGTGAGGATGGCTCTGGGAGCTCCGAATTGACAGATAAATTTCTTTATGAACGCGTCTGCGATTTTTATTGCTGTGAATTGTTTAAGGGGTACGCATACGAAGTATTTTGTTAGTAAATCTTGTATAGTTAATATATAAGTATTTCCTTCTTTAGTGGTAGGTAATGGTCCTACTATATCTAATGCAACATTGTCAAAGGCTCGTCCAGGCGTGTCAGTGAGAGTCATTGGTTGTTTGGTTTTAACACGGACGAGTTTCTTCCGCTGACAATTCTCGCATTTCCTAATATAGTCTTCCACGGCTTTCTTCATTCCTTTCCAAAAGTAATGGTGTCTAATTCGATTATATGTTTTGGTTACTCCTTTATGCCCAGCTGATGCAGAAGCGTGATTTTCCGCAATAATATTTTGTTTTTTCGATTCTTCGGGAATTTGAACTATTTGTAAACATATTGTGACTTCGATGTCTTCTTCGTCGACGGTATCCTGCCAGGTTAATTGGTCGATTTTTGTTGTTTTAGCTATACTGAATGAGTATATTTCGAGTTCTTTTATTACGTTTTTAAGGGAAGATAGTGCTTCGCCCCAAGTTGTCATGGTTAAGGGGTTACACCACCTTGGAGCTCGGAAAAATAGGTATAAAAATAGGTTTTTTTTTACGCTGCCATTAAGTATATAAAATGATCTTTATTTTACACATGTATATAGTAGTTTTATGAACAATTTAAGGTATTGACGATTAAAAAAAAAATAAAAAATGGCGGAGATATAAGCCGATAAGTAGGACCCTCTTTTGAAAATCCTTGCTGATGGTGTACATGATTTCTCTGTTAGGGATCGTCCAAAACATACAAAATAATTTTTTTCTTATTTAAAAGGGTAATAGCTAAAATGTGACGTAGGGAAAAATTTGTTAAAATTTTTTTGTAGAAATGACAGCTGTTTGAAGAAAAAAATCGAATTTTCATCGAAATTTTCAATTTAAAACATTTATAACTTTCGAACATGGCACCCAATCACAAAAATCCTACGTCACATTTTAGATACTATTATAAAAAATAAGTGTTATAAATTTTCACCAAAACGGTTAAATAAATCTTGAGATATCGTGTACACCGGTTTGAAAAAAGTAGTTTCGAGAAAAACGCAATATCTCCGCCATTTTTTATTTTTTTTTAATCGTCAATATTGTAAATTGTTCATAAAACTACTATATATATGTGTAAAATAAAGATCATTTTATATACTTAATGGCAGCGTAAAATAAAAAGGTTTATTTTTATACTTATTTTTCCGAGCGCCAAGGTGGTGTAACCCCTTAAGGGAGTATTTTGTGTTTCTTTTATGACTAACCCAATGAGGATTCGTCCCTTATTACATGTTACATGGGTCCTGCCCAAAGTAAGTTCGTTTGCTTCTTCTAATCCTCCAGTATCTAGTAGTTGTTTGGCTCCATTGTCGCAAGGTTTCCCATCGGCACTTAAAAAGAAGATAAGCGTTTCCTTTCGTAGAGACAACGGATCGCGACTGATTATTGGTACTATTCTAATGTCCCTATCGGGGTCCACTTCGTATGCTTCTTCCGGAGAATCGTTCAGCTCGATTAACGACGATTCTGAGTCTGTTGTTGATTGGTCTGATGCGTTAGATTCGATTTCGGAATCAGGGTCTTCTTGTTCCTGTGGTGTTGGAGATTGCGGAGGTGAAATGATTTGATGCGCAATATCTAATTCTTGTTCTTCTTCTTTTCCTTGGTCTTCCTTTTCTAAGCCACTCATGGGTTCTGCTGCATTTACTGGGGAGACGTCGGGTGGTATTATTACAGGTGTCGGAGTTTTACGCACCTTTCGGTGTGGTTGGATCCTCGTGGGTTTCGCCCTTGGGCGATTATTGGTTTCTTTAGTTTTTCGAGGCTTTTTACTAGACACCCAATCATCGTCGGTTTCCTCTCGTGGTCGTATAGGACACGTTCTTTTTACAGGGGTGTTACGAGACAGGGCGTCAGCAAGTTTATTGCTTTTCCCTGGTTGATAACGTATTTCATAGTCATATTCTGCTAATTTTAAGCGCCACCTAACGAGACGTGACGTTGGATCTTTTACCCTATGTAACCAAATTAGGGGTTGATGGTCAGTATATAATATAAATTTCTTTCCGTATACATAAGGTCGGAAGTACCTGACACAATAGACAATGGCTAGTAGTTCTTTTTCTATGTTTGCATAGTTTATCTCTGCTTTGTTCAGGAGGCGAGAAGCATAAGCGATGGGTAACTCTTTTCCCGCGATATTTTGACTCAATATTCCTCCTATAGCAAATTCAGAAGCGTCGGTGGTAACATGGAATTCCAGGTCAAAATTCGGGTATTGCAGGATAGGTTCTTTCTGCAATGCTAATCTTAAGTGGTTAAAAGCCGTTTTCTGGGACGGTCCCTACTCGAATATTCTGTTTTTCTTTAATAGTTGGGTTAACGGACGAGCTATTTTAGAAAAGTCTGGGATAAATTTCCTGTAATATCCGGTTAAGCCAAGGAATTGCTTGATTCCTTTTGGTGTGCTTGGTGCCGGGTAGTTTCGGACGGCTTCAATTTTTCCCGGATCAGGTTTTACTCCTTGCTCGGTGATTATGTGACCCAAATATGCGACTTCCTTATGCAGAAATTTACATTTTGAAGGCTGGAGCTTAAGATTCGCCTCTCTTAGGCGTTGAGCAAGCTCTTTAAATTTAATTAGGTGTTCCGTGAGGGAACTCGCATAAAGGACGATATCGTCCAAGTAAACAAACATTTCCGTGCCCTGAAGTCCCGTAAGTGTGTGATCCAGGCGTTGGAAAGTTGCTGGTGCATTACATAGCCCAAACGGCATTCTGACAAACTCATAATGTCCATGAGGTGTAGAAAAAGCCGTTTTAGGTGCGTCTTCCGGCTTCATAGGGATTTGGTGGAATCCAGAAGCAAGGTCGAATACGGAGAAGTATTTTGCTCCTCCTAATTGGTCTAATATTTCATTAATGTTTGGAAGTGGGTATGCGTCAGGAACGGTTTTTTCGTTTAAATCCCTGAAATCAATTACCATTCTCCACAAGAGTTCCCCATCGGGTCCTGGTTTTTTGGAGACGATCCAAATAGGTGAATTATAGGGTGATAATGACGGTTTTATAATGTCGTTTGCTAGCAAATTCTTTACCTGTTTGTCTGTTTCCTTCTTATGTACACGAGGGAAGCGATATTGTTTGGTATTTATTGGCACTGGATCCATTGTCTGGATCCCATGCTGGATAGCGTTTGTATGGCCTAACTTCTCATCTGGTAGATGGAAGAGGTCGTGGTATTTGCATAAAATTCCTTGGCCATGTTGTTTTTCCCCCGGATTCATATGTTCCGTTGAAATTAATTTGAGCACTTGTTCCATTCTTGTTGCGGTTTTTTCAGAAATTGTTGATACTTCCTCACCCGACGCCATTGTAAGAGACTCCTGGAATTCTAAGGGAAGGGTTGTTTTGGCATAATGCCCTGGGGATGAGAACGAGTGCACCTTCGTGGGTACCTCTGAGTGATGGATCGACGGATCCAGGGGAAAAAGGGGCTTGAGTTTTGTCGGGGTTAGGATAGGCGTGGCGCGTTTAGACGTCTTAGTCTCTTTTGGTCGTCTTTGTTTGGGTTCTGGAGTCACAATTTCGAATTCTTCCAATTCAACAGTAGGTATAGTGATTGTTGTGTCCATCTCATTAGAATTTATTACTTGTAAGTACGCTTTGCCGTCTTGATTACGGACAAGAGCATTACCTGCATGAATTCCAGTACCTAAATCCAATCTGGGTAAATATCCTTCCTTTATGTCTGAATTTGATATATTTACAAAGCAGACTGTTTTTGATCTAGCGGGTAACACGAGTTGATCCCTATTTACAAATGGGACGGAGTTTCCTTTGAACTCCAACTGTTTCTTTGAGTAATGTATTGAAGCATTCTGTTTTATAAAGAACTCAGTTCCTAATATTCCGTGTGGTATGATAGGGAAGTCATTTTCGACTACATGAAATGTGACATCGTTGTCCAATAGAGTTATGGTTATTGTTCCAAGAGTGGAGACGAGGTCTTTAGCGATGCCTCTTAATTGCACCTGTTTGTTGATATCAATATCTCGAGGTTGTTTTATTGTATGAATTTTCAATAGGTTCACCTCAGAGCCGGTGTCAGTCATTAATTCTGGGGCCATTATAAAGTCCGGGGATTGAATAATTACGGACGGGGCTTCGTCGACGGCATTTAACCATGCGATAGCAATTCTAGTTTTGTTATTCCCGCTTCCGCTTGTATTATTATTGGACGCGCTCCTGCTTGGCCCGTTCCACGGTACGCGTCCGCTGTCGACCGTGGGGGCAGAGTGTTTCCCGAGTCTCGTTCTTGGAAGGTTCCAGGGTTTCTCTCATTTTAGTTAAACATTTGTTTTCTAGATTCTGAGATTAGGTGTCCGGGCTTTTTGCAATACGCACGATATGCAATTCTGTAGGTCTTGAGGGAGGAGGTCGAGTTTTGTCTCAATAAGGGAGCAAAGGATTTTGTGCTTGGCTACCATATCCTGCAACGCGATTTGGAGGATACCTCTCGAAGGGTTGTGAACCGGTATTTTGATTACTTCGGCAGGTCCGTGCATCGTGTCCTGTTTTATTACAGAGTTGGCACGTTAATTTTGGGGTTTTTTGTTCTGAAAATCTTTGACGGTCCCTGTCAATCTTCTTGTCCTCGAGTATAGCCAAATCGAAAGCTTCGTCGATTGTTTCAAAAGAATGTTGGAGTAACCTTGTTCTTATGTGGGGTGGAAGACCGTCGACGAATGAATCTAATGTCAGGCGATCTAAGTCTTCGAGGTGATTCCGTGTAAAATCGCGATAATAATCTCTATCCTCTTCCAAGATTGCGAATCGGAGATCTTTAACGCGAGAGATGTATTCTAATACATGTTCGTTTGTTCCTTTAATTATATTGGCAAGTTCTCCACGATAGTGGTCAGATGTTTTGGATGGAGAAAAGATGCGTTTGAGTTGCTTAATTAGGTCATTTACAGAGTCAAGGACCCTATCCTCAACGGCCAAGCATGCATGGTCTTGCAGCTTGTTTCGTAACAACCTCGCTAGCTGGGGTTCGGTTTGCGAGGTGACCAGAGCCTTAGCCCTATTGCAGGCTCTAGCGAATTGTTCTATTGATATATTATGCCCGTTAAAATTTGGGACGGTCTCTATGGCGTCCTTTAATTTGATCTGGGGCGACGGATTTTGGTCCGGAATATTACTATGATTCAATGTCCCAGGAGTTTTATTTAAATTTAGCACCGGTTTTCTATCAAACAGGAGGAACCCGGTGTGGCAAAATTATTCACATCTGGCGGGGGTGCAAGAGGTTTTCCTATCATCCTTTCGATATTGTTTATTTTATCAGAAAGATCTTCAAACGTGGGGGCGAACGATCCGGTGCCTACGCCCGAATGCGTTTGAGTTTCTGGGTTTACCGCAAATCTCGCGTGCAAATTATCGATCTCGGCTCGTTTCTCACGCAATATTTGTAGTCGTTCCTTCACTTCGGCGGTCGCGATTTCTATAGCGCTATTGGAAGGCCCCGCGTCTTGGTCGATTATGAGGGTCTCTTCAATATCGTTATGTTCAGACATTTTGAATTTGACTACGTCTATTATCTTAGGGTGACTTTGAAGTTTCCCTATATTTAGGCGTCCGGCGGTAGTTATTCAAAATCTATGGTATTCTCTACCCGGGTAGTTATTATCGAATCGGTTGGCGTTTCTATTTGAAAAGCGATTTTGTTCGGTGCATGCGGCACAATTTTCTATAGGGCGCACTTTAAGCAAAAGATTTCTGCAACGAGGGCACTCAGAAAATATATCGTTCGGTTGGTGGTAGTGTTCTTGGTAAATCTCGTCCACTTCCACCGGGTCCAAATTAAAGCAATTTAAACAAATGTCTACGCCTTCCACGGTCGTTGCTACGCTTCCAGAAACACAGATCAGTGTATTCGAATCAGACAATACACCCCGCAGTCTTCGGCTTGGGTAGAATGCGTGGTCGTTTCGTGCGTGAAGGTGCAGGACATTCGAGCACAGGACTTTTGTGGCGTGAAATAGACGCTGCTTTCGATAGCCGCGTATTAACTGGTGCCGTGTTAAATGCCCATTACATCGAACCGCGCAACTTCCTCCAAGATGCGGCGACCATGGTGCTGGAGCATGTGCGAAGCGCTTTGAGGAAACATCGAAACCTCAAAGTTGTGTAGGAAACAAGGTTTCCCAAGGTTTAATTATAAAGAATAATATTTATTAATATTGCTAGAAACAGTATAAGTCCCACCAAAATACTCTCTACACATACACACAACGTCTAACGTCTCGCAACTCTGTACAACCGTCTACAACCGTCTACAACTCTTCACGCTACGTTTGCTTTTTAGCCCCCTCAACGCACTGTCCTTCCGCCGTCACCAACGCCTCGACACACATCACGCTTTCTCTCTTGCTCCCACTCTCTCTCTCACGCTCGTTGCCACGTCGAACCTCTTCGAACGTCGTCGAACGATCTTTTTTTCTCCCGCGATCCAAACCGACAAACCGGCAACCCCGCCCATGGCCTGCTCAGCGTCACCGCCGTCGTTCCGGCCGCTCGGCGTACCCGCAACTCTAGCGTCCCTACACTCGACCCCCCCCCCCCCCCCCCGAAAAATATCTGGCCTCAGATATCCGATGTATCCTCGCCATCCGATGACAGACCGCTCAAGTCCTCGAGCCAAGGCTTCATGAACTCCGCAGAACTCGATGTTTGACGAGGACCCTCGTGCTCACCCACTTTCTCCACCACATATCTGTCGTTACGCAGCACACGAACAACACGATACGGACCCAAGAATTTATGAGCAAACTTCAGACCCGGACCCATCTGCGTCCTCTTGATGGCGACTAGATCCTCCTCTTGATAATGACGAGCCTCTCTACGATTTCGGTTGAAACTACGCCTATTTTCCTGCTGGATCTTCAGGATACTTTCTTTGGCCTGTCGTCTCAGCTCCTCGCGACTTTCCTGAAACATCTCGTTCCACTCCACGCGTATTATTTCCTGTACCTCAGGATTACTCCTGAGTTTCATGTTCACGCCAAACAGAATTTTGAAGGTTGTGGCACCAATGCTACGATGAGGTGTCGCATTCAGGTACATCTGACACACTTCCAAATGTTTATGCCACTCTTCGGGTTTCGGCGCGGCTAACTTGGTCAACATCGGGATGATCGTCCTGTTGACCCTTTCTACCTGGCCATTTGCCCTCGGCATCCCCGTCGTAATGTGACTAAGCTCAATATCTTCTGCCTTACAATATTCCCTAAACTCCTCTGAAGTAAACGCGGCTCCCCGGTCCGAAACAATCTTTCGAGGATTCCCGAAAATTGTGGCTTGCCTTTTCAAACGGTCAACAACCTCGGCCGCACTGGTCGTCTTCGTCGCATAGAGCCACACGAACTTCGCGAACGCGTCTATCACTGCAAATATGTGTTTATACTTTTTCCGCGTCGAAGGGAGCGGCCCCAGATGATCAACGTGATACACATCCAACGGAACCTCACCCTTCTCGATGGGATGCAGCAAACCGTCCCGCGTCCCACTTTTTCTCTCGGCTAAAATGCACGCGACACAATTTCGCACCACTTTTCCCACTTTAGCCCTCAGGTTCGTGAACCAATAGTCTTTCCTAACTAGGGCCTCGGTTTTACCCTTCGAAAAGTGTCCGTTTTCGTGCAATTGCCGCACGATCTGTCCTTGCATAACTCGCGGTACTACTATACGAACGTCGTCATCCATTGCTCTAAACAAAAGTCCGTTCTTCACTACGTATTCACCACTAGCATTCTGCCCGCTGTTCACCGATTCCAGTATGCTCTTTAAATCACTATCCTCTCGCTGCGCTTTTCCCAATCTTACAAGCACACTCGTCTCACACTCACTCACCAGCATACACATTGGAACAGGATTTCGACTCAATCCGTCAACATGCCTCATACTCTGTCCTGGGCGATGCTCAATCTTATGATTAAAGTCCCCCAACAATATTGCCCATCTCGCAATACGCACGCACAAATCGCCTTTTATTCATCGTAAGAGTGAATGCACGACAGTCGGTTACTATTGTAAACGGAATTCCTAAAAGATAAACTCTAAACTTACTTACAGCCTTAACTATAGCCAATACCTCTAGTTCGTAGCTAGTATATCGCGATTCCGCATCTGAAGTCTTCCAACTCGCGTAATATATTGGATGAAACCGCTGATCTACGTCGTCTCTTTGCAACAAAATAGCACCAAGACCAATACTCGACGCATCGGTATGAAGCTCCGTATCCGCACCTACGCGATACAATTTTAAGACTGGTTCGTTCACTAACGCCAATTTTAACTGCTGACACGCCATTTTTTGCTCCTCATCAAATACAAACTTCGCATCTTTCTTTAACAAACTAGACAAAGGATTAGCTATCGTCGAATATTGCGGTATGAACTTCCTAAAATACCCAGTCAATCCCAAGAAACTCTGGACACCTTTAGCATTCTTCAAGGGTGGAAAGTTCATAACAGCTAACGTCTTACGCTTCGACGGACTCACACAACCACCCTCAATCACATGACCTAGGAATTCGACACGGCTTTGAAGAAAACGGCATTTCTTCCAATTCAAGCGCAACCCGTAGTCGCTTGCCGTAGACAGCACTTCTCGCAACTTCGAAACTGCTTCCCCCATACTGCGCGAAGGGATAATCAAATCGTCCATGTACGTCAAGACAGTACCAGCTCTTACCAGATCCCGAAATACCGCATTAATGAATCTCTGGAATACGGCCGGAGCATTGCAAAGTCCAAACGGTGTTTTTAAAAACTCATAGTGGCCATCCGGTACCACAAACGCAGTATACTTGCGACTCTTCTCTTCTATTGGGACATGGAAAAACCCATTCTTCAGATCAAGCACGCTAAATATCGTCGAACCCTGTAAACGATCCAACTGATCCTCTATCAACGGTAGGGGATAGCGGTCCTTACATATTTTTTTATTCACGCCTCTAAGGTCCACGCACACCCGCACACTACCGTCTTCCTTCTCCACAGGTACCACCGAACTACCATACTCGGAATTACTTTCCTGAATGATGCCTTCTCGCATCCACTCGTCTATTTGCCGGTTTACCTTCTCCCTCACTACCGGCGCTAGCCTACGCGGAGGCTGGTACACAGGTGTGTCGTCTTTTAACACGATTTCTGTCCTAATATTTGTGTCCTTGATCGCTTTCGGTTCGTAACCCTCCACAAGACTCTCTATGTCGCGCCTAACACCCTGGTCTTCAATATGCCGCAAATCTATTAGAGGGCTACCGGCGGTTTTCTCATCCTCGGTTTCGTCGAAAGTACTAATGCAAAATATCGCCGGAACATCGCTACATTTTCCCGCTACATTATCACGCCTCGATACTACCGCGTTCCCGCCGTCTAAAATGACTCTAGCCACCTTCAACAACTCGCAACCGATCAAAAACCCATACTTCAAACACGCGTCAGGTACCACATGGATTAACAATCGAAAAACACTTCCATCGATTTCTACATTCGCATAAAACCCTCCCCGAGTGATGACTCCACTCGATCCGAAGCCCTCACACGGTACTTCTGGGACGGACAACAATGGGTCCCCTAATTTACGATATTGCTCGGCCCCCATTAGATGCAAGTCGCTACCCGTGTCTATAAACGCAACTACCTGCTTACCCATAACGGTTACGGATTTATATACTCTACTTCCCCGGTACGCGGTCGCAGTACACACGTTTACCTGCTTTTCTGGTCCCTTCTTACAGTCTACAGCCCTATGCCCGAACTCTTGGCAGGCAAAACATCTCGGACCCTGACCCCTCTCAGGGCACTTCGCGCTAAAATGATTAAACTCTTCGCAGTTGAAACATCGTCTCTCGCCCCTCGGTGCCTCCTTCCCGTCCTTCAGTGTTTCCTTCCCGTCCCTTGGTGTTTCCTTCCCGTCCCGTCCTTCCGTCTTGGGTTGTGGAAACTTCTTTGGGTCCTTGTCCAGATGCTTCTCCGAGCTCTTCTCCGGATACCTGGTATCCTTGGGCCTAGTCCCAGTGTTGGCCGGCAACGATCTCTCGCGTAACGAAATCATCTTAAACGTCTCGAGCAGGTCTCCCTTGGTTTTAGCCTTCAGCGATCGCGCAAGGTCTCTCAATCCGACATCGGGAATTCCATCAATGATATAGTGAATAATCTCCCTATCACTGATCGGCACTTGATTTCCTAAAAGAACTTTCTGGTGCAAGTACTCGCCGAAAGATTCTTCCCTCTTCCACACACGAGCTTCAAAACGCCGTCTTAGTACAAGTACGTTCTCGGGGTGAAAGAACATCTCCCGCAAATTCGCAAACAGTTCCTCGAGCGACATTGCAATATTCTCTGGTCTTGAATGTAACCACTCGCGCGCACTTCCTTTTAATCGCGACCCAATCAACAATTTCGTGAGATCATCCGTCAAGTGGTATGCCGTCTTTAAAGTGTGAACCTCTTGTTCCCACGTTTCATATGTATCGCTGCTTCCGTCAAAATATCCCAACAACTCTGCGATGGTTGATATAGCAGGAGATCGTGGTCGTCTTTCCGTCACCACTTCCCGCGCTGATTCCTCTGTACGCGCTGGACTAAGATTCAATCCCTGCACCCCTCTCAGCAGCTCAATTTGTTGGCGAGCTACTTCAAGCTCTCTCTCCATCAGTTGCTTTTCTCGCTGCACAAGTTCCATCTCACGTCGCATGAACGCCATTTCCCTCGCGCCCCCAGACGCATTGTCCTCACCATCACTGGTCTCACTCAACGTTTGTTCATCCTGTGTATTCGTCTGGCCCGTCAACCATTCTCCCGACGGATCAGCATTGTTCAATCGTTCTATTAACTGAGCTTTCAGGCCGGACGTTTGCAGCCCTTTTTTTAGCAATATTTTCTTCAATTCCGCGATGCAGAAGTCATTCGGGTCCTTCTTCGAATCGCTCATCTTATTTCTGCCTCTAACACAATCGCGAACCAACGCTTCGTCGTTCGTCTTCTACGTCACACACGTCGTCACGAATGTCTGCACACACCTGCGCAACGTCCACACTGGTCACGTCTAAAGTCTCACTGCAGTGACTCGACTCTGCTTACTATTCATATCCCGGCTGAGCCCCCAAATTGTAGGAAACAAGGTTTCCCAAGGTTTAATTATAAAGAATAATATTTATTAATATTGCTAGAAACAGTATAAGTCCCACCAAAATACTCTCTACACATACACACAACGTCTAACGTCTCGCAACTCTGTACAACCGTCTACAACCGTCTACAACTCTTCACGCTACGTTTGCTTTTTAGCCCCCTCAACGCACTGTCCTTCCGCCGTCACCAACGCCTCGACACACATCACGCTTTCTCTCTTGCTCCCACTCTCTCTCTCACGCTCGTTGCCACGTCGAACCTCTTCGAACGTCGTCGAACGATCTTTTTTTCTCCCGCGACCCAAACCGACAAACCGGCAACCCCGCCCATGGCCTGCTCAGCGTTACCGCCGTCGTTCCGGCCGCTCGGCGTACCCGCAACTCTAGCGTCCCTACAGTTGTTGTGCCCGGGCCGACACCTAAGGTCGTCGACACCACGCACATACCAATTGCAACAATCGAACGGCATCATCACCCGAAACTAGTGAACACGATGTTCAACGACGAATTTGTGGCGGGTGACAAGCATGCTTGTAAAAGCATCAATACCTGAAATTGCGAACTCTTCCGCACATCCGATCTACAGGAGTGGTACCAGCGATGCGTCATCGAACCCACCCTAGCGTCGTTGGAAGAGTTCCAGGAACGCGACAGCGGATGGGCATTAGCGAGAATCTTCAACCTCACTATTAAGGGGTTAGGCCACCTTGGACGGAGCGAATTTGTAGTCATTTTCGGCATTTTTTTTAGCAAGATAATGAAATAAACAGAAAATTTAATATGAAGCCTGTTATTATACAACTCTCGCCGAAAAAAATCGTATTTTTTTTCGTATTTTATTTGTAAAAAATATGAAGTAAAACTTTCAACGCGTTTTTTTCGAAATGACATTTTCCAAAACGGTGTTTCGCATAACTTCCACAATTTTCATCCGATTGATTTGAAATTTGGAGACACTCTTCTCTTATGAATAATCTATGGAAGTACGTAGCGGTTTTGCGATATCTTGAATATGTTCTTTGCAATTGAGAATTTTATAAAAAAAAAATGCATTTTTTCTCCTCATGGTCACCATTTCGAGACAAATTAATGTTTCTGGATTATCCTACGTACTTCCATAGGTTTAGGCATGCAGAAAATAAATCTCTTTGGTTTTTTATTCTAAGTCAAACGGTACAGCCGTGAGATTGAACACCGTGGAAAACGTCGCCCCACAAGATCTTGCGTATCACGGCTCTACCGCCGCCATTTTGTAAGAAAAAAAATACGATTTTTTCCGGCGAGAGTTGTATAATAACAGGCTTCATATTAAATTTTCTGTTTATTTCATTATCTTGCTAAAAAAAAATGCCGAAGATGACTACAAATTCGCTCCGTCCAAGGTGGCCTAACCCCTTAATGTCAATAAGTATAATCCGCTGCGCGCGGGATGCCGCCACAAGTTTCCGCATGATTTATTGCTGAAGAATGCAACAATTAACGTGCGATCTGAGGGTAATGCGTGTTTCGCGTGGGCAGTGGTCGCCGCTCTCCATCCAGTTGAAAGACATACTAATCGTCCAAGTTCATATCCACCTTATGCTTCCGTGCTAAATCTCCAGGGCATTTAGTTTCCAATGTCTCTGGAGCAGATTGCAAAGTTTGAGCGGCAGAACACCATCTCCATCAACGTGTATACCTTCGAGGTGGAGATGAAGAAAGGGTCGACGGTCTTCGCGCTGCGCCTCACCAGCCAAAAGAGAGATCGACATGTCAACCTGTTCTACATACCGAATCAAGAGCACAACGATGTAGGACACTTTGTATGGATCAAGGACTTATCCTGGCTGGTAGGTATGCAGCTGAGCAGGCACAAGGCAAAGAAATTCATTTGCGATCGGTATGTATAGAAACTTATGAAATGTTGAAATGTCTCATGAAAAAAACAAAATTAAATAAAATTTTTTGGGTTTACAGATGTATGCACTATTTCGGATCCGCCGCGAAGTTGGAGGCCCATTCGCTAGACTGCGACAAGATGAATGATTGTGCCATTGTGCTGCCCAGCGAAGGTAACAATCTCCTCAATTTCAACAACCACTGCAGGAAGGAGCGACTCCCCTTCGTGATATATGCAGATCTGGAGTGCATCATTGAAAAAACAGAGGACAACCGAATAGGTGATATAGACAATAATAAATTACATGCATACCAGCACCATAAAGTGTATAGTATTGCATATTATATGCATTGTTCGTACGATGCATCGCTATCGACGTATCGATATCGCCGCGACGCGGATTGTGTTTCATGGTTCGTGGACGAACTAAAAAATTTTGCGAATTTTGCTAAACCCATCCTGGCCAGTAATGTTCCCATGCATGATTTAACCACTGAACAGTGGACGACATTTCACAATGCAACACACTGTCATATTTGCGAAGAACCATTCGAGGCTAGCGATGTACGAGTTCGCGACCATTGTCATCTCTCCGGACGGTTTAGAGGTCCAGCACATATGGAGTGCAATTTAAATTATAAAAACGCGTTTTACATCCCCATAGTTTTCCATAATTTATCAGGCTACGATTCACACTTCATTATCGAGAAAATAGCTACCGCTTTTGAAGGTCACGTTGATGTATTGCCCATAACGAAAGAAAAGTACATTTCATTCACAAAAAATGTCGAAGATACGGCTGAATCGGACTCGCGAAATTATATTAAATTGCGATTCATCGATTCGTACAAATTTCTAAATACCAGTCTCGATAAATTAGCATCTTTTCTTAGCACAGATCAATTAAAAAATTTAAAATCCAAATTTGATACATTATCCACCAAAGATTTCAATTTATTGACGCGAAAGGGTGTCTTTCCATACGAATACGTTGATTGCGCGAACAAGCTGCAGGACCCATGTTTACCACCGCGCGAGTCATTCTACAGTTCATTAACGGGTGAGACTGTATCCGATATCGATTACGCACACGCCAAGACTGTCTGGCAGCGTTTTGGCATTAGAACCTTGGGCGAATACAGCGACTTGTATTTGAAAACAGATGTCTTGTTATTGGCAGATATTTTTGAAAATTTTCGCGAAAGTTGTATCAAGAGTTATGGATTAGATTCAGCGCATTATTATACTCTACCTGGTTTCACGTGGGATGCAATGTTAAAACATACCAAAATTACATTCGAATTGCTCACTGACATTGATATGATCATGTTTATCGAACGCGGTATACGCGGTGGTTTAAGTCAATGTTCCGGAAGATACGCACATGCCAATAACAAGTACATGCCATCTTACGACGCATCGGAAGAGTCATCGTACTTGATGTACTTTGACGTGAATAGTTTGTATGGATGGGCAATGTGTCAGCCCCTGCCACACGCTAAATTTCAGTGGGTCGAAGATGTTGCAAATTTTAACGTGTCTCCAATATCGATCGATTCGCCCACGGGATACATTATCGAGGTAGATCTGGAATATCCGCAACGTCTGCACGACGCTCATGCTGATCTACCGTTTTGCCCGACGCGTGCCAAACCACCTGGCAGCAGGCAAGACAAGTTACTCGCGACGGTATATGATAAGCAGCGTTACGTCATCTATTATCGCAACCTGCAGCAGTGCACGCGTCACGGTCTTCTTATTACAAAAATACATCGCGTGCTTCAATTCGCTCAATCACCCTGGCTCCGCGATTACATCGAACTAAATACACGGTTTAGAACAGGCGCGACAAACAATTTTGAAAAAAATTTGTACAAATTGAACAACGCGGTATTCGGTAAAACTATGGAAAATGTACGAAATCATGTGGATGTTAAACTTTTAACACGTTGGGAAGGGCGATATGGCGCGGAGGCAATGATCGCGAAACCGAATTTCCACAGCAGAAGTGTTTTTTCGGAAAATTTAATAACTGTTGAATTGCGAAAACTCGAGGTGAAATTCAACAAACCGATATATGTGGGCATGTGCATTCTAGACGTATCAAAAATTTGTTTGTATGAATTTCATCACGAGTACATGTCTCCACTGCATGGAAAAAATTGTAAAATTATATACACCGATACAGACAGTCTTATTTATCATATTCGATGCGAAGATATCTACGAGTCCATGAAAGATAAGATCTGTAGATTCGACACAAGCGATTATCTTATGAACAATCCATATAATATGCCGCACTTAAATAAGAAGGTTCCGGGGCTGGTGAAGGATGAAAATAACGGTGCGATAATGACCGAATTCGTAGGTCTTAGAGCGAAAATGTATGCACTTCGCATAGATGGTAAAAAAGATACGAAAAAGGCGAAAGACCAACGTCATAGCTAAAACGATAACTTTCGACGACTACGCGCAGTGTTTGCAAAGGGAGATCGAAATGGTCCGCAGACAATCATGCATACGGTCTAAATTGCATAAAGTGTACACCATTTCGGAATCTAAAATCGTTCTAAGCCCACACCAGGCATGGAACTAAAGTGAACGCCGCGGCCGTTTTTCGGAGGCAACGCCTCCTTTCTCCCGCCGCGCGTCTTCGCCCCCGCGGCGGGCCTAGGAGCTTCGAGCGCCTCAGACCCGTACCATATGAACCGCGCGTGGCGCATTAGGGCGACACCCGTATCAATAGATTTCCGCATCACCCATGGGGTACTATTATCGATGCGTTTTTTTTTTGACAGTGGTATCCCCTGTAGGCCTATTCCACTGTGTCACGCGATAAAAATGGATAGAAGAAACGCGTTTTACTATCAAAATTTTAAATACGTTTGGGAAAACTTAATTTTCGCGCACGTTTAGACGTGCTGGGCATTTCTAAAATATCAACGGGGAGGCTGGTCGACGTTGTACGTATTAAAGTTGAAAGCGAGGAATCGCTTAGCCGTGTGCGCTGTTCTGTCTTAATGGCACGCATTTTTGAGAACGAACATTCGCACAAATATGTTGACCCGAACATGGAAAAAATTTGGAGCGCGAAATTTCTAAGTTTAGGGTATGTCGATTCTTCCAGCGTTTTAAAGAATTCGGCTCCTTTTTCTTCCCTCGTTTTCAAAGAAATGTCGTGCTGAAGATCGCACAGTTCTTCTTGATACTCGAGGGCCTGTTCTTCAATTTTTACGGTGAGGGGATTCTCAAAGAGAATTAGATCATTTCTGAGCGAGTCGAAGTCAGTGAAACGCTCATCGAACTGATCTATCACCGATTGAAGAACGTGTAAATGATTATCAAAATCACACTCATTGCCGAATTCCTCGAAAATTACCCTACACGAGGGCAAAAAGAAAAAAAATTTTTCTTCCAACAGGAGATGATTTTGATACACTAGCAACCTCCTACGAAAAGAATCGACGTGGCTGAACAACTGCGAAATAGTTTGACCGGGTTTCTGCAGTTTTAAATTTAATGTATTTAAATGATTAGTCAGATCTACTATAAGTGAGAGTTCACAAAGGAAACTCGCATCTGTTAATAAGGGGAAATATTCTGCTCCCTTTTTTTCTTGATATTCTTGCAAGAAATGGAAGATCTCATTTCTTATAGCAAAGAATTGACTTAGACATTTCGCTGCACTGAGCCAGCGTACTTCGCAATGCAAAGGGACATCAGTGTAAGCAGCGTTATCTGTTTCAAGAAATTCTATGAATTTCCTGTGAGATAGAAATTTATTTCCGCCCTTGATAGAGTTGATTAGTTGCGTCTGTTCGATCTGTACGAATGGAAACGTCTGACCGAAAATACGTGACATACAATGTTGGAAAACAGAAAACAGTCGCTGATACAATGTTGGAAAACAGAAAACAGTCTCTGTAACTGTAACGTATTTTCGTTTCCATTCGTTCAGTTGGAACAGACGGCGAAACAGATCAAGATGTCTACAGAGCAAAGGTATTATCAAAATTTTGACAAGGTATGGGAAAACTTTTTTTTTGCTAAAATTAGTGATCGTACGATGTGTCTTCTTTGCGGATTTGAGCCTGCCCTAGTAAAGAAAAATGCTATTGAACGGCACTTTTCAAGTTGTCATGCGCAAAAGTATACATCGTATGAAGGCCGCGAAAAATTTGATTTAATAGAGGGGCTCAAATTAGTATATCAAGAAGGTCGTACGTATGTTCCTGAAGAAGCTTCTTCGGTGGAAAAAGCTCGCATAGCTTCTTACGCCATTTCTCATTTAATAGCAAAGCAGGGTAAACCGTTCACTGAGGGCGATTTCGTAAAGAAATGTCTCATTGAAGCGGTTAAATCCTTCGGGACGTGTATCACTCTTGAAGAAGCTGAGAGTATCGCATTGGGTAGAAAAACTGTGAGCTCCCGAATTTTTGATATAGGCGCATCCACAGAGCAAAAATTAATTGAACTTTTAATTAACTGTCGTTATTTCTCTTTGTGTTTGGATGAAAGCACCGATAACCGGCATACGAGTCAATTGAGCATTTTCGCTCGCATTGTACAAAATGATTTTTCGTATGTCGAGGAGCTTTTGGACTTCGTGCCTTTGCACAATACAACGACAGGACTGGATATTTTTAACGCAGTAGAGAACACTGTTAAAAAATTCCAGGTTGACTTTTCTAAATGCTCTGTAGTGGTAACCGATGGTGCAAAAGCCATGACAGGTGCCAAAATAGGACTGAACGGGCAGTTTAACCCTTCGTTGACTCTCTGGGTGTGAGCCACCCATAAGCCGATTTTGACTCTCTGAACCTTTTATATGCAAAATAAATACCTTTTTCTCAAAGTCGACTTACAAATTATTTTTTCTCCTAAAATATTATATCCGAACATCAACTCTGTAGATTTTTAGCTTTTAATATTGACATTTGTAAAAGTTACAATTTTTTTAAGATTTTCTTCGTTTTTTCTCGACATGTGGTAATGTAGAATTATTTTACAAAAACTGTGATGAAATTTCAATAAATAAATTATTGGAATACATTATAGAGACCTTGAAATTGATCCATGATTTTTTTCATAATAATTGGATTCTTTGGATGAAAATGGCACTCGTTCAAAAATTGCTCTGGGTGTGAGCCACCCAGGTGTGTCAAAGTTGATTGAAAAAGGAGGTGTGTCAACGAAGGGTTAAAAAACGCGGGTTTAAATTCCCAATGATGCACTGCATCATTCATCAGGAAGCGTTATGTGGGAGAGATATAAAATTATCTTCCGCCATGAAGAAGGTTACGCAACTAATCAACTCTATCAAGGGCGGAAATAAATTTCTATCTCACAGGAAATTCATAGAATTTCTTGAAACAGATAACGCTGCTTACACTGATGTCCCTTTGCATTGCGAAGTACGCTGGTTCAGTGCAGCGAAATGTCTAAGTCAATTCTTTGCTATAAGAAATGAGATCTTCCATTTCTTGCAAGAATATCAAGAAAAAAAGGGAGCAGAATATTTCCCCTTATTAACAGATGCGAGTTTCCTTTGTGAACTCTCACTTATAGTAGATCTGACTAATCATTTAAATACATTAAATTTAAAACTGCAGAAACCCGGTCAAACTATTTCGCAGTTGTTCAGCCACGTCGATTCTTTTCGTAGGAGGTTGCTAGTGTATCAAAATCATCTCCTGTTGGAAGAAAATTTTTTTTTCTTTTTTCCCTCGTGTAGGGTAATTTTCGAGGAATTCGGCAATGAGTGTGATTTTGATAATCATTTACACGTTCTTCAATCGGTGATAGATCAGTTCGATGAGCGTTTCACTGACTTCGACTCGCTCAGAAATGATCTAATTCTCTTTGAGAATCCCCTCACCGTAAAAATTGAAGAACAGGCCCTCGAGTATCAAGAAGAACTGTGCGATCTTCAGCACGACATTTCTTTGAAAACGAGGGAAGAAAAAGGAGCCGAATTCTTTAAAACGCTGGAAGAATCGACATACCCTAAACTTAGAAATTTCGCGCTCCAAATTTTTTCCATGTTCGGGTCAACATATTTGTGCGAATGTTCGTTCTCAAAAATGCGTGCCATTAAGACAGAACAGCGCACACGGCTAAGCGATTCCTCGCTTTCAACTTTAATACGTACAACGTCGACCAGCCTCCCCGTTGATATTTTAGAAATGCCCAGCACGTCTAAACGTGCGCGAAAATTAAGTTTTCCCAAACGTATTTAAAATTTTGATAGTAAAACGCGTTTCTTCTATCCATTTTTATCGCGTGACACAGTGGAATAGGCCTACAGGGGATACCACTGTCAAAAAAAAACGCATCGATAATAGTACCCCATGGGTGATGCGGAAATCTATTGATACGGGTGTCGCCCTAATGCGCCACGCGCGGTTCATATGGTACGGGTCTGAGGCGCTCGAAGCTCCTAGGCCCGCCGCGGGGGCGAAGACGCGCGGCGGGAGAAAGGAGGCGTTGCCTCCGAAAAACGGCCGCGGCGTTCACTTTAGTTCCATGCCTGGCCCACACGATGACAAACGGTATATCGTACCCGATTCGACCGACACTCTGCCTTGGGGACATTATAATATACCATTATAAAAATATCATTGTAAAAATAGAAATTATTGTATTTATTAGTGTATAGTTTCATAAAGGGGGGGAGGGGGGGGCGATGGTGAAATCAGATATTAAAAAAACATAGGGTTCTGGAATACCAAAGTCTCTGTTAATCCAATGAAAATTCAGTTGTTTTATGAATTCACTGAATTTATTGGAAACTTATATATATATCTTTTTTTGGTATCCATGGGCTAGTAAATAAAGATATATAAGTCTGCACTAAATTCGAGGAATTCATAAAGTAACTGAATTTTCATTGGATTATTAGAGACTTTGGTATTCCAGAAGCCTATTTTTATTTAATTCCTTGTTGATTGTTCACTCATGCATATGTATCATTTTATTTATTGTATTTATTGAATTTATTGAATCATGTATATGTATAATTGTATTTATTGAATCATGTATTATTATTTTACAATACATTATTTTTATTTATCCAAGAATTGTGTGATTTATCCATCCCCAGCCACATGACGTATACCTTATCCCCCTTTCTACGCAACACTTTTTCCACTAGATACACATCAGGATCGGTGACGCGTTGCAGCTCGTGTTCATAGAATCCTCCAGCAACGGGTTTTCCACGGGAATCGACGAGCAGATACGTTGCAGGGTTAGTTGTCTGTACTTTGGATATCTTGAACACCTCCGTTGTCCAATTCGGCGTATAACCTTTATCGAAGATGGTTTTAAATTTGCTCACGCGCACAAACTCGCCCAAGTTGAATCTCGCTGGGGCAGCGATCTTTATGTTGTTGTATACGGTGGCTAGCAGCCTGTCGGCGATCGCAGGGGTAATATCGCAAGGACGCATTCTGATGGTTCTATGTTTTCGTGCGTTATACTCTGCAAGTAGACTTGGTAGCGTATCTGTCCATCTATAGGTCCCATTGAGCGTAAACAGTTTCCACATATTGTTCTTCAAAGTTCGATTGAAACGTTCTACGACGGAGGCCTTCATCACCGAATACGTCGAATAATGATTAATGTCGTGCTTTCTCAAGAATTTCTGCATATCGGCGTTGTAAAATTCTTTTCCTTGATCGGTTTGCAAATTTTTCGGATATCGATCTCTAAATATTTTTGCAAACGCTTTAGTCACCTCAGCACCACTTTTAGTCTTGAGCCGCAACGCCCACGCATACTTGCTCAACACATCGAAGACGGTGAGTATATAGTGGTAACCTTGGTTGAAACGCGAGTATGGACGCATTTCTACAATGTCAGCTTGCCACAGATCGTCGTATCCGTGCACTATGACGCGCCTCCGCGGAAATTGTCTTCGAGCTGAAGCATGCAATTCCTCAACGAGTTGTCGCTTCTTGTAACCATGGTTTTCTTCTTTACTCTTGGATTTCGATAATGGTTGCATGTTTGATCGCAAAGGTGTCTTGGACATGAATGATGCGATAATTATCGCGTACGTGTATATTATGTGCTTCCCGTCGGTCTCAGGAAATTCTGGACAAGTTCATGTTCCGTAGCAAAAGCGGCTATAGCCTCTTTAACTTTACGCTTTTCATTGTCCGGCTGTGGGATAGAATTCAATGCCTGCGATATCTTTTGAACGCTGTTTTGCAACGTCAGCATATCTCTTTGAAACACGACCAGCTTCCTCTCTATTTCTTCCTGCTGCTCTCTCAAAAGTTTAATGCTCTTTTCCACGTATAGTTTATTGACAGCATCGGTATCGGCTGTGGGTTGCGCTACACGTCGTATATTGCGTGATTTTGCATCAAAGTCTGCACCAGTCACTCAAAGAGCGTTATCTCGCATGTAATTTCGAAGCAAACCGCTCCATTTGTAATAGTCCATTCTAGCTGTTCCACTCTTCTCGAGCGATACCCCAAATTTGTTGATTGACATCTCGATGCATACAGTGCACATCATCGGCGTGCTGTTTAATTTATAATGAGGCCAACCTCGCGAAGTTCCTCGATAATCGACAGAATTTCAGGATCGTGAGAGTTGTTACCTGCCTGACGCGACGCTTCAAGCAAACGCAACCGATCAACCAACTCGTTGGGATCGTCGCAGTGCACATAATCGATCTTATTATCGTTTACTACCATGGTTCGCGGTGCCGTTAGATCTTTCCCTGCTTTACTAGCCGATGCGCGAGGGAGTAGCGGTGCAATTACATGTTTGTACTTGTGTCCCTTATTACCCAATATGGAATTTTCGGCACCATGATCGCGTCTGTAGGCGTTCGTCGCCAATAGTATACTTTTGTATTTTTGTTTATCGGCATCGGTGTATATAGCATCATCTGGAATTCTCTTAAAAATCAGTTCGTAAAGGCCAGGTGTTCCTCTGTATTTTACACCATCTATGATTATATTATCATCCTTGTCTATGTCGAAAGCCTTATCCCCAAGCATCGTTTTACTATTGTTAAAGTATACACCGTACACATAGTCCATTGTTGTGTCCTTATCACCGCTTAGAATTGTTTTCATGTATTTTTGCCCCAGTGGACCGAAATGACTGCGAAACGTGTCTTGTCCCTCGGATGTTTGGAGTTACTGTCTAATAGAAGTTACAAACGACTCATTGGGACTAGTTTCGAAAACGTCGTCATCATCATTAGTTGTGAGCAATTGTACGCTGGGAGGAACCGAGGACTCATTTGATGCGACATTCTGTCGTTTCCGCTTCTATTGAACTGGTGTTGAGGTTATGGGTGAATATTCTGATGACATGTGTCGTTTCCTCTTTGTCTTGCGCGATGTGGTCCCTTTCAGATGGATTTTTGTTTTAGACGTTAATGTTTCATTCCCATCAACGTCTGTGCTCATCAACGGTGATGCGTCATGATGCTCATGAGCTTCCGCTCCTGTGGTATTTTCCGCAATATGTATCAAGGGTTCGACGATAGGTTTAAAGTATCTCTCCAACGCGATATCTTCCTCCATCTTGCCAGTCTTCAAAGCTTGATGTTTCTTGCAAATGGATTCACTGGTTTTTGCAATTTCCTTCGCTATTCTCTCGCGATCCTTAATCTCCAGAGTATCGATATCAATCATCATTGTACTGCAGACGTTGCTTTTACACCGACGTGTTGATGACAATTGACCATCTCACGGTACCCCAAACTCGTTAAATACCTTTCTATAACGTCCATCGGACATCGCGCTATCCTTGTCTATTACCACGAAACCATACTCCCGTTGCCAACAATTACGACACAAAGCGCAGAAATCCTCGTAAGACATGTCAGTGTGTACATGATCGTTGTATACATGTTTCAAGTTGGTACCATCCTGCTTAAACAGAATCAGCAGATTCGCATTGTCGCGTATAAGATAATTGGGAATCTTTGTATACGTGTGACAGAGATAGAAGTAGTCAACGTTCGAGTGGCGCCCCATAGCAAAATATTCTCTTATCGTATCTTGCTTGTTGCATGCCACGTCATCAAAGATAAAAATAGAATTCGGAAGCGATTCGCTCGGTGGGATGACATCACTGTTATTCGAAAACGTAAAGTAACCAATTTCATCTATCGGAGTCAATAAATTTTCCAAATACTGATATTTCGGCTGTTGCAACGACTTGGAATACACGTACACGTTTTCGAAGCGGACGCCGTGTGGACTTTCCAACAAGCTCACCAGCACATTGGTCTTTCCACAATTTGATGGACCGCAAATGAGGCAGCGGATAGTGTTTGGTAGCATGTTACCATGTCTGCGTCTTGTTTTCGAACACATCACTCGCGATTTATCGTCAAAATTTGTCACGCGTATAGTCACAGGTTGTCGCACGAATCGCATCCTCCCCGTGAACTGTGAAAAATGATTTTGCTACATCGAAGCGGCGACGCGCCCTATTTATAGGTCCACGCGGAAACACAACAGCTCAGTATTCAAAATGCTTCTGATCCTGTCGGATAATTGTGATATTCGAGACCTAACCTCTGAGCAGTTGAAATATATACCAAAAATTATTCTACAGCGAGAGTTTGGCAGACACATTGACCAGTTGTGGGACAGACTCTGGAACATTATAATCGTCCTTGGCAGGGAACGCATATCGACGGTCCAGCACCATTGATTAAAAACTGTGGCGAATGTCGCGGACGAGAGTAAAGAAAGGCTGTGGTTTGTTAAATCGGGCGATAAACGCGCTACCTATCGAATTACACATCCCGGGATACCAGTTTTGCGGTCCAGGAACTCATCTTGCAAAACGATTGGCTAGAGGTGATCAAGGCATCAATCCGTTGGACGCGGCATGTCGAGAACACGATATTGCGTATTCGCGCAGGAACGACCTCGGCGAAAGGCACGCGGCAGATAAAGTTCTCGCTGACAAAGCGCGAAAACGCATCGTTGCTCGAGACTCGACTCTAGGTGAAAGAGGTGCTGCTACAGCTGTTTGGGCAGCTATGAAGGCCAAGACGAAAATCGGAATGGGGATGAAAACAAAAACCCGCAAAAGGACTACAAAGACAGCATCGCTAAAGCGGATTCTTCCAGTGGCAAAACGGGGTGGTATATAACCACTTCTCCCGCTGCTAGGTGTTCTCGGATCATTAGCTGGTGGTGCAGCGGGGATCACCAAGGCGGTAAACGATAATAAGGCGGCGCAACAACAGCTACAAGAAATGCAACGCCATAATCGCTCCATGGAAGGTCGGGGACTTTATCTCGCACCATACAAGCGTGGACAGGGAATATCAAAACGAAAAAAAAAAACGTCAAAAAGGAAATAAAAATGCCCGCAGGCGTAACTACCGATGCAGAATTGGAGGAGTTGGCAAAACGTATGCGTATTCCATTCTTTAGAGGTGTTTTTATGCGCAACGCACTACCAGCTGGGGGAGTACGTCGAAACGAGAGCGGTATCATAAATTTGGACAATGTCGCGGGACCGGGTACTCATTGGGTGGCGTATACGAAGAGAGGGTGTCGAGCAATATATTTCGACAGCTTTGGGAATCTTCGACCACCTAAGGAATTGGTACAATATCTGGATAAAGATGTTGTGAAAATCGAATACAATCGAACGGCTTATCAAAAGTACAATCAGAGCAATTGTGGACAACTATGTCTACGCTTTCTACAAACGATCGGCACCAAATTTAAGGATTGACTTTACGCCACTCTGATTCAGTACTAGTCCAGTCGTACAGCTCGGAATATGTCGTTAACATTCACTCTAACCGGTAAGAGTAGCACCCTCGCGGTAAGCTACTTTTCACCCATAGATTTGAGCGACGATGATTACGAGCTTGGTCTAACAACTTTTGAAACTTATCATACAATACCGAACATCGACTCGAGCAACGATAAATTCTACTTCACCGTAAACTATGATATCAACAACAACGGTGATGACACCACTCATGAATACATTACGATTCCGCATGGCTCCTATGAACTAGACGCCATTGCCAAATATTTGAAGCAGCGATTACTCGAACGGTATCCTCAAAAAAAACTCAGTGACACCGATGGCGATGATAATGATGTGTATCCAATAGTATTGCGCCCTAACAACAACACCATGAAAAGCGAGCTGCACTGCTCGTTCGCCGTAGATTTTACAAAGCCCAATAACATTGGATCGCTGCTGGGATTCTCGACGAATCGGGTATTAGAACCAGGCCGGTGGCACGAATCGGACGATCCAATTAATATCATGAACGTGAACATTATTCGCGTAGAATGTAGCGTGACCGCTGGCGCGAACAATAATGGGAGACGTGTACACACAATACATGAATTTTCTCCGAGAGTTCCACCAGGATATAAGATATCGGAAACGCCCGCACAGATCATTTACCTTCCAATCACCGCACGGATCATTACGGATCTGACGATACGCGTTGTGGATGTCACTGTGCGCATTTAAGTTGAAAAAAATGGTTGACATTCTAAGCATTAGAGCGAAGCCGACGTTTGATGATCGCATCGCCAAGCTCGAGACTCACACATATAACCCATACGTCAACACGACATTTGGATACAGCGATGAGATAAGAATACACATACAGCAGCAGGATTTATACACATTGCCGTGTGAAAGTTTCCTCTATGTGGAGGGGAAATTGAAGATAAATAAGCTAAACGATGCATTATCGGCAACGTTGGGAAATAATTGTATGGCGTTCTTATTTGATGAGATTCGATACGAGCTGAATGGTGTGGAGATTGATCGCAACAGAAACGTTGGAATAACTAGCACGCTTAAAAACTATGTATCGCTCACATCTGACGAAGACAAAAATTTGGAGAATGCTGGATGGAGCTTGAAACGACGCAATGGGCTAATAGTAAAAAATCATTTCAATTTTTGCATCCCACTCAAATATTTGCTGGGATTTTGCGAGGACTACAAATGCATGATTATTAATGCGCGTCACGAATTGATTTTAATACGATCGCGCAATGATAACAATGCTCTAATAGGATCTCCGGTGTTGGAACCAGAAATTGAATTACTTAAACTGCAATGGCGGATGCCGTATGTGGCACTGAACGATATTAATAAGCTATCGTTGCTACGTACATTGGAAAGTGGGCAAAACCTGAGCATTTGTTTTCAATCGTGGGATCTGTAAGAGTATCCTCTCTTACAGAGCACGACCAAGCATTCGTGGGCCGTGAAGGCATCTGCACAGCTGGAGAAGCCGCGATGCATTATCCTTGTTTTACAGACTGGTGGAAAGAATGTGATGAGAGAAGATGTTACTAAGTTTAGCAACTGTAAATTGGCCAATGTAAAACTTTTTCTCAACTCGCAATTTTACCCATATGATGACCTGAATTTGGACTTTGACAAGAAAAAGCATGCCATCTTGTTTCTCATGTATACGCAATTCCGTAAATCGTATTATGGACATAGTTGCAACGAGGCATTATTCACCGTGGCTGAATTTTTACAATTTGGTCCCCTCGTGGTAATTGATTGCTCGCGATAAAATGAGTCGATTAAGAATGGTACCGTGGACGTGCGCATAGAATTTGAGTGTAAAGAGAATGTGCCGGTAAATACTACGGCCTACTGTCTGATTTTACACGATCGGGTGGTTGAATACAATCCGCTGACAAACGTGGTGCGCAAAATCAATTAAATTGCCACGCTACTTGCCCGCCCTCTCCTGTGCCAAATTCATACAAAATTTCATCGTAAAAATCGAGATGCATTAAGAGAAAGACTGCATTCTCTCGTCTGTCTTGGAAGCGTATGTACCTCCAAATTGTACCGATAATGGTCGTACCAACATTCGTTGACCTACAAGGGTTCATCGCCGATGGAAGATTTGTCGCGAAGGAAGTGGCTATCCTACGACAGGGGACAATTCTCTCGCACTATATTTTTGGGAGTCCGATGCCGCAATTTCTTCTTACGAAATCTGACAAATCAAGCCTCCGATGGTTGACGGCAAAACATCATGGACTACGGTGGGACGATGGAGACGTTCCATACAGTATGGCCAAACAGCTAATTACGAAAGCTGTTGCTGATGCGATCGGCGAAGAAGATGATGCATCCCATATTGTATACGTTAAAGGGTTGCAGAAACGCGACTGGCTTGCAGATTTCCTCGACGAAAATGCGAAAGCGGACGTGGTCATCGAGACGCTGGACATTGACTACGAGGATATTAAATCTCTAAATAAGCTAAATGTAGTTAATACTCTGCGATGTGGCAGACATGCAGAGCAGTGTGCCATGCAAAATGTATTTAAAATATTCAACTGGTGGTCTAAACATCAGAAAGAAATGCTTAAATAAAATATAATCAATTTTTTAATGTATATGAAAATGTTTTTTCTTTACCCTCCTCAACCTAACCTCCTATATGCGCTGTACTCTAGATTAAGACGATAGTTATAATTATTATGCAGAACTGGTATGATTCACGTTCGATTCACGTTCAGAGTGGTACGATTCACGTTCGATTCACGTTCGATTCACGTTCGATTCACGTTCAGAGTGGTACGATTCACGTTCGATTCACATTCAGAGTGGTACGATTCACGTTCGATTCACGTTCAGAGTGGTACGATTCACGTTTGATAGATGTTTAATACATGATTGATGTGGTACATTAGACGTACAATGCACGTTCAGAGTGGTACGATAGACGTTGAAAGTGGTACGATACACGTTTGATAGATGTTCAATACATAATCAATTCATGTTCGATTCACGTTCAGAGTGGTACGATTCACGTTCGATTCACGTTCTTCCGAAAGCGTGCAATTCGAAAAGCATTCATTGATCGATTGTGAATTATTAGCGTTAGGATTACAATCCATGCTGCGTGATGTAAACCGCGTACCACGATAATACGGGTATATCTTTTACTAATAATAAATGTATGACTTACACATCAATACCTCTAACGTATTATTTATAATATCCTTTCATACACCAAATATTTGTAACAATATATTATCATTTTTAAGCACATATTATTTCATCATCCTCCTCGACACCTAATTTTAAGATTCAGCGTTGTTCGCGCCGACGAATGACATCATCCCGCGCGGCTGCTCCAGAGGATTCAGGTTTCACATGTTATCGCGCGATACGCTGCGATGTTAAATCGGAACGCTTTAAAATACTGTTAGATTTAGAACGAAAGCAATTGTATCACTATGTAGTACTGTCTCCTTCCCTCCCTAGAATTTAGCTTTAAAATAATGCTCTGTCTCTTTCCCTCCTCCGAAGACGCGGTGTGATCATCTGATAAAGTATTAAACAATTTCAGCTACATAATGGTTTGAAAAAATTTTTGGGGGATCATTCCCTCCCTCCGGTTAGGTATGAAAAAATTTTCGGGGGGTGGGCCAAGGTCATTCCTTCCCTCTGTGGAAAATTTTCGGGGGTGGGCCAGGTCTGGAGAGGCCTCCGCGGTGACTCGGCCCGGAGTGATCGCGGCTTCCCCCACTCCGCGATTATGCTTTGGCGTTTGGTATATGTACCATTCGTTAAAGACTAATGTCAGAGAGTGGGCGTTGGGGGAGTTGGTTAGACGGCTGACTCGTACCGCGGAGGTCTTGGGTTCGAGCCCCGTCGTCCGAGATTCTGTTTTTTCATTTATATTAATTAATATCATAAATTAATATTTCCTACCTTACCGACTGGTACCACGCTCCAGAGTAGCACCCCCTCCACTCCGTCATCTCGGTGACGTCATCCGCCGCGCGACCCGCTTGCGTGAGACTTTACCTGCGGTTCCTTGTTCACGCGCTATATCCCCACCACTCCGTCATCTCGATGACGTCATCAGCCGCCGCCCGCCGCCGCTCGCCGTACTCAAATTTGGATTTTTTCATGTGACCTTGAAACTCAAATTTGGTTTGGGAACTCAAATTTTGATTTTTTTTCATGTGACCTTGAAACTCAAATTTGGGTTGGGAACTCAAATTTGGATTTTTTCATGTGACCTTGAAACTCAAATTTGGGTTGGGAACTCAAATTTGGATTTTTTCATGTGATCTTGAAACTCAAATTTGGGTTGGAATCCCCCTATACACACTACTTTCGTCTTCTAAGTCGTAGTTCTCATTAGAAAGGAGGTAGTACTCCGTGCACACGGTGCACCTATCTATGGGACGGGTTTGGTATATTATGTTGTTGCACCGAGGGCAAGGGGGAAACGAAAAAGACGTTTGGTAGTAATGAATTAGGAATACTGTCACCGTATTCACGGGGTCTAACCAGGAGCAGCACATACAAATTTCTTCGTCCTGGTTAGTTGATGCTAAATTTCCTTTTATACACATTAATGTCTGCATGCGTATAGTCGTGTCTTCTAAACTGCGGCTTCTGATATCTATCGCGATCTGTTGTGGGCGTGTAATGTACATAACAGTATCGGGACTTTGTGGGTACCGCGTTAAAGAAACTATTTTCTTTCAACGGTGGACAAATCCCACCGCGCTGTCACCATTTTTATGTCACGTTCTGGGTGGTGATGGGGTTAGGACAATGACGTGATAGGGAGTTCTTGCCCCGTCGCCTCCAACGTACCGTCGCGCTCTAAGGCCGGCCGGATTACGCCGCAATGGAGTAAACTGTGCAGGGCAGGTGGATTGGCATTTTGGGATCGAGGAGGAAAAGAAGAGGTGTGTTTCGTCTTGGAACCGCCAGCCAGACTCGTTAGTAGGGGTATAGCTGGCGGTCCCTGCCCCAGACACGCACGGGGACACAGAGGATATGATTTGGAACTTGTATATATACTAATGACATTGAGAGTTAGGACTAGCGGGAAAGATTGGAGAACTCTGGTGCCGCTCGTTGACACTAAGTCGCGTGTGCTGGAGTCGGGACGTCACAACGGCCTCGCCGGGAGGGCACTTACGCGCCGATACGGACCACCGCGAGTCACGGGATTCTCCGTAGCAGCTAAAGTTAGTCGTTTTTATGAATTAATCGGAGTAGATCGAGGGAAACAGTCCCTATCGAAGAACCGCGTCTTCGACTTCGCGTAATTTCGAACGTGATTCGCGCTCGGCCGCGATCATTCGCCGTGGTGTAACTTCATCCGACAAACAGTGAACGGCCTCGCCGGGAGGGCAACCGCGCGAGTACGGGCCATCGCGAACGCGACACAGAGTAACGCGAGCGGTCGACAATAGACGCGCGAGTTCGACAACCCCCGAGTGCCAGCTGAGAGGACGACTGCGACCTACACTCGTTCCAGCGGCACGCGAGCGAGGCAATAAGAAACAGCGAACCGCCCTGTAAGCGTAAGACCTGCGAGCGACAGCTGAGACGAAGCGCCGTCTCAAGGTAGGATAATCCAGTATCCTTTATGTAACAATATATTTTTCTCTATTGTTTTTCCTATATATCCATTGTATTCTTTGGTTTAACCCCTTATCACCTTCCTCATTTCCCGCGAGTATAGTCAAGGCGTGCTTTAGCACCTTGATAGAGCAAGAACCCGGTGAATCACCCTAATCGCTCGGGGTGGTTCACAAAATTCCCTTCAGGACGTAACACCCTGTACTAATTACTTTTATTTGCCTACCTTAATGTTATCAAAATCCTTTCTTCAGCACATACACATTGTCGCATATTAGTATTTTGCCTTTCTATAATTGGCCCCACTATTCGTACAAGATTTCTGTACGTATCTTTCCGCATTCTATAAAATGATTGAAACTTAGCATCATCTTCTGCTAATTCTGTCGCAGCCACAAATATTCGACAATCGATATTTCTGCGAATATAAGGGTGCAACCAGAATTTTCTTTTTTTCCTTCTGCGTCGAATATAATTATAAAGCATCATTAATATGTCTTTTTCGTCACTTGACATCTCGTGACTCGACATCTTTGGAACTGCCGCGAAGCTTGCTCTACGTTGCGTGGATGAAACAAAAGTGTATGCGTCTCGTGTCTTCAATGCGCTACGCGTACGCGTCTATGAACCGACGTTTCGTGGACGGTGTTTTGTCAATACGCTAGGCGTACGCGTCTATGACGCGACGCGTCGTGGACGGACGGTCTTAGGATCGCTGACGCATTTATTAAAAGATTCATCTGTGACTTCGGAGCTCCGATAGCCATTCTCACCGACCAAGCAGCAAATTTTACTCGCAATTTCACGAAAGCAGTACCACGGAAATGTAAAATGCAACAATACCGAACCGCAGCCTTTTACCCACAGACTAACGGCTCTTTAGAGAGATTGCATCTCGTTTTGACCAAATATTTAAAATTGATAATCGGTAGATACAGTGACTGGGACGAATGGACCGACTTGGCCGCGTTCTCGTATTATACCAGTGTCCACAAGGGCACTGGCTGCACTCCGCAGGAATTATTATTCGCAAAATTAGCTCGGGTATCGAGCCGGACCCCGGTTCTTGAAGATAATGAAAACGAAACATATCTTGGTTGCCTTTCAAAACTAAGTAGGAAACTGCGGATCAAAAGACATTATGATCGCCCTACCTACGTGCGCGAGAGTCCCGGTTGACCCCAAGTCACCGCAAACAAAAATACTCTAATAAATTTTCCATCATAGATAGTTACTACTACAACATTTATTGCAACCATCACCACTTACGCGGCTATGCCGTCCAGAGGGAAGGAAGGAATAATACACCCCTTCTCCCTAAAGTCATCTCATCCGTCATCATCAGGGAGCCGTTCAGTGCCACGAATCTAGCATTCGCACCTAAATCCCAACTCACCGCAGTGCCACGAATCTGGCATTCGCGCCTGCATTCCCTCAACCGTTCAGTGCCACGAATCTGGTATTCGCGCCTGAGTTTCCTCCAATAATACCCCGTCTATGCCATCGTCCTAAAGACCTCCCTAGGTCAAAAAATCAAAGAAATCCCTATCGTGGATGCAAAGAAATTCTTAAACAAAAAAATCTTAAGCAAGTGAACCTTGATTGGATATCTGGCAAGCCTACCAAACTCCATGATATAAGGGACAACCTCTACTCACCAAACCCGTCCTTATCCGAAGCAAGAAAGGTACAAAGAATTATAACGAGATTGCAAATTGGCCACACTAAATACACACATCAATTTCTAATAACAAAAACGGAACAACCACTCTGTAACACCTGTAAAACTAGCTTAACTATGAAACATATAATGCAAGACTGTACAGCGGTCAGAGACATAAGGCAAAATGAAAATATCTCTCCTACTATCAAAGAATGTCTGACTAGTAAAAAGTATATTGCGAATATATTATCCTTTTTAGAACAATTAAAAATAACCAAGGAAATGTGAATTAGGTGAGGAGAAACGTTTTAGATAATATTATTAGTCCTTAAAACGCACAATGTTAGCACATCTGGGAATACCCGTTATACTCTGTCTACTAATTTGTAAACACATTTGTAATTTGTTACACTAAACGTGTAATTGTAATAGATTGTAATAGTGGTCGCTAATAGCTCTAAGCTGATGCGACATTAAATAAACAATTAAAAGAAGAAAGTGTGTCTGGTACTGAGTCGATATTTCGCCGCCTATAATCTATCCGAGCAAGGTTTTTTGCATAATGAGATCCGGTCCAGGTGGCTGTGATGAATTTATCTGTCCGATACTGAGTAAAGAAAGCGTTGGTCCTGCTTCGAGTAACATTTGAACTGGCGCTGATTTGTGAAAGTGCGAATCTGCGAGCTTGATATTAGAAGGTATTTTGATTGCTTTGCGGTTGAGTGATTCGTTCGGCACAGCGCTTGAAATGTGAGGTATGATGAGGAAGTTGAGTGTCTTTTCAACGCTGTTGTGTCGTCTGTGAATGGCGGCAGTCGTCTGTTGCGTGGTCCTGCAGCCGGGCGATGATCCTAGGACCTAGGGGCTGGGCCGATGCCCGTGAAGCGCAGAACTGCTCTGCTCGGAGTTGCGTGTTTGTTAGCGGGCGTATTAAATGTAGCGCCAATAGGCAAAGACTTCCGTGCCGGGCACGCGACATAGCGGCCGCGAATGTAAGCGGGAACTATGCGTCAGTTCCGTCACCAGCCTCATGGTAGTTATACGCACAGAGACGTTAAGGAATCTATATAATATAGATATAGCAATATACTGAGGAGTACGAGCACTTATTCATTTTCCTACATAATACATACTTACATACATAACAGTTGGCGACGAGGATGGGATTGTGGTATTAAAAAAACAAAAGGTAGTGCAGGTGAAAAGTACAGTGCATACATTCCCGGCCACGTGCAAACCTTAGAGGCCAAAACAAGTGATACATACAACCTTACATACGTAAATAAATTGCCGTGAGAACCAGTAAAATATGGCTGAAGTAAAATTACAAGGCACGTTCACCATCGAAACTTTCGATCCAGCCGTCACAAATTGGAAGAGATGGCTGCAGCGTTTCGAAGGTGCGGTGTCCGTTTTCCTGATACCCGCAGACAAAAAGGTGGCTTACTTGTTACATTACATAGGACCTACGGCTTTTGATATGATTTGCGACAAATTGTCGCCAGCCGACCCGTACAAACAAAAGTACGCAGACCTTACGGCCAAATTGGAAGAATTTTATGCGCCGACGCCTTTGGAAATTGCCGAAAACTATCGCTTCTATCTGCGGAAACAAGCGGAAGGCGAATCGATCCAAAATTACGTTGCTACATTACACAAGCTAAGTGTTAATTGTAATTTCGGAAACTATCTCAAAACGGCGCTGAGAAACCAATTCGTTTTCGGGCTAGAAAGTCGACGGGCACAAGCACGCCTGTTAGAAACAAAGGACCTGGATTTTGATAAGGCGGTGCAGATTGCTACGTCAATGGAATTGTCAGAAAAAGACGTTACGCAGTTACATTCGGGTGTTGCCAAAGTGGATTACACCGATACCGCTCAGACGAAGAAAACAACAAAGGACAGAACGACGTCAGCAGGAAAGGCCGTGTTGACAAAGACGAACCACCAGTCGCGACCCGCGTCGTCAAGGGGGCAGCATACAAATACACGGGCAACGACTAACATTGTTTGTTTCAGATGCGGCGCGAATCACCTTGTAACCTCGACCGAAAGATACGATGCAAAAATTGTGGCATAGCAGGGCACCTGGCTAGAGTTTGTAAAAAAGCAACAGCAGATACAAAGCTATTGCAGGATCTTCTCCTAGTGGAACATATAGAGCACCGGGAACCTTACAAGGTAATAGTCTCAGTAGAGGAGACACCGGTAACTTTCGAAGTCGATAGTGGCGCCGCGGTAACAATCATAAGCAAGCGAACGAGCGAGCAATGGTTCCCAAATAAAGTTTTAAGTCAGACGGCACTCAAGTTACAAACATTTTGCAGAACGGTAGTAGATATTGTTGGAATACACAGTGTTCGAGTCCGTTATCGAGAGATTACAAAAAAATTAAACGTCTATGTTTCAAAAATAAATAGGAAGCCCTTGCTCGGCCGAGAATGGATTCGGCAATTAAAAATTCCATTGGAAGAAACCATCGCACTCGCTTCTGAGATACCAAAAAACGAAGTAGATGAAATTATACACAATTACCGAAAGAAACTGGATCCGAACAGTTCAAAAATACGCGGAATACAAGCGCGACTGACATTAAAAGAAAACGCAAAACCCGTATTTCTGAAAGCACGTACAGTACCATTTCGTTTAGTACCCTTGGTAGAGAAAGAAATTAATGCTCTAGAAAAAGATGGAATACTCGAGAAAGTCAATGCTTCCGAATGGGCTACACCCATCGTTCCAGTGTTAAAGAAAAATAATACTATTAGAGTTTGCGGCGATTTTAGCGTAACAATAAATCCACAATTAGTCGTTGACGAACATCCACTTCCGACGATCGACGAATTATTCGCAACAATGGCAGGTGGGGTTAAATTCTCTAAAATAGATTTACAACATGCGTATTTGCAACTGGAAATACGGCCAGAAGATCGCGAATTAATTACCTTGAATACGCACAAAGGCCTGTATCGGTGCACACGATTGTTATACGGGATTGCAAGTGCACCGGCCATTTGGCAACGCCAAATGGACAATTTCTTAAAAGACATTCCGGGAGTTACGGTGTTTCTCGACGACATTAAAATTACGGCACCAAACGATCAAGTACATTTACAGCGGTTAGATCAAGTACTAACTAGGTTAGGTGAAGCGAACGTACGAATTAATGAGGAGAAATCCGAATTTTTTAGAAACTCAATAGAATACTGCGGTTATAGGATTGATAAGGATGGTATCCATAAAACAAAAGCGAAAATGGACGCCATAGATGAAATGCCGCGTCCGCGAAACACGACGGAACTACGAGCGTTCATCGGTTTTGTAAATTATTATGGCAGGTTCATCGAGAACTTAAGCACATTACTATTTCCATTGTATGAACTGTTAAGCGACCGAGTTCCATTCAGATGGACTAAAGAGCACGAAAGAGCTTTTGTAGAAGCAAAAAAACAGTTTAAAAGCGATAAGGTTTTAGTTCATTTCGATCCGAAGCTGCCGTTAATTGTAGCCACTGACGCAAGTGCGTATGGCGTAGGGGCCATACTTTCGCACCGTTTTCCAGACGGATCAGAACGGGTATTGCAATATGCGTCACAAACATTGACAAAAACTCAATGTCGATATTCACAAATTGATAAAGAAGCGTACGCGATAATTTTTGCGATTAAGAAATTTCATCAGTACCTTTACGGGAATCGATTTACATTGTACACCGACCACCAACCATTAGTGCGGATTTTCTCACCGTCGAAAGCCTTGCCAACATATAGCGCGATGAGAATGCAGCACTATGCGCTATTTTTACAAGGATTTTCGTTCGACATTAAATATAAAAACACAAAATTACACAGTAATGCGGACGGATTATCTCGTTTACCAGTACGAATCGAAGCGGATGGCGAATATGATGTAGTAGACATTCACGAGTTGGATAGTATCAATACGTTGCCAGTTACAGCTAAGCAAATAGCTGAAGTAACGATAGCTGATACAAAGTTACAAAAAATTATAAGGGCATTACAAACTGGAAAACAGTTAGCTGCGCGCGATCGATTTAACATTCATCAAACTGCTTACAATTTACAACAAGGTGTAATCATGTGTAATGGTAGGGTAGTCATTCCCGAGCGATTACGAAGTAGAGTACTACAAGAACTACATTCAGGACATTTTGGCGTGATCAGAATGAAACAGTTAGCGCGTGGAATATGTTGGTGGCCCGGTATCGATAAAGAAATAGAAAATGTTACGAAAAACTCATACATTGTAACAAGAATAGAAATAACCCCGCGAAAGTAGACACGCATTGTTGGGAACCTACGACTGCAGTTTTCGATCGAGTACACATTGATTACGCAGGTCCATTTTTAAATCATTACTTTTTCGTGTTGGTTGACTCATTTTCAAAATGGCCAGAAGTAAGAATGGTGAAAAATATAACGGCAAAAACCACAATAGAAAAATGTAGAGAAATTTTCGGTACATTTGGCATCCCACGAGTCATAGTAATGGATAATGGTACAAATTTTCGTTCCCAAGAATTCTTGTCTTTCTTACAAACGAACGGAATAACTCCGAAATTCACAGCACCGTATAATCCTGCGACAAATGGACAGGCAGAACGGTTCGTACAAGTATTAAAAATAGGGATTAAGAAAAACTTAGAACAGAAACAAGCCACATATGAAAATATCCACGTTGCGTTACAACAATTATTGTTACACTACAGAATCACGACACATGCGAATACAAATGAATCACCAGCGGAAAGAATGTTTGCCAGAAAAATTAGAACACGTTTGGACTTAGTAATGCCTGTTAAACAACAAGTAAATTCAGAGGTAAATGGTGACAAGAAAGTCCGCTATCTTAAAGAAGGAGAGAGGGTGCAATGCCGAAATTATTTCGGTGCAAACAAATGGTGTTTCGGTGTAGTAAAGAAACGGTTAGGAAAACTACATTACACGATAGAGCTGGATGATGGTCGAATGTGGAAGCGACACATAAATCAAATACAACAAATCGGAGACAATACACGGCAAAAGAACAACGACCTAGACCTAGACTACGAACTACCAGAAGCGATTGAAGTTCCCCCAGAACAAATAGCACCTTCGACCCTAGAACGACATATGCGTAGTCGGGCACCGCCACTGCGTTATGGCGAAGCATATGAACATTAGTAATTGTTCTTTAAGGAGAGGGAGTGTTAGCGGGCGTATTAAATGTAGCGCCAATAGGCAAAGACTTCCGTGCCGGGCACGCGACATAGCGGCCGCGAATGTAAGCGGGAACTATGCGTCAGTTCCGTCACCAGCCTCATGATAGTTATACGCACAGAGACGTTAAGGAATCTATATAATATAGATATAGCAATATACTGAGGAGTACGAGCACTTATTCATTTTCCTACATAATACATACTTACATACATAACAGTGTTCGTGTTTAAATAATTTGAACCTGAATTGTACAAATATTCGATATTCTTATAATCTTAACTGTTTTATTATAATTCTCAACAACTTAAAGATGGAAATATGAATTGTAACTACGGGGTGATTGGCTCGAAACGCCTGATCCGCCTCGCAACCGTGACGAGGTCAACCCCCCGTGGTGTCCCCCCGAAGTTATGGCTTTCGACCCTCGAAGGGGTTGGAGTACCTATTAAGAAGTGAGAAATTTTTGGTTTCCTCATTTCTCATCAGATCTGTGCGAAAGCGACGCCAATGGATTTCGGGCGTTCCGTCGATTAAAATCATACCAAACATCATGCAAATCGGACTACTTTGACACAAGCTATTTGTATTCCTTATGTAAAAGTAGTCCGATTTACACGATATTTGGTATGATTTGCATCGGAAAACCACAAGGAATCCATCGGCGACACTTCCATATCCATACGATAAAGAATAAAGAATTATTTTATTTCTGAAACAGATACAGGGTAATTCTGGAACTACGCTCGTCACCCCGTGGCGAGGACACCACCCCGCACTGCCTCATCGAATTTTATGTTTTTTTCGAAAAAAGGTATGAATTCTGGGTCGAACGTAGGGAATTGAGGTCGGCGCCTCGCAGTGAAGGGGTGACATATCCATTACAGCGTATTAAGAAATTATCTTCTTCGTCGTATCGATGGGGAAGTGTGGCCAATGGATTCCGGGCGTTCTCCCGATTAAAATCATACCAAACATCATGCAAATCGGACTATTTTGACACAAGCAATACAAATCATAAAAGGAGTAGGCATTTTTTACCACACTCTCTTATTTTAGTGAGCAGGGACAGGGTTAAATGAACATAGAACTGTTGTAATTATTTGAAATCGATATGTCATGTATTTTCGAGATTTATTCCATTCAACAACGTGTGTTTCTTATGTGTACGTATTTTTATTATTATTATTATTATTGAATCAACGGGAGAACCCTTTAGAATATGAATTATCACGGATAAGTACAAAGATTTAGAGAAATAACATGAAATAAAATAAAATACAATAAAACAGAAAACAGAAAAATAGAAAGTAAACAAAACAAAACAAAAACAAACATATAGCAGCCTACATAAGGTTGCATCACCATAAACAGCGATACACAATATTAGGCAGGTGGCAGTCGCCTGAACAGCTGATCTCTGAACGACGCGAGGGAGGCTATGAATAAATCCAAGTCCGCAGGGCACTGGTAGCACTGGGTAGTCCGGTACGCACGGTACGAAGAGAGGCCTAGGACGCAGTGACCGTTGCGGAGCATGAAAACTAATCAATGAAACAAGCTCTTGGCAGTTTATCTGACCATGGAAAACTTTAAATAAGAATAAAAGATCTGGACAGACACGGCGGTCGCTAAGAGTAGTGAGCCTCGTCATTCGCAAGGCTGAACTATAATCATGGTCATTGAACCGCATTGGGCAACCTGATGCCCTCATGGCTAGCCTAAGGAACTTGTGTTGAACCCTTTCAATAGTACTGGCATACAGCTTATGCTTAGGGCTTCAGACAATCGCCGCATATTCAACCTGCGGCCTTACAAGTGCGACATATAACAATTTCAAAGTCCTAATCCTTTTAAAGTGTTTCGCGAAACGGACGGTAAACCCAAGGGTTTTCATTGCCTTGCAAGTGATGCTGCGATAATGATTACGAAAATCAAGACCCGCCGTAAACGTAACACCAAGGTCTAAGACCTCCGCAACCACAGTTAAGGTGGCATCACCTAGCATATAAGACGAGGGAATACCATTGACAGCCCTATGGGACCTCAATAACAAACATTTCGCGGTATTTAGCTTCATCGTATTGATGGTACACCACTGCTCGAACCTACTGAGATCCGCCTGCAACAGATCCACATTGGAAGCACCACTAATAGTGCGGAAAATTTTCAAATCGTCCGCATACATTAGGAATTTACTGTGCAGGAACATCTCTCTGAGATCATTAATAAAGAGAAGGAACAGGAGAGGACCCAGGTGCGATCCCTGAGGGACACCAGAGGTCACATTGACTGGATTCGATAACTGATCCCTCACCCTAATAACCTGCACTCGGCCTTCAAGGTAGCTTACAATCCACGAAAGGAGCGGCCCATTAATCCCGATTGAATCTAATTTGTGACGCAGTATACCGTGATCCACCGAATCAAATGCCTTCCGGAAGTCGGTGTACACAGTATCAACTTGAAGACCCGCATCCAGTGCAGCAGATACGAAGCAGTGGTATACCGCCAAATTGGTTGTCGTCGATCGCCTAGGAACAAATCCAATGTTGTTCGTCGCAAATAACGTTCGTGAGGCAGGGCGTTAGATGCTCCGTAATAATTTCCTCAAAGATCTTAGGCATGACCGATAATTTGTATATCGGTCTATAATTTCTAACATCGGAGCGGTCGCCTGCCTTGAAAACCTGGGTAACTAAAGTGGTCTTCCAAGCTGAGGGGAAAGTCCCCATGGATAATGAGGAGTTAAAATTATGCCAAAGGGGCCTAGCACGAGTGAAGCGACACTCCTTTAACAACCAGGGGGGATTCCATCATAACCTGGGCCTTTCGACACATCTAGCGACTCGAGCTTGGTATAGATTTGACCAATAGTAATGGATAATGAGTGCACATTTACATCACTATACAAGGACGGAGCGGGATTGAAGGCAGGCGCCACCGCAGCTTGAGGATTATATACAGAGCCCAAGAAATCGGCAAAAATATTGGCAGCAGTCATGTGCGTCGAAGCATAATTACGGTCGAGGTGCACCTTCCCAGGAATTCCATGACCAACACGCTTAGTATTTACAAATTTCCAGAAGCTGGATACATCATCCAATACCGCATTCTCGACGCCATCAATATAAATACGGTGATCGCGTGATAGGGCCAGCTTACACTTCGACCGGAGACAGGCATTTTCTTTTGTCGGATCAGAGATCTTAAGCTAGGGGAAAACCACGTCGGATATGTGGATCGGACCACAGACCTGACCGGAATATAGGCTTCGACTGCCTGATTGATATGGCCATACAACCGCTCCAGGGCCACACTTGGCTCAATGTCACGAGTCTCCTTATCCCAATCTATAGAGTTAAGTTATTCACATACGCTGGGGAAATCGCCCCGCTTAAAATCGCTGTATACAAAGTTTTCACCACTAAGGTCAGGACCTGATGCCAAGCCACTAAACAATGTATACAAAGGTGGGTGGTAAGCATCCGGTTCAATAAGGGCATTAATGATTCGGTCAACAGGGACATTAGGACAAGAGACGAAGATGAGATCAAGCATACCATCAAAATGATTAAAAACCGAGTTAACTTAAGTAAGGTTGCAGTACCCCGTACAACCAAGGAGGAGGTCAAGAGCAGCCGATTCGTTAGACGATATCCCCGATCTTCTAAAGCACGCTTAAGCCGAGTCATTGAACCATACCGCATGAGGGACATTAAAGTCGCCATACAAACAGAAAGTATCTTCATTGTTTTTATGAAATAATTCCGTGACTGTGTCAATATGACTAGCGTAAAGTGAAGGCTGGGACGCAGGCGGTATATAGACGGCAGGCAGTATCACATGTTTATTGTTTTGAAGATATGCTCTGACATAAACTTGTTCGACCTCAGAATAGCTGACTCTGACAGAGCAGGAAGGCATCGAATTTTTGACAGCGATGAGGACACCGCCACCCCTTGTACAACACCTAGTCCTCAGGGATCTATGACACCTATAAACCGTATAGTTCCACAACCCAAGTTCGCTTGAAGATATCGCAGACGTAAGCCAGGTTTCGACAAAAATGATAACATCGTATGACACTGCCGATGTAAGTACAGAGTTGATGAGAGTGTATAACTTAGTTCGCAGACCACGGACATTCTGAAAGTAAACTAAAGGGTTCAGATTGAGTTTTTCTGAGAAGAGTCTTTGCGTGATCTACTCGGCACGATCTTGGGAACACCACGAATATATCGAATTGTCTTGTGGGTCTCTCCATGCTCGTGCAGAACCCGGAGCTTATCCCTGAGCTGCGAAAGGGTCCCACGTTGTTGCCTGGTCTTGTCATCGGAAATTTTATAAGATGACCCAGTTATCTTCATGCGCCTTGACGCGCTCGGACAGCGAGACAATATCCGACCTCATAACACCCAGATCAACTTTAATGCTTGTTAAGATGTCCTCACGAAAAGCAGCTAGCTTCAAATCCATAAGATCTCCCACAATGTCCCTGATCACATCGGCTGAAGGCAAGGCAGAGAGCGACTCGAGTGTGTCGGTAGGTATAGCGGCCAGTGATTGTGCCGGCGAAGCCATGGGCTGGCTAACGACAGTTTGAGTCGTTGAGGAACTGGCACGGCAATTCAAAAGACTCTTGTCGAACCAAGGATGACCCGAGCGACTGAGGCATGTGGGTCCAGGATGGCAGATCGCCTTACATCCTGGACAGGTAACTGGGTTTGCCACATAGGCCGAACAACATTTCCTAGACCCGGCAGGCATTTCAAACACTGACAGACAGCAGTCACGTCGAACAATTCCGTCAAAATCCCAGCACAGAACTACTTGTTCAGTAAGAATTAGATGGCTCTAATCCAGATTATGCGTTAGGGCTTTGCAAAAATTATAAAATCAACACGCCACAGGGTTCTCAGATTGCACCAGAATAACGGTCCAACTAGCTTCACAGACACACGACACACAGGCACGTGTTAACGCTCGCATAATCAAAACAGACAACCTGTCACCTCGACGACTGAATACAGACTGATTTTGTGAAAGGTACAGCACCGAAATGTCAAGCAGACTGGAATAACAGTACCGAACACAATACCAATTCTTAGATTGCAAAATAAATTTGAGCCTTTGGCGTGATGTCTTAACGCACGATACAGGATGTACGAGAGCCCTATTCACATCGCATCAAAATCATTAAAACGACTTTCGCAAGAAATCTAATTTGCGTACTCGACGTGTCAAAAAGCTGCCATACGAGCAAAGCTATCGTAAGCTAGCTCCTATCGTGTGTCGAAAGTTCAAGAACTGCTTCAAATAGATTACATAAGACGTGTGGAATTTTGTGTGTGGTTTCATTACGTGGTTTACGGATGAAACGTAATTCCGTTTAAGTGAGTGCATGAATTCGTAAAACGCGTATATGGGCCGAACAAAACCTACATGAAGTTTTTGGGGCGCCGTTACATTCTCAGAAAATTGGATATTTTTTTAAACAAGAGCTTTCGCGACAGTATATCTATCAATATTCAATGAATTCATCAATGAATTGACACATGACGGATTGACACACGGATGTTTCCAACAAGTCGGAGCAACTTGCCACACTTCCAGAGCATCATTAAGGGAAATTCCAAACATCTTTGGCCTCCAACATCTCCAGATTTGACGCCAGCAGACTGGACGAGGTACAAGAACAAATCTCGTACAATTGACGACTAGAATAAATGCATACGGCAGGAGATAGCTGACATTACCGGTAACAGGTTGCCCCCTGCTTCCCATGTCTGAAATAAACACAAAATTATAGTGAGAATGATTCTGTTTCATTTATTCGGAGTTCAACCCCTTCCAATGTGTTTGAATTGAAGACGAGAGTGCGAAAATGAGAAAATGTGAAAATTTACCAATTTCCTGCTACATCTGATGTTGGAAGTGGTGCCCTCCGAGGTCCAAACATTTTTGGACACGCGTCTGCAGATTTTGGGACACCGCCTGTAATGTGTCCTCCGTAATTGCAGCTATCTCCTGTCGTATATTATTCTTCAGGTCGTCAATTGTACGAGGATTGTTCTTGTACACTCGTCCCTTTAGGTGACCCCACAAGAAAAAATCTGGTGGCGTCAAATCTGGAGATCTTGGTGGCCAACGATTTCCAGAAATTACTCGGTCATCGAAGAAACTTTTAATTTCCCGAATTGATGCTCTTGCAGTATGAGCTGGTGCTCCGTCTTGTTGGTAGTATCCGGTTGTCAATTCGTCATCAGTCAATTCATTGACCAATTTGTTAAATGTTGAGAAATATATTGCCGTGTTAACCGTAGATTCATGAAATATAGGGCCGATAATCCGTCGGCCGGACACGGCACACCACACTCCAATTTTCTGAGAATGCAACGGCTCTTCAAAAACTTCATATGGGTTATGTTCTGCCCATATACGCGGATTTTGCGAATTCATATATCCACTTAGGTGAAACCACGCTTCATCCGTAAACCAGGTAACGTCCAAAATGTTTGTACGTTCTTGAAGCAAACGTTGAAACCATAAACAAAAAGCCACACGTCTTCCATAATCTATTGGATGCAGTTCTTGCAGTTTAGATACACGATAAGCATGAAGCTTCGCACGTATCGCAGCTTGTTGACACGTCCAGTACGTAAGTCCCACTTCTTGCTGAAGACGTCTTAACGATTTAGATCGCGATGTCAGTAATCTTCTCTGTACATCCTGTACCGTATCATTAGATATTTTCTTTCCACCTCCATGTATATTATTTACACTTACTGTGGCCTCAAATTTCTTTACGAATCTCAGAATTGTTGTCGTGTCCGGTACTCTTATTCCAGCGTAAGTTTCGCGAAAGTTTTGCTGCCTGACATTTTGATGCTGAACCTTTCGCATGATACGTACACACAATAAACGCACGCTATGCGGTTGTATAGCGCATGTTTACACTTTTGTAACGTTCCGTTGCTCGGAAGCAACCGAATGCTAGTAGGTTCTTGAGAGGAGAGCGGCTTCCCCTCAAGTATAGGATAGGTGGGGTTCGTTGGTAGAGAGTTAAGGATTAAAATCCAAGCTTTTAACTTAACAATGGCTATTTATTCAGTAACACTTAATTCTATTTAACAATAACAACTTAATAATGACTACAGCTATGTATTATTGGATTTTTTATATATTATATTATATTAACTAGGTACGTGTATGTCGCAGTGTAATGCCGCTTCCGTCTCCGGAGCGAGCTCTTACTCTTTAGCTATGTCTGCTGCTAGAGCGGCCGCTTCCGTCTCCGGGGCGAGCTCGCTTCTGTTGGCAGAGTCTGAAGAAGTGACTACTGTGCTGCGTCCACCTCCTTTTATACCCAAGATTTAGTGTTTGGCGCATGCGCAGTGATTCGTTATTTCTTAACTTACATTTTACTCATTTATTACATTATGCTTTGTCTTATGCTTTTGTTAACAGTTATATTATATTATTCCTAATGTTCCTAAGATATTTGTTTCGCTTAATTCCTAAATTATATATAAAAATATGTATAAAGGTCTGCGCTATGTTATAAGTAGTAATGTTTTACCTACGGTCGGTAACGCTAGGTTTGTGTCCGCGTGAGACGTTACACTTTACTTGCAGCTACCTCAGAATGTGCACTGTTTCCGACGTTGACGTTTCACTGTGCTATGCGAATCTGATTCTAGCATTCCTTGTCATTTCTGTCGCCGTGGGAGTAAGTTCCCTGATTGGTAGTTTTCTTGTTAAAAATGTAGGAGGAGTTAAAGAAACGGATGAAGAGAAGTGGTAAGAAGAATGAGTGAAATGCCGGAAAAGTTGCGGGCAGGAATGACCTGAAGGTCGTTTATAATTTTATGGGTTTATGGATTTTTGGAGGTACGTACGTTACGGGCAGACGTCTGCTATACAGATGTGCAGCTAAAACGGTCTACCTGGTAATCCAAGAAAGTTACTGTTAGGCACGTACAGAAAATTGCAATAGTAAATCAAAGAAAACGTTGGACGGTCAATTGCTGCAGCCGCACACGAATCTACATACTGTTACGACGCTGCCCAACCATTGAAACGGGTCGAAGTCTGAATAAATGAAACAAAATCATCTTCACAACAGTTTTATGTTCATTTAACCCTGTCCCTGCTCACTAAAATAAGAGAGTGTGGTAAAAAATGCCTACTCCTTTTATGATTTGTATTGCTTGTGTCAAAGTAGTCCGATTTGCATGATGTTTGGTATGATTTTAATCGGGAGAACGCCCGAAATCCATTGACGTCACTTCCCCTTCGATACGACGAAGAAAATAATTTCTTAATACGCTGTAATGGATATGTCACCCCTTGACTGCGAGGCGCCGACCTCAATTCCCTACGTTCGACCCAGGATGCATACCTTTTTCCGAAAAAAGCCATAAAATTCTATGGGCACTGCGGGGTGTTGTCCCTGCCACGGGGTGACGGGCGTAAATGCAGAATTACCCTGTTTCTGTTTCAGAAATAAAATAATTCTGTATTCTTTATCGTATGGGTGTGGAAGTGTCGCCGATTGATTCCTTGTGGTTTTCCGATGAAAATCATGCCAAATGTCGTGTAAATCGGACTACTTTTACATAAGAAATACATATAGCTTGTGTCAAAGTAGTCCGATTTGCAAGATGTTTGGTATGATTTTAATCGACGGAACGCCCGGAATCCATTGGCTTAACTTCCCTGTTACAATGTTTAAAGGATCGGTGCAAGAAAGCTGTTAACACGTTTAGCGAAGTTACGAATTTATTTTTAAAGCGATTAAAGGAGCATGGAAGTATATTTAAGAGTTTTGTAGAAGTAATTTACAGTTATAATTTGAATGTCTCACAAGGTCAAGCACAAATAAAATAACAGTTAATTTCACACACACATCCAGTCCACTATTTACAATCCCATGCAATAATTAATTATTATAAGAAGCAACGTTTGTTACATGGGCCATTCAGGTCCATCCCGTGCTTGCTGTCCTCGCGCCGTTTTATTTTGCAAAGGCGATTCAGCGGAATCGTCTCGCGTGTAGCAATCGCGTTGTGCTGAGCCCGTAGCAACGGCGTTAGGAACAACGACCGCGCTCGGCCCGAACCCAGATCTTTTCGCAATATTAGGAGAATTAGTGTAGCAAGCGACAGCTGCCGACGGGGCAGTTTTCCCCCCATTCGTGGGGATCGACCGAGGTTCGGTCCGCGATCGCGAACCGCAAAAGATCGATTCTAGTTCCAAAGCTCGAGATAGGAAGTTGCGACGAGCCAGCGGGCCGTCTAGATCTCGCGACCTCGCCTCCACGTAGAGACCGCGTAAACCGTCCGGACGGTCGAGATCAGCCCTGGGTATCTCCTTCCAACATACCGCGAACAGCCTAGCCGGGAGAGCCCTTGAGCGTGATACGAACCGCCGTTGACTCCGCGAAGATGTGCGACGGAACGAGATAGAGCGACCATCGACGGTCTCCGATTGCGCCGACTTCCGTGTGCTACCCGAGAGCACAGCGAGCGACCACGACCTGCGCTAGGTTGAGCGACCTACAGAGCGTACGAAGCGAAAAGCGGCAAGTGTGCCGAAACCCGAGCTCACTGCGATCACAGGGACGGAGCGCCGTCCCTAGGGTATGTCTTATAATTACTTTGATCTTTCGATATAGAATAAATTTTACTTTGTTGTTTCTCCCATAAATCCCGAGTAACCATTGATTTGACTCCTTTTCACCTTCCTCTTCCCCCGCGAGTATAGTCAAGGCGTGCTTTAGCACCTTGACGGAGCAGCGAACCCCGTGGATCACCCTAACCGCTCGGGGTGGTTCACAACCGTCCCTTCAGGACGTAACACGTTTAAGTATAGCGCGCGAAGCAGAGTCGCGAAGCAAAGGTATTTCGAGGCAAGTTCGAAAGTTAAGCGCAAGCAAGGTGCGTAAGCGAAAGATATATTACCAGGTGATTAGGCGTCCGAGAACAGAGTGAACGATCCAGGAAATCTCGGTCGATTTCCTGGAAGAAGAGCCTTCCCCTTCCATAGACCGCGAGTCGATGGAAGGGGACGTGATCAGCGCTCCACATAAGCGAGCAGGCCGTTGCCACCTGCCTAATTAGTAGAGATCATTAAGAGATGGCAATAATATGTCGCTTTCGCGTACATTCCCCTTCGATATGATGAAGAAAAGAAACAAACATTTTAAATCCTGAACATTTCTCACTTCTTAATGGTATTCCAAACCCTTCGACGATCGAAAGCCATAAAATTCGATGAGTGCAGTACGGGGTGGTGTCCTCGCCACGGGGTGACGAGCGTAGTTCCAGAATTACCCTGTATCTGTTCCAGAAATAAAATAATTCTTTATTCTTTATCGTATGGATATGGAAGTGTCGCCGATGGATGCCTTGTGGTTTTCCGATGAAATTCATACCAAATGCCGTGTAAATCGGACAACTTTTACATAAGAAATACAAATAGCTTGTGTCAAAGTAGTCCGATTTGCAAGATGTTTGGTATGATTTTAATCGACGGAACGCCCGGAATCCATTGACGTCGCTTTCGCACAGATCTGATGAGAAATGAGGAAACCGAAGATTTCTCACTTCTTAATAGGTACTCCAACCCCTTCGAGGGTCGAAAGCTATAACTTCGGGGGGACACCACGGGGGGTTGACCTCGTCACGGTTGCGCGGCGGATCAGGCGTTTCGAGCCAATCACCCTGTATTGTAACTGAGCTCAGAAATAAACGTGTTATCGCTAGTACAGACAGGGTTGGTAATGACGATCGTTTAGAGTTGTTATTTTGCGTTTCTACGGCGGAAAGAGAACAAAAGCTAATACATCGAGCGGCTTCCATACATGCTATGCTAAAGTCGAATTTAAACTCTGGCTAATTATCATTGCAGACAACCTCCTAGCAGAAGCGCCCGTCTTTCCTATAGTGGAGAACACATTGTTACCAACTCGAGGCTGCGCGGTACGCAACACGTCATAGAGTTGCATGTAGTCGATAGCGAATTCAAACCAGTGATCGGAATGGAGCAATGTTTACGGGGTAATTGTAAAATCCTTGTGAATTCTTCAGTAATGAAGTATGCAGTAGAACAAGTGTCTAAAAGAGTGCGGCAAGTACGTTCTCTTCCGGTTTTGGTGCGTACCTTTAAAACTGTAGTTCTCATCAACTCGTTGTTTGTAATGTAGGCCGTGGGGGATATATGCTACACTAATTCAGATCGCTCTTGTCATGCTTGAGAGCGCTCCAATGATATGGGCACTTGAGATTCGGAATTGCTGGTATGAATTAATGTGTGATGTGACTCCTGACAAGTTCGACATCGGACAGGTGATCTGCATTGCAATGCGTCGTGCCCTCGGGTAGACACGGGTAATGCAGCGCACTGTATACCGACACAATCTGGCCCAAAACATAGGTTCGGGATTTTTCGTTTTTCGTCCTTATATGAGTATATTTTTGGCTGGGCGAGGTTTCAGTTCAATCCGGAGCGCTCTGTTCATGGTTCAACGAGATAGAGTTTATATGTAATAATATGAGTGTCCAAAGTAGAGCAAAAGTCGACAAAATACACCAGCAGAATCCAAGCATTGTTAGGTCACTAAAAGAGTTTTGTGACTCAAACGGTGAGCAGAGCGCTCCGTATTGAACCTTCCTCTTTCGAATGAGACCTCGCCCAGCCCAAAATACGCTCATATAAGGACGAAAAACGAAAAATCGTGCATTCCCAAATCAGAATTCCGCCATATTGGCGATAATACAGAGCAAATCGCGTGACAAATTTAGTTGAGCTAGTGGACACGAGATGGCGCCTCCTCTGGAGGACTGACAACGTGGAATCATAGTACAACTGAAGCGTTAGCTGTATACACGTGCCACAGTAAAAGCGTGATGTAGTCAATGTATGCATTTTCGGATGATTGTAGGTTAGGTTATATACATTTTAGACATACATTGACTAGGAATTGCGGGGAATTGTATACAGTTACTAAATTAACGTTTTTCCCGTAACACATACATCATTTGAAATCGCTGCTGAATTTGGAGCAACAACGAACTAACCTACATTAAAAAAAAATTTCCTATTGTATATCAATGGCTTAGTGCACATATATTGTATGTCCACTTTTAGCGTTTTTGAAAAAAAAACAGGTTCATTGGTAATTTATAATTAAATAAATACTTATCTTAATCTGCAAAATTATAATAATAATTCCATAATAATACTAGGAAGATGGACGTGCTATATGTAACCAAGTACAGAGGAGGACATACTATACTGAATGATATTGTATAAAAATGAACGAAAGGAATAATAACTGGAAATAATGTCATTTCAATATTATATTTATTTTGGAAGTAACAGGAATAAAAATGTTATTATTCGTTTTCATTTTCGCAGTTGTCATTTTCGTAGTTTTCATTTTTGTCAATGTCCATGGGGATTGGAATTACATGACGTTGTGATTTTGCTAATGGTATGCCATTGATAAATGCCTTGTAGCATTTCGGAATAATTCCGTTGGAAGATACAGAATATCTTTTTTCTTCGCGATAGATATAGGAAGACTTTTTTAAAAAATATTATTTATTTTCACATTTTGTACAGCAGAAAGAAACAATCAAGCACTATTTGTTACATATAAAAACTCAAATTTCATAAAAAGTGGACATACAATATGTGTGTACTAAGCCATCGATATGATTACTAGAGCCTATTGGAATACGTTATTGCTACTAACTCAATTTCGAAAAAAATGTCGGTTAGTCCATTGTTGCTCTCACTGCCTCAATGATATGGAAAATACCAAAGTTGGGCATTACTGGAATAACCCGAGCCAATTTTTATTTGAAACGTTATTATTGAATTGATTTAATCATGGGGAATTCAATTGTCGGCCATGAATGGCCTTCGAATAAAAAAATGATTGACTACATATCTATCCTATAACTATAAAATCATAATGTGACGATTTCAATTGTTTTTTATCGATTATGGGTGCGTTCCAGTTGAGCCCAAAGCGACCGCAACGCTCGGTTTCTTGTTCCACTTGGCGACCACGCCGACCGCGATCGGGCTGAAAACGTCACAATCTAAAAAAAAGTTTAAAAAGTTCGAATACTGGGTTTGGGGTTTTTATTTATGTCTAGAAAAATACGCGTGCTTCGCTACGGTAGAATAATTAAAAGGAATTACTTTTATATCTGCTTTTTGTAGCAATTTTTTATGTAATTTCGGTAAAGTAACCTCCGTATAACGGATTTTGATATATGTAGGTATATGTTCGTTCACACTTACTATTCAAAACTTAAGACGCCCCCATTCAATGCACACTTACTTGATACACCATATTCAGAGTTAACCCTTTAAGGGTTGAGTAGGGTAAAATTTTGAAATTGGTTTTTAGGAATTTGTGTGGCTAGGCTTAAACCAAGTATCGCTATCGAATCGGACCGAAGAGCTTTTGAGGGATCCGTGACAACAAATTATACCACCATTCTCCCCCTTAGGGGTTGATTAGGACAATATCCTGAAATTTGTTGATATGCATGTGGGCGGGGAACTTTTGTAACTAAAAACCAATTGGATGTCTAATCGGGCCCAAGAGATTTTGAAGAATGCGTGAAAACACGTTTCACACCCTTAGGGGTTGGTTAGGGCAAAACCCGGAAATTGAGTTTTAGGCATTTATGTGGGCAGTCATTGTACGTGAAAACCAAGGTGATATCTAATCGGGCCTAAGAGATACTAAGGAGTCCGAGAAAATACAGTTTACCCCTTTTCACCCCCTTAGGGATGAAATTTCCAAGAATTCTTACGTAGTGGGTACCTACGTCATAAAAACAATGTACCTTCCAAATTGCACTTATCGTTATTGAATATTAGTGAAATCTATTATGTTAACAAATTGTTTAATAACAATCAATTGTTTATAGTAATGTTACAACAAAGCATGATCAATTTGATTGTATGAAATGGATTTCACTGTCACTTTGTTAAAAAATTGTTAAACAAATTATTAATGAACAATCTACTAACATGTTTTATGTCAATAATCTTTATTTTCGTCTCCGATAGATATCAATGGTTAGATTAATCATGTATTTGCAGTATTTGTCGCGGAAATGATAAAATTAATAAATAATGTTGTTTTTTATTGTTAACAACAATTTTTTAACAATTATTCATTAGAATAGCATTCTATAGTGATGCACATTTATAAACTCATAAAATATATAGTTATAGCTGTAGGTTTTGAATAAACAACGTGTGTCGTTCGTAGGATTCATATTTTTCCAGTTTTTGTCAACTTTGAGCGGCCATATTGGCTCCGCTATCTTCTTTTTCAAAAAACCCGCAACGGGATCGTGATCAGCGATACCTAATACTCCAGTATACCAAGTTTCGTTGATTTTCATTTCGATTTGGCGTGGGAATCGATTTTTGACGCCGACTGTGTCATTTTCTCCCACTGTGCGCCGCCGCGCAATCTCCGTACGCGTGAGGGGATCGGCGCGCAGGCGCGACCGCGACCGATTCGTGAAAATTCAAATCGGGTCTTCGAAGATGATTTCTCAGAATGAGGGCGAACCAGGATTTCTGCGAAAAGATAAGGAATCATGGCGCGCGACAGGATTGAACGCGTTTTTTGGCGCCTACGTGCATGCATCGTGGGACCGATATAGCGCGCGTGCAATGATGTATACATCTAGCTTTGATTTAATAAAAATTGAATAAACACTACATTGCATTCGATGCTGATTTCTGAGAAATCATAGAGCGAACCGCGCGATGCCGTGTGTTTATATCTGAGCATTGACTTTTTCCAAGACCATGCCTCTAAGAGCAATAATTATTCGACGTTGCATTCGCGTAAGCAACCGTCATAAACATGGAGCGATAATTATTCGGGGTAGAGTTCCGAGTATTTCATATCGATGATGCTGTAAATCAATCCTCGCGGCAGCCCATGGAATAAACATTGCACCGCGCGATACAGCATGTTTATATTTGAATCGTGGGAGTAGCAAAGCAAAATTTCAAGATCCGTTCGAACTGTAACTAGCGTAAACATAGTGCGATAGAGTCATAAGAATCTCGGGTAGGGCAAGCAGTTAGTATATTAAAAATCCTGCATTCGCTCGGCGAAGATCGTGAAATACGTTACGCGTGCATAAGTATCACGGGACATGGACTTTTTCGTGAATTTGTACGAATTGTTACGGGGGATGGTCCCACTGCTGAGTACAGACGAACAGTGCTACGAGTGGTTCGTATCGTGTAACGAGTACTTGCGCTCTATCAACGCGCATTTTACGAATCGAAGTGTATCAGAATCTGAACAACAACGTTTGACATTACTTATGAGTAGTGTTGAAATAGCGCGAACGTGTGTCTGAAGCAAAATAGCATGCATACTCGCTGAACTGGACGCGCGAGACGCATTGCTCGCGTCATCTTCGTCCGATGGCGATTCCGATGGTGGGCTGAACTGTTTATCGACGTTGCTCCAGTTGGATGAAAAATCACTGACGATCGAGAGGCATAAGATCCGCGATTCGTTAAGCGCGCCGTCATTATCCGAGTCGTCGTGGATTCGCATTTTTCGACACGGATTTATGAAATTTCCGCGCGAGCATCGACAATTGTTACGTCATATCGCCCGATACAGTACTGCAGGTAAATGCACATTGCATTGCCTCATTGATGATAAAGACGTGTACCTTAAGCGTACCGAGTACATTACCGCGACCGTGTGTACGCCGTTGACGCTTCTTCACGATATCGAGAACGGAGTGATCAAAGTACAGGAAGTACTGAGTCCTGATACAACAACAATCACGGTGACTAGGTTTTTGTGTTGGGAATTGAAACGATATTTGGAGGATCATACGAGTCTACCGCGAAACTCGAATCTCGTCCTTGTACCACTGAGATATCGATTTCCGGATGGTGAGCATGATCGTATCACGTGGAAAAGCCGCATATTTATATATTTGCGAAATTGACTATTTGTGAATAAGTGAACTCTTTGTGAATAACTGAAAATGGAGGGGTTCATGGATACGTACAGGGTTTTGTTCGGGATGTCTAAGCTTTTACGCTCTATTGCGGAATTCCGAGACTGGGTGGATCATTGCGACACGTGCCTACAGCTCATCGTCGAGTATCAGAGCAGCGGAGGAATGTCCGTGGCCGCGAAACAACGCCTAGTGTCGCTGATCACGTGAATAAAGACATTTCGCGCGATCGTGCGGGAAAAGTTTTCGCGAGTCGGTTGCGGTGTTTCGGGCTGATCGACGGCACCCAAAGTCGTATGGGAAGACGTGGAATCTGCGTTTAAAGGCCGTATTTCAACCGGTGCGGTCATCAACGTGGGACACGTCGATCCGCGTCGATTTTTAGAGGGTGCTCGACAAACTGTAATCTCGCGCGTCACGGACGCTATCACGGCACATAAGAGCGTGTCTGTGAATCCGAACTTTAACGCGGAGTTAATGTTGGGTGAGAATACGGAGATGAAAAGTTTCGGTACGCGAAATCGAGTACTGTTCATGACTTCGAACGTTCGCGAGTGGTAGTCGAAGCACGTGGTCGCTCCCACGTTAGTGGCGATCGAGGAGTTTCAAGATCGCGACAGTGGATGGACCCTAAGGGCTGTGCTGAATATTCTAGTGAATATTAATAAGCACAATCCACTTCGAGGCGGTTGCAACGTACCGCTTCCGTGCGGAAGAAAGCGGTGGTCAACGTAAAGAACAGAGACAATGCGTGTTTCTTGTGGGCTGTCGTTGCCAGTTTGTACCCTGTGGCTATGGACGTGGGTAGGGTCGCATCGTACCATCACTACTCGGAGATGCTTCGCACGGGCGATATGACTCTACCTGTAACATTGGACCAGCTGACAAAGCTCGAGAGGATGAACGACGTGTCGGTGAATGTGTACGCATGGTCCGATGGAAGCTGCGCGTCTCTGCGTTTGACCGAGGACGAGCGAGAGAGGCACGCGAACCTCCTACTGGTGCAGAACCCCAACGATACCCAACGATACCATTTCGCGTGCATTCGGAGACTGATTTCGAAGCAGCTCGGCAATCACGGACATTAAGTCTTCGTTTGCGAAAGGTGAGTAAAATATGGTATATTTCGATCGATGTGTTATTGATTATTATGTTGTATTATTAATACTATTATCATTGCAGATGACTCACCTTCTTCCATTCGAACCTGCAATTGACGAAGCACAACGTGGACTGCCAGCATCTGAACGAGTGCGCTGTCGAATTGCCGTCCCTGAAAGATAAATGGTTGCAGTTCAAGAACTTTAAAAATAAGGAACGAACGCCAGTCATCATTTACGCGGACTTCGAATGCATGCTGGAGGACGTCGAGCCTGCACAGCGGAGTCGGACGTATACGTACCAGCAACATAGAGCGTACAGCGTGGGATATTACATCTATTGTTCAAATGACGCGTTTCTGTGCCGTTATCGCGCGTATCGTCATGAATCAGAGTGCGTGAAGTGGTTTGTGCAAGAACTTCGAGACTTTGCGAACATTGCGTATTCGTGGTTGCGGAACGCGAAACCAATGAACTCGTTGACGAGACACTAGTGGCAAAGTTTTAACGCCGCGATCGTGTGCCACGTGTGCGGACAACCTTTCGTCGAGGGGGATAAAAAATTGCGCGACCGTTGCCACTCGACGGGCGAGTACCGCGGCGCGGCCCACGTGTCGTGTAATTTACAATGTTAAAGATCGTACACGATACTGGTCGTGTTCCACAATCTATCAGGCTACGACGCGTATTTGGTGATCAAGGAGTAGGCGTCCGCGTTCGAGGGACAGATCGACCTGCTACCGGTGACGACGGAGCGGCACATATCGTTCACCAAACACGTGAAGGGAATCGACACCGATAACAAAGATTGGAAGAGGGGATTAATGTTCCGATTCATAGATTCGTTGAAATTTTTGGCCGCCAGTCTGGAGAAACTCGCTTCGGACCTTAGCAAACAACGACTCGCGATTCTACAACGTGAGTTTCAACATCTGCTGGACCCTCATTTCGATCTCCTGACCAGGAAGGGTGTCTTCCCGTACGACTACGTGACGTCGTACACGAAGCTGAACGATACGTATTTACCGTCCCGCGAAGCCTTCTATAACCGGCTGAACGATCGCGGCGCGTCGGAGCCTGATTACGCGCACGCCGTGAACGTGTGGAATAGTTTTGGCGTACAGACATTGGGCGAATACAGTGATTTGTACTTAAAAACAAATGTGTTGTTACTCGCCGACGTATTCGAGAGTTTCCGCAGTGACAGTATCGCGAATTACGATCTGGATCCCGCGCATTATTTTACATTACCAAGTTTCACGTGGGACGCAATGCTCAAGTACACCGACGTACGATTAGAGCTTTTAACAGACGTGGACATGTTACTGTTCGTGGAGCGTGGCATACGCGGCGGTCTGAGCCAGTGTTCGCACAGGTACGCGCGTGCCAACAACAAGCACCTGCCTGTGGAGATGTACGACGAGTCGAAGTCGTCGACGTATCTGATGTACATCGACGTCAACAACCTGTACGGAAGGGCGATGTCGCAGGCTATGCCGCATGGAGGGTTTCGATGGCTGGACGATGCGACGGCGGCCGCGCTTGACGTATCCTCCCTGCCCGACGGCGAGGACTCAGAGGAATCTGAGAGATACCTGCTGGAGGTTGACATCGAATATCCCAAGGAGATCCACGACGCCCACGCCGACCTTCCATTCTGCCCGGTGCGCGAGCACGCGCCAGAAGGGAAACAAACAAAGCTGCTTGCCACGCTCGACAATAAGGAGCGATACGTCGTTCATTATCGCTACCTGAAACAGTGCGTCCGACACGGTTTACGCGTGACGCGAATTCATCGGGTGTTACGATTCGATCAGTCGCATTAGTTGCGCGACTATATCCGATTGAACACCGGTTTGGGAACGCGAGCCACTAGTGAATTTCAAAAGACTTTATTTAAATTAATGAATAATGCGGTGTACGGGAAAGCAATGGAGAATGTGCGGAATCGCGTAGACGTGCAACTGGTGACGCTGTGGGACGGTCGTTACGGCGCGAAAAGTGAAGTTCAACAAGCCGATATACGTGGAAATGAGTGTATTGGACGTGTCAAAAGAATGCTTGTATGAGTTTCATTACGCGTATATGCGTGCGGAGTTCGGTGATCGGTGCAGGGTCCTGTACACCGACACCGGCAGTTTAATGTATAGCGTGGAATGTGAGGATGCGTATGCAACGATGATGCGTGACGTCGTCCAATTCGACACGAGCGATTACGCGGTAGACAATCCGTACGGTATGCCGCGCGAAAACAAAAAGGTGCCGGGACTCATGAAAGATGAAAATAACGGCGCCTTGATGACCGAGTTCGTCGGATTGAGGTCTAAGATGTACGCGACTAGAACTTTTGACGTGGCAGTGGGGTCTACGAGTGAGACGAAAAAAGTGAAGGGTGTGCGGAGACACGTAGTCGCGAATCATGTACAATTCGACGATTACATTCGTTGTCTCCGCGATCTCACCCAGAAATCGGTTCGGCAGAACAATATACGTTCGAAAGTGCACGAGGTATATTCCGTGAGTCAAGAAAAGAACGTTCTCAGTCCGTTCGACGACAAGCGGTGTATTTTAGCCGATCGGTTCAGCACCCTTCCGCGGGGACATTCTGAGCTCGAAACCCACGAACGTCTCCAGCTTGACCCTGAGTATGTTTGCATGTTAGTGTGTTTGTATGTACATATGTATATACGTTTCTTTATTTTATACATGTTATTTATGTATGAATATGTAATATATGAATAGCGTAGACTAGTATGTAATACTTTATTGGGTCCCCTCGGGGTTTACAATTCTCATTACACATCTACCCTTACATCTAAAAACCTTATACACTACTCGCTCTTATCCTCTATTTATTTCTACTCGCCCGCTCGCCCGCTCGCCCGCTCGCTCGCTTGCCCCCGCCACGCACGCCTTTCCTCCCCCTCCCTTCCCTACCATCTGACCCCCGCTTCCGCTCGCCTCCTGTCACTCTCAATCCTTCCCCTCCCATTCTTCCACTGCACCCCCCTCATTTCTTCCACTCTCCACCTCCCTCGTCACACAACACCTCCCTCACCACTTCCTGTCACCCCCTCTCCTCCCCCCAGTCCGTACATACCTCCCACACATGCTCCCACGTTTCCTCCCCCCATCCATACATCCTACATTTCCTCTCCTCCTCCTCCCCCCATACCTCCCTCCTCTCATCTCATTCCCCAGCCTGTACCTTGCCACTCGCCTCCACCTATTTTCACCCCACACCCTCTTCAAATACCCTGGCACCCCAACCCCTTTTACCATTCCGTACCACTTGTTATATCTGGATTCCCTAATCCTCTCCCATCTTTCCACCTCCTCTAGACTCCTTCCCCTACAGACCAACTCCTCCCCCCTCAATTCTCCCCTTCCCGTCACCAATTCCACTCCATCCACTGTCCACCCTCTCTCCGCATAAAACCCCTTTCTTTCCTCCTTCCAACCCCCCATCACCTTTCCCCTTCTCGCCCTTCCTTTTAACTCTTCCCAGCATTCTTTCCCAGCAATCTTCCCCCTGCCCCTCCTCGAACTTCCACTCATAGGTCCACGCCATCATCCCCGCCCTTCCCTTCATCATGTCCCGCTGTAACTCCTCCCTGACCATATACCCCGGTGTGCACCAATCCAGCCCCAGCACCCATCTCAAGTACCTCTCCTGCAACCCCTCCACCCTGTTCCTCTCCTTCCATCCCCATATCTCCACTCCATACCCCATCATGGCCCACACCAATCTATCAAATAACCACACCTTTTTTCCCCCATCCTTCCCAAACTTCCTCTTCCCAATACCCCATACCTGCCCCATCACCGCCGCCGCTTTTCTCACCCTATCCCTCACATGGGCCTCCTGCCCCCCATTCGCCATCAAAGTATACACCAAGTACTGAAACTCCCTCACCTCCTCCACCTCCTTTCCCTTCCATCTCCCCCCCCCCTTCCTACACCTCATTACTTTTGACTTTGCCACATTCAGGTGCAGCCCCTTCCCATCCATGTATCCTTCTAACCTCGCCATCATACCCTTCATTCCCTCTTCATCTTCCGCCAACACCGCCACAGCGTAGACTAGTCAAAATTGTATTTTGTACGTGATAGTATATATTATATATACTCAGATAGTATATATTATATATATTATATATATACTATCACGTACAAAATACAATTTTGACTACTCAGATAGTATATATTATATATATTATATATATACTATCACGTACAAAATACAATTTTGACTAGTCTACGCTGTGGCGGTGTTGGCGGAAGATGAAGAGGGAATGAAGGGTATGATGGCGAGGTTAGAAGGATACATGGATGGGAAGGGGCTGCACCTGAATGTGGCAAAGTCAAAAGTATTGAGGTGTAGGAAGGGGGGGGGGGAAGATGGAAGAGAAAGGAGGTGGAGGAGGTGAGGGAGTTTCAGTACTTGGGGTATACTTTGATGGCGAATGGGGGGCAGGAGGCCCATATATATATATATATATCCGAATCGAAACCAAGCCACTATATATTTATATATTCTATACTTTATTAAGATTAATTATACGCATAAATGAGATGAAGAATGAAAATGTTAATAATTGCATAATTGAATAAACGGACAAGGTATACATTTATATGTATTTATTCATTTATTTATTCCAGTAACATCAAGCACGTTAATGATAACAAATCATAGAATATTTTTGTCGCGTATCCACGAGTTCCGCGACGAATCGACTCCAAGCCCCTTAACGTACACCTGATTCCCCTTGCGACGAATAATCTTCTCGACCATATAGACGTCCGGATTCGCGACCGAATGTAGTTCGTACTCGTAGAAACCACCCGAGATCGACTCTCCCGCGGAATCGCGCAGAATGTACGTCACCGGGAACATTCTTTGTACGGTGGTGATGTCGAATACCTCGGTTGACCAGTTCGGCGTGTATCCGTTCTCGAAGAGGGTCTTGAACTTGCTCACGCGTACCTTGTCACCGACGTTGAATTTCGCGCGTCGGCGAACGCGTTTCGATGCAGAGGGATAGGGTGGTTCATTCGCGGCGAACGACAAACACGTCGCGGGGGTCACGTCAACGGGTTGGGTGTTGATCTCCGATGCTTGCGATGATTGTAGGTACGTACGAGCGCAGGTAATAGGTCGACCCAGCGATAGGACGCGTTCAAGGAGAATTGTTTCCACATGAGATTTTTCAGCGTACGATTGAATCGTTCGACAATCGACGCTTTCATCACGCTGTACGTGGAGTAGTGGTTGATCCCGCGAGTTTTCGCGCATCGTTGAAACTCCGCGTTGTAAAACTCTTTTCCCATGTCGGTTTGTAAACTTTACGGGCATCTATCGCTCTGCCGCAATACGGTCGTGAACGCCGCGGTCACGTCGCGTCCACTTTTCGTTTTCAAGGGGAAGGGCCCACGCGTACTTGTTGAACGTATCGATTATCGTTAGTATGTAATGATATCCACGATTTTGCTTCGCGTACGGACGCATCTCCACCAAATCGGCCTGCCACAAATCATCGTAGCCGCGAATCACGACGCTACGCAGTGGAAATTACGTCTCGTGGGGGCGTGTAATTCGTTCACTAGTTGTACTCGCTCCTGGTTCATGATTCGCGGATGGTCGGGGATGGTCGCGACGTTTTAAAGACATTAGAATTAGTATCAGTTCCACGAGCGTACGTAAAACGCAATCGGTGCACATGTAAACCCTTTCCGACGACTCATCATGAATTTTTTCCTCGACATCATCGACAACATCATCGACAACATCATCGTTAACATTATCTTCATGGTCAACATCGTTGTTATCGTTGTTATCGTTGTCGGTGTTGTTGTCTTCGTCGTCGTCGTCGTTGTCGTCGTCGTTGTCGTCGTCGTTATCGTCGTCGTCGTCGCTAGAATTTGGAAGGTTATTCGGATGTTCCTTGATTGTCGGTGGAGTAACGGGTCGAAACGCAATCCAATCGAAAGAATCGTCCCGATAAATCCGCGAGCAGATTCGATCCGAATAATCTGACGAACTTTCGACTCTACCTAAATTCCGAGGCGTTTCCGTACGACGACTTGAACTTGGATTTCGATAGGAATAAATACGCGCTCCTGTACGATATGTACGAGAAATTCGGTCGATCGTACTACGGTCACGGAGAACCATTGCTGAACGCTATCAAATTCTTTCATTACGCGCCTATCGTGGTCATAGATTGTTCTAGGCAAAACGGGGCGTTGAAGAGCGCTACGGTGGACGTGCGAATAGATTTCGAATTCAAAGAAAATGTTCCCGTCAACACAACCGCGTAAGGTCTGTGAAGATAGCACCCCCAAATACGAATTTTTGGGAAAACGACACGGCATTCGTTTGTCCAACGTTTGCCCAGGTTTGCCCATGAAAAAATTTCATTTGCCCAAATTTAAAAAAAAAATTATGGCCAAAAAAAAATTTTCATCAGCACCCCCATGAAAACATTTAAACGATTTGACGGTGGGAGATGATTGTCCATCGTTTGCCCATGTTTGCCCACCCAAAATTTTTTTTATCCGCACTCCAAAAAAATGTTATGAAGAAATTAAAAAATTTGACTTCATCACCCTCCATGTTATCAAAATCGTTCTTTAACGATGCTTTCCTTTAGTTTAGATGTCAAAGAGATTGCCCGACCATTTATTTCATTTGCCCTGCCTCCAGAACCGAATTATTAACAACAATAGCCCAGAAGTGCGACACCCGTTGCAACCACCAAGTACAAGTTCGATTTTTTAATAAATAAACAGCGAAATCGTTCTTTCAACGATGCTTTCCTTTAGTTTGGATGTCAAAGAGATTTGCCCGACCATTTATTTCATTTGCCCTGCCTCGAGAACCGAATTATTAACAATAATAGCCCAACAGTGTAACACCCGTTGCAGCCACCAAGTACATGTTCGAATTTTTAATAAATAAACGGCGAAATCGTTCTTTCAACGATGGTTTCCTTTAGTTTAGTTGTCAAAGAGATTTGCCCGACCATTTATTTCATTTGCCCTGCCCCCAGAACCGAATTATTAACAATAATAGCCCAGAAGTGCCACACAGGTTCAAGCGACCAAAGTACAAGTTCGTTTTTTTAATAAATAAACGGCGAAATCGCTCTTTCAACGATGCTTTCCTTTAGTTTATATGTCAAAGAGATTTGCCCGATCAGTTATTTCATTTGCCCTGCCTCCAGAACCGAATTATTAACAATAATAGCCCAGAAGTGCGACACAGGATCAAGCGACCAAAGTACAAGTTCGTTTTTTTAATAAATAAACGGCGAAATCGCTCTTTCAACGATGCTTTCCTTTAGTTTAGATGTCAAAGAGATTTGCCCGACCATTTATTTCATTTGCCCTGCCTCCAGAACCGAATTAATAACAATAATAGCCCAGAAGTGCGACACCCGTTGCAGCGACCAAGTACAAGTTCGATTTTTTAATAAATAAACGGCGAAATCGCTCTTTCAACGATGCTTTCCTTTAGTTTAGATGTCAAAGAGATTTGCCCGACCATTTATTTCATTTGCCCTGCCTCCAGAACCGAATTATTAACAACAATAGCCCAGAAGTGCGACACCCGTTGCAACCACCAAGTACAAGTTCGATTTTTTAATAAATAAACAGCGAAATCGTTCTTTCAACGATGCTTTCCTTTAGTTTGGATGTCAAAGAGATTTGCCCGACCATTTATTTCATTTGCCCTGCCTCGAGAACCGAATTATTAACAATAATAGCCCAGCAGTGTAACACCCGTTGCAGCCACCAAGTACATGTTCGAATTTTTAATAAATAAACGGCGAAATCGTTCTTTCAACGATAGTTTCCTTTAGTTTAGTTGTCAAAGAGATTTGCCCGACCATTTATTTCATTTGCCCTGCCCCCAGAACCGAATTATTAACAATAATAGCCCAGAAGTGCCACACAGGTTCAAGCGACCAAAGTACAAGTTCGTTTTTTTAATAAATAAACGGCGAAATCGCTCTTTCAACGATGCTTTCCTTTAGTTTATATGTCAAAGAGATTTGCCCGACCAGTTATTTCATTTGCCCTGCCTCCAGAACCGAATTATTAACAATAGTAGTTAGTCTATGCCGATTCTGGATCAAGTGCTGGCGAGGGGGTGAGGCGGGGCGGGGGTACCGAGTTCGTAGGTGAGGGGGTGACGTCACAGGGTAGGGGGAATTTTCAAATTTTCAAAATGGCGTCTCGCGCGCATGTCGAGTTCGTTGACGAGGGGGTGACGTCACAGGGGAGGGGGAGTATTTTCAAATTTTCAAAATGGCGTCGCGCGCATTTCGTATCGGCGCCACCTATTGGATGTTTAAGGTACTTTGGGCGCGCGTCGCCGCCGCGCAATCTCCGTACGCGTGCGGGGATCGGTGCGCAGGCGCGACCGCGACCGATTCGTGAAAATTCGAATTGCGTCTACGATGATGATTTCTGAGAATGAGGGCGAACCAGGATTTCTGAGAAAAGATAAGGAATCATCGCGCGCGACAGGATTGAACGCGTTTTGTGACACCTACGTGCACGCGCTTCCTGCCGTGTGTTTATATTCGAATCGTGGGACCGATACAGCGCACGTGCAATGCTTTAAACATAGAGCGATAATCATTGTAAGTCAATCATCGCGATAGCCCATGGAATAAACATTGCACCGCGTGTTTATATCCGGGCAGGATTGAACGCGTTTTTTGGCGCCTACGTGCATGAATCGTGGGACCGATACAGCGCGCGTGCAATGATGTATACATCTAGCTTTGATTTATTAAAAATTGAATAAACACTACATTGCATTCGATGCTGATTTCTGAGAAATCGAACCGCGCCATGCCGTGTGTTTATATCTGAGCATTGAGTTTTCCCAAGACCATGCCTCTAAGAGCAATAATTATTCGACGTTGCATTCGCGCGAGCAACCGGCAAACCGTAATACATAGTGCGATAATTATTCGGGGTAGAGTTCCGAGTATTTTCACGATCGAGGAGGCTGTAAGTCAAACGTATTTGATTTGAATTTACCGCATCTTCTCGAACCCTTGTGCGGTATACATACACGCCTTGATATACTTTCACACACATTGACGAGTACGTGTGCGCGAATCAGTATAAAGCGACGTGGGTCAGTATAGTAGGCACCATTACACCACGTACGCTCGAGTGCTAACAAGCATCGCTCGCGCCATTTTTTCCGCCGAAGAGAATCATACATAGTGAATATCAAAATGTACAAACGCGGCTTAAACGATTCATCCTGCGCACCCGGCAACGATGGTGGTTTTCCAAATAAACGTCAACAACAACAACAACAACAACATCAACAGTCTAATATAAGGTACGTACTCGTTATTATACAATTTACACTTACTTCTTTCACTGTAAACGATAGCGAACGAACGATGCATTAATTTCGTGTACATGTTTCTTACAGTTCTGGATTCGCAACGGCAAAAACGTTGAAAGCGCCAAAACCATTAATCGTACGGATCCTGGGACGTGATTACCCATTGACCGCAACAGCTTATAAACGTCTAACTATTGGAATACGCATTGGCATGGATTCGTGCCACGTCGAGATCGCCATAGCCGACAATAAAGGCAACGAGTTGAGCTTTTCAATGTCGACGTGGAAGCTCCTGCTGCAAAACGAGGCGGATATACTCCAACGGTTACGCAGCAACGCAACATCGCCCCAAACTCACATCGTAATTGATCATTTACGACTGGACTTCACGCGTATGCATGATGATCAACTTATTAAAATCAGTGATAATCGTGTTGTCATATATATGACCGAAGCCACGATGCGAAAACTATTCGCGTACGAACATTGCATTGAACATATGTTTTCCTGGCTAACTGAAAATATGTACTCTGTAAGCAGTAAATATGCCACCTTCGTAGAAGTTCTACGTACCGCTTCCGTTCCAACGAATTATGTGAAATTAATTTCCGAAAGCGAGCACTTCGAAAAGCATTCATTGATCGATTGTGAATTGTTAGCGTTAGGATTACAGTCCATGCTGCGTGATGTAAACCACGTACCACGATAGTACGTGCATATATATGTTTAATAATAAATGTAAACAATTTTTAAATAAATGTATATATTTTTTCTTTGAAAACAGTATATGTTTATTAATGGACATCCATGCATACTTAAATTATAAAGTCTATATTCGCGTAAAAATAACATTCGTATGGGAGGGATAGATATTCGTGCTCGTGGGTAGAAAAATCAGTCGCCGTTGTCGTTGCTCTCATCGCCGCCGCCGTTATGTTCATCGCTATAGAAAACAAAAAAAATAATTCCTACATAAGTATTCGTGTCTCTGGATATGACGCGTAAAGTAGATGCAATGTGTAGGACTTACATTAGGTGACGCTACGTATATAATGCCATATTTTCTCGACGTTCTCAAGCGCGCAAACACCGCCGTTATTATGAAATGCACATCGAATGGCATTCGTTGATGACATAGATTTCAGATTAGGAACGTCAGGCATGACCCCGCAATAATCGTCGTCAACGTCGTAGCCACCGTCGTCTTCGACAGTTCGAGCGTTGTCGTTGTTGCTGTTGTTGTTGTTGTTGTTGTTGTTGATCTTTCGCGCCGTTAGTTCATACAAATCGCATACATCCTCAACGATTATGTCAGGTAGCAGTTGCAGCATCCACGTTTTCTTTTCCGCACCTTTCACGACGACGAAGTCAATGTTCGCGAGTACGCTGGTGAGGAGTCCTGGCAGTTTGGAGTATGGAACGTAGCCGTCGGACCAGCGAAGCCCGTGATGATTCTTCGCGAGCCAGGATGCTTGATGGTGCTCGCAGTATTTCAGACGATTCCAGAAGTATGGTGGTAACTCGTCGTTGGCGCCGTCGTCTCGGGTTCAAGCCCGCGCCTCGCTTGTACGGTGTTAGGTGTAGCCCTCGACCCTCCATCGCCCGATGATGACGTAACATTTCTTCCAGCTGTTTTCGAGAGGCCTTCGCGTCGTTGACCGCTTTGGTTATACCAGCAGCTCCACCGCTCAATGCTCCGATAGCTGATAAAGCGGGCAGCACGAACGGAAGAAACGGAAGAAATCCGCCGCGTTTTGCCACTCGTAGATTACGATGTCCTGTTCGTCGTCGTCGTCGTCGTCGTCGTTGTGGATGTTTCCTTCCAGACTTTCTCTGTTTACGTTTCGTCCTTTTCATACCCATGCCGAGTTTAGTCTTAGCCTTCATCGTTGCCCACACTCCAGTCGCAGCTGCTTTTTCGCCAAAGGTCGCGTCGTTCGCGAAAACTCGTTCTCGCGCTCGTTCGGCTAACGCGCGATCAGCCTCGTGTCTTCCCTCTAAATCCTTTCGGCTAGAGTACGCGATATAGTGGTCGCGGCACGCTGCGTCCAGGGGATTCACACCTTCGTCGCCACGAGTCAGTCGCTTTAGCAAATGCGTTCCCGGTCCGCAGAACTGATAACCCGGAACGTGTAGTTCGAACGGCAGACGGTTTACGATACCGTTCACGAGACCCGATCCAGTCTTTTTCTTCTTCTTCTTCTTCACTTTCTTCTTCAGATTCTTCTTCAAGCAAAGTATCGTTATCTCGAGCAGGTGTTGTCGCTCGTCGAGGGAATCGAATACTTTCCCTACTCGGACAACGCTGAGATCGTTCCACCGAGAGACGCTCGACCCGATTCGATCTTCGTGTTCGACGACGTGGCGTGCGACGAACAGAACGCGATACGCGAATACTTCTCCATGGGTCGTCACTCGAACGTGGATTGCTTTTATTTGTGTCAATCGTACGCTAGAATACCTAAACATTTGATCAGAGACAACGTGAATTTTCTCATGCTATTCAAACAAGAAGGTACGAACTTACGCCGCGTGTACAACGATCATGTGAACACAGACATGACGTTCGAGTCGTTCAACGACTTGTGCGCGAGATGTTGGCGTCGACGATACGATTTCGTAGTGATCGATAAGGATAGTTCCATGTACGAAGGTCGGTATCGAAGAGGATTTAACGAGTTTGTCGTAGCTCGCGGACATTAGTAAACCGCGAGACGTTCATCGAGCAACACGAAATGTCTAACGAACCGACGACGACGCCGATAACCACGAGCAACGTCGACGCGAAGCATTCGCAAAAACATCACCGACGTCATCGACAAAAAGGAACGAAACATCAAAAAGGTACGAAACGTCGGCGCGTGAACACAAAGGTGGAAATCGCCAAAGTCAGCGACGTTATACGTAAAAAGTGCTTGGCCCTGAAAATTGGAAAAATGGATACGGAAGCGGCTGTGGATGCGAGTACGCGTCCCATCGTCGAACCGCTGAAACGATTGATCGAGAACGTGTCCGCGTCGAAAACGCACTCAACGCCTCGATCGCGACCAGTGAATATGAAACACGAATACGATCAACAACAATCATCGAAGAGACTTCTACCCGCTACTCCGCCGACAATCAAGGAACATCCGAATAACCTTCCAGATTCTAGCGACGACGACGACGACGACGACGACGACGACAACAATGACAACAACACCGACAACGATGTTGACGATGTTGGCGATGAAGATAATGTTAACAATGATGTTGTCGATGATGTTGTCAATGATGTCGAGGAAAAAATTCATGATGAGTCGTCGGCAAAGGTTTACGATTTGGATTCGGTGCGTAAACCCGTCGATGATATCGATGTGTATATACGGAACGCCAAAGGACCCTTGTCGCGACAATACCTGCGACTGTTCTTCACCGACACCAAGAAAGTAATCGACAACGTGTACGGCGTATACTTGGGACCCGACGACGAGCTAATGATCGGCGATTCCATGTTCACCGTCGACGCGAACGGCGATGACATTCGCGTGAACGGAACGCGATACCCGGGGACTCAGGGTTTGTACGAATTGCTGTTCATGCGAAAACCCAACCAGCAGACGTGCACGGACGCGGATTTTCGCTCGTACCGACGCATCTTGTTGTCGACGAACGCGCATAAGCAAAACCATTCGCCGAGCAAGCGCACGCTGGGTAACAGGGGGCACAAGTATAAGAAAATCATATCATCGGTGATCGGTGGGGCGCGGACATCAGGTGTCAGACGCGTTAGGGGCAGCGCGGGTGACGCGGGCGGCGCGGGCGGCGTGGGCGGCGCGGGCGGCGCGGGCACGCGACAAGGTCGAGGATTTCCCATCGACGAATCGATGACGGTCACCGATAACGCGATCGATTACGTGTACTGGGACGATCCGAACGAATTGGTCGATAGACTTGAATTACTCGTAGCATCGCGCGCGGCAGGTCACACGGGTCACGACAATGAAATCGCATCCATCGTGGAGGAACTTCGCGAGGACGGACGCATCTTAAATTGAACGATTCGGTGATCGTCGCGTCAGTAGAGTTCGCGCGCACGCATCGTTATGTCGGTGAACAAGTTTGGCACCTCGTTGCGCAATAACAACAACAACAACAACAACAACGAAGCGACGATTACAATGACGAGACTATTGGCCTCGGCCGATGAACACTTTTCCCAAAAAATCGAAACGGCTATCGCGAGCGCACGACTGGACGCCGCGTATCAACGATCTCAACTCGAGACGCGAGTACAACGAACGATGTCGGATATCGTTAACGCGCAATTGTCACAACTAGGGGATGATTTAAATAACGCGATGGAACGACGCTTCGATCATTTCAAAGATAGACTCGAAGAGTTCACTTCATCGTCGACTGCGACAAGAACCAGGGATCGGTACAAACGAAAAGCAAACGACGACGACGATGATCAATGACGCTGACAATAACGACTCCAACACCGAAACGTCTAACAACGAACGATCGCTAAATACATGCATCGATTGCGTTTTATGTACGCTCGTGGAACTGATATTAATTCTAACGTCTTTGAAACGTCGCGACCATCCCCGACAACCCGCGAATCATGAACAAGGAGCGAGTACAACTAGTGAACGAATTACACGCCCCCGCGAGACGTAATTTCCCACGACGTAGCGTCGTGATTCGCGGCTACGATGATTTGTGGCAGGCCGATTTGGTGGAGATGCGTCCGTACGCGAAGCAAAATCGTGGATATCATTACATACTAACGATCATCGATGCGTACAGCAAGTACGCGTGGGCCCTACCCGTGAAAACGAAAAGTGGGCGTGACGTGACCGCGGCGTTCACGATCGTATTGCGGCAGAGCGATAGATGCCCGCGAAATTTACAAACCGACATGGGAAAGGAGTTTTACAACGCGGAGTTTCAACGATGCGCGAAGACACGCGGGATCAACCACTACTCAACGTACAGCGTAATGAAGGCGTCGATCGTCGAACGTTTCAATCGCACGCTGAAAAATCTTATGTGGAAACAATTCTCATTGAACGCGTCCTATCGCTGGGTCGACCTGTTACCTACGCTCGTACATACCTACAATCATCGCAAGCATCGAACGATCAACGCTCGACCCGTTGACGTGACCCCCGCGACGCGTTTGTCGTTCGCCGTGAATGAACCCCCCTCTCCCTCTGCATCGAAACGCGTTCGACGACGCGCAAAATTCAACGTCGGTGACAAGGTACGCGTGAGTAAGTTCAAGACCCTTTTCGAGAAGGGATACATTCCGAATTGGTCTACCGAGATATTCGAAATCATTACCGTACAAAGAACGTTCCCGGTGACGTACATTCTGCGCGATTCCGCCGGAGAGCCGATCTCGGGTGGTTTCTACGAGTACGAACTACATTCGGTCGCGAATCCGGACGTCTATATGGTCGAGAAGATTATTCGTCGCAAGGGGAATCAGGTGTACGTTAAGTGGCTAGGATTCGATTCGTCGCGGAACTCGTGGATACGCGACAAGGATATTCTATGATTTGCTATCATTAGCGTGCTTAATGTAACTGGAATAAATGAATAAATAAATGAAAAAATACATATAAATATATACATTGTCCGTTTATTCAATTCTTCAATTATTCACATTTTCAAGTAATTTACAAAATACAATTTTGACTAGTCTACGCTATACATATATTACATATTCATAAATAACGTTTATAAAAGAAAGAATCGTATATACATATGTACATTAGGGTGGTCCTTAGCTATAGGGGTCGAATTTTTTTTTGAGTTTTTTTTGGCCTTACCCGCCTAAAACATGAGGTTTGGTGAGAAAATGATATGTGTAAAGTTTCAAAGTGATTGGACAACGGGAACCCGTGTCGCATTTGAGTTGAAGTTTTGAAAATATCGTGATATCCCAATATTTCTGCATTTTTACGAAAAATTGTTTATCTAGCACAAATTCGCTACATTGTATCGAATTCTGTAGACATTTCTGATGAAGAAACCATTCACGAAAAATGTCGGAACGGTTTTAAATTCGGATTGTTTGAGAAAATACCCAGCAGGAACGCGTGCACGGTGTTTTGCCGCCTGGCGGCCATGGCTAGCCTGCCGCGTCTCGCCAGGGCCGTGGCTACGCGCAATCGACGCGGTGCCCCGTAGAATGCTCCTTAGCTATAAGAGTCATAATTTGTTATGAATTTTTTTGGGTCTTCGGCTACTTTCGAAGTATCAATGAATATTGTTTAATAAAAGTATAATTTCTTATATGTATAATAGTAACATTCGTATATTACTTCCAACAATAAACTCAAAATCTTTGAATTAGTCTTAGCACATAAAACAGCGTCTGAGTTACGGCAGTACGTAAGCCAGCTACCTGAGGTATAAAACCCAGTCATCCATTTAGTCACCCTCACTGGTTTTTCCCTGCGAAGGACCTTTTATTGTAACGTTAGCGGCTTCGTCACTAGCTCGCCTTCCCAAGTAAGAGATAATTGTACCGTTTAGCGTAGGTGGGTAGGGGAGATCAGAGCTGGTAGGCCAGTTTTTCAATTTTTGATTTTTAATGAATTATGTGGACGAAATATCATTAAACCGGTTAGTATATTTGATAGAGCATACATTTGCCTATCTGATTAAATTATTAATGTTGACTCAATGTGACAACAATTAAGGTATTTTAATGTTTTTCTAACACCTTCAATGCTGGTCATCTGTTAAGAAAATGTTATTAGTAACTTATCTCAGTCGTAATAAAATAACACAATGTCACAAGAGTTGTTTCATTATAAAATATTAATTTCTTTCTTTCATATTTTAATAATAAGCTGAAAATTTTTTCAACTTAAACATTAATTATAATATATTTATAACATCGCGAAATTTAAACAAAAAATGAAAATCACTTTATAAATAACAAAATAACAGTTTAAACCTTATTAACGTTAGTAGTCAACCAGCGCCGACCGATCATTTTAACTTCAATAATCTATATAATCTTCATTTATTTGTGTATAAACAAAAATACTATCTCAATAGATCGTCTAATAAACAAACTTTAAAATAGTCCCTTAACATTTATTCTATTGTAACTATATAGAGCGTGAGAAAATAAAATCTTTAAGAAAAAATATTTACTTACATAATCAATTTTTTTACAAACGCTTATAACTGTTAAAAAACGTGCGATCGCGGGGTCGGACATAAATGAATGGCATAGTAGAAGTAACTTCTTTCTACAGTGAATCTTTTCGCAGTAAAGCATATGTCGGTGCAAGGTTATTAACAATTAGTCAACCTACCCCTTGAGACAACTAGCCTCGGTCTCTCCTACTCTCCGGTTTTTCGCCATGGGCTGGAGTGAGTCAGGCTATCGCCGCGTTACCTGACTGGCAGGTATTTTTCGGCGTGCGGAAGTGGATAGTATCGCATTTTGGCGCCAATTTTTCCGGCGCGTTTCTGGCGTCGCTTGAGGAACGCGTACCTGTGCGAGGGCTGTATAAATTGCCCTCCAAAAGTGACGCGAGTTCTCAGTCTTGTAGTAGCCCTTGAAGGTACGGTGTCGAGTCGTTAATATTTACAAGTATATTATCCGGTTCTTGGACTTTATTAAAACAGCGCGCATCGCCAGTTCGCGTTGATATAAAGGAGTGCTAAACGGAACGTGAATTTAGAAAAATGGACACCAGAAGTTCTAATAAAATATATTTGCTGGGACATGACGAAAGTCAAATTGTTAGCTCAAAACTTCCTAGTAATGGACAAGTTTTACGTGTATTGTATTACAATTTGCGAAAAGTAAAATTAGATATTCGACCAAGTGCCGCGATGGTAATAAAAGAAGTGGAAGTATTTTGGGAGAAAGCACGTATCCCTGTAAAACAATCGTACAATAGTATTACAAAACTAATAGCGTTGTATGAAAGTGTGCGACTATTGCAACGGTCCGAAAAGCGCCGAAGTGAACTACAAGAAAGCAAAGAAAAGGAATTTCTTGACTCACTAGACGATCTTTTTGATATCGCACATAGTGATGCATTAACAATGATGCATATAGAAAGTGACAAACATTTTCTATTAAATCAAAGACAAAAGGGGAGACCAGGATCAATGATTGGAGTAGATAGAAATTTAACAGAAAAGGAACAGCGGAAAACAATTCGACAAGAAGAAGATGAGATACGCAAACAACGATTTGAAGTGATGGCGGAAGTAGAAGGTATATATATTTAAATTTGATATACATATATGTATTTCTAATTTTTAATTTGTTTTAACGTATTTCTAGACTTGAGGTAACTTTTTTTTCTTGTATTGCAGAATTAGCACAACTTGAATCAACTTCATCTAGTGATGAACCAGAATCTTCTGCATTCACAGGTTCTATTACAGAGGAGCCTGATTTTCTTAATGAACCGGGTCCAAGTAACCCAAAGAAGCAAAGGGGGAAACAGGATGTTATTAATATGAAACTCGTCGCATGTTCGAGAAATCGCACTTATCGCGCTATCTCCCGAGATCTAGATCACTCAGGCGTGATGGATCGGCGATCGATGGAAGGGGGAGAGCAAGCGGATTCGAGGAAATCGCCCGAGATTTCCTCGATCTACTTGTCGACGAGCCGTCCACCAGGTAACACGCTTTGAAATCGCTTCCGCTTGCTAATGTTCGCTTGAATTGCTTCGCTTTTACTGGATTCGCGCCGAATCCACGTGCTTTATCGCCGCTTAAATAGAAATTGCCTACAGCGTAGGAATTAGTGCTGTTAAGTGTCTTAGAGCTGTAAATCAAACCTTATAACGCGCATAACGGATCTTTATTGTACAAACTGTAAATATTGTAAATTTAACATAGCCGTTACCATTAAAGTCTTTAAGCTAAGTTTAAACCAGTTCGCGAGTGTCCCATCCTGCCACGTGCGTTGCTCCAAACTTTTGCTAACATCGCAACATTGGACAACTGCAAAGTGAGTGATTGCAATGCAGTTCGCATCATCATTGCTACTGCCGAATCATTAGGACATAGATTAACCGATTTGATCATTAACCGATCTTCAATTCGGCGTATCCGCCATCATCTTCGCGCAGAACGCACCGTGAAATTGCGGGAAGTATTTCAAGAAAATTTACCTAAAATTATAACCGTTCATTGGGATGGGAAAATGCTACCATGCTTATCTGGCAAAGGACGGGTAGAGAGATTGCCTATAGTTATTACATATCAACAAAAAGAAAAACTCTTGGGGGTTCCTGCGATAGTAGAATCTACTGGTAAAGAACAAGCGTTAGCCATATTCGAAATGCTAGAAAATTGGCAACTAACAGATTCGGTACAAGCGATTTGCTGCGATACAACTGCTACAAATATGGGACGATTAAAAGGTGCTTGCGTTATTTTAGAGCAAATGGTCGGGCGGGATTTATTGTACTTTCCGTGTCGTCACCATATGTACGAATTAGTTTTAAAATGTGTATTCGAAGAAAAAATATCGAAATCTTCAGCTCCTGAAATACCGTTATTTAAGAAATTTCAAAAAGCTTGGCCGACCATTAAACAATCAAATTTTCGGTCAGGTATAGAATATGATTATATTAGTGGAAAGCTCCAAGACATAGAATTAAAATTGAACTTCTGCTTCAATACTATACAGCAAAAGCAACCAAGAGGTGATTATGTGGAATTCCTCGAATTAATGATTATTTTTCTTGGTGGAACTTGTGCCAAAGGAAATCGTTTTCATGTTCCTGGAGCTTTCCACCATGCCGGATGGATAGCTAAAGCCATATATATATTAAAGATATATTTATTCCGCGAAGAATTTGCATTAAGTTCCGAAGAAATGGTAGGAATTAAGGATATATGTATATTTTTAACTAGTTTATACATTGAAGCATGGTTTAGTGCTCCAATTCCTGAAAAAGCTCCGCATCAGGACTTAAGATTTGTGCAACAGCTTTATGCATACGAAGCAGTTGACAAAAAGATAAGCCAAATTGGATTACGTAAATTTAGTGGCCATTTATGGTATTTGACGCCAGAATGTGCAGCTCTATCTTTTTTTGGTGCAGATTTATCTTTGGATGTAAAAAGGCGTATGGTTACAAAGTTAGATGAAATCGATACAAAAATTTCTTTAAAAAAATTGTTATAAAAAATATTGACATAAAAAATTATGTTAATGCCAGCGTGGTAAAATTTATTTCAGGAGAAAGCAAAAATTTTTTTACAAGATTTAATATATCGACAAATTTTTTGCAACTAGATCCGGAAACCTGGGAAAACGACGAAGATTATAAAGCGGGTTTAGAAATTGTACGGAATTTGAAAATTGTGAATGACACTGCGGAGCGAGGCGTAAAACTGATGTCAGACTACAATGACATATTAACAACAAATGAAGACAACAAACAATACATTTTACAAGTTTTGGAAGAATATCGACAATTCTACCCCGATACAAAGAAATTTAGCTTGATAAAAGAGAAATACTAACACCTATGCATTATTTTAATTATATTTATACCTATATCTAAGTTAAATTGTAATAATATTTTGTTGTATATAAATACTTACATAATTATAAGAAATTAGTGAATAATACAATTTTAATAAATAAAAAATATTGTATATTCGTCTATATTTTTGGAAGTAATGTACAAATGTTACTATTATACATGTAAGAGATTGTATTTTTATTAAACAATATTCATTGATACTTCGAAAGTAGTCGAAGGCCAAAAAAAATTCAAAACAAATTTTGACTCCTATAGCTAAGGACCGTTCTACGGGGCACCGTGTCGATTGCGCGAAGCCACGGCCCTGGCGAGACACGTCAGACGAGCAATGGTCGCCACTGCCGCCAAGCGGAAAAACACCGTGCACGCGTTCCTGCTGGGTATTTTCTCAAACAATCCGAATTTAAAACCGTTCCGACATTTTTCGTGAATGGTTTCTTCATCAGAAATGTCTACAGAATCCGATACTTTTGAGCGAATTCGTGCTAAATAAACAACTTTTCGTAAAAATGCAAAAGTATTGCGTAGAAATTATGCACATCGGCACTTTTTTAAACTTTGACGGCCGATTACAACCGTATAAAACCATCAAATTTGATAATTGTATACACCGATATATTCGGGAAACTCTCCTCTGTCTTTTGAGAGTAAATTGAACTTTCTAGCATTCTTGGTTTTCACGTAATACCTCATTCTTGCCCAAAATCGTGCGCTTTTTACAAAAACGCATGTTTTCCAAAAACTGAGGGTGATAGAACACTTTTATTTACGGATTCGTGTTTGGGGCGGAAAACTGTACTAGGATCTCGGAGTGCATATTGCAGATCCAAATACGTGTTGAACAGTGCAATTAAGACCCCAAATCGCCTATTCTGGCTTATACTTAGCGTTGTATACTAATTTTAAAAGCTAAAACTCAAAGATTTCGTCAATATTTTTCGAAGTAATGCATACATATTATTATTGTACATCTAATAAACTGTACTTTTATTACAAAGTATTCACTGATACTTCCAAAATAGACGAACACAATTATATCCGAAATTGACGAGAAATCACGATATTTTCAAAACTTTCAACTCAAATGCGGCACGGGTTCCCGTTGTCCAATCACTTTGAAATTTTACACATATCATTTTCTCACCAAACCTCATATTTTAGGAGGGTAAGACCAAAAAAAATCGGAAGTTGAAAAATAAGGACCACCCTAACGTATTCCCAGAAATCATTTTGTATTAGAATTGCTTTCATTTGAAGCGTCCACGTTTAATAGTTCTCCTTACTTAATTTCTCTATACGTTATGCAGAGACATATTTATCATCACGTACCTTCAATCTTTTCCGGTACTGCCACGTGCCTTATTCAGGTTAAGCCTCTAGATGCACAATATGCTGGATTTGATTTCCCTGGAACATGTCTCCATTGTGCGTTTTCGGTGAGTTCTTGAATCTGGGAAACACGATTTCTTACGTCGTCTTTCCAGCGTGATGCGTGCGAATTGGTCCATATTAATGTCACTTGAGAATCCGTCCACAGATGAATTATAGCAATATCGAGCTGAAGAGTTGCTTGAACATACTTTGTGAGTTTTGCAAGCATCAATGAAGCAGTAAGCTCGAGCCTGCGCGACACGAGCAACCGATCCCTCGCGCTCCTCGCGAATTTAGGATGCCCCACCACGCACTGGGACGATATTGTCATCGCGGAGCTCACGCTAAAATTAGACTCCGAAGTGCTGGAGGAGTGGGAGCTCTCGCTCGGCGCGAGTACCGACCTCCCCACCTATGACATGTTGGATCGGTTCCTCGAGTCGCACATTCGCTCACGGGAAGCTACTCAGGCCGCCGAGGAAGCTAAGGCACGCACCCATGGAGCGGTACCTAAGGCTCCCAAATCGGCGCAATTGTCAAATGCTCGGGTGTGCGCCACGAACGCGACTGAGTCCCCGACGACCGCGACCACCGATACCCCCCCACGCCGCGAATCCAGCGCACTGTCCTGTGTGCCGGGCGCGACACGCTGCGTACCGGTGCACGGCCTTTAGGGCCATGCAGCCGGCACAACGACGCGATTTCGCCGGTAGCAAACGGCTTTGCTTCAATTGCCTCGCGCCCGGCCACATGGCCCCGTCGTGCCCCGTGACGGCCTCTTGCTCGCGATGTGGTCGGCGACACCATTCGATGCTCCATGCGATCGGAGAGGACAAAGCCGTTAACCCCGCCTCCCCGCCGGCGCGGGACGCCCCGGCAGTGTCCACGGCGGGCGGCGCTTCGGCTCCATCCGAAGCAAACGACGCCGAACCGTCGGCAGCGGTGCACAACGCATGCACGAAGCCCGAGAGCCCGAGCAGCGAACCGGTGTTGTTGGCCACCGCGATTGTTCGCTACAAAAATTTTGGGAGCTGGAAGAGTCGCGTGCGCCCTCGTTGCGCTCGCTGGAAGATGAAGCGTGCAAGCAGCACTTTCGAGCCGCACACTCGCGGCTGGCGGACGGTCGGTACGTAGTGCGTCTCCCATTTAAGGGTGGACATCGTCCCGGTGTCGGCGAGTCGCTGCTGCGCGCCTCCGCGTTGCTCCGCGCGCTCGACAAGCGTCTATCGAGGGACGCGGCGCTGGAGGCAGCGTATCGGCGGTTCATGTAGGAGTACGAGGCGCTGGGCCATATGGAGGAGGTCGGGGCCTCACCCCAACGCAGCGCGTTCACGACGCGCGTATATCTCCCGCATCACAGGGTCGTGCGGAGCACCGACGGAAAATTACGGGTCGTATTTAACGCGTCGAGTCCGACCTCGAATGGGACGTCCTTGAACGACCACATGCTGGTCGGTCCCAAGCTTCAGCGTGACCTGTTGACAGTCCTCCTCCAATGGCGCCTCCATCGATTCGCCCTCAAAGCTGACATCGAGAAGATGTACCGCCAAATCCGCGTGCACCCGAGCGACGTAGGTTTGCAGTGCGTGCTGTGGCGCCGGCGCCCTGAGGACGCGCCGTCCACGTTATGTTTACAGACCGTAACGTATGGCACCACCTCGGCGCCGTACCTCGCCATGCGAGTCCTGCAGCAGCTCGCCATCGACGAAGGGGGGGAGTATCCGCGCGGGCGTCCCGTCCTCGAGAACAACTTCTACGTCGATGACGTGCTGTTTGGCTCGGACGAGGTCGCGTCAGCTCTCGCGGTGCGCGACGAGCTCTGCGCTTTGCTCGCTCGCGGCGGGTTCGTACTGCGGAAGTGGGCGGCCAACCACCCTTCTTTGAATCTCGACGAGGAGAGACCGGCCCTGACTGTGTCCCCGGTGCCCTCTGCACCGGAAGGGCCGGAGTCGCACTCGGTTCTGGGGATACACTGGGCTCCACACGAGGACGCCTTTAGTTATAAGATCCAGCTCCCTTCCGCCCCCGCGACGACAAAGCGCACCGTCCTGTCGGTGGCGGCGCGGTTGTATGACCCTCTCGGCTGGGTGTCGCCGGCGGTGGTGGTGGCCAAAATTATGTTGCAGGGCCTCTGGCTTCGGGGAGCAGAGTGGGACGCTCCACTTCCGTCGGACCTACTGGAGGATTGGCAGGCCCACGTCGCTGCTCTTCCGCTCCTGGAGTCGGCGCGCATCCCCCGGTCGGCGCGCATCGGTGGCCTCCCGCCGCGCTGCACTGTTGGACGGACTCTCGAGTGGTACTCGCATGGCTGCGAAGGCACCCCTCACACTGGCAGGTATTCGTTGCGTATCGGGTGGCTGAAATTCAGTCCCTGATTCCGGCAGCGACGTGGAGGCATGTCCCGACGCGAGACAACCCGGCCGATTGTGCCTCTCGGGGCATGCATCCCCGCGATTTGTTGCAACACGAGCTCTGGTGGAGGTGGCCTAAGTGGTTGCCGAAGCCGCTCGCGCAGTGGCGGGCAGTTCCGGATGCGGACGACCCGAGGTCTGCGGAGGAGGCAGCGCGAAAGGCGGTGGCCCATGTTGCCACCACGCCGCCGCCTAGTCCATTAGATCATCTGCCTTATAGTATCTCCTCCTGGCCGCGGCTTCTCCGCATCACGGCGCGCGTCCTGCGTGTGGTGCGTCGGTGGGGTCAGGGGGGCCGCCGATAACGGGGGTTCGTAGGTTCCGGAATTGCGGGAGGCACGAACTTCGTGGCTCCGTTGGCTCCAGGGTACGGTGTTCGTCGAAGATGTTGCCGCGATTCGATTAGGGAAACCCGTCCGAAGGTCAAGCCCCCTGTGTCAACTGGTTCCTTTCGTGGATGAGGACGGCCTGGTTCGCGTGGGAGGGGGGGGGGGGGAGATTGCGCCATGCCCCGCTTCCCTATGACGCGCGGCACCCGGTCGTTCTTCGGGAACATCATATAGCCACGTTGATAATTGAACACGCGCATCTCAGGGCGCTGCATGGGGGGCCCCAGCTCACCCTCGGCGTCCTGAGAAACAACTTCTGGGTGCTGCGCGCCCGAGATCAAGTCCGCGCGGCGGTGCATCGATGCACCGTCTGCGTCCGTCACCGCGCCGCCGCCGAGGTGCAGATCATGGCCGATCTCCCCGCTGCGCGGGTATCGCCGTCCCGTCCCTTCGACCAAACTGGCGTTGACTACGCGGGGCCAGTCATGACGCGACCGGGGAAGGGCCGCGGGTACAAGGCGCATAAGGCGTACATCGCGTTATTCGTTTGCTTGTCGACCAGGGCCGTACACCTGGAGCTCGTCACCGATTACACTTCGGCGGGCTTCCTCGCTGCGTTTCAGCGGTTCGTGTCCCGTCGAGGGCGCCCCAGTCATGTTCACAGCGACAACGGCACTACTTTCAAGGGGGCTGCCCGTAAGCTCGGGGCCGCGATTCGCGGCGCGGTGTCCTCGCCGGAAGTCACCTCGTTCACCACTGCAGAGGAGATTCAGTGGTCATTCATCCCACCCGCGGCTCCTCACTTCGGAGGCTTATGGGAGGCGGGCGTGAAAAGCACCAAGCCCCACCTCCATCGCGTCGTTCAGGACCACACGCTGTCCTACGAGGAAATGACCAGTGTCCTCTGCATGGTCGAGGCGTGTCTGAATTCGCGACACCTCGGTCCCGCTCCTGCCGAGGACGATGACTTCGCCCTGACTCCTGGCCACTTCCTGACCGGAGCGCCCCCTCTTGCGCTGCCTCCGATGGCATCGTCGAGCGGTCCTGCGTCCCTCCGTGACCGCTGGCAGCTTGTGCAGCGGATGCGCAACAACTTCTGGAGACGGTGGCAGTCGGACTACCTGAACTCCCTTCAGCCCCGGCGTAAGTGGACTCGCCCTCAGCGCGGCCTCTGTGTCGGGGACGTGGTCGTTCTCAAGGAAGACGACTCGCCTCCTGCTCAGTGGCGGCTCGGCCGCGTCTCTCGAGTCCATCCGGGTCCGGACGGTCGGGTCCGAGTGGTGTCGGTGCGCACCACCCACGGCAAAACACTGCGTCCGATCACCCGCGTCGTTAGGCTCCCGTGCGCGTCCGCGGCAGATGTGGGCCCCGTCCCAGCGTGAAGAGGCCACCTGTAACTAGCCTCGAGATTGTACGCTGCCACTCCGAGTCACCCATAGCGTCGTATCTTGTCACGGCGGGCGGCGCCGGGCAAGCGTTGTTTTGTCGGGAAATTCGGACCGCGAATCGGTCCAAGGCGGGCGGAATGTTGCAGCCGAAATCAGCGCAACAGCTGATCGGCGGATTTTGAACGTGCGTGCGAGAGCATGTAAACATGGTGACACACCGTCCGGTAAGACGGTTGGCCTACGTCACGCGTTTTTGCCGGATTCGAGCGTTGCGCGCTTCCGAGAATCCGGCAGTTAGTTCCTCGAACACCTGACCAAATCAACACGCTCTCGCACGCACGGAATTGGCAAAGGAATCTACCACCGCGGGAACGGTGGCGCTAGTGTGCATAACAAACATGGACGACGCAGGTATACCTTTTACTATATGTTTATATGGATCCAGTAGTATAAAAGTTTATTTCAATGTTATTTCTTACAGTAAAAATGTTGACAATACACTTAGACTCAATATTGGAATGTGTACAAGCAAAGGCCTCATCGAGAAATATCATTGAAGGCCAAAATATTGTCAATTCTGGGATGATAATTGTATGCGGTGTAACTCACGAAACAGAAGAGACGAAGGGTATATATGCTCTATGTTTGCAAACGAGTGCCTTAACTTGTAACCCACATACGATTACGGGGAAGTTATCAATTAAACGCGCAAATAATCATTTGCCAGAAAAGGTTCATATCGAAAAAATGGAATGTTCCTGCAAGGCTGGCAGTGGTCATACATGCAAACACATAGTCGGTGTTTTGTAATATTGTAATAGGTAAAGGATAATTTTTTTATAATTACTGTAATATGTAATCATCATACTATTTATAAGTTTCATTTGAAAACAGGAGAGATCTAAATACACTAGAAAAAATTTCTTCCACTGATAAGGAGTGCATGTGGAAAATGCACAAGAAACCAGTGTTAGAACAGTTTGAAGCGCAACCATTGAGAACTTTTTGTTGTGTTGAACAAAAACCATTGCCAATAATTGCAGAAAACATTGAAATTGGAATTAGAAAGAGACTAATTAAGTGTAATAATGAAACTGCAATTGCCAAACACAAGTAATATTATTTAATTAGTCATAATTTATAATTATACATTTATTTTTAAAAAACGTTCATAACAAAATTTTAATCCACCCATTTTATTTATAGTAATCGCAATCTTAACGGAACAAGAATTCCCCTACAAACCATTGAAAATGAGGCAGTGCAAGTTCACAAAAAAAACTGTACATCTGACATAAACAATAATTATAGTGTTCTTAACTTGCAAGATGGTGCACAAGATTTTGATGAATATATCATTAGAAATTGTACTAGTTTAGGCAAAATTGCGTTTTTAAAAGAGTTAAATCCTATTTTAGCTGATTGTTGTCACAATACGTACAACAATATAATTGTGTGCAATAATGTATTGGAAACTTCTAGAGCAACAAGAGTTTGCAAAACCCAGTGGCAAAAAGCAAGACAATTTCGAATTACAGGTAGCAGGTTACACATAATAAGAATAGTTTATAAAAATTCCAATAACGTAAAATACAGGAGAAATATTTGAATTTATTTCAATTACAGGTGTTACAGTTTATATACGTATGCTAAGGACAATTGGTCGGAGAAGGCATGTAATTACTTTTGGGCCAAGAAATTTACAAATAAATTTACTACTCACGGAAATAAATATGAAAGTGTTGCGAGAAATGTATATTCCAAAGAAGCAAATGTGTTTGTACAGGAGTGTGGTTTGATTGTTTCGCAGTCAGAACCGTGGATGGCATATTCGCCTGACGGTGTAATAATTGAAAATTCAGATACTTTTAGATTATTAGAAATTAAGTGCCCTTATGACTTAGAAAATACGATAGACAACACTTTACTAAAAAAATGCAAGTTTTTACATATGGTAAATAATAACTTAAATATAAGAAAAAAACACCAATATTATGGGCAAATTCAGTTTGGCATGGCTGTCTTAAATTTAAATGAGTGTGATTTTGTTATTTATTCAAATAAGTCTAATACAATTAAGGTTATTAATGTAACTTTTGATGAAGAATTTACACACCGATTATTAACTGTTTTAAAAAAAAAATATTTTGAAAAGATGCTACATGAATTATGTACATTTTCGAGGGTTTAATTTGTTTTAATGTAGAAAAATTTAAGTTACTTGCTAAGCCAAAGACAAAATGTTATTTAGTTTATTTTGTGCAATACATTATCTCTTCAGTTAATTTTAATTACACGTTTAAGAAAAGAGAAATATTGTAAACAAATAATATACATACAATCTGTGATTCAACAACATCTATTTGGTATTTCAAACATTTCATTCATCTGCACTTATAAAATGAAAGAAAATTTAAATAACAAAAATTTTGTAGCAATGAAGCAGTAATAATTTTCCGTGTTCTGGCACGTTCATGGTCTGGGCAAACACCATTGCTTTATTTATCCCCTTTATATCTTAAAATTTATCATCTGCAAGTATAGGTGTACCTAAGTTAGCCATACCACAGCAGATAATAAAAATATCCTCAATGTAATCAATCATATACCAGGGATACTTGTTATTTAAAATTTTAAATTCCTTGATTCGTTGATTCATCCTTTCTATGTGTACCCGTGCGCCAGCTATTTCTCTATTTTCAACTGCCTCTTGCTCTGTTAATTGTTGCCGATTTTTCATGAAAGGAGGTCTGATTATAGTAATTTGCCTTTGCATACATTCTTCATCGATTAGAAATCCTCTGTCAACCATAACAGCATCTCTCGTACTCTCTAAATGATGAAGAACTCCACTGTGATTAAATATGCACTTATCTGATGCTCGACCACCAAATGGTTCACTAACAAATGTAAGCAAGCCAGCTGGAGTAACTTCAGTCATAAATTTGACTGTTAAGTCGCCTTTATAATGAGAATAAAACTTTATTCGACACTTTAAACACTTTGGTTTTTGTATTTTTATTTCAGTGCAATCGAAAACTGATGTTGTTGCTTGAAATTTATTAAAGGACTGAGGCATATTGCGCTGAATCTCTTCTTTTGGCACTCTTGAAATAACTGATTTTAATATGCGTGCAAGTTTTCTAACTGTATCATAGAAAATTTTCCGAATGGTTCTATCATTAACTGGATGATAAAACACTGCTAGAGCACTAAATGATATATCTAATTTTAACTTTGCTGTAGTGCATATAATGCAGTCACGAGTACTTAAAATACGTTTCCTTTCTGGAGGATAGATTTCATTCATTAATTTAGTAAGTTCCTCCAAAATTTTAAAACTTTTAATATTACACATTGTAATTAAATTCTTTTCAGTTTTGATAAATGATGAAAATGAAAAACTTATACATTCACTGTTTACTTGTATACATTTGTCAATACTATTTACTTTATTAACAGTGCTGTTCTCGCTGTTGCTTTCATTTTGACTCATATTATCAATGTGCATTGAAACTGAAGAAAATTTTTCACTATTTGGTGATATTTCATTTTCGCAATGCATCTTGTTTAGATCTTGTTCGTATTCTTCACAGTCATTATCATGCTCTTCTGGTTCAGTTTGGTTTTCTTGTTCAGTGTTGCTTTTACAAATGTTTAAATCACTTTCAGTGTTTTTGGATGACTCTTGTAGTGTTTCATTTTTATTTTTCTTTTTACATTTTTTACGACTGTCCATATTGCTTTTTCTTAACTGTCTTTGAACAAGTCTTTCTTCTCTTTTTAATTTGAATGCTTCTCTCTGTTCAGTAAGAGTTACAGATACTGGAACTGCATTTTTTCTTAAAACTCGTTTGCTAGCATCTACATCGGGAAAACAGTAATCATTTTCACGAAAATGTCTTGAGCAAATTATTAAATCTCTCGTATCATTGGGGATATTTAACATACGTAACCATTCTGCTCGTTTATCAATCATTTCTAAATTTCCAAATAAATTTTTTCTAGCAATTTTACTTGCTCCACTTTTTGGCACTTTATGAAAACTTAAATTGAGATTACTCTTCATTGTAGAGTTACAATTAGCTACGCAACACTTTTTTCTGCACACAGTTCGTCGATACTGTGAAAATTCCATTTATATCCGCGTTTTGAAGTCTTTGCCAATATATAATAGCAATAAATGGTATACTTGCGTCGGCCATTACTATTAGTTTGCGTACCGTCCGCTAGTGTCGCATGCTTATGTTCTACTCCCAATACGGTTATTATTTGTCGCCCCGCGACCCACGCTTTTAACTAAGCTCAAAACGGCTTCACGAGCCCTAGCGCCCGGCGCATTGTACATAGTTGTACATATCCTTGTTCGTGTTTTAAGTCGCGTGTTTTGTGAGTCGTGTCTAAGCGTGCTGTGTTTCCGTGGAGTGTTCGTCCGTTTTGTTAACGACGCCCACGAGCCGAATAAAAGGTGTTCGTCCATACTTGGTGGAGTGCTATTCCCTCCCTGGCCAGACCAGTGGCAATCCCTACCGCCTCACCAGGCAATCATCTAAACACGAACCTTCTCGAACGTTTTTTTTATTTGTCTCCTAGTCACAGTATCGGTACTGTTGATTTGATCGCTGTCGCGACGTCAGACATGCGAGCCAGATTTAAATAGTAGTTGGTTTCTCTTAACACTCCCTTCGCTTAAATGTCTTGACCTTGCGGCAGTATCCCGATTTCTGATCGCAAAGAACAGAGTTTATCTCTCAGCAAAGCTTTTGTTAACAGATCTGCCAGCTGTACTTCTGAACGAACATATTGGAGCTCGATCTCCATGCTTTGGACCTTTTCTCTGATGTAGTGGTACCGTATATCTAAGTGTTTAGTTCGCTTATGATACTCTGGATTTTTCGCTAGTGTTATCGCACTCTGATTATCCACTGGTAATTCACTCGCTCTCTCATACTTATACCCAAATACATAATGTAAGGACCTTAACCATATGAGGTCTTTCGTCGCTGTAGCAGCCGCAACATACTCGGATTCAGTTGTGCTTAAAGTTACCACTTTTTGTCTTTCCGATCAACAAAAGCACTGGGCCACCTGCTAGAAAAATTATACACCCGGAGGTGGACCTCCATGTACCGATATCGCTCGCAACATCAGCGTCTGAATAGCCTACGAGTCGCAAGGCATTCTGTTCCGTCCTATAGAGAATTCCAAAGTTCCTCGTACCCTGCAAGTATCGTATAATTCTTTTTATCGCTTGCCAATGTGATTCGTTATGTTTATTCTGATACCTGCTAACCGCATTCACTGCGAATACGATATCTGGCCTGGATACGGTCGCTAGGAATAAAAGTGATCCTACAGCATCTCTATAGGGCACGTTCATTTACAGGTATTGCAAGAGGCCACATCACGGAGGCCTGGCGAGCGCGACCGTACAGGCGCGGCGTACGGTAAACCGCAGCAGTTCTCGATCGTCATTTCTAGCTAAATTAGCTAAAAAACTTGAATCCGGACGAATCCGGAACCATTCGTTTTTGCACTGTCATCACAAACCTTTATCAAATGTAATGCCACCAAAAGCAGTTAACGCGGCTTAGCACTATAACAAAATCGTTAATGAAATCTTATAATCGTAAAGAAAATTTACTGAATTCTCGATTATCTTCAAATGTTAATAACTATGCAAATATATATGATAAAAAGTAAAACCTTTTGGAAAGTGTAGTATATACCTACCTGAAAAGCTTCCATAATGCAAGAATGCACAACATTCCTTTACAACTGGTAGAAAATTTTAATAAGCCAACGATGTTTCAAAGGACGGTTAAGAAAGAATCGCGAGCTCTAACATCTCTTAACTTTCGACGAAGCCTGCTGCTTCATGAGTGCACAGATGAGAAAAACAGTATTCATACATTGTTCCTCAGATATTGAACTGTCTCGAGCACCAAAAATTTTGCGGTTTACGCAAAATTTTTGAAATCGATTTATGTCCGGGTTTTCGGGCCAAATACCCCACTGTGTGACGTCCCGATCATGCAAAGAGCGCGGCATGAGGCAGGCGGAGGAAGAGAAAAATATAGAAAATGAGGAGAAAAGGAAAGAAAATGCAGAGAAAAAGAAAGAGCCGGAGGAGAAAAACAAAATGTTAAGATATATGGCGCGAGTAAGTTATGTTGAATGTGTGTGTTTCTCTGAAGTTTGTTTGGTATGAACGGCGAATATTTTTTGGGTCCGAATATTTTTGGAATTCACTACAGTGAAGTTTATTTATTTTGCTTAATAAAGATGTAATGTATAAAGAATAGTGTACAACAATAATATTATTATTAAATTGTGACTGTTCTTATTATTATTAATATTATTGTGGTACACTATTCTTTATAGGGTAAACCAACCTGTTATAAAGCTTTAGAGGATAGGCGCAAGGAACTGCAAAAGATTTATTTAAACACGACGAGAAGTCTTAGTCTATTTTAAGCACGAGGACTTTACATAAACGTTCACGATTACACTTATATTTAATTATGTACAATGCCAGAAAATAAACTATACACTATTTACAATAACGAGAACAATAATTTAAGCACAGCGGTTTTAACGCAAGCAGACGCGTAAAGCCAGAAAGCACTGTACCGAGTTACCGAGCAATGAGTAACTTAGTGAGAGAGCAAAGCGCGTAGTGTAATTAAGCGTGTTTTCTGAAGCAAAGCTGCGAACAGATAGCGCGATCCAGGAAACCGCGGTCGATTTCCTGGAAGGAAGAGCCTTCTCCTTCCATCGATCGCGAGTCGAGGGAAGGGGTGCTGATCGCTGCTCCACATGAGTCAGCGGGCCGGGCCACAAATCGCATAATTGTTGACGGTTCTGGAAGATGGCGCAAGAATGCATCTTTTCTTGAACACAACCAGTAATTAACCGCATACCAGTGAATGACCAGTAGGCAAAGAAATGTCAGTTATAAAGTTAAAAATTATTATATGTTTATTAGGGTGGTCGCAAGAAATCGATGTCTGAGTTTCATCGACGACACCCCCAAAAAAGTTGGCAATTGGTATAAAAATGAGATTGTGAAAGTTTCAGCTCGATCGGATAAAGTTAAGACCTGCCTCATCAGCCCTAAAGTATTGAAAAACAGCTATTTTTCTTAAAAAATCGGGGTTTTTCGCTATAAAATTAGAACGGTGTATGCTAGGAACGTGTTTCTTGTTCAGTTTTGTAGAGAATATTCCTGGCTTCTACTTTCATTACCACAACTTGTTTGACAAACGTACAGATCGAAAGATATTTGGCTTTTTCGTGGGCCGGACCCGGAAAATCGACTTTTTCAAGAAAATGTAAAAATTTGCTATAAACGTGATAAAATTACTTTTTAACCATACTTTTGTTGCTCGTTGAATTCTTTGCATTCAAATACATGAAAGTAATATTTCAGTATAAGTTTTTAAATGTATATATTTTTAAATATTATATTTCTTTCTCTATCTTACGCAACAAAAGCGGGCTCGAAACGAAGCGAAACGTCATTTTCGTTTACAGTCGGTAATTACGAAGTTTTCGAAGCGAAATTCATTTTTATTCGTTTACGATCGGGCAATGCTTATTTGACTGGAAAATATTTGCCTGCCAGATATCAAACGGGAGGCAATCGACACCGTGCCGTTTTTTCTTGGATTTCGACCTTTTTCGCTCCGAGATAATTCGTTTATTGGATTTACAGTTCTTTAAAACCTTAGTCAATTATAAACGCACTAGTTTTTTATCCTGTCTTCGCCAGACATTACTACCCGATATGTATAATAGGATGCGTAAGGTGACCACAATTACCTACATGTACAATTGCGGTAGCTAGCAGCTTCTACATTGTACACAATACCTGTTTTATGCCCCAGGTACTACCCATTATCGAATTTTCCAGGTTTTGGATTTTTTACGGCATCTTTGGGTGCCGAGGAAACGTCATGCTGAATGTAAACGTTGTAGGTTATCGGGAAGTACGCAAAAACACCTCTAGACAGATTTTGCTAACAAACGAACATCCACCTTAAGCGTCTTATTATATAGGATATTATATAGGATTATATAGAATTGATGGAGACATTTCAAAAGTAATTAATTTAGATAAAACCTGTTCTGATGTTACTACTAAGTTCAATGTTTCAAAATCACTATGGTTTGACTATAATCAGGGGTTGAAAACAGTTATGATATCGGTTTCGGTTCTCGAAACACTTATGAGAACCGAAATACTTTTGAAACTGTTACGAGTGAAAACGGTTCTGGCCTATATCGGTTTCGGTTCCGGTTCTACAGAACCGTTATTATATCGGTTCCGTAACGGTTATATATCGGTTATACAGTAAACTCTACCTATGGGCTGGGCTCGCCTCAACCATGCGTAAGCGTTCGTCGCTATCCCCACCACTTCTTGGCGTTATTCGGTCGAGAGAGAGAGAGAGAGAGAGAAGCCGAGAAAATCCACTCGACGTTATGGCAAACTGGGGAAAATTGACACCACGAAATAACATTGGCAGTCAACATGTACTCATTAAGAAACGAAAAAGACAAAAACTTTATGCATTTTGACACTTGCAGTACAATCACAACAGATACAATGTTATAATAAGATACGTAAAGCAAATGTGATAATGTTAATTTTTATATTATATACCAAAATGTTACAGAAACCTGCCAATGTTCCTTTCGTTTAAGCGCGACCCTATAGCAAGAATTTAGTATAATACACGTAGGTTTGTATATTGTTTTTGCATTAGTCAGGTATTAATAAATCAAAAATACTCGCTCAGGAATACAACTGACTTTGGCCCATTTTTCTTAAACCCTCCGACCCGGAGAATAGCTCTTCGCGTTTGTTTATACGATCCTTCATCGCTGCGCCTCTTTATCTAGAATCTCTCTGTTCAATACTTAATTTACAGATGCTGTCTTTCACTTCGGCTTTTCCTGCATCGATAGAGTTTTGAAAAGAGAGACACCACATAGAGAGGCCCAGCGATAAAAAGACTTATAAACAAATCGAATTTCCATTTAAAAAATGTGACTACGCATACCCGATGCGTAACCGATAGAATACATTACTGTTATAAAACCGATATATAACCGTTACGGAACCGATATAATATCGGTTCTGCAGAACCGTAACCGAAATCGATATAGCCAGAAATTTCGGTTCCTTATAACGGTTATTCAGAATATCGGTTCCTCATAACTGTTTCAGTCAGAACCGATATATAACAGTTTGAAACAGTTATTTTCGGAACCGTTTCAACCCCTGATTATAATACATAATTGATTCGTATGTCAATATTTTCTTTCATCTCTCCCCCTCTATCCCACTCTTTCCTTTCACCTACCTGATTGAAAATCTATTTTTTTAAAAGAATCTTACTTGAACTCTTTGATGCAAAATAACTAAAAAGTAGTAGATGAACATTTAAAAAAACAAATTCCCAACTTAAGCGAATTTTTACATTTTCTTGCAAAAGGCGATTCTCCGGGTCCGGCCCACGAAAAAGCCAAATATCTTCCGATCTGTACGTTTGTCAAACAAGTTGTGGTAATGAAAGTTGAAGACAGGTACATTCTCTAAAAAAACTATAAAAAAACACATTCCTAGCATAAACCGTTCTAATTTTATAGCGGAAAACCCTCGATTTTTGTAGAAAAATAGCTGTTTTTCAATACTTTAGGGCTGATGAGACAGGTTTTAGCGTTATCCAATCGAGCTAAAACTTTCACAATCTCATTTTTATACCAATTTGCAACTTTTTGGAGGGTACCGTCGAAGATACGACGGAAAAAAAAATCCCCCTATGTCTTGCGACCACTCTAATGTCGGCTCTTTCATTTCCCGGTATTCCTATTTGGGAAAGGATCCAGAAGAATTTGATGGAACTGTTGTTTGGGCTCTCTTCAATGAACATGTTATACTTTTTTTTTATTTCGAAAATATAGGAGTTAGTTTGGATACTTATTTTACGGAGGTGAAGGCTTTGCAAAGCACTAAGCCAGTCTGAGAAAATATATATGTCGTGGTCTTTATTGCCTATTGTTAGTGCTATGTCCACTGCATAGTTCAGGGCAGCACATTCCGCTGTGAACACCGGAGCACAACTATCCATACTCCTCACGATATCTATGTTTAGATCTGGACAGGTACATGCTATTCCGACGTATTTATTGCCCGAGATTTTCCTACCATCTGTATGTATGCCAAGCGCATTATTTTTTCTTTTAGTTCTTTTAGAACCTGGTTAGGATTTGCCGATTCTTTAAGTTTTGTGCCGAATTTAGTTTCAATTGGGATTGCGGTCGTTAGAGTTTTAAAGTCCTGACAGTAAATGTTGTAATTGGTACTAGAATCTATTTTTTTAGTCAGATCGCCTGCATGTGTAAGACATTGATTGAGTATTGTGTTTCTCTTTTGTGGTATGTTTTTTCTTACATTTTGGTAGCTTTTTATCGCTTTATAAGCGAAAGACCTGTTGTTAGATAGGACTTTCGCTAGATAGGAATCGCAAAGATACCTTGTTCGTTCCTTTATCGGTAGAAGTTTGGATTCTGCTAGTAGAATGTTGGTTGGAGTGCTTCTACGATAACCTAAGGAAGCTCTGACGGCTATGTTTTGTATTCTTTCAAGTTTTTGCTGTATACTTTTACTTTTCGGGAAATATATAAAAGAACCGTAATCAATAACAGAACGTGCAAAACTTTTATATAGTGCAATTAGTGTTTCAGGGCCGGAGCCCCACCATGTGCCGCTTAAAAATTTAATTATATTCAGAGATTTCATACATTTTTTTTGGACCTGATCAATTTGTGGTTTGAATGTCATTTTGAAGTCAAAGATCATACCTACAAAGCGAGCAGTTTCGCTGGATTTTATAGTGCATTCGCCGATTTTAATTTCAGTACTGCCAGGTATATATGCTCTTTATTTTCCCCTAGGGGTTACAATCTCCCTCCACATCTCCTCCTTCGTCCTCACATTCGCCTTATCCTCTATGCCTTATTCTATCTTATCCTAACTTAGCCTAAACTTAACCTACTCCTTACAACCTACTCCTTAACACCCGCACTCTCGCCTGCACGCTCGCCCGTTCGCCCGCACGCTCGCACGCTCGCCCGCACGCCTCCCCTCTCTCCCCCTCTACCCCATCCCTGAACCTCCGCTTCCGCACGTTTCCTCTTCCACTTCCCTTTGCATGTTCACACCCTCATCCATTCCTTGCACACATACCTCTTCACCCCCTCTCCACTTGTCTATTATCTTTAACCACCCCTCCCCCTGCCCGTCATCTCCTAGTACCTCCCCCACCATATCCTGCCATCCTCTATCCACCCCCCACCCCCCACATACCTCCCACACATGCTCCCACGACTCAACCTCCCACCCACATCTTCTACCCGTCCTTCTTTCCTCCTCTTCCCAATACCTCCCCCCCTTCATCTCGTTCCTCAACCTATATCTTACCACCCTCCTCCACCTACTCTTCCCCCACCCCTTTTTCAAATATCCGGGCACTCCCTCCCCCTTCACCGCCCCATACCACCTGTTATACCGCGATTCCCTTATCATCCCCCACCTCTGCTCCTCCTGCCTCCTTCTATCTCTAGCCACTATCTCCTCCCCCCTCATTTCCCCTCTTTCCCTCTGTCTTTCCACCTCCTCCAACGTCCACCCCAACCCCTCGAAGAATTGTTTTCTTTCTTCCTCCCACCCTTCTAAAGCCTTACCCCTTCTCGCCCTCTCCTTCATCTCCGCCCAGCACAACCTGGCCAGTTCTCCACCGCCCCCCTCCTCTAACTTCTTCTCAAACCCCCACGCCCTCATCCCCGCCCTTCCCTTCAACATTCCCCTCTGCAATTCTTCCCTCACCAAGTATCCCGGTGTGTACCTTTCCACCCCCAGTACCCACCTCAGGTACCTCTCGTGCAGCGCCTCCACCCTCTCCCTTGCCTTCCACCCCCACACCTCCACCCCATATTCCACTACAGCCCACACTAGCTTCTCAAAAAGCCATACCCTCTTTTCCCAGTCTTTCCCAAATCTCCTCTTCCCTATTCCCCACACCCTCCCCATCACCGCCGCCCCCTTCCTCACCCTCTCCTCTATGTGGGCCTCCTGCCCACCGTTCCTCATCAACGTATATCCCAGGTACGTATACTTCCCTACTTCCTCCAGCTTCCTACCCTTCCACCTCCACGATACCTTTTCCATCTCCCCCCCCCCCTTCCTACACCTCATTACCTTCGTCTTATCCACATTAACTTCTAACCCCTTTCCATCTAAATACCTTTCCAATCTCGCGATCATCCCTTTCATCCCCTCCTCATCCTCCGCCAGCACCGCTACATCGTCGGCATACGCCAACGAGTACACCTTCCTATTACCCAACTTCACCCCCACCCACCCACCTCTCTCCAAAACCTCATCCATATCCGCCAGCAACAAGGTGAAAAGGCTAGGGCTCAGTGGGCAGCCCTGCCTCACCCCCCTAGCAGTCCAAAATCTCCCCCCTCCTCGTCCCCTACCCTTACCCTACTCACCGTCTCCTCCAAAATCTCCTCGCATCTCCTAACCAACCCTTCCCTCACCCCCCTCTTCCTCATTGCCTGCACAAGAATCCCCCTGTCCACCGAGTCAAACGCTGCCTTTAGGTCCATGAACAATACAACCATCCTCTTAACCTTCCTCCCCACCTGCCTATTCATCAGATAATTCAGGACGTAAATATTGTCCATGCACCGCAGCCCCCTGCTAAAGCCAGTTTGACTCGGTGGCAGTAGCTTCTTCCCCTCCACCTCCTCCCTCAGCCTCTCCGCCAACACAGACGCGTACACTTTATACGCCGTCTGTGTCAGCGTGATTCCCCTATAGTCCTCTACTTTGTCCCCCGCCCCTTTCTTAAGGGGGGAACCTTATGTAAATGGTCTGTTTTTCAAGAATTTTTTTTTGGAAAATGTAATGCGCAGATTGATTTAAAATTTGAAATACCATTTATTAACGTTATAATGTAAAAAAATATATTTTTTATAAATTTTAATTGTTAATAATAATGGTGCAATGGCGGCTTGAAAATGGCATCCTGTAAATTCGCCGTGCAGTGAACAATGCACAAAAATGATCTGAAACAAAAAAATCAAAATGGAATAGTTACTTTATGCAAAAACGCTCAGCATGACATTTTTCTTTTATTAAAATTTTCAAAATTGCAAAAATGGCGAAGTTTTGAAGAAAGAAACGGATTTTCGGTTATGAACAATTGTTAATAACAATATCTTACATAAAAAATAAAGAAATCGGAGCTCGTCATGCTGAGGCCAATTATTTATAGAATATATATGCCAAGTTTCATAAAAATCGAGTAATTAGTTTTTGAGCTACGTTGCACGGCATGCGAAATTTTGCGTTTCGAGAAAAATGCGTTTAAAATTTGAGTAACAGAAAAATCGTAATTCATTTTGACTTACCGCAGTTTTTTGTTAATCTGCGATTCCAGGGCCATAAAATAGATCTTCCTCTTCTTCAAAAACTTGTAACTCAGCCGTTTTTTCTTCTTTTCGAGAAGCACAAGCCTCTTTTGCGCAAGGAAGGCTGCGGCGCTCCTGCTGTTTAATACGGCGTTTGTCCTCATTTTCGGCAAACCTTTTGCTCTGCTGTCCAATTACTATGCTAAGTTGTTGCATTGTTTGAAGGACAAACGAAAATCCTTCGTTAAACAGGCCGGCAGCCAAAAAAGCAGCTATTTCAACAATTTTAATACCGCAGTTGAGATGTTTAGGTGCTAAACGCCAAACGATAGCGTTAAAGCTCTCGTTAGCATTTTGCGTATGTCCACCTAATCATCTCTCTAACAAATCATCCCGTGACAAGTCTTCATAAATTGGGCGAATATGTTTTTGTACATCTTCGTGTAATGGAGGTGGATGATCAAATTCTTGCCCCGAGGCTTGTGCGACGCGCCACTTACACCACGAATCGGCGCCGGGGGGACAATCGTCGTGCTGCGGTTTTTTATTTGTCGAAGATAGGTGATGAAATGTTGCCATTATCGCCTTTCTCATCTCAATCACAGAATCACTGTTACGCCTAATAGCGAGACCGTAGTATTTTGTTAATTTTTTTATTAACACGTCTGTCAGTTTTCCTTTTCCTCCTAATTTTGCACTCTTTTTTTACATTGCGCAACCGACTGCCCATCCTCTTTTCCACATGTCCAATGCACTCGTTCTTTTTAATTTTGAAATTATGACCATACGGTTCAATATCGAGTATAGCCTTGAACGTCTTAGCGTCACCGTCTCCTATATAATTACTGTAGCGTACTCCGTGTAATTCTTCAGAGCGAAGAAACATTTCAACTACAGCATCTACTTCCATCTTACCCGAAGACCCACTGTGATTTACTGCACAATGCTCATCTTCTTTGTGCTCTAAATATTCGGGATTCTTTTTATCGTTTTTATAAAACGTACATATTTGGCAGTAGCTACTTTTCACCAATAAATCGATGACTTTCCCCGTGTTATAACCGATGAGCGTCGTTACACCGTAGTGTGAAGAAAATCCTCGCTTTTTCCAAGAGCCGTCTCCAGATACTTTGAGTCTTGTCAAGGGTTGTTCCTTTTTTTCATTCAATTGTTTTTCTTGTTCAACAGCTTTGTGACACGTGTCATTATACATTTTTTGCGCTGCGGTATGTATATGCTGTATAATGCCGTCATAAGCACTTACACTCAATTCACAGCCTAAATCCATCATGCCGCAAAATATATTTATTCCTTTACGTGCCACGCCTAGTAAACGCATCACAAACACAATTCTGCGGTTAATTTCGAAACTATTATTTACAAATGGTCCCGAATTGATTAAAACAGTTCCACACGCACATGTAACGGCGATTTTAAAACCTAATCCACGGCTGCCTGTTTCTCCAAATGTTTGTTTTTGTTTACACGTTTTGCACACAGAAATATCTGATATTGCACTAAAAACACTTATGAATTCTATAATTCGGTAACAATGTGTAAAATTAATAATTACATCTGCCGACGTAGCTTTTATTTTCTTAGCAGAAGAGCTCGTTCCTTCGCCTCCGCTCGTCTTTTCACTTTCTATCTCAGCACTCTTAAATTCGAATTTTTTAGGAGCTTTTCGCCGTCTGGGACGATTCGGACGATAATTTGGATTATTATCTTGCAGCTTTCGACTCATTTTCAATTTATTCGTATATATTCGTATAAGGCTCTGTAAACGACTGATTTCACTCAAGAGACGCTGCTGAACTGACAATGAGCGAGGACCCCTCGCCGAAGGGGCATCTTTTTCAAAACCGTTATACACACGTGTACATTAGTATAGGTTTTAACACAGTTAGAAGGGACAGTAAGGCCGAGCGCCCGACGAAGGCCGACTACCTGAGCCGCTCCGCCCAATACAACCGTTCACTTTATTTTGAAAATAACGTACAAGAACATCTCTGATCACTTTCTAACTTTTCTACCGTATTCCTGAGGAAATTTCCTATCGATTTAAACAAAAAAAAAAATGTTCAAAAATTTCATTTTACACAAGGTTCCCCCCTTAAGCACCGGGACCACCACCGCTTCCCTCCACTCTTCCGGCCAACCCTCCCCCCTCCACACCCTGTTGCATAACGACCACAACCACTCCTCCACCTCCGGTCCACCCATCTCCCACACCTCATTCCTAATCCCATCCCCCCCACCAGCCTTCCCGTCTTTTAAATTTCTAATCACCGTTCCTATTTCCTCCCTTCTAATCCCCTCCTCCCCATCCTCCCCCCTCTCACTTCTTCCACCTCTTCTCACCCTCCACTCCACTCCTCTCAATAGCTCCTTAAAATGTTCCTCCCAGGCCTCCATTTTAATTCCTTCATTAACCCTCCTTCTTCTCTTCCTCTCCCTATTCACCACCTTCCACACTTGCCCTTCTGTTCTTACCCCCTCTAACTCCTTTTCCCATCTCTCCAACTCCTCTTTCCTTTTCTCCTCGCACATCCTCCCATACTTCCTCTTACTCTCCCTATATTCCTCTCATCCCCTCCTTCCCTCCTCCATCTCCTTAGCTCTTTTCTTACCTTCTTCTTTTCCTCCCTACACTGCTCATCCCACCAACCTCCTTTTCCTCCTCCCTTATCTTCTTTTCCCATCTTGCCTATCACCCCCTGTATTCTTTCTTTCAGTTCCCTCCACTCCTCTTGCACTCCCTTCTCCCCCTCTGCCCTAAGCCCAAACTCCCTTACAAACTTCCTTCTCCCCTCCTCCGACCAGTTCCCTCTCTCACACGCCCTCCCTCCTCCATTCCTCCCCCTACCACCCTTCTCCCTCCTTCCCCCCCTCAGCCACACCACAACTGGGTGGTGGTCCGAATCCACCAGTTCCCCGATCTCCATCCTATCAACTTTCTCCCTCGTGTCCTCATTCCCCAGCACATAGTCAATAACTGAACTTCCCCTCCCTCCTGTGTAGGTCCACTCCCCCTCCTCGTCTCCTTCCACGTTACCGTTCAGTATTCCCCAGCCCCTCTCTTCTACAAACCTACACAGCCTTTTCCCCTCCCCATTTACCACCTTATCCTTTGACTTCCTTCTTCCTACACTAGTTCTTTCCTCCTCTTCCACGCCCCATACCTCCCCCCTTCCGTTCCTGTCCTTGCGTTAAAATCACCCCCAATAACCATCCTTACCCCCTCCTCCCTCTCCTCCGCCCACTCCTTTAGCTCCTCCAGTTTCCCTTACAGATCCTTATTTACGTAAACACCTATTATCCTCCACCAATCCCCCCCTAACCTCACTTTCTTCACCATCATTCCTTCCCTCTCTCTATCCTCCTCCTCCTTCATCTCCAACCCATTTCTCACCCCCATAATCATCCCTCTCATCGCCCTCCCCTTCACGCTTTCCCTCTTTGCCCCCTGACTACTCCATATATAGCCCCTCGGCAGCCTCGACTCCACATACTCCCAATCCTTCTCCTTCACCCACGTCTCGCTCAACACCATTACATCCCACTTCTCCAGCCCTTTCCAGAATTCCCCGTCTTTCCCCCTCACCCCTGCCACATTCCAGAATGCTACTTTATATCTTTCCAAATCTATATTCCTCCCCCCCCCCCTTTTCACCCCTCCACCACCTTCTCGTTTCCCTGTTCCCCATCTCACTTTTCCTCCCATTCATTCCATCTCCTCAACTTCCTATCTATCCACATCTTCATATATCCTACCCGCACCTTTCTCCCCCTCTCTCTCAATCACCCACTTCACCCTCCTTTCCTGCTCCGTCAAGTCATCTTCTATCTTCTCCCTCCTGCCCCTCAGTTTCCTCTTCGCCTCCATCACTTTTATTTTTTCCTCCCTCCCCTTTAGTTTAACCAGAACCATACCGTATTTCTCTTATCCCGCCTTGCCTAACCTCACCACTTCTTTGATCCCTCCCTCTTCCAAACCTATTCTTTCCCATAGACTCTTTACCTCATCCCTCACCCCCGCGTTTCCCCCTACCTCCAGTCCTCTTATCACCACGTTTTCCCTCCTCTCTTCTCTCTCCTTTCTATCCTGCCTTAACTCTACCACCCTCATTCTTCGCCTACACTCCTCCAATTCTTCCCTTTCCTGCTTCCCCTTTCCACCTCCTACCTCCCCATCCCTTCCCCAACTCTCCACCTTCTCCATCCTTTCCTCCATTCTCCCCTCCCATACCTCCATCCTCTCCACCTTTTTCTCCATGACCTCCCTCTTTACCTTTTCCTCCCTTAGACCCTCTTCCCATCTCCTTCTCTCCTCCCTCCATTCCTTTTCCACTCTTCTTCTATCCTCCCTCTCTTTCCTCATTTCCTCCTTCACCTCCCTCAACTCCTCCCTTTCCTTCTTTAATTCCTCTTTCACCCCCCTCAGCTCCGACATCATTTCCCTAATTAATCCCTCCATGCACCTTAACTCTTCCCTTCCACCCCCCCTCTTCCTCTCCTTATCGCCACCTGTCGGCGACCTCTCCGTCTTCCCACATTTCCTGAAGCCTGTACACAACCCCTCCTCCTCCTTACCCTCATTCTCCTCCCTATCCTTCCTCTTTTCCCCCTCGTAGCCCTCCAGACTACCCACGCTGCTCCCTACACTACTCACACTATCCCTTCTGGGATTGTCATTCCCCCTTATCCCTCCTACCCCCTTTTCTTTTTCCCCCTCGTTATCCCTCTCCATCTCACCTTTCAACCTCTTGCACCCTCTACCTATCTACCCACACGCTTTCCTCTTTCTATCCTTCTTTATTCCCCCAACTATCCCGGTATCTATCTCAGCACCTACACTTTTCCACTCTTTCCTGCTTCTACCTTTCAAATCTCCCGCCCACCTGTCTGTACCTGTCGTTCCTCTTCTTACTCACAGAGCTCTTCACCTGTTACTCCTCTGCTATCCTCCCGCTCAATTTACACCTCTCTCACACCTAACCTCCAAACCCTTCCTTTCTCCCTCACACACTTCCGTCTACCTTTTGCCGTACCCACTCCCTATCTCTCCCTTCTCCCTACACGCCCTTCTCTACCTTCCTCACCCGCTCACTACTGCCTACTTCCCCAAATCACTTCACTCTCACTCTATCCACCACGCACACTACCTTCACACGACTTTCACTCACTCGCCTGGAAACGAAAGTCCAGTACTGCCAGGTAATATTTTCTTATTATTGAAATGTACGAAGGTGGTTTTACTTGGAGTGAGTTGTAACCCTAAGTCAAAGAGGTTTTTTTCAATTGTTTTGACAGCTTTCTCTAGAATATTTTTGCCTCTCGTAGTGGACGATGCTTTTAGGTACAGTGCTATATCATCCGCAAATTGAGAGGTTGTTACGCTTTTTGGTATATTTATATTAATATTTGAAACGTGTAATATGTATAAGAGGGGGCTTAGAACATCTCCTTGAGGAACTCCCTTATGCAGAAGTCTGTAATTTTCTCCCGAGAAGTCTGTATATATATACCTTTCATGCGTTAAGAATTTAATAAATTGCAATACATTTATTGAGCATCCTAATGAGGCGAGTTTGGAGAGTAGGATATCAATATTGACTTTATCGAACGCTCCCTGAACGTCTAGGAAGGCCGTTAAGACTTCTTTTTTTGCGTAAATGCTTCTTCTACTTTTAATGCTAAGTTAGTTATGTTATCCATACACGATTTCCCTCTTCTAAAGCCTTGTTGACTGATTGGAATTAAGTTGTGGTACTCGGACCACCACTGTAGTCTGTTTTGAATGAGTGTTTCACATAGCTTACACAGGCAGAAAGTAAGTGATATCGGGCGTAGGCCTTTACCATCCGCTTTTTTATTGAAATGAATAAAGGACCGTTTCCAGCTCCTGGGATAGACCCTTTTTTCGTACATATCATTATAAATATCTAGTAATAATAATTCGAATTTTATAGGTAAGTTTTTCAAAATCTCGTAATCAATGCCATCCATTCCAGGAGCTGACTTAATATTTTTGTGATTAAGTGCAATGTTAAATTCAGTAAATGTAAAGTGTGAGTCGAAGAATTCATTCTGTTGGTGTGAGGGGAGCCAGTTTGGATTTGTTTGGGCCCAGGGGGGGCTTATTTTGTTTAGGGCATCTTCTATTTTGCTGTCTGCTTGTAGATTCTCGGGCCAATGCTGCGGAGTTATTCTGGCCCATTTGTTTTTGAAGATGTTACACTTATTCCACACGTAACTCGGGTCTGTACGAAGGTTGATACTTTCTGCAAATTTTTTGAAGCACACTCTCTTCGTTGAAAGTTTTTTTGGCTGTAGCTGCAACTTTTTTATAGCTTATAAGGTCTTCTAACTTGCTTGTATGTTCCCACTTTTTATATGCTGCGCTTCCCAATCTTTTAATTTTGTCGCAGTCCAAATCCCACCATGGGACTGGATTTTTTTCCATGGGTAGTTTTTCTTTCGTCTAGGAGTACTGGATTTTATCGTTTCAGTTATGACACTTACGAATGTGTCATATTTATCTTTGGGGGAAGTTGTTCATATTCGAATGCGAAAAATTCTAAGTAGCGGATTTCGAGCTTTTCTTTAAAATTATTCCAATCTGTGCGGATGGATTTTAATTTAAAGGATTCTTTTCTGTAGTGACATTTTTCTACAGCCATTTCTACGTAGATAGAAAAGTGATCGGATCCCCAGGTCTCGTCACATACTTTGACGTTCAAATTATCGGAGATGTTTGTTGTGGTTAGGACTAAATCCAGGTTAGATTTTATATTTCGATTCATGTCGATGTGCGTGCATGAATTATTGTTGTGTAAGAATAGGTCACCTGTTTCAATAGCTTTTTCAACTGTTTCCCCATTTTTGTCAGTATATCGGCAGTTCCAGTTCTTATGGCGTGCATTGAAGTCTCCCATTAAAATACAGCAGCGATTATTTTCTACATTTTTGACAATGGTGTCCCATTGATTTTGAGTGAGGGTATTCCCTGGGGCCCTGTAACAGGCTATTAATTCCAGCGGAGGGCTTATATTATTGATACGCATGCCACAGATCTCGGCAGTTTGATCCGGTGTTTTTATGCTGCTTATTTCTGCGTAAGCTAGATTTTTTTTTATAAATATAATAATACTCCTCCTCTTGAGTGAGCCCTATCCTTTCTGTATGTTAAGAATCCTGCTTGATGAATGTTGTCTTCTGCTTTGAGCCATGATTCGACACAAATTAAAATGTCTACCATTTTTAACATATTTTGGATTTTTGGGGATCGTTGCAGTATGCTTCTAGCATTCCAAAATAGAATTTTCAGGGATTGGGAACTAGTTCTGCTATTTGCATCCATGTTAGTTATTTAAGTATGCCTGATTGATTCTGTTTCTAAGTCTTCTATGGTGCTAGAATCGTTACTAGTGATATCTGCATTATCTGAACTTTTTAAGCATTTGACCATCCTGGTGATGCGGCTTTTTAAGGTTCGTTCTGTGAGAAGCTCTTTTATGTCCAACAGCATACCTATTAGAGCGGGTGTGTTGCTTGTGTAGCTTGCGGCTGTTTTGGGTATGTTTGGATTGTTGAGGGTCGCGAATAAAAACTTTTGGATAGCCTCAATATCGAGTGGGTATCTTTTCTTGTTGGCTAAAATAAAATCCTCAGCCGGTTGTAATTGCCGAGAGACTTCCTCAATAGTGACTTCTGACTTTGAGGATTTTCTTGGTTTCTTTAGGATTTTTTTTTGGAAATGGTTTCGCTGTCCGCTGCCTGCCTGCTTTCTTTTGAGCCATATATGGAGCTGCTTGTGGAAGATGCGCCGGAGAGAGATCTTTTTGTGCTTGAGGGTGGAGGCATTGTGAGAGGTGTGTAATTAAGTTGAAGAGTTGAGGTTGGATTTCCTCGCTGAATTGAGTTTTGATTTGTGGCTTTTTCTGTAGCTTGCATTGGTGATTTTGGATCACTTACTTCAATGTTTGCACTATCTGTGGAGTTAAGTGTTTTTTGTAGCGGGATATCAGTACTTTTACAAAAATTTACGAGATGCCCTTCTTCCTTACACAAAAAGCAAGCGAGTTTCTCAGCTGATAAGTAGACCGTATCATCATATTTTATCTGGAGTGTTTCTGGTAGCTTCGGTATGTCTTCAGGTTGGATATATATTTGCCTTCTAAAGTTTAGTATGTGATGTAATGATGTAATGTGGAATAATTGGACACACGTTGGATAAGATAATACGTTTGGAAGTAGTAAGTATAAGGGGATTCTAACCCAGGTCCTCTGAGGGGAGCGCGGGGGCGGGGGGAAGTGAAGGTGCGTGGGGGAGTACGGCGCGGGGGGAGCGGGGAGAGGAAGACTCTTTGCGCGCGCACGAGCCGCGTAGTGGGGGAAGCCGCGATGATGGAGGGGATCAGTCCAGGCCTTGCCGCCGCGGAGACCTCTCCACATCGACCCACCATCGGAGATCCACCCCAGAAATTTCCCCCCAATTTTTCCCCAAATAGAGAGGAGAGAAGGATAAATAAACATCGACCCACCATCAGAGATCCACCCCAGAACTTTTTTTCGATCGACCCACCCCAGAGATTCTTTAATAATATTTTAAATATCTTAAAATTAAGTGACGAGGAGAGGAGAGAAGGATAAATAAAGTAGTACACTGAAAAAAGTTTATGATATATATTGTTACATTCTAATATTGTGATAAAGAGAAAATATTAAGTAAAATAAAAGAAAAAGAGAAAATATATAAAATGAACTAATTTGAATGAGAGGTCGGTGATGGGGGGGGGGGGGGGGGGTGATGATGGTGGCTGTTGTGGCGCCTGCCTTACGTGTCGCCACGGTTGTCTCCCTGCCACCTGATATGGCAGCAGCCGCGCGATCCGACGTTCGCGCTCCTGCCGTTCTCATGGCATATAAAATATGCCCTAGAACACAGATACAAACGTTGATATAATACTGATACATTAAATATATTAAGCATGAAGCACACAAAACACAATGCAGAATGTTACATACCTGCGACGGCAGCGACTGCTGCAGCGGTGGCGACTGCTGCGGTGGTGGCGGCGGCAGGGAGGAGGGCTCCGGAGGTGGCGTGGGCACCTCAGACTGATCTACGCCCCCCCCCCCCCCAGTCGGGGGACCAGCGAGGCGACCGGAGCAATGGTTGTAGCAAGTACTAGAATATAGAAACCCGCGATATAACATTGACACGATAATTTGATTTGATTTCACCCAATTTCAAAAGTTAAACGTGATAAATGTCAAAAATATTTTAAAATACATACCTCATCATCCTCTCGCATGTCCTCACTCTCCCACTCGTTTGAACTATCCCAGTAACCCATAATTGCGCGCCTGTCTAGAACTTGTATACAGACTTGACGTTTGAACGTTTTGAATGCAACTGGTCTCGCTGCATCTCCAGGCTCTCGCAAGTAAACTCATATCTTGAATTCGAGAAGTGCATAGCGTAGCAAAAAAGTAAGATACTGTTGTTCTCCACATTCTTCTTCCAAGGCCATCTCCTCCCTCCCTCCTCCTTGCACTTACCTTCATACGGTTCTAATTTGTCATACGTGAGAATCATGGAAAGAGAGGAGAGAAGGAAGACGGGTAAAAATAATATTGAGACATTATATATGTTTATGATATATATTGTTACAAATAAGGTACTAAATATACAATTTAACATTTGCTGCGAGCAGCGTCGACAATATCATTCATGGCACATGCCAACAGTTCGCAATCGACAATAGATTCTCCGTCGAAGTATTCGCTATCGCATATAGTTTTAGTGATTTTACACGAATCTAAAGGTTCATCGGCGACATCATGCCGTTGTAACACGGCGAGAAAATTTGAAAATTTCGTGCGGACAAGATGCGTATGTGCTGTAAGCCACGAACACATGTGGTCGATACAACGCTCGAGATTAAATAAAAACTTCATAGTTTCTACTTTGAAATATAAAGACTTATTGCGTAGCGACATCTTCACAATTCGCGAATTATACATTATACAAAATTCTACCGTCAATTCATCAATCAATAGCGGTGCTGATCCTATTAATTGTGCACGTTGTTCGATGTCTTTGCGTTTTTCCATTAGCGTTTTCCATGTTGGAAGATGCAGCAACAATTGATTCCCACGATTGTCGCCAAGAACAATCTCCACCAGCGGTATAGATTGCACGCTGATGCCAATTTCCAGATATTTATACGATGCAGGCGTTAGCGCGTATCTTCTAACCATAATGCGTGATGTTTGACGCGACCTAAGAGTCCGATCATGAAAAATTACCGTTTATCAGGAAAACGTATAAATAAATAACGATGATATGGTATGAAAAAATTAAATCTTACATGTTAGATGTGTTCTTCCTACATGACGATACATCATCTTGCATGATTGGAACGTAATAATTCGTAACACCGGTACTGCACATTTTTTCGAAGCACTGTGTGTTGCGGCCGCGTCACGCGTTCGAATATTCACCCGCTGACTCGCACGATCAGCTGACGAGTCAGCTGATGGCGGTGACTCATCACTGTTTACCGTAACGTCTTTTCGACGCGCTCGCCCGACGACCGTTTGGTTTCGAATCCATCTGAGTTGTGACACGCACGTACGCACGCACCTCTTGCTTCTTCGCGCCCATTGCGCCGTTTTCTGAATCGTTGATTCTGCGACCCATAGTCGCGAACGCCCACGCGTTCTCTGTATTATAGCGTGTTGTCTACTTGTATCAGCGTTTGTGACGTCCAGTGGCCAAGTTGACCACTGGATAATAAAGTGTGCCAGTCCCACAAAGGGTCGTGTTGTTTTGTCTCACCTTCCCATCGAGTCGCCCCAGCGCCGGCAATTTCAAGGTTCGCACCTGGCGAAAACAGTGTGTATATGCCGAAAGTCCCTGAGAGGATCCAGAGCGATTAATGAAATAGCGTACGAGGAGCTAGCTTAAATAGTGGTGCGCACCACCTCTATCATCTACCCCTCCTCTTATTCCTCATATATATTTTTTATGATGTGAATACTTCGAGAAACGGCATTTGCATGAATCGAATGATTTGGAGTTTGCAAACCATATAAGGTTATATCACACGATCGTATATATAATTTGAGTCCCACACTCAAGGATAAAAGTCTCGACACGCGTTGACTGTAATATAATACTTTTGGGAATGTCGAATCTTAGAATTATGCTGTATCGACAGAAACTGCAGAGAACCATGTTGGGACGGATCATCGTTTCTTTTTGCATGCAATGCATTCGAGGGAGGAGGTACACCAAAAGAGTAAGACAAAGATAGCAAAATCGTGGTATCAGTCATAAAAGCGAGCTCTAAACTGCACAAAGTCTCAAATCGTTGCATGGAAGAAGACATTACATTTTCATTCCATTTACAACCATGGAAGAATTCGCGCAAGTAGAAAGCCAATTGTTGGATCAATCCGCACGATTGATTTCGCGGGAAGAATACCTGGCGTGGGAAGAACGATGCAACGAATGTATCGAATCGTTGGAAGGACAGAGCCGTGTGAAATGTCCTCGATTATCGATCGGTGCTCGACAATCCGTGGTTGCTCGAATCGCACGTCTCGAGGCACTGAAACATTCGTTGCATGGACGTTTCGTGCATGATGGTGCCGGACATTCGAGCACAGGACTTTTGTGGCGCGAAATAGAAACTGCCTTCCATAACCGCGTATTAACTGGTGCCGTGTTAAATTCGAACTACATCGAACCGCGCAACTTCCTCCAAGATGCGGCGACCATCGTGTTGGAGCATGTGCGGGGTGCTTTGAGTAAACAGCGGAACCTCAAAGTGAACACGGTGTTCAACGGTGAATTTATGGTGGGTGACAAGCATGCTTGTAAAAGCATCAATACCCGAAATTGTGAACTTTTCGGCACATCCGATCTGCAGGAGTGGTACCAACGATGCGTCATCGAGCCCACCCTGGCATCGCTGGAAGAGTTCCAGGAACGTGACAGCGGATGGGCATTGACGAGAATTCTCAACCTCACCGTCAATGTCAACAAATACAATCCGCTGCGTGCGGGATGCCACTTCAAGTTGCCACGTGATTTATTGCTGAAGAAAGCAACAATTAGCGTGCAATCTCCGGACAACGCATGCTTCGCGTGGGCAGTGGTTGCCGCTCTCTATCCAGCTGAAAGACATTCCGATCGCCCAAGTGTATATGACCACTATGCTTCCGTATTAAATCTCCAGGGCATAGAGTTTCCAATGTCCCTATCACAGATTGGGAAGTTTGAAGGGTTGAACAACATCTTTGTCAACGTGCACACCTTCGAGGTGGAGATGAAGAATGGTTCGAAGGTCTTTCAACTGCGTCTCACCTGCCAAAAGAGGGATCGACACGTCAACCTGCTCTACACACCGAATCATGAGCATGGTGATGTAGGGCACTTTGCGCTGATTAAGGACTTGTCCCGGCTGATGGGCATGCAGCTGAGCAGGCACAAAGCAAAGAAATTCATCTGTGATCGGTATGTATAGAAACATATGAAATGTTGAAAAATGTCTCGCGAAAATTTTTTTTATTACAGATGCATGCACTACTTCGGATCTATCCAGAAGTTGGAGGCCCACTTGCTGGACTGTGGCAAGATGAACGACTGTACCATCCTGCTGCGCAGTGAAGGAAACAATTTGCTCAGTTTCAACAACCACTGCAGGAAGGAGCGACTTCCATTCGTGGTGTACGCCGATCTGGAGTGCATCATTGAAAAAAAAACCAGAGGAAAACCGAGTGCGTGATGTAGATAATAAATTGCTCGCGTATCAGCACCATAAGGTGCACAGCATTGCATATTATATGCATTGTTCATACGATACATCGCTATCGACGTATCAATATCGCCGCGACGCTGATTGTGTTTCATGGTTCATCGAGGAGCTAAAAAATTTTGCGAATTTTGCTAAACCCATCCTGGCCAGTAATGTTCCCATGCTTGATTTAACCACCGAACAGTGGACAACATTTCACGGTGCAACACATTGCCATATTTGCGAAGAACCATTCGAGGCTAGTGATGTACGTGTTCGCGATCATTACCATCTATCTGGACGGTTTAGAGGTCCAGCACATTCAGAGTGCAATTTAAATTATAAAAATGCGTTTTACATCCCCATAGTTTTCCATTATTTATCCGGCTACGATTCACATTTCATTATCGAGGAAATAGCTACCGCTTTTGAAGGTCACGTTGATGTATTGCCCGTAACTAAAGAAAAGTACATTTCATTCACAAAACATGTCGAAGATAAGACTGAATCAGACTCGCGAAAGTATATTAAATTGCGATTCATCGATTCGTACAAATTTCTCAATACCAGTCTCGACAAATTAGCATCTTTTCTTAGCGCAGATAAATTAAAAATTTTACATTCAAAATTCGAATCATTATCCACCGAGGATTTCAATTTATTGACGCGAAAGGGTGTCTTTCCGTATGAATACCTTGATTACGCGAACAAGCTGCAGGACCCATGCTTACCGCCGCGCGAGTCATTCTACAGTTCGTTAACGGGTGAGACTGTATCCGAGAGCGATTACGCGCACGCCGAGACTGTCTGGCAGCGTTTCGGGATTAGAACCTTGGGCGAATACAGCGATTTGTATTTGAAAACTGATGTCTTGTTATTGCCAGATATTTTTGAAAATTTTCGCGATAGTTGTATTAAGAGTTACGGACTAGATTCAGCGCATTATTATACTTTACCCGGTTTCACGTGGGATGCCATGCTAAAACATACCAAAATTACATTTGAGTTGCTCACAGACGTCGATATGGTTATGTTTATCGAACGCGGTATACGTTGTGGTTTAAGTCAATGTTCCGGAAGATATGCACATGCCAATAACAAGTACATGCAATCTTACGACGCATCGGAACAGTCATCGTACTTGACGTACTTTGACGTGAACAATTTGTATGGATGGGCAATGAGTCAGCCCTTATCACATGCTCAATTTCAATGGGTCGAAGATGTTGCAAATTTTAACGTGTCTTCGATCCCGGTCGATTCGCTCACGGGATACATTCTCGAGGTAGATCTGGAATATCCGCAATGTCTGCACGATGCTCATGCCAATCTACCGTTCTGCCCGACGGGTGCCAAACCACCTGGCAGCAGGCAAAAATACACCGCGTGCTTCAATTCGTTCAATCACCCTGGCTCCGCGATTACATCGAACTAAATACACGTTATAGAACAGGTGCGACAAACGATTTTGAAAAAAATTTGTACAAATTAATGAACAACGCGGTATTCGGTAAAACTATGGAAAATGTACAAAATCATGTGGACATAAAACTTTTGACACATTAGCAAGGGCGATATGGCGCGGAGGCAATGATCGCGAAACCGAATTTCCACATCAGAAGTGTTGTTTCGAAAAATTTAATAGCTGTTGAATTACGAAAACTCGAGGTGAAATTCAACAAACCGATATACGTGGGTATGTGCATTCTAGACATATCAAAAATTTGTTTGTATGAATTTCATCACGAGTACATGTCTCCATTGCACGGAAAAAATTGTAAAATTCTATACACCGATACAGACAGTCTTATTTATCATATTCGATGCGAAGATATCTACGAGTCCATGAAAGATAATATCGGTAGATTCGATACAAGCGATTATCCTATCGACAATCCATATAATATGCCACGCTTAAATAAGAAGGTTCCGGGGCTGATGAAGGACGAAAATAACGGCGCGATAATGACCGAATTCGTAGGTCTTAGAGTGAAAATGTATGCACTTCGCGTAGATGCTAAAAAAGATACGAAAAAGGCGAATGGCGTCAAGACCAACGTCATAGCTAGAACGATAACTTTCGACGACTACGCGCAGTGTTTGCAAAGGGAGATCGAAATGGTTCGCAGACAATCATGCATACGGTCTAAATTGCATAAAGTGTACACCATTTCGGAATCTAAAGTCGCTCTAAGTCCATACGACGACAAGCGGTATATCGTACCCGATTCGTCCGACACTCTACCCTGGGGACATTATAATATACCGTTATAAAAAAATATCATTTATTGTCTGGTTTTCTCCCTCGCTCTTAATGAGACTATAGATCCTGTTGATACTAAGTTTTCAAATTTGTGAGCGTGTTATAGCGGTGTGATGTCGATGAAACTTTAGTTCATTAAGAGCGATGGTGAAAAACAGACAATAAAAAAAATAGGATTATGGAATATTCATGTCTCTGTTAGCCTAATGAAATCCAACTATTCTATGAATTGCCAGAATTATGTATTTTTCTTTGCTATCCATGGGCTAGTAAATAAAGATACATAATTCTTCACTAAATTCTGGCAATTCGTAGAACAATTGGATATCATCCGGCTAACAGAAACATGAATATTCCAGAATCCTATTTTTTTATTCTTTGTTTTTCTCCCTCGCCCTTAATGAAACTATACATTCTGTCGATACGAAATTTTCAAATTTGTGAGCATGTTATAGCGGTGTGATGTCGTCGATGAAACTTTAGACTCGTGCTGCGCCGTTGAAGCTATACGTGATTGTGTTCGCCAGGAGCGAACTTTAAAATTTGCCGGCGCTGGGACGACTCGTTGGGAAGGCGAATGACAAAACTCGACCCCCTTTTGGGACTGGCACTTTATTTTCCAGTGGTCAAATGAGCCACTGGACGTCACACACACAAATACACTTATACAACACACTATAGTACAAGGAACGCGGGGCGTTTCGCCACTTGGGTCGCAGAACAAAATACTTCGTAAACGGCGCAATGGGTGCGAGGAAAACAAGAGGTGCGTGCGTGCGTGCGTGTCACGACTAAGATGGGTTCGAACTCACGGTCGCCGGGCGAGCGCGTCGAAAAGACGTTAAAGTAAACATCGATGTGTCAACGCCCTCAGCTGACTCGTCAGCGGTTGATACATTTAAACGCGAAACGCGGCGCGCTTTCCGCGGCCGTAACATTCCGCCCGCCTTGGACCGAGTCGCGGTCCGAAATTCAAAGAATTGCGCTCGCCCGGCGGCCGCCCGCCGTGATGCGAAGAAGGACGCGGTGGTGGACCAGAGTGGCGGCGCACAATCTCGGGGCTAGTTACAAATGGTCTGTTTCCGTCGTGACGCGGCTCTCGTCTGCCGCGGACATGCACGGGAGGAGCACGACGCGCTATGCACAAGCCGTCGCGTGGGGAACGGTGCTCGCGGAGGACATGCGACCGGTCGGGCCCGAAATAACATTGTGATCATCATCATCATCATCATTTGTTGTGAGCAATTGTACACTGGGAAATGTATTTATTGGTGTGGGAGGAGTCGAAAAATCGTTTGATGTGGTATTATGCCGTTTCCGCTTCGATCGAACCGGTGTTGAGGTTATGGCTGAATATTCCGATGACATGTGCTGTTTCCTCTTTGTCTTGCGCGATGTGTTCCCTTTCAGATGGATTTTTGTTTTAGGTGTTAATGTTTCATCCCCATCAACGTCTGTGCTCATCAGCGGTGATGTGTCATGATGCTCATGGGCTTCCGCTCCGGTGGTATTTTCCACAATATGCTTCAAGGGTTCGACGATTGGTTTAAAGTATCTCTCCATCGCGATATCTTCCTCCATCTTGCCAGTCTTCAAAGCCTGATGTTTCTTGCGAATGGATTTACTGGTTTTTGCAATTTCCTTCGCTATTCTCTCGCGATCCTTAATCTCCAGAGTATTGATATCAATCATCATTGTACCGCAGACGTTGCTTTCTCACTGACGTGTTGACGATAATTGACCATCTCACGGTACCGCAGACTCGTTAAATCCCTTTGTATAACGTCCATTGGACATCGCACTATCCTTGTCTATTACCACGAAACCATACTCCCGTTGCCAACAATTACGACACAAAGCGCAGAAATCCTCGTAAGACATATCAGTGTTTACATGATCGTTGTACACATGTTTCAAGTTGGTACCATCCTGCTTAAACAGAATCAGCAGATTCGCATTTTCGCGTATAAGATGTTTGGGAATCTTTGCATACGTCTGACAGAGATAGAAGGAGTCAACGTTCGAGTGGCGCCCCATTGTAAAGTATTCCCTTATCGTATATTGCTTGTCGCATGCCACGTCATCAAAGATAAAAATAGAATTCGGAAGCGATTCGCTCGGTGGAATGACGTCACTGTTATTCGAAAACGTAAAGTAACCAAGTTCATCTATCGGAGTCAATAAATTCTCCAAATATTGATATTTCGGCTGTTGCAACGACTTGGAATACACGTACACGTTCTCGAAGCGAATGCCGTGTGGACTTTCCAACAAGCTCACCAGCGCGTTGGTCTTTCCACAATTTGATGGACCGCAAATGAGGCAGCGGATAGTGTTTGGTAGCATGCTCATGTCTGCATTTTTTTTCCGACACATCACTCACGATTTATCATCAAAATTTGTCACGCGTATAGTCACAGGTTGTCGCACAAATCGCATCTCTCGGTGAACTGTTAAAAATGATTTTGCTACATCGAAGCGGCGACGCGCCCTATTTATAGGTCCGCGCTGGAACACGAGAGCTCAGTATTTAAAATACTTCTGATCCTGTCGGATAATTGCGATATTCGAGACCTAACCTCTGAGCACTTGAGATATATACCAAAGATTATTCTACTACGAGAGTTTGGCAGGCACATTGATCAGTTGTGGGACAGACTCCCCGAGCATATAAAAGCCGATTCTGAGGTTCAGCAGCATCGTCGGTGTCTGGAACATTATAATCGTCCTTGGCAGCGAACGCATATCGACGGTCCAGCACCATTGATTAAAAACTGTGGCGAATGTCGCCGACGAGAGTAAAGAAAGGCTGTGGTTTGTTAAATCGGGTGATAAATGCGCTACCTATCCAATTACACACCCCAGGATACCAGTTTTGCGGTCCAGGAACTCATCTGGCAAAACGATTGGCTAGAGGTGATCAAGGCATCAATCCGTTGGACGCGGCGTGTCGCGAACACGATATTGCGTATTCGCGTAGCAACGACCTCGGCGAAAGGCACGTGGCAGATATAGTTCTCGCTGACAAAGCGCGAAAACGCATCGTTGCGCGAGACTCGACTCTTGGTGAAAATGGTGCTGCTACGGCTGTTTTGACAGCTATGAAGACCAAAACGAAAATCGGAATGGGGATGAATACAAAAAAATCCGCAAAAAAAAACTCCAAAGAGAACATCGAGAAAGCGGATTCTTCCGGTGGCAAAACGGGGAGGTATATTACCACTTCTCTCACTGCTAGGTGTTCTCGGATCATTAGCTGGTGGTGCGGCGGGGATTGCCAAGGCGGCGCAACATCAGCTGCAGGAAATGCAACGTCATAATCGCTCCATGGAAGGTCGGGGACTTTATCTCGCGCCATACAAGCGCGGACAGGGAATATCGAAACGAAAAGAAAAACGCCGAAAAGAAAATAAAAATGCCTGTGGGCGTAACTACCGATGCACAATTGGAGGAGTTGGCAAAACGTATGCGTATTACATTCTTTAGAGGTGTATTTATGCGCAACGCGCTACCAGCTGGAAGAGTACGTCGAAACGAGACGGGTATCGTAAATTTGGACAATGTCGCGGGACCAGGGACTCATTGGGTGGCGTATGCGAAGAGAGGGTGTCGAGCGATATATTTCGACAGCGTTGGGAATCTTCGACCACCTAGGGAATTGGTACAATATCTGAATAAAGACGTGGTGAAAATGGAGTACAATCGAACGGCTTATCAGAAGTACCATCAAAGCAACTGTGGACAACTATGTCTACGCTTTCTACAAACGATCGGCACCAAATTTAAGGATTGACTTCACACCACTCTGATTCAGTACTAGTCCAGCCGTACAGCTCGGAATATGTCGTTAGCATTCACTCTAACCGGCAAGAGTAACACCCTCGCTGTAAGCTATTTTCCACCCATAGATTTGAGCGATGATGATTACGAGCTTGGTCTAACAACCTTTGAAACTTACCATACAATACCGAACATCGATTCGAGCAACGATAAATTCTACTTCACCGTAAATTATGATATCAGCAATAGCGTCGACACCGCGCATGAATACCTTACGATTCCCCACGGCTCTTACGAACTAGACGCCATTGCCAAATATTTGAAGCAGCGATTACTCGAACGGTATCCTCAAAAAAATCTCGGTGGCACCGATGGCCGTGACAACGATGTGTATCCAATAGTGTTGCGTCCCAATAACAACACCATGAAAAGCGAGTTGTACTGCTCGTTCGCCGTAGATTTTACAAAGCCCAATAACATTGGATCGCTGCTGGGATTCTCGACGAATCGGGTACTAGAACCAGGGCGATGGCACGAATCGGACGATCCAATTAATATTATGAACGTGAACATTATTCGCGTAGAATGTAGCGTGACCGCTGGCGTGTACAACAATGGAAAGCATGTACATACGATACATGAATTTTCTCCGAGAGTTCCACCAGGATATAAGATATCGGAAACACCTGCGCAAATCATTTACCTTCCAATCACCGCACGGGTCACTACGGATCTGACGATAAGTGTTGTGGATCAAGACGGACGGTTGCTCGATTTTCGAGGTGAGGAGATTACCATCAGGCTGCACGTACGACGGCGACGACGATAATACGTATGGTGCGATCGAAAGAGATGCTTGTGTTGAACGACTCAAGGCACACGTGTCTTCCAAACGAAATTGTTTGTTTGCAGCAGCAACAACAACAACAACAACAACAACAGCTTTGATTACGCTAAAAAGAAGAGGCTCAGTGCTGCGAACATTGCTTTTTTGAAATCTTTGGGATTCCCTGTGCGCATTTAAGTTGGGAAAAATGGCTGATATTCTATGCATTGGAGGGAACCCGACGTTTGATGATCGCATCGTCAAGTTTGAGACTCACACATACAACCCATTCGTCAACACGACGTTTGGATACAGCGATGAGATAAGAATACCGATACAACAGCAGGATTTATACACATTACCGTGTGAAAGTTTCCTCTATGTGGAGGGGAAATTGAAAATAAATAAGCCAAATGATACATCAACGGTGATGTTGGGAAATAATTGCGTGGCGCTTAAAAACTATGTATCGCTCACATCTGACGAAGACAAAAATTTGGAGAATGCCGGATGGGGCTTGAAACGACGCAATGGGCTAATAGTAAAAAATCATTTCAATTTTTGCATCCCACTCAAATATTTGTTTGGATTTTGCGAGGACTACAAACGCATGATTATTAATGCGCGTCACGAATTGATTTTAATACGATCGCGCAACGACAACAATGCTCTGATAGGATCATCGATGTTGGAACCAGAAATTGAATTACTTAAACTGCAATGGCGGATGCCGTATGTGGCACTGAACGATATTAATAAGCTATCGTTGCTACGTACATTGGAAAGTGGACAAAACCTGAGCATTTGTTTTCAATCGTGGGATCTGTAAGAGTATCCTCTCTTACAGAGCACGACCAAGCATTCATGGGCCGTGAAAGCATCTGCACAGCTGGAGAAGCCGCGATGTGTGATCCTTGCTCTACAGACTGGTCGAAAGAATGTGATGAGCGAAGATGTTACTAAGTTCAACAACTGCAAATTGACCAATGTAAAACTTTTTCTCAACTCGGAATTTTACCCATATGATGATCTGAACTTGGACTTTGACAAGAATAAGCATGCCATCTTGTATCACATGTATACGCAATTCGGTAAATCGTATTATGGACATAGTTGCAACGAGGCATTATTCACCGTGTCTGAATTTTTACAATTTGGTCCCCTCGTGGTAATTGATTGCTCGCGACAAAATGAGTCGATTAAGAATGGCACAGTGGACGTGCGCATATAATTTGAGTGTAAAGAGAATGTGCCGGTAAATACTACGGCCTACTGTCTGATTTTACACGATCGGGTGGTTGAATACAATCCGCTGACAAACGTGGTGCGCAAAATGAATTAAATTACCACGCTACTTACCCGCCCTCTCCTATGCCAAATTCATCGTGAAAATCGAGATGCATTACGTGTAAGACTGCATTCTCTTGTCTGTCTTGGAAGCGTGTGGACCTCCAAATTGTACCGATAATGGTCGTACCAACATTCGTTGACCTGCAAGGGTTCATTGTCGATGGAAGATTTGTCGCGAAGAAAGTGGCTATCCTACGACAGGGGACAATTCTCTCGCACTATATTTTTGGGAGTCCGATGCCGCAATTTCTCCTTACGAAATCTGACAAATCAAGCCTTCGATGGTTGACGGCAAAACATCATGGACTACGGTGGGACGATGGAGACGTTCCGTACAGTATGGCTAAACAGCTAATTACGAATGCTGTAGCTGATGCGATCGACGAAGAAGATGACGCATCCCATATTGTATACGTTAAAGGGTTGCAGAAACGCGACTGGCTTACGGATTTCCTCGACGAAAATACCAGAGCGGACGTGGTTATTGAGACGCTGGACATTGACTATGAGGATATCAAATCTCTAAATAAGCTAAATGTAGTTAATACTCTACGATGTGGCAGACATGAAAAGCACTGTGCGTTGCAAAATGTATTTAAAATATTCAACTGGTGGTCTAAACATCAGAAAGAAATGCATAAATAAAATGTAATAAGTTTTTATTGTATATGAAAATGTTTTTTCTTCACCCTCCACAACCTAACCTCCTACATATGATGTACGCTAGGTCAAGATGATAGTTATAATTATTATGCAGAAGCGGTTACATTCAAATTCAGAGTGGGTACGATTCACGTTCAGAGTGGTACAATTCATGTTCAGTGTGGTACGATTCACGTTCAAAGCCGTTCAATACCCGTTCGATACCCGATCAAAGTCGTTCAATACCCGTTCGATTCACGTTCAGAGTAGTACGATTCACGTTCGATACCCGATCAAAGCCGTTCGATTCATGTTCAGAGTGGTATGGTCTAGCCGAATGATGTGTCCAAAGAAGAAGGGAAAGAAGATGCGTGTGAATAAGGAGAGGCTAATCAGCGAAGAAGATAAGTGCAAGGAGGTGGAAGGAGATGGTCAACGAAGAAGAATGTGGAAAACAGCAGTATCTTACTTTGCAAAGCTATGCACTTCTCGATTTCAAGATGTGAGTTTAGATGCAGCGAGACCAGTCGTCTTCAAAGCTTAACTGCTATCAGTCAATCTTAACTTTGGCAGTTTTTTAAACACTTTCTTCTGTGCGTTAATTGTTACTGTGAAAAAAAATTGGATTACAACGCATCGCACCCGAGAATGATCCAGAGGTATGTACATATAATTTTTTAACATTTATCGCGTTTAAACTTTCAAACCGAGTGAGATAAAATCAGACGGTCGTGTCAATGTTATATCTCGCGTTCCTATATTCTAGGGTTCGTCACAATCATCATCACCGCCACGATCCCTCGATTGGGGCGAGCCCGATTATCCATCACCACCGCGGCCGCAATCATCGCCATCTCCGCCTCCGCAGGTATATAATACAGTGCATTGGATATGATGTTTATTATGTTTATTCATGTCTTTGTGCCAGGACAAGCCGCTGGATCAGCGAATCCGGCGATCGGGGTCAGTCATCGGCCCCGTGATGGCTGCGCGACGGCGCCACTCATGGGTGCCGTACATGCAATTGGGGGCCCTGCGACGGCCGCGGACACCATCACCGCAATGGATTGATGCAAGTAGGCCACCAATTGTTTGTATGGCACCTCAGCGGATAACACCTCCGCAGCCATCACCATCGTCGTCGTCGTCGGCGAAACCACCATGGTGGCCACCTGCAACGCCATCACCGCCACCGTCGTCGTCGTCTTCGACATCATGGTTATCATCATCGTCGATGATGTCGAGGGAACTATCACCCCTCGAGTGATTTGGGGGTCTGTTGACACCCCCACCATCACCACAATTCGCTCCACGCAGGGGCTTTTTGATGCTACCACCGCTGCGTCCCCCCTGGTGGATCGACATGTTAGTGACACCCCTACCGTCATCACCCGAGAGGTCGCTGACTCCACCACCGACACCATGATCACCGCCCGATTAGGTTCTAATTAATATTTTCTCTTTATCACCATATTAGAATGTAACAATATATATCATAAACTTATTTCAGTGTACTACTTTATTTATCTTTCTCTCCTCTCCTCGTCACTTAATTTTAATATATTTAAAATATTATTAAAAATCTCTGGGGTGGATCGATCGAAAAAATTTCTGGGGTGGATCTCTGATGGTGGGTCGACGTTTATTTATCCTTCCCTCCTCTCTATTTGGGGGAAAAATTGGGGGGGGGGGGGAATTTCTGGGGTGGATCTCCGATGGTGGGTCGATGTGGAGAGGTCTCCGCGGCGGCAAGGCCTGGACTGATCCCCTCCATCATCGCGGCTTCCCCCACTACGCGGCTCGTGCGCGCGCAAAGAGTCTTCCTCTCCCCGCTCCCCCCGCGCCTAAAGTTCTCCGCGCCCCACTCCCCCGCGCACCTTCACTTCCCCCCGCCCCCGCGCTCCCCTCAGAGGACCTGGGTTAGAATCCCCTTATACTTACTACTTTTGGATTTTGAAATTAGCGGCCGTATTCCCACAACTTGAATATGTATACACTCGTGAGCGCGCAGTTGCTGACACGTCCGATCGCGACAATGGTTCACTTCAGACTCACAACATATTTGTATATATGAATTTGAACCATGGAGCATACGAAAAAAGGAGCTCCGGTCGTCCGCTTCGTTTTGTGCGGGCGAGTCTTCTTTACCCCCGCTTAACGCGAAACGTAATGAAGAAAGAAAGGTTTCGATAATTAGCAATATCGATCGATATTTACTAAAACGTGCGCTTTGATCGTCGTCGTCGGGCGAGATCTTCTTTACTCTCGCTTAACGCGAAACGTAATGAAGAAAGATTTCTATAATTAGTTGTATCGAACGATATTTACTAAAACGTGCGCTTTGATCGTCGAATGTTTACCTTGCATCTGGGCAAGCTTCAACTTCTTTTTGTTCTTCGTACGACGCTACGACGCACAAGATGTCTTCGCATAATAAAAATAAATATACTCATAGCAGAGTTAAGCCGGGAATCCCCCGGAAAGCTAAGCTATGCTATGTGATGCTATGTTTTAACTTAGCTTTTGATGGAAACGGTTCCATAAGAATTTATTGCATAGCATCGCATAGCATTTTGGATGGATTTTTGTGGATTTTTAATTCGCCACTTTTATTCGTGGGAATTTATTTAATGTCACGAATAAAACTAACGAATGTGCATGTAACCTGCAACATTTTGAAAGTCTTTGGTATGCACTTTGCCTATGTCACTTAGCTTTTTGGCTAATTAATGTTTTATTCATTTTTGCAGAAAACAGAGTACGCCTCAAAGGAGGACGCTTCAAAGAAGGAAATCCAAGACGAGAACGCCCTTCTGTTTGGTAAGTTTTATTAACGATTAACGATAAACTTACAGAAAAATTTAATTAAATAATATTAATCAAATTAATTTTTCCAGGATCTAATGATGATAATGATGTTACGTCCTGAAGGGACAGTTGTGAACCACCCCAAGCGGTTAGAGTGATCCACGGGGTTCGCTGCTGCGTCAAGGTGCTAAAGCACGCCTTGACTATACTCGCGGGGGAAGAGGAAGGTGAAGAGGAGTCAAATTAATGGTTACTCGGGATTTAAGGGAGAAACAACAAAGTAAAATTTATTCTATATCGAAAAATCAAAGTAATTATGAGACATACCCTAGGGACGGCGCTCCGTCCCTGTGATCGCAGCGAGCTCGGGTTTCGGCACGCTTGCCGCTTTTCGCCTCGTACGCTTTGTAGGTCGCTCAACCTAGCGCAGGTCGTGGTCGCTCGCTGTGCTCTCGGGTAGCACACGGAAGTCGGCGCAATCGGAGTCCGTCGATGGTCGCTCTATCTCGTTCCGGCGCACGTCTTCGCGGGGTCAACGGCGGTTCGTATCTTGCTCGAGGGCTCTCCCGGCTAGGCCGTTCGCGGTATGTTGGAAGGAGATACCCAGGGCTGATCTCGACCGTCCGGACGGTTTTCGCGGTTACTACGTGGAGGCGAGGTCGCGAGATCTAGACGGCCCGCTGGCTCGTCGCTACTTCCTGTCTCGAGCTTTGGAACTAGAATGAATCTTTTGCGGTTCGCGATCGCGGAACGAACCTCGGACGATCCCCACGAATGGGGGAAACTGCCCCGTCGGCAGCTGCCGCTTGCTACACTAATTCTCCTAATATTGCGAAATCGGGGCCCGGGCCGAGCGCGGTCGTTGTCCCTAACGCTGTTGCCGCGGGCTCAGCACAACGCGATTGCTACACGCGAGGCGATTCCGCTGAATCGCCTTTGCGAAATAAAACGGCGCGAGGACAGCTAGCACGGGATGGACCTGAAGGGCCCATGTAACAATGATGACGATGTATTCATGGCGGGTCAACAAACAACACCGACCCCGAGGGCGACTCAATCCCCCCCCCCCCCCCCCAACACCGACCCTGAAGGCGGCTCAACCCCCACCAACACCGGCCCAGGGGGCAACTCAACCACCAGCGGGGCAACGCCGGTGGGCTACGTGTAAGTGTTTATATAAAAAAAAGAAAATCAATGATTTCTGTGATTTATTTATTTTCTTTTTTATTTAGTTCATTTAATTTATCATTTTAGATAGAGGCACCAGGGCAGGACGATCAAGACGGCAGGATAATTTTATGAATTTCCTGGGGGAAGATGAGAGGGCGGGGGAGGAGGGGGAGGGGGGACAGGAGTATAAAAAAGCATTTAATTAAAAAATAAAGTTTTATTATTTCATACATGAAAATGTGGTTATTTCATTTGCTCGTGCAGCAGGGTTCCTTTCTCTTTTAGCTAATGAAATAATTCTCTTCGTCTGCATCGTTAACTGAAAAATAGGACACCTTTACTAATTATTTATAAAATAAATTATCACGCGTACTCATATGTCAAGATCATTGAATGAATAATTGCATATGCAAAACCGTACCTGTTAATTTGTGCGTACATAGTCTGACGTAGATCACAATGCATCATCTTCTGCTTTGATTATCTGTAAATATATATAAAATATTGGGGCTATAGCATTAATAAAGTGAGGCTGCATTTCAGGAGGTTTTAGCGACACGTAAAACACATTGTATAAATGAAAGATTTATATTGTCAGAAGTACAATAGGTAACGCACGTTAAAAGAAGCAGTTACAGCGCGTAAGAGAGACTCAAGTGTTTTTAGAGCCCTTAGTACAGGCAACCTCTATAAAAGTTGTAAGGTTGGCAGTAGATTTACCGCGAAGGATTGAAAATTCCTACATAAAATCCACATTTCAGTTATTTTAGTTACAACTTAACGTAGAACTTATTATTTATAGAAATAGAGTTGCCTTTTGCTATAGTGAGTGTAGAGACTACATAAAATGTGTCCGAAGCAGGTGAGAGCGTATGGCAGAAAGTCTTTGAACGAAATATTCTTCAGTGGCGAAGAATTAATCACGTTCTTTAATAAATAGAGATGGGACGCTCGGAAAATCGACTATGGGTTCGACACGTGTTGAAATAAAAGAGTATATTTCATTCCGATCAACAGAATCGGATAAAATCCACAAAAGCAAAGTTTCGCGTGATCACACTAGGAAACGATCTCACAATGTAGATATCGGCTCGAAGCCCGAGGCCGAAAATAGTACTTGCGTGAATTATACGTGTTTACACTCGCAAAGCGCGAACAAGAAGAGAGCGCGGAAGCGGAAACCTCGCGGATCGCCGGTAAGGATCGGTACCCCTCGCTCCGCCGCGCCCGCGGCCCGAGCTACTCGGTCCACCCGAACCACGGGAACGACGTAAGCGACCGGGCCGATCACGATTGGCTGCACTAGCGCGCCATATACAAAACTCTTATGTACTATATACACCTTATAGCCTAACACGCAATGTAGAACATATGTACAATAAGAATGGAACGAAATAAACAATAATATAATAAGGAAGGTAATTAAGTTCTTTTCCGCGATCGCGAACAGTCTTGTTGCAGGAAATTTAAATGCTAATGGTAATAATTCAGCGAAAATGAACGAGGAGATCTAAAATTTTTAACGCACAATTTATTGGTGTTGGTGTGGCTTCCCCCTTTAATGATAGAGCTCACCTCAATTTTGTTATCCTTACCACTCTGAATGATGGAAGCAGCCCACCACCTTCCCGTGGTTTCCATCGAGCAATGACAATTTTTTAACAAATAATCAACGATAGGACAAGTTGATACATTGAAATCTGATTAGTATAAAAAGAAGTCATTGGCCAAGAGTGGGTTAGTAAAGTACTTCTGCAGGTATAAATTGCAGCATTCAGACGAGTACGGGATCCACCGATATTGTTTTTAGACCTCATTGAAGTAATATAGCATGGTAGCGGTACGGTAGACGACCGTAATAGCGGAGTGTCCGCACGACGCCCGGTCCGCTTACCTGATTCGGCACGCACCGCCGTATTTACCACTCCACTGCGACGTTAATAGGAGCCGCACCATCCTGGACGTAGGCTTACATTGAAGAAAAAACTTCAAGGAATACAGTAGTATTTTTTTCGGATTTTTAAAATCGCGAGCTCGAGCCCGAATTTGAAAAATAAAATTTGTTTATAATTTTCAATGTTGCAAAATTAATTTTTCGATATGGAAAAAATTTATTCAGAAAGGTCGATCTTTTCCACTTTAAAATGCCGTAAGAAACAACTAAATCCGACAAATAGTTTCCGAGATAAAAATTCAAAAGCACAACCCATTTTCACGAAAATAGGCAAAAATCGCAAAATTCAAGGCCCTGCATCTTTTAAACAAACTCGATATCGACAAAATGATGCCTTAAACCCTCCCTAATTCCACGAGGACTACAACATATTGAAGTTTAAAAAAAATCCGAGACATCGAGGGACAAAAGTGTTCGATTTGGCGTGGAATGACCCAATCGGAGATGATCACCTGACAATTTTATACCTTGGGGGAAGCTTTCACCCCCTAAACAAGCAAACAGACCTAAATAAAAAGATTCCTGTTTCTTATTTCTCGGTCCTCTAAAACATACCCAAAAATCAGAGCCATCGTAGACAAACACCTGAAATTCATATAACTTTGAGGGGTGGTTTCACCCCCTAAACATGCAAACGGGCTAAAATAAAAAAACACGTGTATCTTATTTTTCGGTTCTCTAAAGCATATCTAAAAACCAGAACAATCGGAGGCGAAAACCTGAGAACCTTTGAGGAGTGGTTTCATCCCCTAAACATGTAAACAGGCTAAAATAAAAAAACACGTGTATTTTATTTTTCGGTCCTCTAAAACGTGTCCAAAAACCAAAACAATTGGAGGCGTAGTTGTGAGTACACGGACGTTGTCGCCGGAAGATATGCGACATACTTTCGTTTTCATTCAATCAGAAACACTTCCAAACTGAATTTGAACCTGACAAGTACGTAGCATTATGCAAAAATGTCCGCTGGAAGAATACATAGGGGTGCTGGGTACAATACATCACGATAAAACGTTTTTCTCTGCCAAAAACTGACCTCCGTGCACTTCGTGCACACGCGCGAGTACCGGAAGGTTAAGGACATGATACGAAGATTCGGAAAATACCTTGAAAGGAAAGGGTTGCAACTGAACGCAGAGAAATCTAAGGTACTGATTTTCCATAAAGAAAGAGTAAAGAAGAAGAGAGGAGAATTGGGCTGGCAGGAGCATAGTCTGGAAGACGTAAAGGAGTTCAAATACTTAGCGTATAATTTTCAGAAAAACGGGGGCAGAGAGGTGCATATAAGGGATGTCATAAAGAAAGCTAGAATAGCAATGGCGCAGATATGGGGAATAGGAGAAAGAATGTTCAAGAACAATTTTGAGAGAAGAATGAGAATATTCAGAAGAATAGTGAAAAGTATCTTGCTGTACGCGTCAGAAATTTAGGGTTGGATGTGAGGGGTGAAAAGGAATAACTTATTAGTTAATAACACACCACACTTCTTTTTATTTACGAGAAGGTGATACTCGGCGTACTCGTACAACGTACTTCTAGTTAACACTAAAGTACGACTAAAGAATTTCGACGGTAATATACACTGCGCGTGACGTAGCCTCTACAGGCAGTTCCAAGTGAGTGAGGGCGAGCGGCACCTCAGGAGGGCTATTTATACAACCCTCTCAGAGGGACACGTCACCCAAGCGACGCCGAAAACGCGCGGCAAATTTTGGCGGGAACAGCGCGTCGTCAAGCCGAAAATCCGGTAACTGGGCAAGTCCGGCTGCCAGCTACGCAGCGTTGGCCATCGCCTGACTCACCCAGCAACACGGGGGAAAACCCGAGCCTCCGAGCTTCCGAGCCTCCGACGCATAACGGTCAAATCGGCCGTTCCAACAATGAACGAACGCGCTATCGTCGAAGCCGCTACAGATGGAAGCAGAAAAGGTAGAGAAGATACAGGAGAAATACATAAGGTGGACTTTAGGTCTGAACTTCAATACACCAGCATATCTAATTTTGGAGGAAACAAAAGCAGACAAAGTAAGGATAGAAGCGAAAATGATGGTGAAAAGAGCAATAAAATATGAGGAGAAATCGAAACGGCTGGACAAGAATAAAATAGTACAAAAATGCTGGAGGGAAATAGACGCGAAGCAAGCAGAGAAACAGTCGAAGTGAGAGGAAATGAGAGATGCATACTACAGGCAGAAAATGATGGATAGCCAAGAAATGGAAATAGAAAGAAGGCGAGAAAGAGAGTTCGCTGAGGAACGAGCGCAAAGGGACAGGATAGAGCAGGTTTAATGGCACTACGACAGAATACAAGGAGGCAGATACAACACACATTACACAGAAATCAGGGATGACCAGAGAGCAAATGACCTAAATGGAAACTACAGAGGCAGAGACCAAAGCATGATTGCTAGGTTCAGATGTGGAAACGAAGAGCGGGGAAGCAAGTACTGGAACGAGGAAAAAGACGCAGACTATGCAATGGAGCTAGAGACACGCTGGGCACATGCTACAAGACTGTAAGGAGCTGAAAAGAGAAAATTCAACGACCAGAGCGAGTCTGAAGGCAGAAGCAGAAGGAGCGGAGTGGATGCAAATGGTTCTGGAAAAAAGGAGAAGAAAAGAAGATCAAGATGAAGGAAGAAATCAAATCGAAAGCGCATCATTGAGTTAACAGTCCCAGAAACACTTACACACATAACACATGTAACCCCATCTTGTGGCCGAAAGGCAAAAAATAAACTTATTTACTACTGTATAAATTAGTATAGGTAAGTTATTTAATATTGCTATCACTTCTAGTTTAAGGGAAGAGGTCACTGAAATTTTGAAATCCGAAAATATTTGAGACATGCGGAATTTCTCTTAAGAGATGGAAGTAGATTTGAAGTAAAGCCCTTATGCCAGTCGGGACACAGTTTTAATCACTGCATTTCATAGAATTTACATTACGTTACAAAAATCAAGCACAACTTCAAAAATCTTCTTGCGCAAAGTGTATGATGCTACAGCCTCCAGGTTTTACAGCGAAGAAGGGTCCATAGTAAAGTAAAAAATTGTGTATCGAGAAGTTTCTACGTCTCATACTTTTTAAGCTAAAAATGATTGAATTTATTAAATGTTAAAAATGCAAAATTTCATCAAAATTTTGAGAAAAAGCAAGCGCAGCGCAAAGAGTTTTGCAGATTTCTTCATGCCGATACACAATCTCTTTGGTTTCATGTCATTCTTGAAGCACGCCAAGCTGTAAAAGAATCGGACCAACAGTTTTGCGCAAGGAACATTAAGTATATTAAAAAAGTAAGTTTTGAGATAATTGCATTTTAAGTCTAAAGAGTAAAGTCCAGACCACTTCCCTTTTTGTACAGTCTAAAATCCATTTGGTTCATACACATCCTGATCAATCTTGCGTCTTTTCCTATCAGCAGCAATTTTCTTTGTGTTTTGTTTCTTCTTAAAGCGCTTTCTTGTAGTGGATTGCTGTTGTGTACTGCAGGTTTCTTTTCTGTTGTCTCTGTCTCCAGCTATATTTATAGCTGTTTCAGATACAACTTTCCCAACTGTTTGTTTCCTCACTGTCAATGAGCGTACACAACCCATATTAAATTCTGAAACAACGCGTGCCACAGCTACTTCAAGTCTTGCCTGCGATACAAATGTTGTCTTCGGGCAGGATCTCCATACTTTTGCATGGAGAGCTTAATTTGCATTTTGAGTGCCTCCCTTACAGCACCTTGCCATCAAATTTTCATTTGACAGTCTTTCGTATCGGGGTTTCACTTTGGTGGCCGCATCTTCAGACAGCTTGAGGGACATGTGTGTGTGGCTCATTGGTTTTAGTCTAATACTTTTTGCTCGATTGTAAAAGTACCATGATTGCTTGCCCTTCGGACATCTGGCATGGTTAGGTTTGCTGTCTATAGAGCTACAGTGATCTAAAGTAGCCATCACACAGTGGGGTATTTGGCCCGAAAACCCGGACATAAATCGATTTAAAAAATTTTGCGTAAACCGCAAAATTTTTGGTTTTCCAGGCAGTTCAATATCTGAGGAACAATGTATGAATACTGTTGCGAGCACCGGGTATAGGCCCGTGCATAGCCTGTTGGTGCTCGCGGCGGCTGACAGAAGAGGATCGACCCCCTTCGAGAAGACTGTCAGGAAGACGCCAAAAATTGTATTGTACCGAACGCCATAGCGCTCGGACGTGTATTGCTCTGTACCTTCAAATATAGTCGTGTCGAGATACTCGTCTACCATCCTATATTTCCGTTGCGTCGGGGTGGCCGGTGATGAAATCACCCCGGCGCAACAATACTGTTTTTTTCATTTGTGCACTCATGAAGCAGCAGGCTTCGTCAAAAGTTAAGAGATTTTATAGCTCGCGATTCTTTCTTAACCGTCCTTTGCAACATCGTTGGCTTATTAAAATTTTCTACAAATTGTAAAGAAATGTTGTGAATTCTTGCAGTATGGAAGCTTTTCAGGTAGGTATATACTAAATTGTCCCAAAAGTTTTATTTTGTATCATATATATTTGTAGAGTTATTAACATTTGAAGGTAATCGAGAATTCAGTAAATTTTCTTTACGATTATAAGATTTCATTAACGATTTTGTTATACTGTTAAGCCGTGTTAACTGCTTTTGGTGGTGCCATTACATTTGATAAAGGTTTGTGATGACAATCCAAAAACGACCGGTTCCGGTTTTGTCCGTTTCAAGTTTTATAGCTAATTTAGATAGAAATGACAACCGAGAACTGCTGCGGTTTACCGTACGCCGCGCCTGTACGTTCGCGCTCGCCAGGCCTCCGTGAGGTGGTGATACGAAACCCTTCGAAGGAATTGTTTAGATTATAGACAAAAGATGTTTAAGCTATTCTGTAGATAAGCCTTTGAATAAATCCTCTACATTCTGTCTGCATTCAGTTGAATCAGTGCCATCAGGAACTGCACAGCGAGACATTTGAAGTAATTTTTACATACTTACGTTATATTTTAGTTCTTTTTTCATTTTATTCAGGTTAAGTTTCGTTTTGTATTGTTTATATTTAGTGTGTATTACATATATTTAGTGCGTATTATATATATTTATCGTGTGTTTTTTAAGTTCAATAGTTAAGTGCCATTTGGATTTTAATTTTATATTTCATCTCATTTTACTAATACTCGGTAAGTACGCTTAAACATTTGTCACATGAGCCACAAAAATAGTGATATTAATAAGAAATTGGAGTACCTAGAGCAATTTTTGCTAAATCGGCAAAATTACACCGAAGAAGAACGTTGCGCGTTGAAACGTAAACTCTTTGAACATTAAAGTTTTTAGTATGTTATTAACTTTACTATAACTAAGGTTCGTTGATGACATTCAATTATATATATTATATCATATACATATCCATACCGTACACAAAACGTTTAAAAAATGGAAGTTTTTTTAAATGGTTGTATCTTTGTTAAAAAACGTCATTTTTTAATGAGGTTCGGCTTATCGTAAAGGCAAAGGATCTTACTTTCCAATAGTATACATAAAAATTACACAAAAAATTATTTGCATTCCGTAGCACTTGCCAAACATCAAGAAACTTTTACAGTTTGGCACATTCCTCTTTAAGGGCGGATTTTACACCCTGGATACCGATTTCGATAAAATTGATATAATGATTCGAAAAGTAGAAAGTGTAAACTAAAAAATCGTTTTTGTTTCATCAACTTTGGATGAATTTTACCAAAGTTATGAGAGTTTGAAGATTTTAAAATAGCCATGTCCGGGTTTTCGGACCAAATACCCCACTGTGGTGCGGCTGTACACAGGCCATGCAAAAGTATGTTAGTAAACAAGGCAACAGCTCTCGCTTTCGCGAACCGGAATCAGCTGTTGCAGCAGTTTGTTTCGATTTTTAGTGCCTTCGTAACCACTGGGTAAACACAAATAATTCGAAGCGTGATTTAAAGCAAAGCGGTTTATCAATTTGGCTGAAGCATGTTTATTAGGGTGGTCCTTATTTTTCAACTTCCGATTTTTTTTGGTCTTACCCTCCTAAAATATGAGGTTTGGTGAGAAAATGATATGTGTAAAATTTCAAAGTGATTGGACAACGGGAACCCGTGCCGCATTTGAGTTGAAAGTTTTGAAAATATCGTGATTTCTCGTCAATTTCGGATATAATTGTGTTCGTCTATTTTGGAAGTATCAGTGAATACTTTGTAATAAAAGTACAGTTTATTAGATGTACAATAATAATATGTATTCGTTACTTCGAAAAATATTCACGAAATCTTTGAGTTTTAGCTTTTAAAATTAGTATACAACGCTAAGTATAAGCCAGAATAGGCGATTTGGGGTCTTAATTGCACTGTTCAACACGAATTTGAATCTGCAATATGCACTCCGAGATCCTAGTACAGTTTTCCGCCCCAAACACGAATCCGTAAATAAAAGTGTTCTATCACCCTCAGTTTTTGGAAAACATGCATTTTTGTAAAAAGCGCACGATTTTGGGCAAGAATGAGGTATTACGTGAAAACCAAGAATGCTAGAAAGTTCAATTTACTCTCAAAAGACAGAGGAGAGTTTCCCGAATATATCGGTGTATACAATTATCAAATTTGATGGTTTTATACGGTTGTAATCGACCGTCAAAGTTTAAAAAAGTGCCGATGTGCATAATTTCTACGCAATACTTTTGCATTTTTACGAAAAGTTGTTAATTTAGCACGAATTCGCTCAAAAGTATCGGATTCTGTAGACATTTCTGATGAAGAAACCATTCACGAAAAATGTCGGAACGGTTTTAAATTCGGATTGTTTGAGAAAATACCCAGCAGGAACGCGTGCACGGTGTTTTTCCGCTTGGCGGCAGTGGCGACCGTTGCTCGTCTGACGTGTCTCGCCAGGGTCGTGGCTTCGCGCAATCGACACGGTGCCCCGTAGAACGGTCCTTAGCTATAGGAGTCAAAATTTGTTTTGAATTTTTTTTGGCCTTCGACTACTTTCGAAGTATCAATGAATATTGTTTAATAAAAATACAATTTCTTACATGTATAATAGTAACATTTGTACATTACTTCCAAAAATATAGACGAATATACAATATTTTTTATTTATTAAAATTGTATTATTCACTAATTTCTTATAATTATGTAAGTATTTATATACAACAAAATATTATTACAATTTAACTTAGATATAGGTATAAATATAATTAAAATAATGCATAGGTGTTAGTATTTCTCTTTTATCAAGCTAAATTTCTTTGTATCGGGGTAGAATTGTCGATATTCTTCCAAAACTTGTAAAATGTATTGTTTGTTGTCTTCATTTGTTGTTAATATGTCATTGTAGTCTGACATCAGTTTTACGCCTCGCTCCGCAGTGTCATTCACAATTTTCAAATTCCGTACAATTTCTAAACCCGCTTTATAATCTTCGTCGTTTTCCCAGGTTTCCGGATCTAGTTGCAAAAAATTTGTCGATATATTAAATCTTGTAAAAAAATTTTTGCTTTCTCCTGAAATAAATTTTACCACGCTGGCATTAACATAATTTTTTATGTCAATATTTTTTATAACAATTTTTTAAAGAAATTTTTGTATCGATTTCATCTAACTTTGTAACCATACGCCTTTTTACATCCAAAGATAAATCTGCACCAAAAAAAGATAGAGCTGCACATTCTGGCGTCAAATACCATAAATGGCCACTAAATTTACGTAATCCAATTTGGCTTATCTTTTTGTCAACTGCTTCGTATGCATAAAGCTGTTGCACAAATCTTAAGTCCTGATGCGGAGCTTTTTCAGGAATTGGAGCACTAAACCATGCTTCAATGTATAAACTAGTTAAAAATATACATATATCCTTAATTCCTACCATTTCTTCGGAACTTAATGCAAATTCTTCGCGGAATAAATATATCTTTAATATATATATGGCTTTAGCTATCCATCCGGCATGGTGGAAAGCTCCAGGAACATGAAAACGATTTCCTTTGGCACAAGTTCCACCAAGAAAAATAATCATTAATTCGAGGAATTCCACATAATCACCTCTTGGTTGCTTTTGCTGTATAGTATTGAAGCAGAAGTTCAATTTTAATTCTATGTCTTGGAGCTTTCCACTAATATAATCATATTCTATACCTGACCGAAAATTTGATTGTTTAATGGTCGGCCAAGCTTTTTGAAATTTCTTAAATAACGGTATTTCAGGAGCTGAAGATTTCGATATTTTTTCTTCGAATACACATTTTAAAACTAATTCGTACATATGGTGACGACACGGAAAGTACAATAAATCCCGCCCGACCATTTGCTCTAAAATAACGCAAGCACCTTTTAATCGTCCCATATTTGTAGCAGTTGTATCGCAGCAAATCGCTTGTACCGAATCTGTTAGTTGCCAATTTTCTAGCATTTCGAATATGGCTAATAGGGTGGAGTGAAAAAAACTTTTTTTTGATAATCAAATTCTAATAGTGCGGAAAAGTTGTCTACTTGGCCCAATAAAACGTGTAAAAAATTTCAGGTCGATCGGATAATTTCTTCTGTGTGCACCAAAGGCCTTAACTTTCAAAATTTTAGTACAAAACTGAAGAAAGTTGAACTTTCTTCAGCTGGTGGATTCTACCTATTTTTTTTTACCCAGGACTATATTTGCTGCGTAAATGATGCAAAGAAACATCCGTGGCTGGTTTCGGAACGATAGGATTGGCCTGTCGGCACTGTAAACTATCAAAAAATACAGCCGTTCGCTATACTTTCTAAAAGTCGTCTGAGTGGTCGTAGACTACAGTGACTGCCTGGGTTGAGTACTACTCCCACCTTCACACATTCCCCCCACCATCCTCTCACGCGCCTGCCTCTGCGGCACGGTGAAATTACAGTACTACTTGCCGCGCCTTGTCAACAGACAAGGTTGATCTTGCGTCGATAGACCCCAGAGCTTAGCGCTGTCCGAGCGTTGTTCACACGCCCTTAAGTATGGCCCAATCAAAATTCTCTCTTCGCCAGACTTTTGTCTGTCCCCTTTTTGGCAATCCAAAAGATTTAGGGCTCACTCAACTCCCCACGTATGAGGACGTACTCAGATGCTGTGCTCATGAGAGACGTAGTTTGGGTATTGATTCGGGTGGAAACAGAGAACCGTCCTTTTCAATTATTGTTGAGAGGGTAGCGAACAAGGTTATCAGTCTTTATGGAAAGGCATCTATTCCTTCTGTTTCGTATACACGCGTCGTACAACTAATCACAGAGTACCATAAAAAATACAGAAAGGTCATAAAGTACACTTACAAGGCCGGCAAAAGCTCAGCCTTACAGAAAAAAATTGATTGTTTCAAAGCAACTGCCAACTATTTATTTGACATTGCCGCTTGCAAATGCCGTCATTTCCAGTCCTGTTCTTGTCCGAAGGATCGAAAGGTTCCTCAGAAGGAACAATCTTTTCTTCTTGACCAGCGAGGGGACCGAGTCGGTCGCATCGGAGGCGTTGACATTCCTGAAACAATAAAGCTTATAAACAGAGCTAACCGTCATAAGAAAATACAAAATATATATGCGGGGGTACCTACGTCAGAAGATGAACCTTGCTCTTCCACTAGTCGACAACCTTTACTATGTTTATCTGAATCTGAAATTTCAGAAAGCGAATCGAGTGATTTTGACGACCCTTACTTAGCACCATCAAAGCCTTCTCAAATGAGAGTGAATTTGAAAGAGACGGCACTTACTAGTCAAAGGTATGGTGTCAGTGATAGAGCGACAGCGATGATAGCTACTTCAGTGCTTAAAGATGTTGGTCTAGTATCTCCAGATGCCTCCGAACTATTTACAGATCGAAGTAAAATAAGGCGGGAAAAGTATAAGATTCGGGAACAGGTGAAATTACAAGCGCAACAACATGCTACCCCACCTAGAGGACTGTACTTTGATGGTCGAAGAGACGACACACTCATTCAGGTCAAACAAGGAGCAAAGCTTTATCGACGCACTGTAAAAGAGGAGCACATTTCAATAATATCCGAACCTGGATCAAGGTACTTAGGACACGTAGTACCGAAATCAGGGAGTGCACGGGATATTTGCGATAGCATTTACGAATTGGTCTTGAAGGAAACAGATTTAAACGAGCTTGTAGTCGTAGGGTGTGATGGCACTGTTGTGAATACGGGAGCAAGAGGTGGTGTTATTAGGTGCCTTGAAAACAAGCTTGGTCGATCGCTTCATTGGATAATATGCCTTCTTCACTTTAACGAGCTTCCATTTCGGAGTTTCTTCGAGTTTATTGATGGAGGCACATCTGGGCCAAAGTCATTTGCTGGGCGTATAGGTGTTCGACTTAAAAACGTTGAAAGCTTCCCAGTTGTTTCCTATAATACCATTCAATGCTCCTTACCTGATGTGGGACCTGTAGATCTGAGTAAGGACCAGAAGTACTTGCTGGACATTTCTAAGGCAATTCAATCCGGTAGTTGCCCGCCTCACCTCAGCTGTCGTAACCCAGGTATCCTTAACCACGCTCGCTGGCTGACCTGTGCAAATAGAATACTACGTTTATACATATCCACTGAAAAACCAACGATAGAGCTGAAAGATATTGTCACGTACATACTTAAGGTTTATGTCCCGATGTGGTTTGCGATAAGATGCAACAGCTCTATTAAAGACGGGCCGAAGCACCTTTTCAATACCATTCAACAGTCACGGTACTTACCAAAAAAGTACTTACGCGTGGTTGATGCCACAATTGCCCGTAATGCTTTCTTCGCATTCCCGGAAAATGTTCTCATCTCCATGATGACGGATGAAAGGCGTGAAGTCCGTCTAGATGCGTTACGTAAAATTTTGCAAGCCCGAGAATTAGATGGAAGTGATGAACAAGTACTACCTCGTACAGTTCCGGAAATCAACTTCTCCGCAGACGACTATTATAAAATAATCGATTGGTCCTCTGTCCGAATCACGTCACCTCCAATTTTGAACAAAGTAACTAATCAGGAGCTATCAGAAAAATTGTCGAGCAACAGCTTGTTTCTAGACTGGGAATTTCTTAAGTATCCCTGCCACACCACTGCAGTCGAACGCATGGTGAAACTCGTGACCGAAGCATCCTGTCAAGTGTGCGGTAGCGATGCAAGGGATGGTTTCATTCGGTGTACATTGTTATCCCGCCAGTCAATGCCAAAATTTGAAACGAAGAATCAGTTCTCGTTATAAAGTTTGCACACCAATAACAGCTATAACAAGCGCAGTTTCTCATTCCGACAAATAAAAATATGAAAAAACATTATAAAAAGCAATAAAATTATTTAAAAAAAAAAAATATAAAATACAAAAAACAACACAAAAATAAGGAGCCCGTCGTACAGCTACCTCCACGTGGTGGGTTCTGGGTCGTATTTTCCGTTAGGAAAGTGAGCGAAGAGCTGTATTTTTTTATAGTTTACAGTGCCGACAGGCCATTCCTATCGTTCCGAAACCAGCCACGGATGTTTCTTTGCATCATTTACGCAGCAAATATAGTCCTGGGTAAAAAAAACGGTAGAATCCACCAGCTGAAGAAAGTTCAACTTTCTTAAGTTTTGTACTAAAATTTTGAAAGTTAAGGCCTTTGGTGCACACAGAAGAAATTATCCGATCGAGCTGAAATTTTTTACACGTTTTATTGGGCCAAGTAGACAACTTTTCCGCACTATTAGAATTTGATTATCGAAAAAAAGTTTTTTTCACTCCACCCTAATGGCTAACGCTTGTTCTTTACCAGTAGATTCTACTATCGCAGGAACCCCCAAGAGTTTTTCTTTTTGTTGATATGTAATAACTATAGGCAATCTCTCTACCCGTCCTTTGCCAGATAAGCATGGTAGCATTTTCCCATCCCAATGAACGGTTATAATTTTAGGTAAATTTTCTTGAAATACTTCCAGCAATTTCACGGTGCGTTCTGCGCGAAGATGATGGCGGATACGCCGAATTGAAGATCGGTTAATGATCAAATCGGTTAATCTATGTCCTAATGATTCGGCAGTAGCAATGATGATGCGAACTGCATTGCAATCACTCACTTTGCAGTTGTCCAATGTTGCGATGTTAGCAAAAGTTTGGAGCAACGCACGTGGCAGGATGGGACACTCGCGAACTGGTTTAAACTTAGCTTAAAGACTTTAATGGTAACGGCTATGTTAAATTTACAATATTTACAGTTTGTACAATAAAGATCCGTTATGCGCGTTATAAGGTTTGATTTACAGTTCTAAGACACTTAACAGCACTAATTCCTACGCTGTAGGCAATTTCTATTTAAGCGGCGATAAAGCACGTGGATTCGGCGCGAATCCAGTAAAAGCGAAGCAATTCAAGCGAACATTAGCAAGCGGAAGCGATTTCAAAGCGTGTTACCTGGTGGACGGCTCGTCGACAAGTAGATCGAGGAAATCTCGGGCGATTTCCTCGAATCCGCTTGCTCTCCCCCTTCCATCGATCGCCGATCCATCACGCCTGAGTGATCTAGATCTCGGGAGATGGCGCGATAAGTGCGATTTCTCGAACATGCGACGAGTTTCATATTAATAACATCCTGTTTCCCCCTTTGCTTCTTTGGGTTACTTGGACCCGGTTCATTAAGAAAATCAGGCTCCTCTGTAATAGAACCTGTGAATGCAAAAGATTCTGGTTCATCACTAGATGAAGTTGATTCAAATTGTGCTAATTCTGCAATACAAGAAAAAAAAGTTACCTCAAGTCTAGAAATACGTTAAAACAAATTAAAAATTAGAAATACATATATGTATATCAAATTTAAATATATATACCTTCTACTTCCGCCATCACTTCAAATCGTTGTTTGCGTATCTCATCTTCTTCTTGTCGAATTGTTTTCCGCTGTTCCTTTTCTGTTAAATTTCTATCTACTCCAATCATTGATCCTGGTCTCCCCTTTTGTCTTTGATTTAATAGAAAATGTTTGTCACTTTCTATATGCATCATTGTTAATGCATCACTATGTGCGATATCAAAAAGATCGTCTAGTGAGTCAAGAAATTCCTTTTCTTTGCTTTCTTGTAGTTCACTTCGGCGCTTTTCGGACCGTTGCAATAGTCGCACACTTTCATACAACGCTATTAGTTTTGTAATACTATTGTACGATTGTTTTACAGGGATACGTGCTTTCTCCCAAAATACTTCCACTTCTTTTATTACCATCGCGGCACTTGGTCGAATATCTAATTTTACTTTTCGCAAATTGTAATACAATACACGTAAAACTTGTCCATTACTAGGAAGTTTTGAGCTAACAATTTGACTTTCGTCATGTCCCAGCAAATATATTTTATTAGAACTTCTGGTGTCCATTTTTCTAAATTCACGTTCCGTTTAGCACTCCTTTATATCAACGCGAACTGGCGATGCGCGCTGTTTTAATAAAGTCCAAGAACCGGATAATATACTTGTAAATATTAACGACTCGACACCGTACCTTCAAGGGCTACTACAAGACTGAGAACTCGCGTCACTTTTGGAGGGCAATTTATACAGCCCTCGCACAGGTACGCGTTCCTCAAGCGACGCCAGAAACGCGCCGGAAAAATTGGCGCCAAAATGCGATACTATCCACTTCCGCACGCCGAAAAATACCTGCCAGTCAGGTAACGCGGCGATAGCCTGACTCACTCCAGCCCATGGCGAAAAACCGGAGAGTAGGAGAGACCGAGGCTAGTTGTCTCAAGGGGTAGGTTGACTAATTGTTAATAACCTTGCACCGACATATGCTTTACTGCGAAAAGATTCACTGTAGAAAGAAGTTACTTCTACTATGCCATTCATTTATGTCCGACCCCGCGATCGCACGTTTTTTAACAGTTATAAGCGTTTGTAAAAAAATTGATTATGTAAGTAAATATTTTTTCTTAAAGATTTTATTTTCTCACGCTCTATATAGTTACAATAGAATAAATGTTAAGGGACTATTTTAAAGTTTGTTTATTAGACGATCTATTGAGATAGTATTTTTGTTTATACACAAATAAATGAAGATTATATAGATTATTGAAGTTAAAATGATCGGTCGGCGCTGGTTGACTACTAACGTTAATAAGGTTTAAACTGTTATTTTGTTATTTATAAAGTGATTTTTATTTTTTGTTTAAATTTCGCGATGTTATAAATATATTATAATTAATGTTTAAGTTGAAAAAATTTTCAGCTTATTATTAAAATATGAAAGAAAGAAATTAATATTTTATAATGAAACAACTCTTGTGACATTGTGTTATTTTATTACGACTGAGATAAGTTACTAATAACATTTTCTTAACTGATGACCAGCACGGAAGGTGTTAGAAAAACATTAAAATACCTTAATTGTTGTCACATTGAGTCAACATTAATAATTTAATCAGATAGGCAAATGTATGCTCTATCAAATATACTAACCGGTTTAATGATATTTCGTCCACATAATTCATTAAAAATCAAAAATTGAAAAACTGGCCTACCAGCTCTGATCTCCCCTACCCACCTACGCTAAACGGTACAATTATCTCTTACTTGGGAAGGCGAGCTAGTGACGAAGCCGCTAACGTTACAATAAAAGGTCCTTCGCAGGGAAAAACCAGTGAGGGTGACTAAATGGATGACTGGGTTTTATACCTCAGGTAGCTGGCTTACGTACTGCCGTAACTCAGACGCTGTTTTATATGCTAAGACTAATTCAAAGATTTTGAGTTTATTGTTGGAAGTAATATACAAATGTTACTATTATACATGTAAGAAATTATACTTTTATTAAACAATATTCATTGATACTTCGAAAGTAGCCGAAGACCCAAAAAAATTCATAACAAATTATGACTCTTATAGCTAAGGAGCATTCTACGGGGCACCGCGTCGATTGCGCGTAGCCACGGCCCTGGCGAGACGCGGCAGGCTAGCCATGGCCGCCAGGCGGCAAAACACCGTGCACGCGTTCCCGATGGATATTTTCTCGAACAGTCCGAGTTATAAACCGTTCTGACATTTTTCGTGACTGGTTTCTTCATCAGAAATGTCTACAGAATTCGATACAATGTAGCGAATTTGTGCTAGAAAAACAACTTTTCGTAAAAATGCAGAAATATTGGGATATCACGATATTTTCAAAACTTCAACTCAAATGCGACACGGGTTCCCGTTGTCCAATCACTTTGAAACTTTACACATATCATTTTCCCACCTGTTGCGGCCGCGTAAAACGCGCCGCGTCTCGCGTTCAAATGTGTCAACCGCTGACGAGTCAGCTGAGGGCGTTGACACATTTATGTTTACTTTAAGGTCTTTTCAACGCGCTCGCCCGGCGACCGTTAGTTCGAAACTAGCTCCGTCGTGACACGCACGCACGCACCTTTGACTTTCTTTGCGCCCATTGCGCCGTTTGCAATATTGTTTGTCCTGCGACCCATAGTCGCGAAACGCCCACGCCTTCCTTGTACTATAGTCTGTTGTATAAGTGTATTTGTGTGTGTGACGTCCAGTGGCCCATTGAACCACTGGAAAAATAAAGTGCCAGTCCCAAAAGGGGGTCTAGTTGTCATTCGCCTTCCCAACGAGTCGTCCCAGCGCCGGCAAGTTTTAAAGTTCGCTCCTGGCGAAAACACCACCAAACCTCATATTTTAGGCGGGTAAGGTAAAAAAAAACTAAAAAAAAAATTCGACCCCTATAGCTAAGGATCACCCTAATGTACCCATTGCTTCGAGATAGAAAACAGACACCACGTGTGTCGGTTCGAAAGGGTCCGAAGGGAAGAGAAGCAGAAAGTCTCCGAGTTGCTATAACCAATTAAGTCATAAATTATCCGAAACTGTAGGAAACCGTTCTCTAGCGCCGACTTGCGGGACAATACGGTCATAAACCGCGACCCTGGCGAAATGCTCTGGCTGATCAGTCTGATTAATTTTGGAGAACTAGAAATTAAAAAGTATTATCCAGCATCAATACGTCTCGCGCAGAAACACATGAAAAGAAAGGTAGTCCGCTGACTGCGCGTAGTCCCGCCTGCTTCGTCCTATCCTCAAATTAAAGAAGGATCCCTTATCTCTCGAGTATAAACACGCGCTCTAATTTCAAAACGTAAGCACGCATCGACGTATTCGGTTGTGAGAATATGTTACGTCCCTAGTTCCTATTTGGGGCGCGATTTTTAAAGGAGTTTATATTTTTATCCGCTTTCGAGCTAGTCCAGGGACTTACGCTCTGGGATAGTTGAGTATACAGTTTAAAGGAAATAATGCTGAATATTATGCTGCTTACCTTTTATTGCTCGATCAGTATCAGACGCCAGGGGATGGGAATTTTTGATATCCCGTCTATTATTGGCGCTGGGTTTGTTTTTTCCGGTACCCAATCTCCGGCGTTGATTACAATGTTTTTCGTTTCCTTTGCACTGGAAATTGGTCGTGACGTGTATGTCCCAAGTAGAGTTTGTGGGGCCGCCGGGGTGCACTTATAATTATAGTTTAATCGTCGGAGTTGGACTTTTCGACCGGCTCGATTACTTTTAGGCATCTGAAGATTATTTAAATCTTTTAGTCTTTACTCGAATGGAACCCGGTTTGCGCTTAACCCCAGAGGACACGGTGGGCAGCTATCTGCGCGCCAATGATTCCGAAAGTCAGCTCAAACGTAGTTCATTTATTATTCAAATTTTATAATTTGAAAGGGTTTATTTGTATTAAATTTGACCACGTAAACAGATTGACAGCTAGTATCTAACGACATAGTGGGCAGCTGGCTGCTCGCCGATGACGCTTTCAACTGAGGAAAATCTGTTTTCTTTATTGACATTTTTACGATAAATAAAACCTCGAAATGCCCAAAAGTAAGAAAGAAATTAATAAAAACACTTATAAAACACGAATTTGATTTTAACACTTTTATTAATAGTAAAAACTTCACTTACAATGTTCGCACTTTGAGATTTGACACTTTATAACTTGTTATTCACATTAATTGTTATTAGTAATGATGGTTGTAATTAGTTTTATATTTGAACATGGTAATCCGCTCCGCGGGTGGTCCGATCCCTTTTTATAGGGCAGTCGGTCACTCCTTCTCCAGGTTTGTCACATGACAATTAAGACGGTGGGAGATGAAATCTCCCAATCATCTGCCGTGGGATCCACCTGAAGATCAATCCTCCGGTTGACAGGGGCCGCCGCTGACTGCGCGACGAGACAGTGTCGCAGGGGGTGGATAAACGGGGGGGTCCAAGTTAAGGGCCCCCCCCTGGGGGAGCGGTGGTTTAGACCGCTCCCCGTAGAGCGATCGAGCTCTCGGGGCGCGACGGGCGGCCGGTGTCGGGCCGCCCCGTAGGCGTTCTAGCCAGCCGTCCGACCGACGTCAGGCGGCATGGGCGGCCCCCCGAGGGCCGTCAGCGCCCCGGCCCGGCCGCGATCGTACCGTTAATCGCGCGAAGCGGCCGGGTAGGAGTTCGATCGCGGGGTCGCGGGGCGGGGGTGTCGGGGGACACCACTCGCCCTAGCAGCAGCGACCCCGGAAGAGGCGACGCGGGCGCGTGGTCCGTCGCGCGTCGCCGGTCCCGGAGACCATTGCTGGGGGAGGTTGTGATACTCCCCCAGGGACGACCCCGTATTTAAGGGACCTCGCGCGGTGCCGCACGAAGCGCAGGGGGGGAGGGTAGCGAACGTATCGCTAGCTTGATCTCGCATCCAAATCCCTCCCCTCAGGCGCGCGAGGTAGATCACCTTGGTGGTTTTAGTGGGTTCGAGTCCCACATAACCCCCCGGGGGCGGGCGGGGGGTATCCGTGGGGATTTCCACCAAGTAAAAAAAAAAAAAAAAAAGAGCATTTCGCCAGGGTCACGGTTTATGACCGTATTGTCCCGCAAGTCGGCGCTAGAGAACGGTTTCCTACAGTTTCGGATAATTTATGACTTAATTGGTTATAGCAACTCGGAGACTTTCTGCTTCTCTTCCCTTCGGACCCTTTCGAACCGATACACGTGGTGTCTGTTTTCTATCTCGAAGCAATGGGTACATTGGCAGTAGAAGGACGGAGCGCGGGCTTTTGTGAAAGTGTAGGATGGTTCGTTCCTTGCACTTCTGCAAAACACGTGTGTTTCGAAAATGTGCTGGCTTCTTTTTACCTAAAGCCTCTTGTCCTGGTGGAAGTAAACTCATAATGGGACGAGAGAAACTACTTGGGGGTAGAGGAAGTTGTTTGGGAAAAAATCCTGTCAGTCAGATAGTAATCTCGGCCCAGAAATGTACTCCGCCGAAGAGTATTACACTATGTTCTGGGTGTACGCGCGGAACGACGGGGACGCGAGTGCTACCGTGAAAAATACCGTGAAAATAAATTAAGTGATCAGTGTTAGTATCAGTGCAGTGAAGTGAATATTCGGTACATTAACCCGGACGCTCTTGACGTTGCGACCCTTACTTTCCGGTGGTGTCCTGTGAATACCTGCGATTAGCTGAACACTGGGCGCTACCCTACCATAAATCTTTTCGTCCACCGATGACCAGAATCGGTACAGTGACCCAGTGACACAGGTTTCCGAAAAGGAAGGAAAGGAATGTCCGAATGGGTAAGTTTTATTTAATTTATTGGTGATTATTAGGTGTAGAAATAAATTCTTTCCGAATTTAGGGTTCAATAACAGTTCGATTTAAAAAATATGAAAACAACTCAATCATCGACATAATTTCCATTATTGTTCATTACCTTTTGTCATTTTTCTGGCAGCTTATGAATACCACCGCGATAGAAATTCAGTAGCTTTGTACTGATTATGTAAATCCAGTCGGAAAGAATTTATTCATACACCTAATATTATTGTTCAAATTTAGTTGTGTTGGCCGTTATTAAACTACGGATTTTTACCTCAATAACGAATTACGATCACATGTCGTACATTTTCTGCTACATTACCTTTTCGTTTATGCCTTATTTAAAATCGAAATTATACTTCTTATCCTCTCACTTCAAATAATTCTTATTTAAGATCATGCTTTAAAAAAAAAATGTGTAACGCGGTTTTCTTCGATGCATGCCGACTTGCTTGTTCGTACGTTCGTAGTACAAGCGCAGTCGCCTACCGCGTAGCCAACGCTACCGCGGGAGCTCGGACGGAAGGCGCGCGCTCCGATTGGTCGGTGCTTTTTGTTAACCCGCCGGCAGGCGCGCGTGTGTACTCAGTACACGGAGGTCGATTTTTGGCTGAAAAAACTGTTTTACCGTGATGTATTGTACCCAGCACCCCTATGTATTCTTCCAGCGGACATTTCTGCATAATTCTACGTACTTGTCAGGTTCAAATTCGGTTTGAAAGTGTCTCTAACTGAATGAAAACGAAAGTATGCCGCGTATCCTACCGGCGAGCGCGCCCGTGTACTCACAAGTTTCCCAGGTGTCCGCCTCCGATTGTTCTGGTTTTTGGATATGTTTTAGGGGACAGAAAAATAAGATATACGTGTTTTTTTATTTTGGCCTGTTTGCATATTTAGGGGGGGGAAACTACCCCTCAAAGGTTTTCAGGTGTTCGTCTCCGATTGTTCTGGTTTATGGATATGATTTAGAGGATCCAAAAATAAGATATACGTGTTTTTTATTTTGGCCTGTTTATATGTTTAGGGGGTGAAACTACCCCTCAAAGCTTTTCAAGTGTTCGCCTCCGATTGATCTGGTTTTTGGATATGTTTTAGAGGGCCGGAAAATAAGATATACGTGTTTCTTTATTTTGGCCGGCTTGCATGTTTGGGGGGTGAAACCACCCCTCAAAGGTACAGGATTTTCAGGTGTTCGTCTTCGATTGCTGTTGTTTTTGGTTATGTTTTAGAGGACCGAAAAATACGAAATACGCGTCTTTTTATTTCGGCCCGTTTGCACGTTTAGGGGGTGAAAACACCCTTCATAGTTATAAGATTCTCAGGTGATCATCTCCAATTGCTTTAGTGTTTGGATATGTTTTCCCATATGAAATTTTACTCAACACAATTTTGTACTCCTTATGAACTTTGAGGGGTGGTTTTTTCCCCTATACACGCAAACGAGCCGAAATAAAAAGACACGTATTTCGTATTTTCCGGTCTTTTAAAACATAACCAAAAACCGCAGCAATCGGAGACGAACACCTGAAAACCTTTGAGGGGTAGTTTCACCCCCTAAATATGCAAACAGGCCAAAATAAAAAAACACGTATATCTTATTTTTCTGTCCCCTAAAACATATCCAAAAACCAGGACAATCGGAGACGAACACCTGAAAACTTTGAGGGGTGGTTTCACCCCCTAAATATGCAAACAGGCCAAAATAAAAAAACACGTATATCTTATTTTTGGGTCCTCTAAAACATATCCAAAAACCAGAACAATCAGAGACAAACACCTGAAAACCTTTGAGGGGTGTTTTCACCCCCTAAACATGCAAACAGGCCAAAATAAAAAAACACGTATATCTTATTTGTCGGTTCTCTAAAACATATCCGAAAACTAAAGCAATTGGAGGCGTACATCTGGAAAACTTGAGTACGCGGGCGCCTTCGCCGGCAAGATACGCGGCTTACTTTCGTTTTCATTCAATGAGAGACACTTTCAAACCGAATTTGAACCTGACAAGTACGTAGAATTATGCAGAAATGTCCGCTGGAAGAATACATAGGGGTGCTGAGTACAATGCATCACGGTAAAACGGTTTTTCAGCCAAAACAAACCCCCGTGTACGGAGTACACGACGCGTCTGCTCGTGTAAAACTTTTAGGCGCGCCTGCCGGCGGGTTAATATCTCGTTAACGAAACCTCGGAGAGCATTTTTGCAAAGGAAAAAGTTGTTTGCAATCAGCCCCCGAATCATCCCCTTTAAGGACCCGCAGCATTTTTGGGACACCCTGTATTATATCATACACATATCCATACCGTACACAAAACGTTTAAAAAAATGGAGGTTTTTTAAATGGCTGTATCTTTGTTAAAAAACGTCATTTTTTTATTAGGTTCGGCTTATCGTAAAGGCAAAGGATCCTACTTTCCGATAGTATACATAAAAATTACAAAAAATATTGTTTGCACTCCGTAGCACTTGCCAAACATCAAGAAACTTTTACAGTTTGGCACATTCCTATTTAAGGGCGGATTTTACACCCTGGATACCGATTTCGATAAAATTGATTTAATGATTCGAAAAGTAGAAAGTGTAAACTAAAAAATCGTTTTTGTTTCATCAACTTTGGATGAATTGTACCAAGGTTATGAGAGTTTGAAGATTTTAAAATAGCCATGTCCGGGTTTTCGGGCCAAATACCCCACTGTGCACCGGTAACCCCGCGTTTCACGGTTACAATTTTGTGTGCGAGCCCCTTAAACAATCCTCATCAATAAAGATTGCAGATGCATTCGTTAAAAAATTCATCTGTCAATTCGGAGCTCCTAGAGCCATTCTCACTGACCAAGGAACTAATTTTACTAGGTATTTCCTGAAAGCAGTAGCCCGGAATTTTAAAATCCAACAATTCAGAACCACTGCCTTTCACCCACAGACTAACGGCTCTTTAGAGCGATCGCACCTCGTTTTAACCAAATACTTAAAAATGTTTTTGGCAAATACAGCGACTGGGACGAATGGACAGACTTGGCCGCGTTCTCATATAACACCAGTGTCCACGAGGGCACTGGGTATACCCCACACGAATTAGTTTTCGGGAAAGTAGTTCGGGTACCCAGCCGAACCCCGATGCCCGAAGGTTTCGAAAACGAAACATATAATAATTATCTTGCAAAATTAAATACGAGGATACAAGAGTTGCAAACCGCTGCGGGAAAAAGGTTAGATCAATCAAAACTTAGATATAAAAAATACTACGATCGACACATAAACGAAAAAACTTTCAAACCCGGCGACTTAGTTTTCGTCCTAATAGAGCCGCGGAAAGGGAAATTCGGCGACCAGTGCTCTGGTCCGCACCAGATACTAGAGGTAACCCCTTCACAAAACGTAAAAATTTCTTGAAAGGGTAAAACAAAAATAATTCACGCGAATAAAGCGCGTCTTGGTCGCGTGCGTGAGAGTCCCGGTTGACTATAATATACCAGAGACAAAAGGTTCAACTAGTTTTACTCCTAGATCTTCGGCATCACTATCATCGGCATCACTTCGATAGGACATGCCCACCCATAGGGAAACAGGGAATCCTACCAGAAGGAAGCATCGAGGCGGAGGCAGGTCCCGGAGGCTGTCCCATTTGAGATGGCTGCGACGGGAAACCTCGAAGGCAGGAAGAAGCGTCTCGCCTCTTCTCCCGAGGATCACCTCTTCCGCGGTGTTCAAGGAAACGACACCGGAAGTGGAGGTGATCACCATAGAGAACTCTCCCCCACCGACACCGATGGACCTGGAGGCATTCCAGGACGCCTTTTTCTTTTTTTTAAGTGTCTGCTTAGTAGGGGGGGGGGGGTTACTCCGCCTCCTTCCTGTGGGTCGTCCCTCTGAGCAGGAGCCCAGTTACCGGCCTGACTGAAGTGGTGTAGTATTACCCGCAGCAGGCGACACAAATTATATCAGAATGCCGTTATTCAGTGGATATCGTGAGGCAAGACCTGATGCTTTGATCGATAATTCTGATAACGGGCTTGAACATAATCAACCGGGTGCAAGTGCCGCGTTCGTCCCGAGAGTTGTCTGTAAAGCAGGAACTTCAAAAAAATCAAACAGTATCGTAAGGAATACTGCAGTTGACGTTAGAAATATCCGGCGAAGTTTAGAACTTGTAACGCCATTCGACGGAAACAATATCACACTAGAAACCTTCACTAACGAAATTCAAAATATTTTCGAGGGTACCTCCCCACCCGAGGATTTATACGTTCGATACGTTCTCACGCAAAAAGTGGTAGGCGATGCTCGCCGAGCCATCGACTGGAGTTATCCATCAACGCTTGAATCTTTGTGTAAGATGCTACAACAGGAGTTTGGGACCATTAATAGATACGAATCCTCGATACAGGAAAGACTGTCCTTTCGGCAGGGTCGTGACTCGCCGCATCATAATGCCATGGACTTCATTGGGCATCAATGCGAGATTAAAAGAAGCCATACAAAGCAAAGGTCATCGAGACAGAGCGAACGCCATCCTACACAATTTGCAAATAGTTTAGCAAATGACACTAGTATATCGAGTCTGTACAAGAAACGTAACGATCCTCCCGCAGATTCTGACTTGGCAGTCCTATATTGTGATAATAACCCAAGGTTGAAAGGAATACCACTGTCTAATTCAGAAGATAATATTTCGGACATTGGTTCACTTTTTGATTGTGCAAACGAATACGAAAATACCTGGCAAAAACCTGAGATAGTAATCGATTCTATGCTAAACTGTAATAGTGTTCAATGAAAAGTGAAGTCGGAAGATAGTGTAGAAAAGTGTAAAACTCAAATCGTAGACCTTAGTAAAATTGTTCGCGAAGTTAAGGACATCAAGGATTTCAGCCGAAAAACAGTCCCTCTCAACCGCTTATCAGAAAAAGGGACCCCCTCTGAATTTGGAGTAGATCAACGAGATGCCCTTCAAGCCCATTACGTAAATGACAAGCAGAACCTTGTGGCCGACACTTTGAGCCGTAACCCAACGTGCTTTACCGAGGTACAACCACCAGGCTGGGGAAAGAATTTCGTATTTGTAAAGGAGGTCTCCGACGATGCGCTTCCCCTCCAATTCGAAATGAGTAATAGGAATCAATTAAACAAGATGCTCGAAGAAGATAAACTTTTGCTGGTGGTAGCCACATATGAAAAATTCGACAGAGCAGCATGTCGAACTTTCTCAACCGAGATGCTGCAGGACCTGATATCCGAAGTTATCAACCGCATTTATATGAACCTGGCCAAGTTCGAGAACTTGTACGCAGGGGATAAAAAGGAACTGAAGACGATCTTGAGGGAAACCTTCAACGACCCCGCAATTACGGTGGAATTAGGAGCGGAGCTACTGAAGCAACCCGAAAACGGGGAAGAACGACGACAAATTTTACAACGATTCCATGAATCTTTAGAGTTTGGACACCAGGGAATAACCAAGACCCTGAAACTTCTCAGCAAACGTTACTACTGGCCCGGAATACACCAGGAAGTGCACGACTACATAGCGAGCTGTGCAGAGTGTCAAAGAAAGAAGATCCATAGACAGAGGGAAAGGGCACCTATGCAGATCACGGACACTGCGACCAACTTTAACCAGAAGATAGCCTTGGACATCATGGGACCACTCGAAACCACCGAACAAGACCATTCTTACGTCCTTACGATCCAAGACAACCTGACTCCACAGTCCAACGGAAGTTTGGAACGGATGCATGCGAGTATCCAGGAATACCTCAGGGTAAATCGAACGACGGAAATCGTAGTTGACTCAGAAAATTCAGGTAGTCCGAAAAACGGTATAAGTGTCTTGCAAAGTGTCGCTAACCATGTGATAGGGAAATCTGATAGTAAAAGCATGGATGATGATAAAGAAAAATTGTTTAGTCTAGAAACTTTCCGATATAAATTAGAAGTCGTGAAACAAGATTTCTCAGCCGATCATTTAGTACCCGCGATTGATCAACCGCAACTAGGATTAAAATATATTCAATCGTCAATTACACATGTCGCGATGGATTATACTACGTATCCTTACATGCCTACCTCTAATCGCGAACTTGACTCATGCAAAAAACTAGAGCATAAGCGAATTCGTAAACGGTACGCACCGCGCTACTTGACGCATTTTCAGGACTCCTGCATTCGAACAGGAACGAAAAACTTTCATAACAATCCGTCAAAATATCGCCCAATGGCTTTAGCCAATAGTTCTCACTCAATTTGGAATCAATTAGAGGAGACTAATGTTTGATGTCATTGTACAGCCGGACTTGAGTTCTAATACAAAAACCGCCGTTTTAGAGATGGTGTCGTGGAACTCGTTTTTAAAAGACACCTGCCTATAATCGTTGAAAAGTACGATCCCTATCCAAACATTAGTCTCCTCTAATTGATTCCAAATTGAGTGAGAACTATTGGCTAAAGCCATTGGGCGATATTTTGACGGATTGTTATGAAAGTTTTTCGTTCCTGTTCGAATGCAGGAGTCCTGAAAATGCGTCAAGTAGCGCGGTGCGTACCGTTTACGAATTCGCTTATGCTCTAGTTTTTTGCATGAGTCAAGTTCGCGATTAGAGGTAGGCATGTAAGGATACGTAGTATAATCCATCGCGACATGTGTAATTGACGATTGAATATATTTTAATCCTAGTTGCGGTTGATCAATCGCGGGTACTAAATGATCGGCTGAGAAATCTTGTTTCACGACTTCTAATTTATATCGGAAAGTTTCTAGACTAAACAATTTTTCTTTATCATCATCCATGCTTTTACTATCAGATTTCCCTATCACATGGTTAGCGACACTTTGCAAGACACTTATACCGTTTTTCGGACTACCTGAATTTTCTGAGTCAACTACGATTTCCGTCGTTCGATTTACCCTGAGGTATTCCTGGATACTCGCATGCATCCGTTCCAAACTTCCGTTGGACTGTGGAGTCAGGTTGTCTTGGATCGTAAGGACGTAAGAATGGTCTTGTTCGGTGGTTTCGAGTGGTCCCATGATGTCCAAGGCTATCTTCTGGTTAAAGTTGGTCGCAGTGTCCGTGATCTGCATAGGTGCCCTTTCCCTCTGTCTATGGATCTTCTTTCTTTGACACTCTGCACAGCTCGCTATGTAGTCGTGCACTTCCTGGTGTATTCCGGGCCAGTAGTAACGTTTGCTGAGAAGTTTCAGGGTCTTGGTTATTCCCTGGTGTCCAAACTCTAAAGATTCATGGAATCGTTGTAAAATTTGTCGTCGTTCTTCCCCGTTTTCGGGTTGCTTCAGTAGCTCCGCTCCTAATTCCACCGTAATTGCGGGGTCGTTGAAGGTTTCCCTCAAGATCGTCTTCAGTTCCTTTTTATCCCCTGCGTACAAGTTCTCGAACTTGGCCAGGTTCATATAAATGCGGTTGATAACTTCGGATATCAGGTCCTGCAGCATCTCGGTTGAGAAAGTTCGACATGCTGCTCTGTCGAATTTTTCATATGTGGCTACCACCAGCAAAAGTTTATCTTCTTCGAGCATCTTGTTTAATTGATTCCTATTACTCATTTCGAATTGGAGGGGAAGCGCATCGTCGGAGACCTCCTTTACAAATACGAAATTCTTTCCCCAGCCTGGTGGTTGTACCTCGGTAAAGCACGTTGGGTTACGGCTCAAAGTGTCGGCCACAAGGTTCTGCTTGTCATTTACGTAATGGGCTTGAAGGGCATCTCGTTGATCTACTCCAAATTCAGAGGGGGTCCCTTTTTCTGATAAGCGGTTGAGAGGGACTGTTTTTCGGCTGAAATCCTTGATGTCCTTAACTTCGCGAACAATTTTACTAAGGTCTACGATTTGAGTTTTACACTTTTCTACACTATCTTCCGACTTCACTTTTCATTGAACACTATTACAGTTTAGCATAGAATCGATTACTATCTCAGGTTTTTGCCAGGTATTTTCGTATTCGTTTGCACAATCAAAAAGTGAACCAATGTCCGAAATATTATCTTCTGAATTAGACAGTGGTATTCCTTTCAACCTTGGGTTATTATCACAATATAGGACTGCCAAGTCAGAATCTGCGGGAGGATCGTTACGTTTCTTGTACAGACTCGATATACTAGTGTCATTTGCTAAACTATTTGCAAATTGTGTAGGATGGCGTTCGCTCTGTCTCGATGACCTTTGCTTTGTATGGCTTCTTTTAATCTCGCATTGATGCCCAATGAAGTCCATGGCATTATGATGCGGCGAGTCACGACCCTGCCGAAAGGACAGTAGTAGTATGTATCCCCCTCCCCAAAAAAACATGACTCATGTATGAATGAAGCTAATTCCCTTTAGGTCACGAAAAAAGTTCACATGCAAAGATTGTGAAATCAACTTTGCTAATTCCAATTGTATTCTCGTTCTCCGTTCGAACACTGATTCTTCTGTCACTTTTTATACTTGACATTCCTTTATTGGCCACAAATCAATTCAGTGCTCAGATTTTCAGCTTCGGTTTTAAGGAATTAGCGGGCGTTGTATAAGAGGGACATCTTCTGTTAAAAATGTCGTATAAAAATAGTTTTCTGATGGAAAATAATAATAACTTGGTAGAGACTAATGTAAACGAATCAAAGTCGGTAATACATTGATAGCACATTTGACAAGCTGCACTAGTGCGCACTGAATGCGAAATTTCTCGACTTCATAGTTTTTTTCTTATATAACGCCCGCTAATTCCTTAAAACCGAAGCTGAAAATCTGAGCACTGAATTGATTTGTGGCCAATAAAGGAATGTCAAGTATAAAAAGTGACAGAAGAATCAGTGTTCGAACGGAGAACGAGAATACAATTGGAATTAGCAAAGTTGATTTCACAATCTTTGCATGTGAACTTTTTTCGTGACCTAAAGGGAATTAGCTTCATTCATACATGAGTCATGTTTTTTTGGGGAGGGGGAGGATTTCATTACTTTTTTCATAATTTGTTATAATTTACTCAGTGCCCTATCTCATAACGGTCTTCATCCTCAAAGCGGTTCATTTTTATGCATGATACGTGATGGTGCATCAGCATAGAAATGTACTGACGACAAAATTAAACAAAAGCCCAAAAACGCTAAAAAAATTTTTATTTCAACTTTTGTTTAAGTATTAATTATGGTATTAAAAAAATATATATATATAAATATTATTTATTAATGCCCCCCCCCCCCGACCGCCACGGCTGCCACGACCACGGCCTCGGCCACGGCCACGGTATTATAACGAATAAGTATTTTATTCAAAATACTTGGCGCCTGTCTCCAGCCGCTCCTCTTATGACGCTTCGACGTGTATCCTCCTGTAATCAGTAATAATAATAATAAACGTCAGCAAGTATATTATTATAATAATTTATACATTGTTGGCACGCGCAGATAAAAATGTTATATTGTAAAAAACATAAACAGGTATTTAATTAAAGTATTAAGAAATAATACCATGTGCCGTGGCCGGGCCCTGTGGTGGAGATGGTGGCGGTGGTGGTGGTGGCATTGGTGGTGGTAGGGGAAAGGGGCAGCGACGTAGTTGCGACTGTCAGCGACAGCCAACCGGCCTGGGCTCCCCTGATATAAGCTAGAGTCAACAATTTGTATTATATTGTTAAAAGATAAAAATACTAATTAATAATAATATTAGGAATTAATACCGTTTGTCGCCGGCTGCTGTAGTGGTGGTGGCAACGCCGCCGTTCTATAAGTACCTTGTTCGCTGCCGGCATCAATCGAGTCTGGAAAAAATGAATTTGAATAAATGTATACATAAAATTTTTTATTATTTAATTCTTCTGCAAGCTTATTGTTAATAAAACTCACCATCAAGTAGGGCGGCCTCCCGCATTTTCTACAAAAATTAATATAAACAATTAATTAACCAAAAAAATCATCCAGAGTTCATAAAAGTGGCGTAAGATAGAAGAAAGTCATGCGTTAAGCATATATAACAAAAATAATAATATAGCAACTTACCTTGTTAATTGATTGAGACAATAATTCAATGTTCTATATGGTGGAAAAACTCGTGACATTTCAAAACTTTTGATAACTGACACAGGCTAGTTGTAATTGATTGACAGCTAGGTGACATTTACTAGCGAACCGAAACCAGCGGTTTTTTGCCTTTTTTGTAAACTGCGCAACCGCATTTTCAGCAAAACTATTCCGGATAACTTCAGCTTACGAAAGGCGACATCTACCCGCGTGAATTGCAGAAGTAAAACGAGAATGGCGACATCTACTAGCGTCAAGTACAAGCGCTACGTGAGGACTGACTGTCTCGTAAAAAAAAGTGTCCTTTTCATAAATAAAAATTTTGCATAATTGTTTTATCTTTTAGAAAAACAGCTTGATGCATTAACTAAAACGACAAATGGGTTCGAAAAAAAATAATTATTCGCTTAATCATGTTAAAACACCGGGACTATGTCATAAGACAAGAAAAAAAGACCAAAATAGCTACGGAGACCTGTCAATTTCGCTGTCATTCGTGTATAGATACGTGGTCGCTCGGTGTGCCTGGGGAGAGGGGAAGGGGGGAATTAGCTTCCAGACGCGACCGCGTCTGTTGATAAGGGGATTCTAACTCAGGTCCTCTGAGGGGAGCGCGGGGGCGGGGGGGGGGAAGTGAGGGCGCGCGGGGGAGCGCGGCGGAGGGAAATATGGACGCGGGGCCTGCGGGGAGTGGAAGGACGGTTGCGCGCGCACGAGCCGCGGAGTGGGGGAAGCCGCGATCGTGGAGGGGATCAGTCCGGGCCGAGCGGCCGCGGAGACCTCTCCAGACCGGACCCACCGCCGGAAATTTCCACGGAGGTGAATGACCCCCAAAAAATCTCTTTCAGACCTCGGCCCACCCCAAAATTTTTTTTATACCTAACCGAGGGAGGGGACGACTCCCAAATAATTTTCCAAACCATTATGCGATGGAATTGTTTAATACATTATCAGAAATTGTTTCGGACAATGTTGGGAAAGATTGGTGTTTTCACACCGCGTCTTCGGAGGGAAAGAGACAGAGCATTACCTTTAAAGCTAAAATTTTGGAAGAGGGAAAGAGACAACACTACTTGGCGATACAATCGCACGCATTCTAAAGCTAACAGTTTTTAAAGCTAACAGTATTCTAAAGCGTTCCGATTTATCAATCTTAGCGTCGCGCACGATCGTGCATAATTCGAAACCTCCGGAGCAGCCGTGCAGGGTGACATCATTTAACAGCGCGAAGAACGAAATAGAATTATGTGGCGTCAGCAAATCTTAAAATTAGGTGACAAGGAGGAAGACTGGTGAATAAAATGGTACTCTGAAATACAATTTCATCTATCGGAGCCAATAAATTCTCCAAGTACTGATATTTCGGCTGTTGCAACGACTTGGAATACACGTACACGATCTCGAAGCGGACGCCGTGAGGACTTTCCAACAAGCTGACCAGCACGTTGGTCTTTCCACAATTTGATGGACCACAAATGAGGCAGCGGATAGTGTTTGGTAGCATGCTACCATGGGCGGGCGAAGTTCGATCGGAATTATATGAAGCGTCTCGTTCGAAGATGATTACTTGTAGTACTGTCAAGTACGCGGAAAAATACACAACGTTTAGAGTTTAAATAGAACAATATTTTTCGGCACGCGAGACTCACATGTCACATGCGCGCCCTAGCAACCTCATATTTTCAGATTTTTTTTTTTTTTAAATGTTATCACAGAAAATTGAACAAGAATCGATCTTCGAACGAGACGCTTCATATAATTTCTACATTACTTGTATTCCAAGTCGTTGCAACAGCCGAAATATCAGTACTTGGAGAATTTATTGGCTCCGATAGATGAAATTGGCTACTTTACGTTTTCGAATAACAGTGACGTCATCCCACCGAGCGAATCGCTTCCGAATTCCATTTTTATCTTTGATGACGTGGCATGCGACAAGCAAGATACGATACGAGAGTACTTTGCAATGGGGCGCCACTCGAACGTTGACTGCTTCTATCTCTGTCAGACGTATGCAAAGATTCCCAAACATCTAATACGCGACAATGCGAATCTGTTGATTCTGTTTAAGCAGGATGGTACCAACTTGAAACATGTGTACAACGATCACGTAAACACCGACATGCCTTACGAGGATTTCTGCGCTTTGTGTCGTAATTGTTGGCAACGGGAGTATGGTTTCGTGGTGATAGACAAGGATAGTGCAATGTCCAATGGACGTTATAGAAAGGGATTTAACGAGTTTGCCATACCATGAGATGGTCAATTGTCGTCAACACGTCGGTGGGAAAGCAACGTCTGCGGTACAGCGATGATCGATATCGATAGTCTGGAGATTAAGGATCGCGAGAGAATAGCGAAGGAAATTGCAAAAACCAGCGAAGCCATTCGTCAGAAACATCAGGCTTTGAAGACTGGCAAGATGGAGGAAGATATCGCGTTGGAGAAATACTTTAAACCTATCGTCGAACCACTAAAACATATTGCGGAAAATACCGCAGCGACGGAAGCTGACACATCGCCGCTGATGAGCACAGACGTTGAGGGGAATGAAACATTAACGCCTAAAAAAATCCTTCTGAAAGGGAACACATCGCGCAAGGCAAAGAGGAAACAACACATGTCGGCGGAATATTCACCCATAACCTCGACACCAGTTCAAGCGAAGCGGAACCGACAGAATGCCAGATCAAACGATTCTCCGACTCCACCCACACCAATAAGTACATTTCCCAATGTGCAATCACTCTCAACCATTGATGATGATGTTTTCGAAACTAGTCCCAATGAGTCGTTTGTAACATCTATTAGACAGCAATTCCAAACATCCGAGGGACAAGAGACGTTTCGCAGTCATTTCGGCCCGCTGGGGCAAAAATACATGAGCGCGATCCTAAGTGGTGATAAGGATACAACAATGGACTATGTGTACGGCGTATACTTTGGCAATAGTGGAACGATGCTTGGAGATAAGGCTTTCGATATAGACAAGGATGATAATATAATCATAGATGGTGTAAAATACAGAGGAACACCCGGTCTTTACGAACTGATTTTCAAGAGAATTCCCGATGATGCTCTATACACCGATGCCGATAAACAAAAATATAAAAGTATACTGCTGGCGACGAACGCCCACAGACGCGGTCATGGTGCTAAAAATCCCATATTGAGCAACAAGGGACACAAGTACAAATATGTAATTGCACCGCTACTCCCTCGCGCATCAGCTAGTAGGGCAGGGAAAGGTCTAACGGTACCGCGCGCTATGGTGGTAAACGATAACAAGATCGATTACGTACACTGGAACGATCCCAACGAGCTGGTGGATCGAATGCGTTTGCTTGAAGCGTCGCGTCAGGCGGGTAACAACTCTCACGATCCCGAAATTCTATCGATTATCGAGGAACTCCGCGAGGTAGGCCTCATTATAAATTAAACCGCATGCCGATGATGTGCGCTGTATGCATCGAGATGTCGATCAACAAATTTGGGGTATCGCTCGAGAAGAGTGGAGCAGCTACAATAGACTATTACAAATGGAGCGGTTTGCTTCGAAATTACATGCGAGATAACACCCTTTGCATGGCTGGTGTCGACTTTGATGCGAAATCACGCAAGATACGACGCGTAGCTCAGCCGGTGGCCGACACCGATGTCGTCAATAAACTATACGTGGAAAAGAACATTAAACTTTTGAGAGAGCAGCAGGAAGAATTAGAGAGGAAGCTGGTTGTGTTTCAGAAAGATATGCTGACGTTGCAAAACAGCGTTCAAAAGATATCGGAGGCGTTCAATTCTATCCCGCAGCCCGACAGCGAAACTCGTAAAGTTAAAGAGGCTATAACCGCTTTTGCTACGGAGCAGCAACTTGTCCAGAATTTCCTCGGACCGATGAGAAGCACATAATAAATGTATGCGATAATTATCGCATCATTCGTGTCCAAGACACCTCTGCGATCAAACATGCGACCATTATCGAAATCCAAGAGTAAAGAAGAAAACCATGGCTACAAGAAGCTACAACTCGTTGAGGAATTGCACGCTCCAGCTCGAAGACATTTCCCGCGGAGACGCGTCGTAGTGCATGGATACGATGATTTGTGGCAAGCTGACATTGTAGAAATGCGTCCATACTCGCGTTTCAACCAAGGTCACCACTACATACTTACCGTCATCGATGTGTTGAGCAAGTATGCATGGGCGGTGCCGCTCAAGACTAAAAGTGGCGCTGAGGTGACTAAAGCGTTCGCAAAGATATTTAGAGATCGATATCCGAAAAATTTGCAAACCGATCAAGGAAGAGAATTTTACAACGCCGATATGCAGAAACTCTTGACAAAGCACGATATTAATCATTATTCGACGTATTCGGTGATGAAGGCCTCCGTCGTAGAACGTTTCAATCGAACTTTGAAGAACAATATGTGGAAATTGTTTACGCTCAATGGAACCTATAGATGGATCGATGTGCTACCGCGTCTGCTTGCAGAGTATAACGCACGAAAACATAGAACCATCAGAATGTGTCCTTGCGATGTTACCCCTGTGATCGCCGACAGGCTGCTAGCCACCGTATACAGCAACATAAAGATCGCTGCTCCAGCGAGATTCAAGTTGGGCGAGTTTGTGCGCGTGAGCAAATTTAAAACCATCTTCGATAAAGGCTATACGCCGAATTGGACAACGGAGGTGTTCAAGATAGCCAAAGTACAGGCAACTAATCCTGCAACGTATCTGCTCGTCGATTCCTGTGGAAAACCCGTTGCCGGTGGATTCTATGAACATGAGCTGCAACGTGTCGCCGATCCTGATGTGCATCTAGTGGAAAAAGTGTTGCGTAGAAAGGGGGATAAGGTGTACGTCAAGTGGCTGGGGTTTGATAAATCACACAATTCTTGGATCAATAAAAATAATATATTGTAAAATTAATAATTCAATAAATACAATGATACATATGTGTAAATGTGTAAACAATTTTTTTATTTTAACACATTAATCCCACTATTTATAATACAATAATTCCACTATTTATAATACAATAATTCCACTATTTATAATACAATAATTCCACTATTTATAATACAATAATTTCTATTTTACAATGGGATATTATAATGTCCCCAGGGCAGAGTGTCGGTCGAATCGGGTACGATATGCCGCTTGTCATCATATGGACTTAGAGCGATTTTAGATTCCGAAATGGTGTACACTTTATGATGCTTAGACCGTATACATGATTGTGTGCGAACCATTTCGATCTCCCTTTGCAAACACTGCGCGTAATCGTCGAAAGTTATCGTTCTGGCTATGACGTTGGTCTTGACGCCTTTCATCGCGTATTGAATGGCTTTCAACGGGTATCGAACGGCTTTGATCGGGTACCAAACGAGTATCGAACGCGAATCGAACGGCGTTCAACGGCTTTCAACGGGTATCGAACGGCTTTGATCGGGTACCAAACGAGTATCGAACGCGAATCGAACGGCGTTCAACGGCTTTCAACGGGTATCGAACGGCTTTGATCGGATACCGAACGAGTATCGAACGCGAATCGAACGGAGAGGGCGAGCAAGTAGCGTGGCAATTTAACGTCTTCGGGGAGGGAAAGAGACAGAGCATCATTTTTAAAGCTAAATTATAGGGAGGGAAAGAGACAACACTACACAGTCGTACAATCGCTTTCGTTCTAAATCTATCAAGTTTTTAAAGCGTTCCGAGTTAACGACGCAGCGTATCGCGATCATATCAAAATATATGATGAAGAAAAGAAGAGTCAGCGCAGAAGAACGCGAAGAAGGAGGAATGGAAAGTAACAGATAGCGAAGAAGAAGGTGAAGAATAAAGGCATCCTACTTTGCAACGTATGCAACTTTCAAGATATGAACCACATATAAGGAACTGGGATGCTGCAAGATTATTACAGTCGTTTGACATCTACAACGGTTAGACAACGGTGCGTGCAACGTGTGACGTGTTGACCATCGAACAACGTTTTGTGTACGATAAATAGTGTGAAAAAATTGTGAAGGAAATCGTCCATAAAAAGTATGGGAATTGTTAGATTGTTACACATGCTAAAGCGAGTCAGATTTTTAATAAAAAATACATTTTTTTAATAGGGTCATATTCCACATAATACAAAATGCCTGTGCTACACACACTGGGAATGCGACAAACAGAGCATGACACCGAATATTATGGTCCTTGGGATGGGGTATTACCATGTTTATACCCCAACGTATATGCAAAATTATTGGAACTGGCGGGCATGCAAGCTAGAGGCCTGATATATACAGACAATAACGATGTTTGCCATCGGAAGATTTGTGCCCAGTGTTATCGTAGCCTCCCGCAGATGTATAGAGCATCCTATGAGGAGGGGTTCAATCATATATTTACACTCCAAACTCACTACATACATTTCATATATTGTCGAATATGTTTGACACAGATATATGTGCGCCACGCCACAGAAAACTGTAATGCATGTATAGAGGAGTACTTTAATTTATCACAAAATGAGTGGTATACCATAAGAAACGGATGTGCTGTCAATGTTGTCACCCGCTGGTAACTACTTTTTAATAAATTGTTGCTTTTATATTTTGTCTCCATGTTTACTTTCCTTCATTTTTCCACATCCTTGCCAAGTCACATTGGACGTCTATCAAACACCTGATGTACCACTCTGATCGCGTATTGAACGGCTTTGCTCGGGTATCGAACGGGTATTGAACGGCTTTGAACGTGAATCTAACGGGTATTGAACTGGTTTCGAACGTGAATCGAACGGCTTTGATCGGGTACCGAACGGGTATTGAACGGCTTCGAACGGGTATTGAACGGCTTTGATCGGGTATCGAACGGGTATTGAATGGCTTTGAACGTGAATCGAACGGGTATTGAACGGGTATCAAACGTGAATCGAACGCGAATCGAACGGCTTTGATCGGGTACCGAACGGGTATTGAACGGCTTCGAACGGGTATTGAACGGCTTTGATCGGGTATCGAACGGGTATTGAATGGCTTTGAACGTGAATCGAACGGGTATTGAACGGGTAGCAAACGTGAATCGAACGCGAATCGAACGGCTTTGATCGGGTACCGAACGGGTATTGAACGGCTTTCAATGTGAATTGAACGTGAATCATACGACTTCTACATAATAATTATAACTATCGTCTTAATCTAGCATACATGCAAGAGGATGAAGAGGGTGAAGAAACAACATTTTCATATACATTAAAAATTGATTATATTTTATTTAAGCATTTCTCTCTGGTGTTTAAACCACCAGTTGAATATTTTAAATACATTTTGCATGGCACAGTGCTTTGCGTGTCTGCCACATCGCAGAGTATTAACTACATTTAGCTTATTTAGAGATTTGATATCCTCATAGTCAATGTCCAGCGTCTCGATGACCACGTCTGCTTTCGTATTTTCGTCGAGGAAGTCCGCAAGCCAGTCGCGTTTCTGCAGCCCTTTAACGTATACGATATGGGATGCATCATCTTCTTCGTCGATCGCATCAGCTACAGCTTTCGTAATTAGCCGTTTAGCCATACTGTACGGAACGTCTCCATCGTCCCACCGTAGTCCGTGATGTTTTGCCACCAACCACCGAATGCTTGATTTGTCGGATTTTGTAAGAAGAAATTGTGGCATAGGACTCCCAAAAATATAGTGCGAGAGAAATGTCCCCTGTCGTAGGATAGCCACTTCCTTCGCGACAAATCTTCCATCGACGATGAACCCTTGCAGGTCAACGAATGTTGGTACAGCCATTATCGGTACAATTTAGAGGTCCGCTCGCTTTCAAGACAGACAGGAGAATGCAGTTTTTCTCATAAAGCATCTCGATTTTCACGATGAAATTTTGTATGAATTTGACACAGGAGAGGGCGCGCAAGTAGCGTGGCAATTTAATTTATTTTGCGCACCACGTTTGTCAGCGGATTGTACGTTGAAAGCCGTTGAACGCCGTTCGATTCGCGTTCGATACTCGTTTGGTACCCGATCAAAGCCGTTCGATACCCGTTGAAAGCCATTCAATACGCGATGAAAGGCGTCAAGACCAACGTCATAGCCAGAACGATAACTTTCGACGATTACGCGCAGTGTTTGCAAAGGGAGATCGAAATGGTTCGCACACAATCATGTATACGGTCTAAGCATCATAAAGTGTACACCATTTCGGAATCTAAAATCGCTCTAAGTCCATATGATGACAAGCGGCATATCGTACCCGATTCGACCGACACTCTGCCCTGGGGACATTATAATATCCCATTGTAAAATAGAAATTATTGTATTATAAATAGTGGAATTATTGTATTATAAATAGTGGAATTATTGTATTATAAATAGTGGAATTATTGTATTATAAATAGTGGGATTAATGTGTTAAAATAAAAAAATTGTTTACACATTTACACATATGTATCATTGTATTTATTGAATTATTAATTTTACAATATATTATTTTTATTGATCCAAGAATTGTGTGATTTATCAAACCCCAGCCACTTGACGTACACCTTATCCCCCTTTCTACGCAACACTTTTTCCACTAGATGCACATCAGGATCGGCGACACGTTGCAGCTCATGTTCATAGAATCCACCGGCAACGGGTTTTCCACAGGAATCGACGAGCAGATACGTTGCAGGATTAGTTGCCTGTACTTTGGCTATCTTGAACACCTCCGTTGTCCAATTCGGCGTATAGCCTTTATCGAAGATGGTTTTAAATTTGCTCACGCGCACAAACTCGCCCAACTTGAATCTCGCTGGAGCAGCGATCTTTATGTTGCTGTATACGGTGGCTAGCAGCCTGTCGGCGATCACAGGGGTAACATCGCAAGGACACATTCTGATGGTTCTATGTTTTCGTGCGTTATACTCTGCAAGCAGACGCGGTAGCACATCGATCCATCTATAGGTTCCATTGAGCGTAAACAATTTCCACATATTGTTCTTCAAAGTTCGATTGAAACGTTCTACGACGGAGGCCTTCATCACCGAATACGTCGAATAATGATTAATATCGTGCTTTGTCAAGAGTTTCTGCATATCGGCGTTGTAAAATTCTCTTCCTTGATCGGTTTGCAAATTTTTCGGATATCGATCTCTAAATATCTTTGCGAACGCTTTAGTCACCTCAGCGCCACTTTTAGTCTTGAGCGGCACCGCCCATGCATACTTGCTCAACACATCGATGACGGTAAGTATGTAGTGGTGACCTTGGTTGAAACGCGAGTATGGACGCATTTCTACAATGTCAGCTTGCCACAAATCATCGTATCCATGCACTACGACGCGTCTCCGCGGGAAATGTCTTCGAGCTGGAGCGTGCAATTCCTCAACGAGTTGTAGCTTCTTGTAGCCATGGTTTTCTTCTTTACTCTTGGATTTCGATAATGGTCGCATGTTTGATCGCAGAGGTGTCTTGGACACGAATGATGCGATAATTATCGCATACATTTATTATGTGCTTCTCATCGGTCCGAGGAAATTCTGGACAAGTTGCTGCTCCGTAGCAAAAGCGGTTATAGCCTCTTTAACTTTACGAGTTTCGCTGTCGGGCTGCGGGATAGAATTGAACGCCTCCGATATCTTTTGAACGCTGTTTTGCAACGTCAGCATATCTTTCTGAAACACAACCAGCTTCCTCTCTAATTCTTCCTGCTGCTCTCTCAAAAGTTTAATGTTCTTTTCCACGTATAGTTTATTGACGACATCGGTGTCGGCCACCGGCTGAGCTACGCGTCGTATCTTGCGTGATTTCGCATCAAAGTCGACACCAGCCATGCAAAGGGTGTTATCTCGCATGTAATTTCGAAGCAAACCGCTCCATTTGTAATAGTCTATTGTAGCTGCTCCACTCTTCTCGAGCGATACCCCAAATTTGTTGATCGACATCTCGATGCATACAGCGCACATCATCGGCATGCGGTTTAATTTATAATGAGGCCTACCTCGCGGAGTTCCTCGATAATCGATAGAATTTCGGGATCGTGAGAGTTGTTACCCGCCTGACGCGACGCTTCAAGCAAACGCATTCGATCCACCAGCTCGTTGGGATCGTTCCAGTGTACGTAATCGATCTTGTTATCGTTTACCACCATAGCGCGCGGTACCGTTAGACCTTTCCCTGCCCTACTAGCTGATGCGCGAGGGAGTAGCGGTGCAATTACATATTTGTACTTGTGTCCCTTGTTGCTCAATATGGGATTTTTAGCACCATGACCGCGTCTGTGGGCGTTCGTCGCCAGCAGTATACTTTTATATTTTTGTTTATCGGCATCGGTGTATAGAGCATCATCGGGAATTCTCTTGAAAATCAGTTCGTAAAGACCGGGTGTTCCTCTGTATTTTACACCATCTATGATTATATTATCATCCTTGTCTATATCGAAAGCCTTATCTCCAAGCATCGTTCCACTATTGCCAAAGTATACGCCGTACACATAGTCCATTGTTGTATCCTTATCACCACTTAGGATCGCGCTCATGTATTTTTGCCCCAGCGGGCCGAAATGACTGCGAAACGTCTCTTGTCCCTCGGATGTTTGGAATTGCTGTCTAATAGATGTTACAAACGACTCATTGGGACTAGTTTCGAAAACATCATCATCAATGGTTGAGAGTGATTGCACATTGGGAAATGTACTTATTGGTGTGGGTGGAGTCGGAGAATCGTTTGATCTGGCATTCTGTCGGTTCCGCTTCGCTTGAACTGGTGTCGAGGTTATGGGTGAATATTCCGCCGACATGTGTTGTTTCCTCTTTGCCTTGCGCGATGTGTTCCCTTTCAGAAGGATTTTTTTAGGCGTTAATGTTTCATTCCCCTCAACGTCTGTGCTCATCAGCGGCGATGTGTCAGCTTCCGTCGCTGCGGTATTTTCCGCAATATGTTTTAGTGGTTCGACGATAGGTTTAAAGTATTTCTCCAACGCGATATCTTCCTCCATCTTGCCAGTCTTCAAAGCCTGATGTTTCTGACGAATGGCTTCGCTGGTTTTTGCAATTTCCTTCGCTATTCTCTCGCGATCCTTAATCTCCAGACTATCGATATCGATCATCGCTGTACCGCAGACGTTGCTTTCCCACCGACGTGTTGACGACAATTGACCATCTCATGGTATGGCAAACTCGTTAAATCCCTTTCTATAACGTCCATTGGACATTGCACTATCCTTGTCTATCACCACGAAACCATACTCCCGTTGCCAACAATTACGACACAAAGCGCAGAAATCCTCGTAAGGCATGTCGGTGTTTACGTGATCGTTGTACACATGTTTCAAGTTGGTACCATCCTGCTTAAACAGAATCAACAGATTCGCATTGTCGCGTATTAGATGTTTGGGAATCTTTGCATACGTCTGACAGAGATAGAAGCAGTCAACGTTCGAGTGGCGCCCCATTGCAAAGTACTCTCGTATCGTATCTTGCTTGTCGCATGCCACGTCATCAAAGATAAAAATGGAATTCGGAAGCGATTCGCTCGGTGGGATGACGTCACTGTTATTCGAAAACGTAAAGTAGCCAATTTCATCTATCGGAGCCAATAAATTCTCCAAGTACTGATATTTCGGCTGTTGCAACGACTTGGAATACACGTACACGTTCTCGAAGCGGACGCCGTGAGGACTTTCCAACAAGCTGACCAGCACGTTGGTCTTTCCACAATTTGATGGACCACAAATGAGGCAGCGGATAGTGTTTGGTAGCATGCTACCATGTCTGCGTCCTGTTTTCGAAGCCATCACTCGCGATTTATCGTCAAAATTTGTCACGCGTATGGTTACAGGTTGTCGCACGAATCGCATCCTCCCCGCGAACCGTGAAAAATGATTTTGAATACGTCGAGGCGGTGATGCACCCTATTTATAGGTCCGCGCTGAAACACCACAGCTCAGTATTCAAAATGCTTCTGATCCTGTCGGATAATTATGATATTCGAGACCTAACCTCTGAGCAATTGAAATATATACCAAAGATTATTCTACTGCGAGACTTTGGCAGGCACATTGATCGGTTGTGGGACAGGCTCCCCGAGCATATAAAAGCCAATTCCGAGGTTCAGCAGTATCGCCGGTGCTTGGAACATTATAATCGCCCTTGGCAGCGAACGCATATCGACGGTCCAACACCACTGATTAAAAACTGTAGCGAATGTCACCGACGAGAGTAAAGAAAGGTTGTGGTTTGTTAAATCGAGCTATAAACGCGCTACCTATCGAATTACACATCCCGGGATATCAGTTTTGCGGTCCAGGAACTCATCTTGCAAAACGATTGGCTAGAGGGGATCGAGGTATCAATCCGTTGGACGCAGCGTGTCGCGAACACGATATTGCGTATTCACATAGCAACGACCTCCGCGAAAGGCACGCGGCAGATAACGTTCTCGCTGACAAAGCGCGAAAACGCATCGTTGCGCGAGACTCGACTCTGGGTGAAAGAGGTGCTGCTACAGCTGTTTGGGCTGCTATGAAGGCCAAGACGAAGATCGGAATGGGGATGAAAACAAAAACTCGCAAAAGGACTCCAAAGAGAGCATCGCAAAAGCGGATTCTTCAGGTGGCAAAACGGGGTGGTATATTACCACTTTTACCGCTGTTGGGTGTTCTCGGATCATTGGCTGGTGGAGCGGCGGGGATCGCCAAGGCGGTAAACGATAATAAGGCGGCGCAACGTCAGCTGCAGGAAATGCAACGCCATAATCGCTCCATGGAAGGTCGCGGACTTCATCTCGCGCCGTACAAGCGCGGACAGGGAATATCTAAACGAAAAAAAAAACGTCGAAAAGAAAATAAAAATGCCTGCGGGCGTAACTACCGATGTGCAATTGGAGGAGTTGGCAAAACGTATGCGTATTCCATTCTTTAGAGGTGTTTTTATGCGCAACGCGTTACCAGCTGGTGGAGTACATCGAAACGAGAGCGGTATCGTAAATTTGGACAATGCCGAGGGGCCGGGGACTCATTGGGTGGCGTATGCGAAGAGAGGGTGTCGAGCTATATATTTCGACAGCTTTGGGAATCTTCGACCACCTATGGAATTGGTAAAATATCTGGATAAGGATGCTGTGAAAATTGAATACAATCGAACGTCCTATCAGAAGTACGATCAGAGCAATTGTGGACAACTATGTCTACGCTTTCTACAAACGATCGGTGCCAAATTTAAGGATTGATTTCCCACCACGCTGATTCAGTACTGGTCGAGCAATTCGAGCGGAATATGTCGTTAACATTCACTCTAACCGGCAAGAGTAGCACCCTCGCGGTGAGCTACTTTCCACCCATAGATTTGAGCGACGATGATTACGAGCTTGGTCTAACAACCTTTGAAACTTATCACACAATACCGAACATCGACTCGAGCAACGATAAATTCTACTTCATCGTAAACAACAGCCCCGACAGCGCTTATGAATACATTACGATTCCCCACGGCTCCTACGAACTAGACGCCATTGCCAAGTACCTGAAGCAGCGATTACTCGAGCGGTATCCTAAAAATCTTGGTGGCACCGATGACGACAACGATGACGGTGACAACGATGTGTATCCTATAGTGTTGCGTCCCAACAACAATACCATGAAAAGCGAGCTGTACTGTCGGTTCACCGTAGACTTTACAAAGCCCAACAACATTGGATCGCTACTGGGATTCTCGACGAATCGGGTATTAGCACCAGAACGATGGCACGAATCGGACGATCCAATTAATATCATGAACGTGAACATTATTCGCATAGAATGTAGCGTGACCGCTGGTGCGTACAACAATGGGAGGCGTGTACATACGATACATGAATTTTCTCCGAGAGTTCCACCGGGATATAAGATATCGGAAACGCCCGCACAGATCATTTACCTTCCAATCACCGCACGGGTCGTTACGGATCTGACGATACGCGTTGTGGATCAAGACGGACGGTTGCTCGATTTTAGAGGTGAAGAGATTACAATCAGACTGCACGTGCGACGACGACGATAATACGTGTGGTGCGAAAGAAATGCTTGTATTGAACGACTCCAGAAACCCGTTTCTTCCAAGTGAAATTGTTTACAACACCAACAGCTCTGATCACGCTAAAAAGAAGAGGCTCAGTGCTGCGAACATTGCATTTTTGAAATCTTTGGGATTCATTGTGCGCATTTAAGTTGGAAAAAAAATGGCTGATATTCTAAGCATTGGAGGGAAGCCGACGTTTGATGATCGCATCGTCAAGCTTGAGACTCACACGTACAACCCATACGTAAACACAACGTTTGGATACAGCGATGAGATAAGAATACCGATACAGCAGCAGGATTTATACACATTGCCGTGTGAAAGTTTCCTCTATGTGGAGGGGAAATTGAAGATAAATAAGCCAAATGATGCGTTAACGGTGATGTTGGGAAATAATTGTGTGGCGTTCTTATTCGATGAGATTCGATAAGAGCTGAATGGCGTGGAGATTGATCGCAACAGAAACGTTGGAATAACTAGCACGCTTAAAAACTATGTATCGCTGACATCGGACGAAGACAAAAATATGGAGAATGCCGGATGGGGCTTGAAACGACGCGATGGATCATTAGTGAAAAATCATTTCAATTTTTGCATCCCACTCAAATATTTGCTAGGATTTTGCGAGAACTACAAACACATGATTATTAATGCGCGTCACGAATTGATTTTAATACGGTCGCGCAACGACAACAATGCTCTGATAGGATCATCGGTGTTGGAACCAGAAATTAAATTATTTAAACTACAATGGCGGATGCCTCATGTGACGCTGAACGACATTAATAAGCTATCGTTGCTACGTACTTTGGAAAGTGGGCAAAACCTGAGCATTTGTTTTCAATCGTGGGATCTGTACGAGTATCCTATGTTGCAAAACACAAACAAGCATTCGTGGGCCGTGAAGGCATCCGCACAGCTGGAGAAGCCGCGATGTGTGATCCTTGCTCTACAGACTGGTCGAAGAAATGTGACGAGCGAAGACGTTACTAAGTTCAACAACTGTAAATTGACCAATGTGAAACTTTTTCTCAACTCGGAATTTTACCCATACGATGATATGAACTTGGACTTTGACAAGAATAAGCATGCCATCTTGTATCACATGTATACGCAATTCGGTAAATCGTATTATGGGCATAGTTGCAACGAGGCATTATTCACCGTGGCTGAATTTTTACAATTTGGTCCCATCGTGGTGATTGATTGCTCGCGACAAAATGAGTCGATCAAGAATGGCACCGTGGACGTGCGTATAGAATTCGAGTGTAAAGAGAATGTACCGGCAAATACTACAGCCTACTGTCTGATTCTGCACGATCGGGTGGTTGAATACAATCCACTGACAAACGTATTAAATTGCCACGCTACTTGCGCGCCCTCTCCTGTGTCAAATTCATACAAAATTTCATCGTGAAAATCGAGATGCTTTATGAGAAAAACTGCATTCTCCTGTCTGTCTTGAAAGCGAGCGGACCTCTAAATTGTACCGATAATGGCTGTACCAACATTCGTTGACCTGCAAGGGTTCATCGTCGATGGAAGATTTGTCGCGAAGGAAGTAGCTGTCCTACGCAAGGGGACAATTCTCGCACACTATATTTTTGGGAGTCCTATGCCACAATTTCTTCTTACAAAATCCGACAAATCAAGCATTCGGTGGTTGGTGGCAAAACATCACGGACTACGGTGGGACGATGGAGACGTTCCGTACAGTATGGCTAAACGGCTAATTACGAAAGCTGTAGCTGATGCGATCGACGAAGAAGACGATACATCTCATATAGTATACGTTAAAGGGCTGCAGAAACGCGACTGGCTTGCGGATTTCCTCGATGAAAATACGAGAGCGGACGTGATCATCGAGACGCTGGACATTGACTACGAGGATATCAAATCTCTAAATAAGCTAAATGTAGTTGATACTCTGCGATGTGGTAGACATGCAAAGCACTGCGCCTTGCAAAATGTATTTAAAATATTCAACTGGTGGTCTAAACACCAGAGGGAAATGCTTAAATAAAATATAACCAATTTTTAATACATAAATGTTTTTTTTCTTCACCCTCCCCAACCTCTTGCATGTACGCTAGATTAAGACGATAGTTTTAATTATTATGTAGAAACCGTTCGATTCGCGTTTAAAGCCGTTCTAAAACCTTTTTTTTATTTTTTGTTTTTTATTTTTTTATGTTTTTATTCTTTTTTTTATCTTTAATAGTTTTTTTTTTGTAACAATATATATTCTTAAACGTATTTCAGAGTACCATTTTATTCACCAGTCTTCCTCCTTGTCACCTAATTTTAAGATTTGCTGACGCCACATAATTCTATTTCGTGAAAGAGATTTTTTGGGGGTCATTCACCTCCGTGGAAATTTCCGGCGGTGGGTCCGGTCTGGAGAGGTCTCCGCGGCCGCTCGGCCCGGACTGATCCCCTCCACGATCGCGGCTTCCCCCACTCCGCGGCTCGTGCGCGCGCAACCGTCCTTCCACTCCCCGCAAGCCCCGCGTCCATGTTTCCCTCCGCCGCGCTCCCCCGCGCGCCCTCACTTCCCCCCCCCGCCCACGCGCTCCCCTCAGAGGACCTGAGTTAGAATCCCCTTATACATACTACTGACAGTCTTTCCTGTATCGAGGATTCGTATCTATTAATGGTCCCAAACTCCTGTTGTAGCATCTTACACAAAGATTCAAGCGTTGATGGATAACTCCAGTCGATGGCTCGGCGAGCATCGCCTACCACTTTTTGCGTGAGAACGTATCGAACGTATAAATCCTCGGGTGGGGAGGTACCCTCGAAAATATTTTGAATTTCGTTAGTGAAGGTTTCTACTGTGATATTGTTTCCGTCGAATGGCGTTACAAGTTCTAAACTTCGTCGGATATTTCTAACGTCAACTGCAGTATTCCTTACGATACTGTTTGATTTTTTTGAAGTTCCTGCTTTACAGACAACTCTCGGGACGAACGCGGCACTTGCACCCAGTTGATTATGTTCAAGCCCGTTATCAGAATTATCGATCAAGGCATCAGGTCTTGCCTCACGATATCCACTGAATAACGGCATTCTGATATAATTTGTGTTAGTTACTTACAGGATAACTAGAAGATGTACTCGCATGGATTCCTCGGAGTTGATGCTTTATGTCTTGTGTCGATTACCTCGATGATCTTGATGCGTCCCAAATGTACGGTTCCTCAGATCGAATTTTCTTCTCGTGGATCGCCTCGACGATCGTAGTCTGTCCCACCGCTGCCACCAGAAATTGATGTTACGATGTAGAGAAGACACTCGAGCTTTCTCAGTAACTTGAGAGTTTATTGTGGATAGAATTTTATTGTGAGAAAGAAAACCGTGCTTAAGAGTACGCGTTGACAAGTGTATTGCTTAAAGGTTCGTTCCGGAGTCTCTCTCGTTGGTGGAGCTCCAGGGGTTTTATACCCCATGAGAGCACGACGCTTTCCCCGGCTTTTGGCGGGAAAGTCTGGCGGGAAAATCAGGCGGGAAAGTCAGGCGGGAAGATTTGGCGGGAAGATCCTCTTGGGAGATCTACCGCCAAGATCTATTGCGAGGGTTCGGAGAGATCTAGCGCTAAGATCTATCGGTTGACGAGGAGTTATAGGATAGTCCTTTGTCTTTTGGCGGCAGCCTGGCGCATAGCGTAACAACGGTTCCGGTTTCAAGTTTTATAGCTAATTTAGCTAGAAATGACAACCGAGAACTGCTGCGGTTTACCGTACGCCGCGCCTGTACGGTCGCGCTCGCCAGGCCTCCGTGAGGTGGTGATACGAAACCCTTCGAAGGAATTGTTTAGATTATAGACAAAAGATGTTTATGCTATTCTGTAGATAAGCCTTTGACTAAATCCTCTACATTCTGTCTGCATTCAGTTGAATGAGTGCCATCAGGAACTGCACTGCGAGACATTTGAAGCAATTTTTACATACTTACGTTATATTTTAGTTCTTTTTTCATTTTATTCAGTTTAAGTTTCGTTTTGTATTGTTTATATCAGAGACCAGGAATAACAGTTATTTTTTAAATTTTTTCGAAAAAAATCATTGAGAAAAAGTTAATTTTTATTTAAGTGGTAGTCAGTCTTCATTACATACTGCGTAAATTTTTCGAAAAATCAAGTGATTAAAAAATATTAAGATTTATCTCTTTTGGTTACGAATAACCATTATCGATGACCAGAATTTTTTTGGTCACGAATAACCATTATCGATGACCAGAATTTTTTTTGGTTACGAATAACCATTATCGTCGACGAGAAATTATTTTGGTTACGGCGTAACCAATACATTTTGCGGGAAATTATTTTGGTTACGGCGTAACCAATATATTTTGCGGGAATTTTTTTTGGTTACGGTATGACCAATATACACTCCGCGCCAAAATTAAGGGAACACTATAATTTCCAGAAAATTTTGGTCATTTTCAAATAGCTGTATCGCTGCGAAAAATGGTCGCAAAAAATATTTAAAAAACGCATTTCAAAGCTTGAAGTTTCTAGTTTTTGAATCAAGTAGTCAATTTTTTTTCTTCGTCCATTATGATACTGTTTTATCAAGATGGAGCGCAGGAAACAAAGTTTCAGAAATTTTTGCCAAGTTTGGACGTATGTACGGGCTGAAAATTTTTTTTCCAGATAAATCCAATGGAGAACTCTTATAGAGCAAACATTTCTCTTTAATTTCGTTTTTTTTTGGTTAGTTGTATGATTTTTATTGACCGAGTTATTCGCTATCAAAGCAAAAAAGGAACTTTCTACTTTGAACGCCTATAACTTGCGAACGCATGATCGCAGAACATTGTTCGTGAGTGTTTTGGAAAGCTAAGACAGTTTCCTTTCAGAACCTTTAGTTGCAAATTCAATGAGATTTTTTTTAACCGTATTAAATTCATTTTAAAATGATCCCAAAAATTTCATATTTACCATTTCCTAGAAAACATGATGCCACTTCAAGGAAAATCATGGAATCATTCAAGTGTCCACGTTTTTTCTTAGGTGAAACTACCCCTTAAACACTGTGCAAAAGGTCGGACCGATCAGATTTTTTTTTTCGTATGTCCTCGACGGTCAAACATGCGGTACGGTCTGAAAAATTGAAGGATCACCTGTTTTACGTTATGTTTCTCTGTAAAACCCTTTCTTTTGTTCTCGCGGCTTTTGAACACTTGTTGCTCGTTTTTTTTGTTAGTTCAACGTCATTTTGGTAAAAAGAAAAGAAATGCAAAAATTTAAAAAAAAATTTACCCAAACTCTTCGCAATGACGAAAACTGTACTTCGATAACTGGCATTAGCACCATCTAAAGTACGCCACGAGCTGGCGCATGCGCGGTCGGATTTACACTTCATTGTACGTGCGTCACATGGAGAGATGAAACCCTGCGGTTCGTCACTCCCGCAGTATTTTTTTACTCCAAACTCACTCTCCGATGCGTATGTGTATGAGGGAACGTGCGTGAATTCTCTGCCAAATTTGGCGGAGGGCGTCTGCTAATCGTCCCAAATTCGCCAGGTTCGGGTACTGTTGTCGCAAACGTCGCCCAGGAATGGAAAATTCGTAACTGTATTAACATGCGCAACCGACACGCATGCACGTTCCCGCATACACATACGCATCGGAGAGTGAGTTTGGAGTAAAAAAATACTGCGGGAGTGACGAACCGCAGGGTTTCATCTCTCCATGTGACGCACGTACAATGAAGTGTAAATCCGACCGCGCATGCGCCAGCTCGTGGCGTACTTTAGATGGTGCTAATGCCAGTTATCGAAGTACAGTTTTCGTCATTGCGAAGAGTTTGGGTAAATTTTTTTTTAAATTTTTGCATTTCTTTTCTTTTTACCAAAATGACGTTGAACTAACAAAAAAAACGAGCAACAAGTGTTCAAAAGCCGCGAGAACAAAAGAAAGGGTTTTACAGAGAAACATAACGTAAAACAGGTGATCCTTCAATTTTTCAGACCGTACCGCATGTTTGACCGTCGAGGACATACGAAAAAAAAATCTGATCGGTCCGACCTTTTGCACAGTGTTTAAGGGGTAGTTTCACCTAAGAAAAAACGTGGACACTTGAATGATTCCATGATTTTCCTTGAAGTGGCATCATGTTTTCTAGGAAATGGTAAATATGAAATTTTTGGGATCATTTTAAAATGAATTTAATACGGTTAAAAAAAAATCTCATTGAATTTGCAACTAAAGGTTCTGAAAGGAAACTGTCTTAGCTTTCCAAAACACTCACGAACAATGTTCTGCGATCATGCGTTCGCAAGTTATAGGCGTTCAAAGTAGAAAGTTCCTTTTTTGCTTTGATAGCGAATAACTCGGTCAATAAAAATCATACAACTAACCAAAAAAAACGAAATTAAAGAGAAATGTTTGCTCTATAAGAGTTCTCCATTGGATTTATCTGGAAAAAAAATTTTCAGCCCGTATATACGTCCAAACTTGGCAAAAATTTCTGAAACTTTGTTTCCTGCGCTCCATCTTGATAAAACAGTATCATAGTGGACGAAGAAAAAAAATTGACTACTTGATTCAAAAACTAGAAACTTCAAGCTTTAAAATGCGTTTTTTAAATATTTTTTGCGACCATTTTTCGCAGAGATACAGCTATTTGAAAATGACCAAAATTTTCTGGAAATTATAGTGTTCCCTTAATTTTGGCGCGGAGTGTATATTACGGGAATTTTTTTTCGGTTACGGTATGATAGAAACCAGTGTACGTGAAAAGGTTTATGAGAAAATAAGCTAGACACCTATGTTATGCTTTCTAGGAACAACGTAATTTATTTTATATATATGTATCGGCGTATCAGGCAACACGTGGAAAACAAACTTACTTCGCAGACGCAGATCAAACAAGTAAAGTAAGAAGAGCAGAATAGCACAGTGACGCTCACTCAAGCCCCATTCACATATCTCACACACACACCATGCTCACTGTATGCATTGACTTTCCTCAACATACCTCCCTCAATGTATACAGTGTATTAACATTAAAAAAAAAAAAATAATTTCTCATAACGCATTCATTCAACTTCATTTAAACCCATTCCTTTACAGCAGAAAACATGCTTTGGCTTGCACAACGGTTTGGTTAACACATCTGCTATCATTTTCTCTGTCGGTAGGTACTCTAAACCAAACTCATTATTTTTAATTGCATCTCTCACAAAATGATACCTTAGATCAATGTGTTTCGATCTGGCATGAAATACAGCATCTCGCGTGAGTAGATTTGCACTTTGGTTATCATTAAACATCTTAATATCTACTTTTAATTTAAGTTCCTTAAGAAAGTTCCTAATATGTATGGCTTCTTTGGCTGTTTCTGCTATTGCCATATACTCAGCTTCCGCTGATGACATCGCTACAGTCTTTTGTTTCTGAGATTTCCATGAAATCGCAGCATTGCACATCACAAACACGTATCCAGTATAGGATTTCCTATCTGTTACATCGGATCCCCAGTCTGCATCAGCGTACCCATGCACTCCAAGATTTCCCTTTTTATAAGTTAAACCTAAATTAGATGTCTGTTTTACATATCGCAAAATTCTTTTTGCTGCAACCCAATGCGCTTTACTGTACGCTGATGTAAACTGAGCCAAAAATACTACTCGATTCATTATATCAGGTCTCGACACTACTGCTAAATACATCAATGCACCAATTAATTCCTTGTATGGAACATCACAGTTATTTATATCAGAATCAAACTTCTCATTAATACTGGCAGGCGTATCAGTTCCTTTCGCATCTTCCATTTTAAATCTATTCAAAATATCTTTAATATATTTTCTCTGAATTAATGTAATTTCATTTCCCTTTCGCACGATTTCAATACCTAGACAATATGTTGCCTCTCCCATATCTTTCATTTCGAACTCTTCTTTGAGTCGTTTCTTAATTTTTACAATCCTTTCGACATTATTTCCCGCAATCAAAATATCATCTACATAAACTAAGATTAATATTAATATATTTTCATCGTTAATAAAGTATATGCACGGATCAGAATTGCTCTGTTTCAGATTCAAGTCTTTTAATTTGGAATCTAATAACTTATTCCACTGACGACTTGCTTGTTTCAAACCATACAATCCCTTCTTTAATTTACAGCAATTTTGTTTTTTATTCCGTATGTCCTTTAGCGTATTAATGGCCTTGTTTCTAATATAACCATTTTCCTTTTCTATTATATAATTAAGAAAACTTTCCAAAAACTCCGGCATTTCCATATATACATCCTCATCTATTTTTCCATTCAAGAAGGCAGATGCTACATCCATCTGATGTATAACTAAATTATATTGTACTGCTAACGCCATGAATATTCTAAAAGACTCTAGCCTGGCAACAGGTGCAAAAGTTTGATCATAGTCGTATCCTTTTCTCTGGTTGAAGCCTCTTGCCACTAACCTAGCTTTTCTCTTATAAATTTCACCGCGACTATTAAATTTGTTTGATAACACTATTCTACAATCAATAATATTTTTATTTTGTGGTTTTTCAACTATATCCCACGTATCATTCTTAATCAAACTTTTGAACTCATCTGCAATTGCTTCATACCAATCATCTTTATCCTTACCTTTAATTGCTTCATATAAATTTACCTCCGCATAATTCGCAATCGCATCCTCAAATGTCTCATCATCGTCGTTACATGAGTCGACATCGTCTGATATTATATTTTCTTCATTTTCAGTAATTGTAGTTGTTCTGTAGGATTTCTTCGGTCTTCCTGGCCTACCCGTGCGAATTAACTTTGGTCTTCCTGGTAACCGTTTCTCCAAATTTTCATTTCTTTCTTCGTCCTCTTCCGATTCTTGGTTTTCATTTATTTCTTCATTAATTGGAATTAATATATCCATCTGTTCACAATCCGTATTTCTCTCTTCTTCAGTAATATTCTCATTTGGACTTGCAACTACTAATTCATCTGCTTCATTTATGAATTTTACATCTCTTGATATAACGACTTTTCCGGTTTTTGGAATATACACTCTGTATCCCTTTGTCTGTTCAGAGTATCCTACTAGACTGCCTTCTATTGACCTTTCTTCCAATTTTCCTCTTGATACAGTTTTATTTACCACAAAAGCTTTCGTTCCAAAAACCCGCAGATGATTTATATTGACCTTTCGATCAGACCAGAGCTCATATGGTATTTTACCTTCTAATGAATTCGTAGGGCATCTATTTCTTAGATAATTAGCTGCCATCACAGCTTCTGCCCAAAAACCAGATGACATTCCCGATTTTATCATCATACACCTTGCCATGTCCAATAGCGTCCTGTTCCTTCTCTCAGCAACACCGTTCTGTTGCGGCGTATATGGAGCAGTTAACCTCCTCTGTATTCCACAATCCCTTAAAAATTTATCAAATTGATTGTTACAATATTCTAACCCATTATCTGTTTGTAAAAACTTGATTTTTCTTTCACACAGATTTTCTACCATCTCCTTGTATTCTCGAAATTTCTCAAAAACGTCACTTTTGTTCTTTATAATATACACCTTACAATATCTGGAATAGTCATCAATAAATGTACAGTAATACTTTCCACCGCCCATGGATTGTTGTCTGAATGGTCCACATACATCACTATGAACTATTTCCAGTTTTTCTTTTGCTCTTTCGTGTGACGATTTAAATGGTAGTATTGTCTGTTTTCCCAATGCACATGTACGACATTCTAATTTTTTAGTTCCACTTCCTGTACTTATATTTACATCTTTTAGCACCCGCACTAAGTCTTTTTCATTTAAATGACCCAAACGTTCGTGCCACAGACGTAGTTTTGAATCACTTCCACCAACATTCTGAGCCATTTGTACTTCTGATTGTTTTATAAAGTACAGATTTCCAACCCTATTTGCCACCAACTTTATGTTACCATTAATATCTCTCACAGTGGCAACATTTTTATTAAAAACTACTTCATGGTCTTTATCGACTATCCGTGCGACTGACACCAAATTTGTCCTCAATGTTGGAACCAGAAGTGCATTGTCAAAATTTATGAATTTTTCAATATTCTCATCCATCACTTTTACTCTAACTCTTCCTTTACCTTCAACATTTGTGGAATTCTCATCAGCTAGTTGCAAGTTTTCATTAAATGGTTTTATATCACAAAACAATTTTCTATTTTTGCACAAATGAGTAGTGCAACCACTGTCCAAACACCATCGCTCTTCCAGTTGTCTCTCTATTTTTGTATTTGCAACTGCTGCGTAGTACGTTTCCTCCACCAGCTTGGCATTCCCTTTGTTTTCACCAATAGTTTTCTCCTTCGAGATAATCTTTGAATAGCATTTTGCAGCAATATGCCCCTTTTTATTACATCTGAAACATGTTATGTCGTATTTTGATTTATTTCTGTTTTGCATACCTTTGTGGTCATTTTTGCTTTTGTTCTCTTCAAAGTCTTTTCTTCTTTGGAATTTTGATGCCCCACATTGATCCTTCTTCGCTGCTGCCCACATCGCATTTGAAGACCCGCTTGTTTGACTAGTCTGCTTTCTTGCATCGCTCTCCTCGAGTATTTTAATTTTTAAAGCTTCTGCAGCAGGCAAGTTATCACGGGACTCAATGGCACACCGGAAGTTCTCATAACTTCCTGGCAGACTATATAACAGCATGATAGACAATAGATCTGGGTTTATATCAACATTCATCGCCTCCAGTTTGTCCACAGCATCAAAGAACTTGTTAATGTGTTCTCTCACATCATCACCTTCCTGCATCTTTTGTAGCGTCAATTGTTTGAGCAATGTGGCCTTTCTCGCTGGCCCTTTTGAAGCATATATCGATTCCAGCTTCAACCACGTTTCACGTGATGTCTCACAACCTTTTAATTGCCTTAATTCACTTGGTGCAATACTTAATATTATATCAGACTTAGCTTTCTTGTCATCACTTAGCCATTTGTTATAAGCTACTAACGAAGCTGCATTATCTTGTATAATTTCTGGCTTCACTTTCTCGCCAGATACATATTGCCAATAATCATTTTTCACCAATACTGCCTCAGCTTGCATTCGCCACGTGTCATAATTGTTTTTATTTAAGGCCTCAACTCTTGCCAAATTTAAATTCATTTTGGCTATACGACGCACGTGGCAAACCTAACCTTTCTCGTAAAAGAATTTTAATTTAAACTTTTAGCTCTGGGCCCATAACCTGATAGAAACCAGTGTACGTGAAAAGGTTTATGAGAAAATAAGCTAGACACCTATGTTATGCTTTCTAGGAACAACGTAATTTATTTTATATATATGTATCGGCGTATCAGGCAACACGTGGAAAACAAACTTACTTCGCAGACGCCGATCAAACAAGTAAAGTAAGAAGAGCAGAATAGCACAGTGACGCTCACTCAAGCCCCATTCACATATCTCACACACACACACCATGCTCACTGTATGCATTGACTTTCCTCAACACGGTATAACTATTGAACTATAGAATATCTGGAATACGAACTGTGGGTATTAGGAGCCGTGGCGCGCTGTTGAAAAGAGATAGTTGCACAGCTGTTTCACTCTTACACACACGTCTATACCCGCCTATACTCAAATTTACTACAAGATAGCAGTACATTTACAACAGGATCGTGTATAATACAGGATAGACACCCATTCAATGCCACTGTCTCTCTTGGCCTGGCCAGTCCGGCGTTTTCCGTACCGTATTTGCATCCCAGATATTTTATAGTTCAATGAGTATAACCAAAATCGGTTGCTGAAATTCTGTTTTTGGTTACCAATAACCAATACCGATTGCGGGAATTCTGCTTTGGTTACCAGTAACCAATATCGATGGCGGGAGTTTTATTTTGGTCTAGACCATCATCAATTTTTATTAATATTATTACGAATAATTTGTATTTATGAACGATACACAATGAATTATAGAATTTATATGTTTTAATGAATAAAAGCACATATGTAATAATTATATATTTTATTAACAACTTAGGGCATAAAATTGGCGTTCAATTTTATAAATAATAATTTGTGTAAATTTTCTTCTGACAAATTACACCGCCGATCGTCTAGCATCACTTTCAAAGCCGAGAAGGCCCTTTCAACGCTGACTTCAGTAGCCGGAACAGCATGGCAAATTGTTGCCAGTTTATATATATACGGCAATGTATATTTTTTATTCTGCCAATATGCCATGATGTTTACATCTATATGAACACGCTTTTCCTTATAGTTATCAATTTCGGTATATATTTTTGAAAGTTCTTTGGAAGTAGTATCGTCTGGGTCGTCCTCGGACGACGAATCAACTTCCATCTCGTTAATTGCATTTTGTAACAATGACACAGAAGTGCCGCTTGTACTTGGTACGGCATCATTTTTTTCTGTACAAGGGGCCTCCTGTATTTTGTCAATTGCCTTATCACTCTAAGGATGAAATAAATTAATAAGAAAATTACATTACCTATTTCAAGAATTAAATGACAGCTATGATATACATAATATATACCTGTTTTAACGAAAGCATTTGTGCAGCGATTATTTTTAGATGTTTTTTAGCCTTTGCCTTCTGGTTTGTTGTCAATAGACGTTTAAGCCGAGGGTCTAAAAAAATCGCAGCATTAATCGCGTCATTCTTTAACAGCTGCGATTCCCTTGCTTCTATGTTAGACAGAATCAGACCAGCTGCATTCGAGGTGATAGATTTCAATTTCAATTTCAAGTTTAGCCATTGTTTATAAAAATCTCCAAAAAATAGCTGGCTTTTCTGTAGCTGTAAAGTAGCTTCATTCAATGGAGTGAGTACTTCCACAAGGTTTTCTATTGTAATCCACTCGTCTTTCGATAAAGCTACCGGAGGTTTTAAATTATCATTACAAAATTCTTTATGGTGTATGAGTCGGTGTAGCATATCGAATGTGGAATTCCAGCGTGTCGGAACATCCAACCGCGGTTTTTTTAAACCTAAATATTCTAACGAGTATCTGAAAAATAATATATTATGAATAAATTAAAGTACCGTGCGCAATAGTAGAATAAGCTATTGTATATATATACCTAATTGTAGGAGTTCTTAATGTTTTTACTATTTCGCGAGCACGGTCCAAAACTGTAATCTTATTCTCGGTAAAGAAATCTTTTATTGCAAGTTGCAGTGTATGTGCCGCACACTTTACTGATATGGTGTTTTTTCCGGAACAAAACGTTTTTGCCAAAGTTTCCACGCTTTGCTCGTAGGTATTCATCTTTAAAAACTGCTCGTCTTTTTCCGGTTCCAATAAATTTTCAGAAGAAAATAATTCTACCGCTTTTACCATATTTCGTCCGTTATCTGTAGGGATCGTGTAGATTTGATTGGTTCCAATATCAAATTGTTTTAAAACATTTTCAATCTCATGTTTTAAATTATCGGCTGTATGTCTTTCGTGCAGCTCTTTCATCGCCAACGTGTATATTTTAATCTCGTTTTTGTGGATCATTTGGATGTTTATTCCAAGTATGGCTCGATCATGACGGGTCGCTGTATCCATTTTTAATGAAATCAATCGTCCCTTACACGACCTTTTGATCACGTTTTTCCAAAAGTCGTATTTTTGATTGACATAATCCATTATATTGTTCGAACTGATCACTGGGATATTTAAACCTTTGAATATTTGCTCCGTAAGAACTTTAAATGCCTTGCAATCAAATAATGCAAATGGTTGGGATTCTTTGGTAACAAAATCAACGCAGGCATTTGTTACTTCTTCTACGGACAGTTTAACAGAAAATGATTTTATCTTGCCGTGAATATTTTTTTCTATCGGTTCTTCGTCAAACATCTCCCTTTCATCTATATATACATCTGTATGGTGCTTAACCATATGTCTTCTCAAATTCGTGAGATGTGATCGTTCAAATTTCAGTTCACATGTTTTGCATGTACTCTCATTCTTGTCCTTATCAAAACGAAAAAATTCCCGTTCGAAGATATTTCTCTTTCGACCCATGACGTTAACAAGGACACAAAGTTTAAAATAAACTAATAGCAATGATAAAGCAAAATTAAACTAATGTATAATATAATGTATAATATTATGTATAATATTATGTATAATATTATGTATAATATTATGTATAATATTATGTATAATATTATGTATAATATTATGAATATTATTATGTATAATATTATGAATAATATTATGTATAATATTATGTATAATATTATATATAATATATAATATAATATTATACATAATATATAATATAATATTATACATAATATTACAATTATTATATAATATTATACATAATATTATTATGTATAAGATAGCTGTCATTTAATTATTTAATTAATGTAATTTTCTTATTAATTTACTCAATCTGAATCAAATCATTATATTTGATTTGAAATGCGCGCCTTCAATGACCGTGAACGTCCGTTTCATTTGCTGACGTTTGCGGCTCGTCAGCCAATGCCTACAATGTATCTACGATTATTTCAGTTTGAGTAAATAACTGGAATGACAATAAACTGTTGCGTACAAGACATTTAAGAATAAATTGAAACGATAATAAATTATTAAGGTATTATTAGTTTATTAGTTTATTTTGCTTTATCATTGCTATTAGTTTATTTTAAACTTTGTGTCCTTGTTAACGTCATGGGTCGAAAGAGAAATATCTTCGAACGGGAATTTTTTCGTTTTGATAAGGACAAGAATGAGAGTACATGCAAAACATGTGAACTGAAATTTGAACGATCACATCTCACGAATTTGAGAAGACATATGGTTAAGCACCATACAGATGTATATATAGATGAAAGGGAGATGTTTGACGAAGAACCGATAGAAAAAAATATTCACGGCAAGATAAAATCATTTTCTGTTAAACTGTCCGTAGAAGAAGTAACAAATGCCTGCGTTGATTTTGTTACCAAAGAATCCCAACCATTTGCATTATTTGATTGCAAGGCATTTAAAGTTCTTACGGAGCAAATATTCAAAGGTTTAAATATCCCAGTGATCAGTTCGAACAATATAATGGATTATGTCAATCAAAAATACGACTTTTGGAAAAACGTGATCAAAAGGTCGTGTAAGGGACGATTGATTTCATTAAAAATGGATACAGCGACCCGTCATGATCGAGCCATACTTGGAATAAACATCCAAATAATCCACAAAAACGAGATTAAAATATACACGTTGGCGATGAAAGAGCTGCACGAAAGACATACAGCCGATAATTTAAAACATGAGATTGAAAATGTTTTAAAACAATTTGATATTGGAACCAATCAAATCTACACGATCCCTACAGATAACGGACGAAATATGGTAAAAGCGGTAGAATTATTTTCTTCTGAAAATTTATTGGAACCGGAAAAAGACGAGCAGTTTTTAAAGATGAATACCTACGAGCAAAGCGTGGAAACTTTGGCAAAAACGTTTTGTTCCGGAAAAAACACCATATCAGTAAAGTGTGCGGCACATACACTGCAACTTGCAATAAAAGATTTCTTTACCGAGAATAAGATTACAGTTTTAGACCGTGCTCGCGAAATAGTAAAAACATTAAGAACTCCTACAATTAGGTATATATATACAATAGCTTATTCTACTATTGCGCACGGTACTTTAATTTATTCATAATATATTATTTTTCAGATACTCGTTAGAATATTTAGGTTTAAAAAAACCGCGGTTGGATGTTCCGACACGCTGGAATTCCACATTCGATATGCTACACCGACTCATACACCATAAAGAATTTTGTAATGATAATTTAAAACCTCCGGTAGCTTTATCGAAAGACGAGTGGATTACAATAGAAAACCTTGTGGAAGTACTCACTCCATTGAATGAAGCTACTTTACAGCTACAGAAAAGCCAGCTATTTTTTGGAGATTTTTATAAACAATGGCTAAACTTGAAATTGAAATTGAAATCTATCACCTCGAATGCAGCTGGTCTGATTCTGTCTAACATAGAAGCAAGGGAATCGCAGCTGTTAAAGAATGACGCGATTAATGCTGCGATTTTTTTAGACCCTCGGCTTAAACGTCTATTGACAACAAACCAGAAGGCAAAGGCTAAAAAACATCTAAAAATAATCGCTGCACAAATGCTTTCGTTAAAACAGGTATATATTATGTATATCATAGCTGTCATTTAATTCTTGAAATAGGTAATGTAATTTTCTTATTAATTTATTTCATCCTTAGAGTGATAAGGCAATTGACAAAATACAGGAGGCCCCTTGTACAGAAAAAAATGATGCCGTACCAAGTACAAGCGGCACTTCTGTGTCATTGTTACAAAATGCAATTAACGAGATGGAAGTTGATTCGTCGTCCGAGGACGACCCAGACGATACTACTTCCAAAGAACTTTCAAAAATATATACCGAAATTGATAACTATAAGGAAAAGCGTGTTCATATAGATGTAAACATCATGGCATATTGGCAGAATAAAAAATATACATTGCCGTATATATATAAACTGGCAACAATTTGCCATGCTGTTCCGGCTACTGAAGTCAGCGTTGAAAGGGCCTTCTCGGCTTTGAAAGTGATGCTAGACGATCGGCGGTGTAATTTGTCAGAAGAAAATTTACACAAATTATTATTTATAAAATTGAACGCCAATTTTATGCCCTAAGTTGTTAATAAAATATATAATTATTACATATGTGCTTTTATTCATTAAAACATATAAATTCTATAATTCATTGTGTATCGTTCATAAATACAAATTATTCGTAATAATATTAATAAAAATTGATGATGGTCTAGAGTGACCAAAATAAAACTCCCGCCATCGATATTGGTTACTGGTAACCAAAGCAGAATTCCCGCAATCGGTATTGGTTATTGGTAACCAAAAACAGAATTTCAGCAACCGATTTTGGTTATACTCATTGAACTATAAAATATCTGGGATGCAAATACGGTACGGAAAACGCCGGACTGGCCAGGCCAAGAGAGACAGTGGCATTGAATGGGTGTCTATCCTGTATTATACACGATCCTGTTGTAAATGTACTGCTATCTTGTAGTAAATTTGAGTATAGGCGGGTATAGACGTGTGTGTAAGAGTGAAACAGCTGTGCAACTATCTCTTTTCAACAGCGCGCCACGGCTCCTAATACCCACAGTTCGTATTCCAGATATTCTATAGTTCAATAGTTATACCGTAACCGAAAAAAAATTCCCGTAATATATATTGGTCATACCGTACCCAAAAAAAATTCCCGCAAAATATATTGGTTATTCGTAACCAAAATAATTATGGTCATCGATAATTGTTATTCGTAACCAAAAAATATTTCCGATGGCAATAATGGTTATTCATAACCAAAATCATTTAAACAAAAATATTAATTCTTATGCCATAACTTTTAAGATTTAGGTTATAACAGTTATGGTCTCTGGTTTATAACCGTATTGCCCCACGAGTCGGCGAACGACAACGGTACATGCGGGTCCGAAGTCATCGCATGTACTACCCATCGATACAGCAATATACCGATTAACTCATGCCGAGGAATGTCTAAAATTCTTAAAGACCGCGCCACGTTCTTGATTGTCGACAGTATTAATGTTCATATCTTCCGAAAAGTTAATGTTCATATCTTCCGGAAAGAAGCTAGCGTTCTTGCCGTGATTGATTGGTGGTGCCGCTTGCTTCGTCCTCCCTTCAAATTAAGGACGGATCCCTTATCTTGCGAATATAAACACGTGCTCAAAATTCACAACAGAAGCACACGCTGACGTATTCAATGCGAGAATGGGCGAGACGTAGGGAAGAAATTATATTATAACAACTCGGATCTGCATTCCTGCAGAACGCGAAGTTTCTATTTCTCACAGCAATATCTCCTCCCCTAGGTCCACCATCTCTCGCATGGAATACGTCAACTCGTGCTTCTGTTTTGGAATTTGAGCGTGTGTTTATACTCGAGAGATAAAGGATCCGTCTCCAATTTGAAGGGAATACGGCGTAGGTGGAGTCATGTGCAGTGACTACCCTTTTTCTTCCTGTGTCCCTGCACAAAACGTATTGCCCCTCCCCCTCCCCAACTGTACCGAAAAAGATAGACAAATTATGTCATTTGCGACGAGCAACATGGATTTGTGCCTGGTCGGTCGACGACAACAAATCTGGCGGTATACCACTGTTTTGCCACCTCAGCACTTGATGCAGGGTTTCAGGTCGATACCGTTTATACGGATTTCAGGAAAGCCTTTGACTCGGTGGACCATTCAATCCTGCAAATAAAGTTAGCCTCAACTGGGTTTAGTGGATCACTTCTAGCTTGGATCGTTAGCTACCTTCAGGGACGTGTGCAGGTTATCAAGGTCCAGGATAGGTTATCTCATCCGGTTAATGTGACCTCTGGTGTCCCGCAGGGATCACACCTAGGTCCTCTCTTGTTCCTCATCTTTATTAAACGACCTTAGTGAGGTTTTTCTACATAGCAGGTTCCTCATGTATGCTGACGATTAAAAAAATTTTCGAACGATTGGGGGTGCTTCGGATGTGGAACTGTTACAGGCTGATCTCACGAGGTTTGAACAGTGGTGTACCGTCAATAGGATGCGGCTAAATACAGGGAAATGCGTTTTACTTAGGTCCCATCGGGCTATTTCAGGTATTCCCTCGGTGTATACATTAGATGGTGCTACTCTGTCTGAGGTTTCGGAAGTCCTTGACCTGGGAGTCACGTTCACGCCAGGTCTGGATTTTCGTAATCATTATCGTAAGATCACGTGCAAGGCGATGAAAACCCTTGGGTTTATTGCCCGTTTCGGAAAACACTTTAGACAGGGTAGGACACTTAAGTTACTATTTGTCACTCTGGTAAGGCCGCAGGTCGAATATGCATCGGTGATCTGGAGTCCTAGGCATAAGCAATTTATCCGCTCAATAGAATCGGTCCAGCATAAGTTTCTAAGACTTGCCATGAGGGCGTCTGGTAGCCCTATGCGGATCGATGATCATGACTATGGCCCTGCCTTATTGGTAACTCGTCTATCTACTCTGAGTGATCGCCGTGTTATCTCCGATCTACTTTTCCTTTATAAAGTTTTCCACGGTGAGATTAACTAACATGAACTTGTCGCGCAAATTAATTTTCAAGCTCCACAACGGCCGCTGAGAAGGAGACCCCTTGTTGCATCCCGAGTCCCGAAGTTTCGTTATTATAGCAATGATCCTATTAATCGCGCTATGGAAGAGTTAAACCAATGTCCTTCGGACATTGATTTATTTCAATCCTCCCTTGCATCCTTTCGTGCTCGGGTGCTTAGGAGTCTGTTACCTCCTTAACTATATGTACCATTACATACTGTGATATACTGTGATATCGATTTTTGTAAGACTGTTTTTGTTTTTGTTTTTCTTGTTATTATTCTCGGATTTATGTTTTCTCTGTTATTCATATTTATATTTTTCTTTATACGTGTTGTACCACTCTGTTTAATTTTCTTGTATTCTAAAGGGTTCTCCCGTTAATCAATAATAATAATAATAATAATAATAATAATAATAATAATTATTCACTAAAATAGAGATTTAAAGTCTATTCTATGGTAAATGGCCTCTCTAATTTCATACGGACTACAAGAGGATCCCTGATTCGAAGTATTTTGTTCAGCGCTGCGTTTAGTTGTGAATCGGTATTTCCGTCAACCTGGAAATGCACTAATAACAGTATTTCATTCCCCCTTGTAAACCACCTCAGAAGTCCGCACATCTGCATTGCATGGCCAGGCCGACCTGTAATCCGCTTCGATTGAGGTAAGTCATAAGATCATAAAGGCCTGACCGTTTTAAGGGACTCTAAGGTCGGGTACGCGACTCTGGCTGCTGTCGCTGAACGGTCTAGGGGCCGCAAGACTACTAGCCCTTTACGTACAATCCGGATGTCCCTGTTTTTCGCCTGACTGAAAAATATACTTCCGCTAGCAGGTATCCGCCGCCGCACTGCCAATCAGGGTTTACACGAAGTCCTTCGTCAACCCTGATTGGTTATGCAAATCACTGCCTCTGCGACCAAATTCCACGTTGGTGTTTTCCTTGGCCATGGAAAACGCACAAAACTCAGTCAAGACACAGCAGTCACCACACTCGGTCTCCGAAACCTAACAAGACGTTTCCATTTTGGTGACACCATCCCTGCGAAATCGCTGATCGTGCGACACGTACTCGCGAACTCCTTTTAAATGAAAAAGTGTGAAAGTGATTTTGTCAAGCATGGAGACCAATGCGGGGTATTCGTGCAACGAAATGTTTAACATTATTATCATGTATGGGGAGGCTAACTGCAGCCCATTAGGTGCGAAGCAATTATACGTGGAACGGTATCCTCATCTGCCACAACCATCCCGGCAGTTTATCATCAATTTGTGTGAAACATTGCACACTACGGGTTCCTTTTCCCTCGCATCGAAGGAAGAGGGCCAAGAAGGAATATCGACAGGAAAGTTAAAATCCTTCAACATATTCATAATAACTCTGCCCGCAGTACGAGGAGTATTGCTCGAGAAATTGGACTCTCCCATACGTACGTCCATCGCACATTGCGTGATAAAGGTTTGTAGGAGTTTAGTTGTATAAAGTGACATTTCTTTATAAATTTACTTATTCTTACTTTAAATTCACATTTCATTGTAGCTGTAAATTCTTCACTAAATGTATCGCCAAATTTTTATTAAGTGTACCCCCGGTGAAAAAATCCATTTTTTGCATATTTTCATTCCACAACATCTCAAGAATGATAAGGTAAAATTTTAGAACGAAATTCCTGACGGCAATGATTTTACATGCAGTTTAGGGGGATTAACAGTGTGACGCCCTTAAAATAGGTGTTGGTTTGTGCATGTGCGTGTATGCGTGAGCGGCGTGCGTTGTTTAAAACGAATAAACGCATGGAAAATGGGGCGCTCACTGAATAAGATTCTACTTGTACTTACATTGCCTTCCGTGGTACCCTCTATTGCGAATATTCATACAGTCAATTTTTTTTAAGAAACATTTTTTGTGAGAAAACCCCATGTTTCAGGGATTCTACCGTTTAAGGGGGTAGTGGACTATTTCAGCTTCAGAAAATCGATTACTTTTTTTTTACTGATTTTGAAAGTTTTATCCTTTATGAAAATTTTAAACAAAATTTCATGCCGAAATTCAAATCATTGTCGAACTTATAGCAGCGAACGTTATTGACTGCACCGTCGAATAACGGCCTCGCAGAGCGGTATTGGCATAGGGCACCTTACTTTAAAGCCGGTTTTCTCGAAACACCATTTTCAGAAACGGTGTACATCACAACTCTTAAACCAGTGAATATTTTCACTTAAAATTTTAACTGGAGTTGAAGAATTCCATTCTCTATCGTGTGGCAGTTCCGCATCAACATTGGATGTTTATAAAACATTTTATAACTGATTAAAAATGATTTTTTCCCATAAAAATGTGGGGAAAAAATTGATTCGTGTGTAACTTCTACAATTTTTGTTCAAATTCATCGGCGACTTTCCACACTGTAGATATTTGTGTATAGAATAATCACCTTAAAGCATTTTGCTTTCAGATGATTGGTTCACCTGAATTGATGTACACTACCTGTCGCGGCGCGCCGTACAGGACTATCTTCAACGATTAATATCTTCGACAATTTTATACATTCCAATGATTTTCTTTTTTGTAAATACTCGCAATCGTGCCCACAATAGAGTGCCAAAAGCACGACTATAACGATTGTTTGGTATTAAAGTAATTTAGCGTCAAAGAAACTAACCATTTTACGTATCCAATAGTCCCCTACCCCCTTAACCATTTAGCCATCATCGCTCAGTTGTTTCTTAACACTCCCCGAAGATAACGCGATAACCACACATGTGTAATTAAGGAATATCTTTGGTTTTTTAATTTGGATGATCCAGTCTAAAGCAGAGTTGAGCATAATCAATTACAAGTGTAATTCCTTTCATTACAATTACAGAGTAATTCCGATTAAAAAGTAATAGCAATTAGATGTAATTGTCCTGCACACTTACAATTACAATTACGATGTAATTGTCCTGCACACTTACAATTACAATTACGATGTAATTGTCCTGCACACTTACAGATACAATTACGATGTAATTGTCCTGCACACTTACAATTACAATTACGATGTAATTGTCCTGCTCACTTACAATTACAATTACAATTGTAATTGTGGTCAACTAAATTAACGATTACAGAAAGTAAGCTGTAATTGAATTACACAATTACATTTCAATCGTAATTTGTAATTACATTACATTTTGCCAAACTCTAATTTGTAGCAGAATAAAGTGCAAAAAGTTTTAGACTCATACATTGTATACCATTTTCTACAAAATATCATAAAAGTCACCTATGTTTTCGCGCGATTTAACCGGGGGATGCCTTTAATATCTGAGTCACTGACGTTATCCTGGCTATCGACTAATGATTAGATACTTATTATTTTATCTTTTGTTTTCGCATATTTCATTAATAACACAAACTACCGCTAATTAAAGAATTATTAATCCAAAATGCATCCGAAGATATATGTGGTTTCTTCACGACGGCGCCTCAGCCCATATGGGAAGAGCTATACCAGCTATAGGCCGAATATGGGGGAACCGTGTAATTGCACGGAACGGTGCTGTTGCGTGGCCGCCAAGAAGTCCAAATTTAAATCCAATGGATTTTTACGTATGGGCCCACATGAAATCTTTAGTATACGTCGACACCGAATATGAAACCTTAGAGGAATTGCGAGGTAGAGTATTTCATGCTGGTAACGTTATACGCGAGCAGCCTGGATTATTCGCCCGCGTTCGCGACAATTCGTTGCGTCGGTGTCAGGCGTGTCTGGATGCAAACGGCAACCATTTCGAGCATCTTTTGTAAATAAATGTAGGTAGCGAAATTTGTATTTCTTATATGCGTGTAGCCACGCATTGACAGTAGCTTGTTGCGTGACAGTTTAGTCACACTAAAAGGAAAGAAAGAGTTTTATCACTTCCTGAAAAAAAATAACACGTTTTGCAGTCACGTCGTGAAAGGAGTTTACTTCCATGTAAATCAATGCATTTTTCGTGAGCATCAAAACTCTCACGCAACAAATTGCCACCACTGCGCGCCTGGCCTAAGAACACGTGTAGAGTTTTCGTTCACTTGTTTCTTATTTTCTAGCTGACGACCTTAAGTGCGTCCGCTACTCCAAACAGATCCTTAAAGGGACCGCTACTGTAAGGGGCCCGTAGTTACTTGGTTACTGGGTCATCTTGAACAGCTCACAACGGGTGGTCTTTGTGCTACAGCTCATCTGTGTGCGTGTAGCGACGATCTTTTCCACAAACATCTCCGATGTTTAAACGTTTATAACAGCTAAACTATACAAGATACAACAAAATGTATTCAGACAATTTTACTCTACTGGTGGTCTCCAATGTATGTGCAAACTTATGGAATCCTGCGACTATTAGTTTAGCATATACACATGTTAACTTTGAGGCATTATTACTGTAAAATGGAGACCGATCGGACATTATGTCATAGGACTTTTATGTTCCATTGGACCTCCCTTACCACCCCCTAAAATATTGCTACGTATACAGTTTACACCCTGTATATATAAAATAAATTAATGTTTTAATAAATATGTATATGTGTGGTGTGTTTCCACGCAGTAGATCATATAGTAGATATTTACGTTAAAAATATATTATATATATTATATATATATTTATAGATATATTAAATTTTTAACGTATACATTTACTATAGGATGTACTTCAATATATATAGTATGTGGTGTGTTGCCACGGAGTCGGCGATGTTTCCCATTCGGAACGGGAAACAGGAATACAGGCAAAAGACACTCGGGCGATGTTGCTCACCGTCCACTTGAATACAGTTTTTTGGGAATATGTGACCAACAGTCATTTCTAGAAGGTCGTTTGAGGCAAGGGTCGAGTTGCTGTATCCCACAGCGATTGTTGCAAGTCGCCGGATACAGGTATCATCTCAAACCTCGCCGGATACTCATCTCAAACAAAGGAAAACTACTAAATATAATTTAATGGGACTTGTTGCATTGTATTAAGTATGTCTTAAATTATAGAAATATATTTTTTGTTTTATAATTAATCATTGCAGACTGCACTGGGGAGTCGTTAAATTCAAAGCGACAAAAAATTCATCCAAATCGGTGGGATTTGTATCTCCAAAAGTTATTATCCGATCCGACTGAACCTTTTTTATTTTGAAGAATATACTTCTGGCTAGGGGGGAAACCAGAAAAAATTAAAAAAATGACATTTTTTAAGAAAATAACTACACTTGAGGTTTGAAATCACTTTTTCCCTGTACTGTTCGTCCGTTCCACGCCTTTAAAAATTATAAATTTTCACTTTTTTTAAAAATTTTCTGGTTTCCCCCTAGCGAGAAGTGTATTCTTCAAAATAAAAGAAGTTTCAGTCGAATCGGATAATAACTTTTGGAGATACAGGTCCCACCGTTTTGAGAACACGCATTTAAGGGAAGAGGACACTGAAAACATCGCGATTTTCGACCATTTCTAAGAATTTTTTTTTGCATTTTTGGCAAGTCTGAACCCTTGTTCAACCGTACACAACATGGTTTGACACATAGTGTTGTCTTTCTACCAGAAAAACCTATTTCTCCAAAAAGTTGCGAAAGAGCTGAAAACCAAAACCTTGGTTTTTCGGTATATTTCTCTATTATTTAGCTCTTCGAGTATGTTCAATCGCTGGCTAGTGTTTTGGGAAATCCAAATTAACTGCATGGACTTGACATTGTTTATTTTCACCAATGGCCAAAATGCGTTTCACGATTCTAAAACGCACGCGTGCTCTGTAACAGAATCCATTTGACTGCGCATACTAAACTACGAACGCTTTCTTACAAAGTACAGTATGTGACTGAGTTCGTGGTCAGGTTGCGTATCACTCGGCTATCTGTAACGCGGCCAATATGTAACTCCGCCATGTACAATAGGTAACTCTCTAAGCGGGCCCAAAAGGGTCAGTGGTTGCCGACAGAGGTCAGTCTCTCCGGGCGCTAGACACTATATTTTTTAAATCTTTCAAAACTTCGGTTTACTTGAAAATACAGAGTGAGATTTTACGGTGCAGTGAACTTAGCTTATATAAAACGAGTGAAATGGACCTCATTAACCGAAAATATCGCAAGAGTAGGAGTAGAATGAAGCATGCTATTATTATAGGTTATAAAGCGATTGTAGAAAACATGTATATTTTATCAATTTGATATTTTCTGTCGGGTTGCAAAAGTTATTTCTAATGTTACAAAAATGCTATTGTAAAAAATATGCCAAAAGTGAATACCAAAGTGAAACCCCGATACGAAAGACTGTCAAATGAAAATTTGATGGCAAGGTGCTGTAAGAGAGGCACTCAAAATGCAAATTAATCTCTCCATCCAAAAGTGTGGAGATCCTGCCCGAACACAACATTTGTATCGCAGGCAAGGCTTGAAGTACCTGTGGCACGCGTTGTTTCAGAATTTAATATGGATTGTGTACGCTCATTGACAGTGAAGAAACAAACAGCTGGGAAAGTTGTATCTGAAACAGCTATAAGTATAGCTATAAAGACAGAGACAACAGGAGAGAAACCTGCAGTATACAACAGCAATCCACTACAAGAAAGCGCTTTAAGAAGAAACAAAACACAAAGAAAATTGCTGCTGATAGGAAAAGACGCAAGATTGTTGAGGATGTGTATGAACCAGGTGGATTTTAGACTATACAAAAAGGAAAGTGGTCTGGAATTTACTCTTTAGATTTAAAATGCATTTATCTCAAAACTTACTTTTTTAATATATTTAATGTTCCTTGCGCAAAACTGTTGGTCCGATTCTCTTACAGCTTGGCGTGCTTCAAGAGTGACATGAAACCAAAACGTTTGTGTATCGGCATGAAGAAATCTGCAAAACTCTTTGCGCTGCGCTTGCTTTTCCTCAAAATTTTGATGAAATTTTGCATTTTTGACATTTAATAAATTCAATCATTTTTAGCTTAAAAAGTATGAGACGTAGAAACTTCTCGATACACAATTTTTTACTTTACTATGAACCCTTCTCCGCTGTAAATTCTGGAGGCTGTGGCATCACACACTTTGCGCAAGAAGATTTTTGAAGTTGTGCTTGATTTTTGTAACGTATTGTAAATTCTATGAAGAGCAGTGATTAAAACTGTGTCCCGACTGGCATAAGGGCTTTACTTCAAACCTACTTCCTTCCCTTAAAAGGAATTCCGCATGTCTCAAATATTTTCGGATTTCCAAATTTCAGTGACCTCTTCCCTTAAAGTTTTACGTGAACGCCGAGTGGCCGGCTGTTGTCCATTAGGGTGGTCCTTAGCTATAGGGGTCGAATTTTTTTTTGAGTTTTTTTGGCCTTACCCGCCTAAAATATGAGGTTTGGTGAGAAAATGATATGTGTAAAGTTTCAAAGTGATTGGACAACGGGAACCCGTGTCGCATTTGAGTTGAAGTTTTGAAAATATCGTGATATCCCAATATTTCAGCATTTTTACGAAAAGTTGTTTATCTAGCACAAATTCGCTACATTGTATCGAATTCTGTAGACATTTCTGATGAAGAAACCATTCACGAAAAATGTCAGAACGGTTTATAACTCGGACTGTTCGAGAAAATATCCATCGGGAACGCGTGCACGGTGTTTTGCCGCCTGGCGGCCATGGCTAGCCTGCCGCGTCTCGCCAGGCCCGTGGCTACGCGCAATCGACGCGGTGCCCCGTAGAATGCTCCTTAGCTATAAGAGTCATAATTTGTTATGAATTTTTTTGGGTCTTCGGCTACTTTCGAAGTATCAATGAATATTGTTTAATAAAAGTATAATTTCTTATATGTATAATAGTAACATTCGTATATTACTTCCAACAATAAACTCAAAATCTTTGAATTAGTCTTAGCACATAAAACAGCGTCTGAGTTACGGCAGTACGTAAGCCAGCTACCTGAGGTATAAAACCCAGTCATCCATTTAGTCACCCTCACTGGTTTTTCCCTGCGAAGGACCTTTTATTGTAACGTTAGCGGCTTCGTCACTAGCTCGCCTTCCCAAGTAAGAGATAATTGTATCGTTTAGCGTAGGTGGGTAGGGGAGATCAGAGCTGGTAGGCCAGTTTTTCAATTTTTGATTTTTAATGAATTATGTGGACGAAATATCATTAAACCGGTTAGTATATTTGATAGAGCATACATTTGCCTATCTGATTAAATTATTAATGTTGACTCAATGTGACAACAATTAAGATATTTTAATGTTTTTCTAACACCTTCCATGCTAGTCATCAGTTAAGAAAATATTATCCCCTCAAAAACTTCAATGAAGTAAAAAAATTACGCCAAGTACATGAAATCACAAAAATAGAAGATAATAATAATTACAAAATTAAAAAAAGATGTGAAATCAGAATGAACTGCCAGTACATAAAGATGCTTTCCAACTGCGCTTTAGCTGACACAACTACATATGCACAGCTAAAATTCCATTACTCATAATGGCTATTTATACAAAGAAAACATGTAAATCACAAAACATAGAAGATAATAATAATTACAAAATTAAGAAAAGATGTGAAATCAAAATGAGCTGCCAGTACATAAAGATGCAGTCCAACTACGCTTTAGATGACACAACTACATATGTACAGCTAAGATTCCATTACTCATAATGGCTATTTATACAAAGAAAAAATGTATTAAATAATATTAAGCAAATATATTTTTACACAAATAAATATTTTAATACGAATAAATATTTGATTCAAAATACTTGGCGCTGCGCAACCGAAAAAATGTTAATTGCCTTAGTATTAATTAATAATTTACAACAACTCCATTACAATATAAAATACATATACATAGACATATTAGAAACGCTGTCATATACTTGGCGTCGAGACGCTACCGCGTCTCTAGATTCTACATATATGTAATTCTAATACCATACGTAGCATATGCACACGCACACGCGCGCGCACACACACACACACACACACACACACACACACACACACACACACGCAGGTACAAGAAAGAAAGAAAAGATAATCCAATTTATACATATTTATTGAGTTTAGCAACACCAATTCGGGGCGCAGCGCCAAGTATTTTGAATCAAATATTTATTCGTATTAAAATATTTATTTGTGTAAAAATATATTTGCTTAATATTATTTAATACATTTTTTCTTTGTATAAATAGCCATTATGAGTAATGGAATCTTAGCTGTACATATGTAGTTGTGTCATCTAAAGCGTAGTTGGACTGCATCTTTATGTACTGGCAGCTCATTTTGATTTCACATCTTTTCTTAATTTTGTAATTATTATTATCTTCTATGTTTTGTGATTTACATGTTTTCTTTGTATAAATAGCCATTATGAGTAATGGAATTTTAGCTGTGCATATGTAGTTGTGTCAGCTAAAGCGCAGTTGGAAAGCATCTTTATGTACTGGCAGTTCATTCTGATTTTACATCTTTTTTTAATTTTGTAATTATTATTATCTTCTATTTTTGTGATTTCATGTACTTGGCGTAATTTTTTTACTTCATTGAAGTTTTTGAGGGGATCTCACTTCTTTTTTCAAAGATTAATTGTACTATTATTTGCAAATTCATATTCATACACACGTATTAATTGTTTATTTATCCTGAATGCATGGAAAATCTTCCAGACGATTAGATCGAAACATTTGCATCAAATGTTGACGCATTAACGCATGATTGTACATTACTTTGTCTGGTAATTTATTGATGAATAATAATGAAACAGCAAATGCACTCGCAACAACTCCGCAATCCCCACTGTTAGGTTGAGCTTGTAGGGGAAGGTGGGACAAGATGGGGTAGTTAAGGTTTGATGATGAATAAAACAGGTTTTCATAATCAACTAATCATTTTTTTTTGTTTGAATCATTCTTTGGTAACAAGTCTTTCAGTTTAACTATGCACCAACCTAATCTCTATACAGGTTTTAATAGAAAATTTCAGAAAAAGTCCTTTCTCCCGATTGTTCGGTTGAATTTGTACATGTGGACATTTAATAAATTCTTCGTCGATTTTTCCGCCATGTTTGGTGAAAAAAGGGTATAACTTCTTAAGGTAAATTTTAATTTGTGCAAAATCTGTATGTGATCCTGATGAAATGAGGATGTTATAATTGCGGTGTTTCCACGTTTTCTTGATATATGAGTCTTTTGCTCTGTGATTGGCACGAGAATCAATTATTTTGGTCTAATTATTAGAAAAGAAGTATCATTTTCCTCGGTCCGTCTTACGTATGTAGTTTAAAACCATCCTGGAACAATAAGAAACTTTGATTTTTATATCTAGGTTTGTGAGGGGCATGATGGGTAACTGTCACTTTCATTACGCTGTCATACCCCTTCTCGTCTGACTATAATAATCATACATATGAACACTGCCCGAAACATTATTTACAAAAGCATAAAATAACACACGTACCTTATAGCCAGCTAAATTCTGCCTCAGAAACATATAATACATGGACTGGGGATCTTCTATATTATTATTAAATCACTGTCACAGGTCCTAAAAATAAGGAAAAAGTAAGAAAATCCCAATTAATGATAAATTCTGATCTATCTTCGTCACACGTCCACGTGTTTACGGCGCACTGCAGCCTATCGAGTGATGTTTAGAACATAAGGCGCGTATGCAGCCAGTAAAGCTTACGCGGAATACTCGGAAAAGCGCAAAGCAGCTCAGCGAGTTTACTTTACTTATTTTTTGATTAAGGATAACTTCTACGTAAGTTTAACATCTACGAAAAGAAACCATGTGCCCTGCATTGCCGATCTATATGAATTATATGTATAGTACTTTGTGTACAGTCATGGTGCGCGAAGCAGCTTATGGCGCTGAACGTATTTAACATTGAACTGTATTAACAACCACAATTAACACCTTTCGAAGAAAAATATGTATGCATTTTTAGCATTTCGTGGCCAAGCTTGTTTTTCTACTCGTAAATCATCAACGGATACCCACGTTGTGCCCTTACCCCTTACCATACTAGTGTAATGACCATCGGAAATACTTTTACCGTGGTGGAAAATCGCTGCCTTAAGTTTGTAATAGTGATCTACCATTTGTATTTTAGTAGTAGGTATTGCTTTGATGTAGAAATTTTCTACTTTCGTTGTTCCATTACTATCGTGATCGAACAAATGTAATTTTGCAATAAGAATTTGTTTGGAAGCAGTTATATCGACTTTCTTCATTGTGTTTGAATTTGCATTATCACAATTATTGCACGGATCTTTCAGATTTTTCCATCCTGTGAAATTGTGTTTTATTATATCGTGAAATTCAAATGATTTTTTTTTTACCATCTTTGGCAGTGCAAGATGTGCCACACAATTTGTACTAATAGTAGTACTTGTGTAATTACACGCTAAACATCTTAATACCGTTGTTATTTCGTGTTGTACTTCATTCTTAATAAGAATCTCATGATCACAAAGAGAGGTAATAAACTCAGCTGCATCATGCAGCTGATTGTAAGCGTATTTTTCTCCTGCGAATTGCCGTAATGATATTATGTTTGGATTTTGATCCGATTTATATTGGTCCATAAAGATTTTTATAATATGATCAGCTTTTTCAGTCGTTAATAAGTTTTCTCTTATGGATGAACAATATAACATGCATTGGATTGTGGCATTCGCATAACAAGACACACCATCAAAATTCGGGAGACCTCTTACGTAGTATTGAGTGATATCCACCATGTGATCATTAGTATTCTGACATTCAGATTCAGATACATTATAATTAGGTACCGCCCAAACAGCATCACAAACTTTGAGGATGCGTTTTTTAGAAATTGAAATAGTCATAAGATCAGGTCTATATTTTTTTCGCAATCTATTGTACTCTATTATAGCCGATTCTTGTGCCTTTACGGAAGATGGATCATAATTGATAAGATGCAATCCTTGTAACGTGGTCACCCGTGAAAGAGCAACGTAAATTTGTCCGCAAATAAATATTGAATTACCTGCTTCTACGACAGCATTCTGCAAGCTTAGTCCCTGACTTTTGTGAATAGTTATACCATAGCTGAGGCAAATCGGAAATTGTTTTCTAATAACGAACGCTCTATCCATTACTTCAAATTTAACACTTACCCGTTCTATCATATGTTCTTGCCCCGTGGGTAATATAATTTTCAATTTTTCAACGTCATTATCAACACCTCGTGTAACTGAAACAAGTTTAGCAATGGTACCGTTGACAAGACCTAATGTAACATCAATATTTCTTCTAATCATGATTTGCACTCCTGTTTTAACAATTACGACTCTTGCAAGTCCCGCCGTTCGGGAGCTATCCTCGTCATTATTGTTTAGTACCTTTGACACCTTTTTTTTCAAATACGGTGCACAATTCGTCGTATCATGAGCAATCAAATGTATTTCTTCGGATGGAAATCGACTCAGCATTGCAGCGTTCAAAACATCACACTGAACACATGTGGGAAGTAAACACACCGTATTAGATCCTACATTAAGCATGTAATCACTTAATTCCTTTAATCGGTCATTACAATTTGTCGCTTTGAAATTTAATTTCCTCGTTTCTAAAAGCTTTGTATCCGAAGCGGTCACTACTCCAGTGCGAATTCTCGACAAGATCTCTTTGTAAATATTATCACCCTGCTGTCGCATGTTTATTCTCAATTCGTCATAGCTAAACAAGGCAGACCATAAATTATAAGAACCTAATCCTCCAACATTTTTCTCCATACTCTTATTAGATAATTGTATAAAAGCAGGTTCTTCGTGAACAGGAGGAAGTTGTAATAAGTCACCAAATAACAGAATAGGTATTTTTCCGAACCAAGCATCATCTGAATCTGCAGTATCAAATATTTCTGTAAGTCGTAGATGTATGTACAGGAAAGTTACGTTAGAAACCATCGATATTTCATCGATAATTACTAAAGCAACATTTTTTAATTGATCTCGTACAATTTGAAGGGCTGCATCGCTAAGTTGCCTATACTGGGCTGTATGTCCATGTTCTACAGGTAATTGAAATAATCGGTGTATGGTAAGACCTTCGATATTAAAAGCTGCGATTCCAGTAGGAGCAGTTACTGCTGTGTCTTTTCCGATACTCTGCTTGATCCACTGTCTGATAGTTTTTATTAAAAAACTTTTCCCAGTGCCACCTTCTCCACTGACATAAAGTCTAAGAATGTTATCGTTAGACGTCAAGGACTTAGTAACTTTATCAAATATCCGCTTCTGATCATGGTTCAATTCCGAAATCATTTCTTGAAGATCACCACAGTCCAATTTTTTTTCCGTGTCTTTAAAGTCTTTCATGGCACCAACAGTTTCAATGGGGACACACTCTAAGGGGTGATCGCCTTGATCATTTTCTTCTTGTTCTACAGTATTCAACACGTTCTTTTCAATTTCTTCCTTTATATGATCACGCGCTTCTCGAATATCCGTTATTCGTTCGTGATACTGAACTGCATCTGTCAATTGTGATGATTCTAGCGACAAAAAAGATTCCGCATATGTGTTAAATCCATTTTTCAATTCGTCGGTGTTTCTCCAAGGTTGGAATAATAATAATAATGAGAAATAATAATTCTCAGGTTGGGTTTGAACATTGTACTTATAATGATTGATAAGATATCCTCTTTGCCTTTTTTTCAAAAACAAAGATGCACGGATTTCATAGTATTCAGTTTTTTCAGACGGTCTAATTTTAGTAACGTCATACCACATAGCAAAATCGTACAGATGCATAGATTCTAATTCCTTGGGTCTGTTAGGATAGTGATCATCTATGAGGGATGGACAAAATATGTCTGTGGATTCACCTTCCAGATCCTCAATCTCTTTGCGAGTTTTCAATTTCCTACTTCTCAGTATATTTACATCTAACCATCTAATAGTAGTACTGGAGTCAGTGCCATACAATGATAATCCTAAAAGAGTATCAGCGCATTCAGGCGCTCCACATTCTCTATGATTTAGCATGCGCATTCCAAGGTTGCACAGCAGACTAGCTAATGACTTAGTAGAAGTGATTGCTGCCAAAGTGTCCGTAGCGTAACTTTTTTCCGGCTTTGACACGTACTTAGTACAGTAACATGTTACCAACCCTGTCTTTTCTCCAATATATTGTATATCCATGTTACCTCTCCAAACCGTGAGAACGGGAGCATTATAATCATTGATGCGTACTTCCTGTGTTGAACGTGGAAGATCATAGAGTCTACCTTTTGCTTTCAATTGTTTTCTAGCACCTATAGAAACAGCTACATCCCTTATTACCAAAGTATCTGTAACTGGACGTGGAAATGAAAATCTACATACTTTACGGAAGGAATTTTTAGTTTTTTTGTTGCGTAGACAATAGCTATTGCATTTATGCATTTGATGTGCAATTACACGACTATATAATTCTGGCGACACATGCGGTGAGGGCAATCTGCAAGTGACGTATTTCCTAATGAATCGTGCTACATCTTCCTTCGAAGATTTATCGATTATAGGAGCATCTTCAATCCAAATTAAAAGATGAAAATGTTGTGATCCTCTGCTTTGATATTCTCTGCGCCAAAAGTAATGTGTCACCTTGCCAATCGGATTGTCGGGCGAACAAATGAAATCCAGCATAGCGTGGAATGCATTATCTATAAATCGAGCAGTTGAAACAGGATCAGAAGCAATGAGTTCGTTCGGGGACATTTTAGCCACCGATGGGCCGTTTACTTCACAAAGATATTCTATTAAATCTGTCCATAGCCACTCACTTGGACTAAGCGTGAGGAACCATGTAGCTGGTCCATAATGGTGTATCATACAGTTCAAATCGTTTCTCGGTTTGCGCCAATACTGTGCTGTATTACGTAATCTGGAAAAAATAGTGTTCAAGTTCGTTTGTAGCTGATCTTTAGAGAGTTGCTCTAGAAAACCAGCAGCTGTGTATTTTTCACGTGGATTTACGACGTTCATTTTGTGAAAAATTCCAGCGTTCAATTGCCGCATATTGGTATCGTGTAATAAATGAAAAATATATTGCATGTTCAATCGAAATTGCGAATGCTTGGACATCAGTTTGGACTTAATGAATTCATGATCAGTCAAACGTACCAATCTTTCTTCATGCTGTCCATTCACCCCATAAGGATATAAATCTGGGAAACATTTCACATCTAAGTGTTCAGCACGATGGCCCAACGGAATGTCATGAACTTTAAGCATTTGATAGAGTGCGGTAGCAGATTCATTAACCCTTTTGTCATACATTGGATAAATCGTAAACTGATCATAATATGGATCAGATTGTGACATTTGCGTCAATAATGCACGTTTGATATTTTCATCGATATTAAGTATTTTACCGTCAACGTCCTCGATAACAACTTCTTCTTGAAATTCTGTATCTGGTAATTTGGCATTTAGCAATAAATCGTACGATTGTGGTAAAACAATTTCTGAGTACAGAGGATTATTGGCTTTCAACCATACTAAGGCATTCCATACTTTCTTCAAGTCAACTAACTTTTCCCAAACTATTTTAGATTTTGTTGGAATGCCTCGCACCAATATGTATAATTCATGATTTTGATTTAAAGGTTCAGTCGAAGGACAGATTTTTTTTAAATTTTCTTGTAACGGCAAAGGAAGGTGAAATGTTCTCCCCTTTACTTTTGGAAACATATGTTTATGTGGCATATTTTTACGCATTACTGTATCCATTCTCACAATCGTTTGAAACGGTTTAGCTCTTTGAATGAGAATTCGTTCGTAATCGTTCAACACTGCTATTTCTGGAATTGAACGTACATCAAGTGTTTGAGAACAGGTGATCGAGGTGAGATGCCGGTTAGGTTAGGTGCAATAACGGATCAGTATTTGGTGAGAAGAGCACTTATTTTTATTATACACTCGCGGAGTGAGTCAGATTGTAAAATGGTTACACGTGAGCGTGAGCGTAGGCACGTTGTGCGGAGAATAAAACAATTATTGTCTCGCTGAGACGAATCGCGCTATGCCGAACACGTGGCCGCGTAACTGACCACGATCCACAATCGTTAGCCGCGATGAGTTTTAGAACGAGAACACAGTGAGTGAGCGTTGAGAAATCACTAGGTTGAGCACTAGCTTGAGCAATTTACGAGAATTCACGAGTTACTGTGAGCTAAACGTTCAAATAAAAGACGCGTCTACTTCCGTACTCTGCGTGAACAAGAATGAATATCAATATGGCCGATCGATTTCCGTTAGTCGTCTTCTCCAACATTCTGGAGGATCGCGCGACGTGGGGAAATGCGATTGGCTGAGCGCTCTGTCGCTGACATCTGATTGGCGCATCGATTGTGGATCGGGCTTAGTGCTGTGCCGTCCAGGAGGTGCTGCCATGAGTTGGATGTGGCGGAGATCGGAACTACCGAATCTCCAACATGCTCCCGGCCTCAACAGCTGGAAGAAGATGTTGATGATGAATCTGTAACATTCAAAACAGCCAACTTTGCTATCGGCCTGGTCAAGGTGGTGGTGGCGGTCTTGAGAGTCACCACCCTGGTCAGTCCATCCTTCCCTGGGTGAAGAGTGAGAACCCGAGCAAGTGGCCACTTGCTAGGGGGAAACCGTTCATCGGTGATGAGCACCAGAGAGCCGACCTTGATGGCGTTGGATGGATGATGCCACTTCGAGATTGAGAGTTGTCGTTGCAGATAATGGGCTGACCATTGAGTCCAGAATTGTTGAGTCTTCTGTTGGATGAGTTGCCACCGCGCTGACGGTGAGATGGATGTGTGCTCCACAGAAGGTTCCGGTAGAGCTGAGAGCGGGTGGCCAATGAGGAAGTGAGCAGGAGTGAGCGTTGCGACGTCGTCAGGATCGTCGCTGAGGGGCTCGAGAGGCCGCGAATTCAGCAGGGCCTCGATCTGCGTGAGAAGCGTACTGAACTCTTCGTAGGTGAGTGCTGTTTCACTCACTGTTCGCCGAAGATGATGTTTGGTGGACTTCACCACAGCCTCCCATTTGCCCCCCATGTGGGGCGCGGCTGGAGGATTGAAACACCAACGTGTGTTGTCATTGACCAACAGCTGAGCGATAGTTTGGTGATCTTGAGAGCCCTGAGTGAACATCCTCTTGAGCGTGGCATCGGCTCCAATGAAGTTGGTGCCACAATCTGAGTAGAGTGAGTGAGGGATTCCTCTCCGTGAGATGAACCGTCTGTAAGTCGCTATGAAACCTTCCGTGGAGTAGTCGGTGACTAGCTCGAGATGAACAGCTGATGTGGTGAGACAAACGAATACACAGATCCATCCCTTGTGAGTCTTGGCGCCTCGTCCTTTCCACGTCCTTAAGGTGATGGGACCAGCATAGTCCAGTCCAGTGTTAGTGAAAGGGCGTGTGGGTGTGACTCGTGAAAGAGGTAGTTGGCCCATCAGTTGATGGGCACGGATCCCCCTTTGCCGAGCACACACAACACACCGTAGAATGTGAGACTTCACTGGAGCTCGACCACCGATGATCCAGTAGGTCAGTCTGATTTGAGCGAGCGTGAGCTGAGTCCCTCCATGGAGAGTTTGTCGGTGAGCTTGGTCTATAATCAGATCGGACAGACGTGAGTGACGAGGCAAAATTGCAGGATGCTTACTTCCATATGCAATGTGAGCGTTGTTGAGTCGGCCCCCGACTCGGATCACTCCTTCTTGGTCGATAAAGGCCGTGAGCCGATTGAAGGTGTGAGACGATGGCAGCGTCGCGCCAGAGCTGAGCGACTTTAACTCATGTGCGAAATAAAGGGACTGCGTCGCCTTAATCCAAAAAATCCTGGCCCTCTGCAGATCTTCGGGCGACTGAACGATGAGCGGTAAGGAAATCGTTGACCCCTTTAAGCGTGACAGAATTCTGAAACAAACTGAAGTGACACGAAAGAGTTTGTTGAGAGATGAGTATTTGTAAATGAGGTCCCAGTGATATTCGAGTTTTCGAATGTTGAGAAGATTTGAGACTCCAGGACGAGCTTCCAGCATGCTTGGACTGTCCTTCAATGTGGGTTGAGAGGGCCATGAGTCACTGGGCTGAGTGAGCCAAGATGGTCCCGTCCACCAAAGCTCATGATGTTCAAGCTGATGTGTTGTGAGGCCTCGAGAGGCACAATCAGCTGGATTCGCTGTTCCAGGAACGTGTCTCCAATGTGCGTGTGGTGTGAGCTCTTGAATTTGGGAGACACGATTCCGCACATAATCCTTCCAGCGTGCAGCATGTGATTTGATCCATGAGAGTGATATTTGAGAATCCGTCCACAGATGAGTTGAAGAGACGTTGAGTTGAAGAGTAGCTTGAACGTACTTTGTAAGCTTTGCAAGCATCAAAGCAGCAGTGAGTTCGAGCCTCGGGATTGTGAGTTTCTTGAGTGGTGCTACCTTGGTTTTGGAGCACACGAGTGTCGACACTTTGTGAGCTGTGGACGGTGAGGACACGATAATGTAAATTACCGCTGCCATGGCGAGCTGAGACGCATCAGAGAATCCATGTAATTCCACTGTAGAGTAGGAGAAGGTGTTGAACCACCTTGGTATTGAGAGTCTGGCCAGACTTGTTAGATCCTCTCTGATGGTGAGCCAGTGAGCAGTGATTTGGGAGGGCAGTGGATCGTCCCAGTTGAGGTTGTGCAGCCACAATTCCTGCAAAAGTGCTTTTGCCCGAATGATGACTGGAGCTAAGAAGCCAAGCGGATCAAATATCTTTGCTACTTCAGAGAGAATGAGGCGTTTCGTGAGCCTTGAATCGCTGAGAGGTTTCGTCGAGAATGAGAAGTTGTCATTGAGAGCATTCCATTGTAGTCCGAGAATTTTGGTATTGCAGTCGTCAAGTGCTATGTACGAGTTGCTAGCTCGTACATCGTGAGAAATTGATTCAAGCAATGGGGGGAAGGTTGATTGCCACTTGGCAAGTGGAAAGCCTCCCGCCTTGCACAGGTCATTTAATTGTTGAGCAATTGTAATGAGTGTCTCACCTGAGTCGGCGCCGCCGAAGATGTCGTCGACATATCTGGCATGAGTGATTGAAGGCACTGCCAGTGGAAAACGATGCCCTTCGTCTTCGACCAATTGCAGTAGTGCTCTGACAGCGAGAAACGGCGCTGCTTTGGTTCCATACGTGACCGTAGTGAGCTTGTAGGGCACCTCCTTTGAATCCTCGTCAATCCACAGTATCCTCTGGAGGTCCTGGTCGTCTTCGTGGACCTTGATCTGTCTGTACATTTTTGTCACGTCCGTGGCGAAAATGTACTTGTGCTGGCGAACCCACAGCAGCACATCGGTGATGTTGAGTAGCAGGTTCGCACCAGTGTGCATGAGGTCGTTGATAGAGTGCCCCGTTGAGGTTGGGCTTGAGCCATTGAAGACGACCCTCAACTTGGTGGTCTGACTGTCGAGCTTGAGTACTCCATGGTGTGGAAGATAAAAAACAGAGTGAGTATTGGGTGAGAGTGAGGGAGCTCTTACCATATGATGGAGAGCCTCATATTCCTTCATGAACCCCTGGTAGAGATTGCGATAATCAGCATCTTTGTTGAGCTTGTTGAGTGTTCGCTTCAGACAGGCATGGGCTGTCTGGTAGGAATTGCCCAGCAGACTCCGAGACGACTTGAGAGGGATGCGCACGATGTACCTTCCTGTAGAATCACGAGTGTGTGTCGCTCGAAAGTGATCCTCACATTCTTGTTCTTCAGGGGTGAGCGTTGAAGGTGTATCTGTTGGGAGCTCTTCTTGAATCCAGAATCTTGTCAACAACTCTTGTATTGTTTTATCGCTGTGCTGCATGACTGCAGCTGTGTGCGACGAACTGAATTGAGCCTGAGGTGTTTTAATTGGCCCAAGAATGAGCCACCCAAAGATTGAGAGCTGGGCAATTGGCATTGAAGGGTCACCTTTTTTGAGGTTAGGTTTTATAATTTTTCCATATGAGTCGGCACCAATGATTATGTCGATGGGCCTAGGTTTTAGAAAGTCTGGATCAGCTAACCTTAACCTGGTGAGATGCGGCCACTCCTGACGAGTCGCTTCAACGGATGGTAGCCTTGAGGTGAGAGTCCGCAGGATATGAGCTTGTGTGGTGACCGAGTAGGAGTCGTAACTTGATTGTAGAGTGATTGATACGACCCCACGAGTGTGAGTAGTCTTGTTACCTCCAATGCCAATAATTGAGATTGATGAGTGGGCTCTTTGAAGGTTAAGTTGAGTGATGAGCTCCTCCTTGACGAAGGTGAGCTCCGACCCTGAGTCGATGAGTAGTCTCACTGGCAGCGAGGCCACCGGTGAGATGAGCAGAGCGTTGGCGGTAGCCAACAAGGTGAGCGTGTGTGGGGTGGCGAACCCACCTGCAGCTGAGAGTGAGAGTGATGGATGAGGATGACCTTTTATTGTTGAGAATGAGCTGGCGACTGCACCGACACTTCAAACGTCAGCATCGCCTTCTGACTTTCTTCCTTCCATCGGAGGGGCTTGAGCAGCTGGACCTGAATCAGTGGATGTGCCGGGTCGAGGGTGAGCAGGTGGGTGAGCTGGCTGCTGAGTGGGGTGCAGCATGGTGTGGTGCTTCATACCACAAGTCTTGCACCGGAGTGCAGACTTGCACACATCGACTTGGTGGCGGCCGCAGCAGTTCCTGCACAGGTTGTGAGCCGTGATGAAGCTGCGTCGCTCAGCCACAGGCCTGTCACGGAAGCTTGGGCACATCACTATAAAGTGATCCTCAGAACAATGGTCACACGGATACCGCGTTGAGAGCGCCCTCGATGGAGGTTGAGATGGTGGATGAGTCTTCGCCTGCGTGGCAGGGTGAGCGTTTGCCCTCCGTTGAGCAGAGCGTGAGGTGGAGGCGACTGGAGCAGCTGGCCTTTTGGGTGAGGACTCTATCTGCTCCAGGGCCCCGCCCTTCTTCTCGACGAAGGCCAGCAAGTCCTGGTAGCGAGGGCACTCCGTGACGTTTTCCAGGGAGGTCTCCCAAGCCTCTCGCGTGACCTTGTCAAGGCTGTTCGTCAGGACATGCACCAGGAGGCAATTGTGCATGTCCTGGTCAGCCTTCAGGGCCACCAGGGCCTCATTCACTTCTGCGATGGTCGCAGCCAGGTTGGTGAGCGCTGAGGCTGATCTTGTGGTGAGCGGCGCAATTGAAAAGAGCTTATCCAGTTGCTCCTTGATGAGCAGTCGTTTGTTCGTGAAACGCTTATTGAGATAAGCCCAACATGGTTGGAATGATGAGCCGGTGAGTTGAAATGAATTCACCCTGCGTGCAGGTTCGCCGGACAGGCTGGCCCGAAGGTAGTACAACCTGTCGATGTCCATGAGGCGTGAGTCTTTGATAATGAGCGACGTGAATAATTCATTGAACGCTGGCCAATCCGCATAGTTCCCAGAAAATTTGGGGATTGCGATAGTCGGCAGCTTTGCGGCTCTGCTCGCCGCGGATGAGTCCTGAGATGATGAGCCTGGTTGAGCGGGGGGTGAGCGGTGAGTGATGATACCCTTTAGTGTTTTATTCACCTGAGCCACTAGCTGGGTCTCGCGGCCCAAGAGATCCGATGCGAAATACTCGTGAGTGAGGCATTTCACGGGCCAGAACTCCTCGAGGTGAGCGTGCTCGGTCAAGAACGCCTTGTGCAGCTCTGCGACGCTCTCGAGCAGAGACTGCACTTCCCCAAGGGACGCTTTCTCGGGGTCGGTGGGGATTTCGGCCTGAATCGCCTGTAACGCCAGAAAGCGACTCACCTGCGACCGCGATTTAATGATGAGCGGCGCCGGTATTGTTGAGGGGGACGTCGCCCTCGTTCTGCCGGTAACCTGAGATGACTGCTCGGTGGGCACCTGGAGGCTCATCTCCCCCGGCGGGCTCGGTGACGACGACCGGGACCGAGTCTCGGAGCTGGACTTGGTTGAATCTTGATTGGTTGCATCCATCTTGCGTCGCTGAGCTTGAGCACAGAGGGTGAGCACAATGGGGTGAGCTTGAGCGTTGCTGATGAGCACTGAGCACTTTCACACACTAATCCGGCTCGAAGGACCAGAAATGTTTGAGAACAGGTGATCGAGGTGAGATGCCGGTTAGGTTAGGTGCAATAACGGATCAGTATTTGGTGAGAAGAGCACTTATTTTTATTATACACTCGCGGAGTGAGTCAGATTGTAAAATGGTTACACGTGAGCGTGAGCGTAGGCACGTTGTGCGGAGAATAAAACAATTATTGTCTCGCTGAGACGAATCGCGCTATGCCGAACACGTGGCCGCGTAACTGACCACGATCCACAATCGTTAGCCGCGATGAGTTTTAGAACGAGAACACAGTGAGTGAGCGTTGAGAAATCACTAGGTTGAGCACTAGCTTGAGCAATTTACGAGAATTCACGAGTTACTGTGAGCTAAACGTTCAAATAAAAGACGCGTCTACTTCCGTACTCTGCGTGAACAAGAATGAATATCAATATGGCCGATCGATTTCCGTTAGTCGTCTTCTCCAACATTCTGGAGGATCGCGCGACGTGGGGAAATGCGATTGGCTGAGCGCTCTGTCGCTGACATCTGATTGGCGCATCGATTGTGGATCGGGCTTAGTGCTGTGCCGTCCAGGAGGTGCTGCCATGAGTTGGATGTGGCGGAGATCGGAACTACCGAATCTCCAACATCAAGCTTATTTAAAATACATTTTGGTGGTATGGAATCTTTGCGAATTTTATCGTGACAATATCGGCAAATAAAATGCATGTCACCAACTTTGTATCCAATATGATTTAACAATGTTTGCATTACATTTCCCTTATATGTTCTTTTAGAAATATCAAACTTAAGAACCTCTCTTTTAAAACAGAGTTTCTCGCAGGAAACACACGGAATGCGTGGTGTGTCCATAGACCGCTTTGTGAAAGCTCTAAATGCTAAATAATATCGAGATATAATCTCTTCTTCGTTCAGGCTTATGTCAGTATTATTTTTTTGTAACGCTTCAGCTTCTTTCCGAGCTTGCAGTGTTATTCGTTCAAGTGTTTCAAGGTCATTATCGTTTAAGGCTTTGTCTAAATTATGTAATTGGTCTTTATAAATGCTCGCTATTTTGTATATCATTCTCTTCAAATGTCGTAAATCCGGAAAGTGAGGTGCCAAAATCTCAATGGCTAAAAAATTGGACTTACATACTTTAGGGTTTATGTAACAACCATGAGAATGACCAAGTTTTTCAGCATGCGTTTTATTAGAACAGCTACTGATATGGTTGTTCAACTTATGTACCTTTTTTAATGAGCATTCTAACAATCGTTTGAAGAAATCCTGTAAATTATTCAGAATTTCAACATCTTTTGTTTTACAAAGATAACTACAATGCCACACTTGTGTCTTCTTCGTCGATTGCAATACAGGTAGAACGTTTATAGCTTTCCCTTCCGAATTCAGTATGATTGATTCAGAACCAGTGAAAGTATGGTACGAACTTTCCGCATAATATGATTCTGAAGAAGATGTATGTCCGGATTGTCCACACAAAGCATTAATCCTGTCATCAACTTCTAAACATTCTGCTGCGCGCGTTAAGGAAACTTCCACTTTTTCTTTACAATCTTTTAACAGTTTCCTGATTTTCAAAATGTACTTTTGCCGAATATGAAAACACCATTTTATTATACGCTCAGCTTCCAATCTACTTGCTTCTCCGGACGGCATGCTAATAATTTTTGAAAGTTTTCTGATATAAGTTTCTTTATTATTTTTGGTTGCTATATTGTTGTTTGTTACAGCAATATAACGATACTTTTTTATTATTTGCAAAACAGCACGACGTTTTGCTACTTTATTATAATCATCTCCTTTACGTATTTCATGATAATACACCTTCCGCTTTTTGGACATAACTTCTTTATTTAGCTGATAAAATTTTTTTCGCTTTCCGCATATCACTTCTTTATTTGCGTCATACTGCATTTTTTTATTTGTTAATATACCTTCTTTGTGTGCGATATAATATTCATAATTAGAAAGTTTTTTGTCTTTCTCGCCTTTTTTACAATCTTTGCCTTTTTTCATATTCCACTCCTCTTTCTTTGCTTTATAAACAGCTTTTCTTTTTAAACTAATTTCCTCTTTATTCCTTTTATAATAATCAGACACGTATTTCGTCCTATTTCTTGGTAGATATACTTTTTTACACTCTTTGCCTTGTTTCGTGTTACACTCCCCTCTCTTTTTTTTATTGACAGCTTTTTTTAAATTAATTTCCTCTTTATGTTTATTATAATAATCAGACATGTATTTCATCCTATTTCTTGGTAGATATACATTGCTGATTTTTGGCTTCGCAACTAATGGGGAATCTGTCTGAATTACATTTTTTGTATATATGGTGCCTTCTTTGTCAATATCACTAAGTACTACATTTTGAAGTGGGGATATTTTATTATCTGTTTCGGTAGTAATGTAACTTTTACCGATTTTAAATGCAGGATCCTTTCCACAAGAAGGATTTTTATTAATTGTACTACCAATTGCAGATTCACATTCTTGCACAGAACGTGTTAATTGTTGATTCTGATTGCTTGGAAAATGTTCAATACTATTAGATTGAAACATTTGGAGCAAATGTTGTCGCATCAACGCATGTTTGTACGTTACTTTGTCTGGTAATATATTGAATAATAACGAGACAGCAAATGCAATCGCAAAAACTCCGCAATCCCGAGTGTTAGGTTGAGTTTGTACACGTGGAAATTCAATAAATTCTTCGTCAATTGTACCGTCATGTTTGTTCAAAAAAGGGTATAACTTCTCAAGAAAAATTTTATGATGATTATGCAATTTCGAGAAATTAAGAGAATCATAAATATAAACTCTTCTTTCATCATGTTTATAGAAGCTACAAACCCAATGTCCCCCTGCATTCCTTCCAATTTTTTCGCTTTGGTGCAAAATCTGTATATGATCCTGATATTCAGGAACTGGTTGAATTGTATCAGGCAATTGAATTCTCCACGTCTCGCGTGGTTTATAATTAGAGTTAGCTTCTAATAATTTATGAAAATATTCGATATGATCATCTGTTAACCATTCGCCATTAATGATAATTTGCACATTATTAACACTGAGCGGTAAGATATTAATACTACGATTAATTACAGACATGACGAATTATACTTTTATTTATATATAATATATAATATAAGATGATTTGGTTATGATATATATAAGCGTAGCGGTTATATGCGCTCGCGGATGACCAACTTTATTGAAAGTGGTTATACTCGAGATAAAGCGCACTGCAGCCTATCGAGTGATGTCGTAAGATAAGGCGCGTAAGTATGCAGCCAATAAAGTTTACTCGGAATAGCGCACAGCAGCTACTTGAGTGTACTTTATGTATATTTGGAATACTCCAACCTATAAAAAAACGAGAAATTTGTAATAAACACTAATATCATACGTATTATTATAAATAAATGTAAAGGTCACTTACCAAATATAATATTTTTACTTTTGTTTCTCTTACTAGCCGTTACTAGTCGTTCTTCCAAGGGTCTTGATACTAAAAAGATACATATTTCTTTAAAAAAATTAGCAAAAATCTGCGCAGACTATTATTTAACACGTGTAATGAAACAACAATAACCTATTCGTTAAAAATATGTTCGTTTCATTATGCGTACAGCTTAATTAACAATAATGTCTGTATACATGTAATGAAACAATAACCTATTCGTTAAAAATATATTTGTTTCATTATGCGTATGCACGTAATGATATACACGTAATCTGTATACACGTAATGAAACAATAACCTATTTGGTGAAAATATGTTCGTTTCATTAGGTGCACAGCTTAATTAAAAATAATAATAATAAAGCACACTTACATTTTCGGACGCTGGGACCATAGACCAGGTATAGAATAATAGACCTCTCACTCTATTGCCTTCGGTGCTCTAGAACCCCATTACCATTTCCGTGTCCCAACCAACGTTAACGGCTAAGCATGAAATAAGAGTGCAGCGCTATAAGCGGTAGGAATGAAAGTTGAAATAGCAGTGACAATTTATATACAAGATGTTCCGATGTCAAATTAATACAGCATTTTTAAAAGGCAAATAAAAATTTCTTCATTTTTTTATCAATCAGCAACTTTACAGACCCATATAACGGAGACGCATTGTATCTGCACTGCTATCTTATAATTGACTAATAAATTATTTGCGGACACGTGTTTATATTAACTTTTTCAACTTTTCAATTTTTTTCAACTGTAAATTTAACCGTGTAAAAAGCCTTGTTATAACTTCGCTTTATATGATATTATATATAAATATATGTATATACGTTCTCTTTACATTATATATATAATGTTACTTAAGGATGTATTGAACCTATTTTCAAAATAGTTCCAAGTTGATGAAAATTCGTGAGATTGTTCTTTTTAACCTTCCTGATATGCTCCAAAAATTTTAAACGAATTCACTAAACGGTTACTGAGTTATAACGATTTTAATTTTCACTGATTTTACACGTACTCTTATGGAAAGAGACGATCTTGACGAATAAATCATCTGAAAAAATGTTGAAGAAATAGTACCAATGTTTTAAATTTTTTTGTACATGCAGTATATGGGTAGATGAAAATATCTGCCGAGTTTCAATTGATTTCTCTACACCGTTTTAAAGTTATTTTAGTTATATAGTCTGATATTTAGGTTCTTTGTTACGGTTATTCAGAATAAAGGTTCTTCATAACTCTTTCAGTCAGAACCTTTATATAACAGTTTGAAACAGTTATTTTCGAACCTTTTCAAGCCCTGCTGTTGGGCATCGGAAAATATTATTCGCGAAATTCGATTTTGATAAAATGCAAATTTTCCACTTTGAACATCTTTTGAGTTCAAACAGTAATAGTTATTATTCGGTTGCTTGTTACGTCAAATTATTTTATGAACCCTTGCGATTACAACGATATAAGTTATTACTGTATTATTAGACGCAACCCCAGATGCAATTTTTTCTCACTAGACTGTTTCGAGATTCGAAAATTTGATTGTTTGGTCCACCCTACTACCCATACCGACAAATGAATGTATATATATATATATATATGTTTAATATTTAATATATATTTAATATAAATTACTTGCTATACAGTTACTATCTGTATCTGTGTGACTATCTAAAATAAATAAAAAATGTATTTCTTTATAATTATTACCAAGATGTTTAAAAAAAAGTCATTTGAATTTCAAGGTCAAAGTGTCGATGAATAAGAATTATTTAAAAACGCAAAATAATGAAAATGTACTCATATCGTCAGAGTTTTAAATTGACAAATTATCTGGAAGCCTGCGAGAGGGAAGGTATGATCATTTATTAAAAGTATTAAAATAATTTTTTTTTTTAAATATTAAATTTTTTTATACATGCAGTATATGGGTAGATGAAAATATCTGCCGAGTTTCAATTGTTTTCTCTACACCGTTTTAAAGAAATAAATTATAACTTGAGAAAATTGTGAATTCTGAGCATTTTCACTGCCAAAAGTTTAGCAAATAATGCTTGAGAAAGCATTTGTAAAGTGAAAAATACCTTCCCAGGATTAAAAATAAGACTCCAACTGTCGTTCGAATTCCTTACATCTAGATTTACTATGCGTAAGACGTAGCTGTTCAAGTATTTCAACTTTGGTCTGATATTGTACGTCCAATACATCCTTAACGCGAAACGTAATGAAGAATTTCAATCGATAGATCGATATTCACTAAATACTTACTGTTATGATGATGCTCTGGCATTGTCGAACGTTTCGAATGTTTAACTAGCATCTGGGCCACCTTCAGCTTGTTGTGGTTCTTCTTCGCGTCTTCAGACAGGGATCGGCGGGCTTATGGAGGGGGAAATACCTACAGGAGGCTCCTGTAGGTATTTCCCCCTCCATCAGCGAAGCTAACTAACGTATCCCTGTCTTCAAACGATCAGTAAATATCATCATGTCGAAGCAAGACAATGTAAGTACTAGAATTACTATTTTCATATATACACTTACTGACAAAAGTTAAGAAACAAAATAATCGTTTAGGATGTACTGTATATTCTTCATCTTCTGAGATACATACATTAGAACCAAAATTAGCACAAAGAGATAACATTTCATACGTCAATATACAATAAATGTTTTTTCGAATATACGCGTCTAAAGACTACAATTAATTTTGGTCGCAGAAACGAAACACACGCCTTGTGACAAAAGTTAAGAAACATACGTGACAAAAGTTAAGAAACATAATTTATAATCACTTTTAACAACAAATTGACTTGTTTTTCGCGGTCTACCGGTTCCTGCCGCCGTTTTATTAGTTCTGTGTTCTTGAAAACGTTTTATAATCTTCGTGATAACGCAACGATTCACACCAAACACTTTTGCAATGTCAACTTTTCTCTGGCCTTCTTTAAACATTTTAACTATTCTTTCTTTCACGGTTTCAGCTAAATGTTGCCTTTTTGCCATATTCAATCCAGGTTATAATACAAACCACTTTCGATTATATCAGGAAGGAGACTGACCGACGGTCAGTGACCGTTTCCAAACATGTTTGTTTACATTGCGAGCTTGACTTATTCGAGAAGTACACATGTTTCTTCATATTTGTCACAAGGCGTGTGTTTCGTTTCGGCGACCAAAATTAATTGTAGTCTTTAGACGCGTGTATTCGAAAAAACATTTACTGTATATTGACGTATGAAATATTATCTCTTTGTGCTAATTTTATTTCCAATGTATGTATCTCAGAAGATGAAGAATATACAGTAAATCCTAAACGACTATTTTGTTTCTTAACTTTTGTCAGTAAGTGTATACTCGTAGCAGATTATTATTATTATTCATATATTCATATATATATATACTCTAGTCCTGTTATCTGTATTCGTTAGTTTTATTCGTGAGACATTTATTATATATATTATAAATATGAAACACATCTGAGTTAAAATATGCTTCTATGTATCCAATATGTTCTTGTTGTATTACTTGTTGTACAGTTACGGTCTACGTCCACTGACATTTAACGTGGACAAAGTAGTTTACATGTTCGTTTACGTTCAACTCAGATATGTTTGATGTTTCTAATTGATGGTGTTATAAGTTAGAATATGCTTCAACGTGACTAATATGTCTCCTTGTGGTATTACTTGCTATACAGTTACTATCTACTTCCACTGATAGTTAATTTATGACTTTCTTTCTTCTATCACACGCCGCTTTTATGAACTTTTCATCTTTTTTTACTAATTAATTGTTTATTATTTTTTTAGAATACACAGGAGGCCGCCCTACTGTCTAGTAAGTTTTATTATGATGATAAACTTACAGAAGAATTAATTAATTAATAAAAAAATTGTATATATACACTTATTTTAATTTATTTTTTAGATTCTGAGGACGATATAACAATGGCGACTGCCAGTGGTAGCCAATCGGCTGCCGTGGTGGCAGCCACAACAACCGCGCCGCCGCCGCCGCCGCCGCCGCCACAGCAGCCTGCACAAGGCCCGGCCACGGCATACGGTATTAATGCTTAATACTTTAATTAAATAAAAAATTGGTAGAAAATTAATCATTGCAGAATTTAATTGAAACAAGTTTAAAAATTAAGATAAATTTTCATATAAATGAACCAGATTTGAGCATTAATTATTTACATAACAGATAAAATAAAAGTGACTCTAATTATTTTATTTTACTGATTACAGAAAGATATGCAACCCGGCGGCACAGCAGGAGTGGCTGGAGGGTGAGGGCCCAGCAACAGCACTGGGCCGCCCTCCACCTGGCTCGGGAGCAGGCCAAAAGTATACGGGATCAGGCATCTATGCTGAAGGCCCTGATCCTGGAGCAGTGCCGTGGCTGGGGCCGTGGCCGTGGTCACGGTCGTGGCCGTGGCCGCGGCAATATTTAATTAATTATTTTATTTATAATCGACAAACAATAAACAAATAATTTCTAACATAATTATTTTAATACTTTGAATAAAAAATCATACCTTCCCTCTCGCAGGCTACCAGATAATTTGTCAATTTAAAACTCTGACGATATGAGTACATTCTCATTATATTGCGTTTTAAAATAATTCTAAGATCATTCATCGACACCATGCCTTTGCATTATACCTTGCCTTTGACAGACGTACAGCTAAGCATTTTAAAATAATTCCAACATCATTCATCAAATAATTTGTTTGTCAATTTAAAACTCTGACAATATGAGTACGCTTTCATTATTTTACGTTTTTAAATAATTCTTATTCATCGACACTTTGACCTATCCTGGCCACGCCAAATATTTGACTTCCAGGCCGCGAACATCTAGGGAAATATCTTTCCACCTTCGTTGTTTCACTACTATCGTGATCGAACAAATGTAATTTTGCAACAAGAATTTGTTTGGAACCAGTTATATTGAATTTTTCATTATGTTTGAATTTGAATTATCACAATTGTTGCAAGGATCTTTCAGATTTTTCCATCCTGTGAAATTGTGGTTTATTATATCCTTGATATTCAATGACTTTTTTTTGAACATCTTGGTAATATTTATAAAGAAATAAATTTTTTATTTATTTTATATTATACATATACATGAAATTGTGCTTGTTTCATTTGCTCGTGCAGCAGGGTTATTTTCTCTTTCAGCTGTTGAAATAATTCTCATCGTCTGCATCGTTAACTGAAATATGACACAATTACTAATTATTTATAAATTATCACACATGTCAAGATTGTGACGAAGTCACGTCACGCGGACCGCGCGAGCGCGCAAAATCAAAACAAAGGGCGAGGTTCATAGGTATATAGAAACTCTAAATTAAAAATAGTTTGCTAGTATAAAAAAATATCTGTCAATTTAAATGCAATTTGTTACAATACATTATTTTGTAAATACACGGTATTTCCAGGAACTTATGCCAAAGAAAATGATTCTCTGTCGAACCTTCTCTGGACAATTCTGCGACTCTATATATAAATATTACAAAATTTTTGTGACTTACCTTGTTAATTGATTGAGACAATACTTCTGTGTCCTAAGTGGGATAAAAAATCGTGACATTTCAAATTTGGACAACTTCGCACGTTATGATATGAGCGATTAACATTTGGCATGTTATAATTCAATAGTATATAGGTATATATGTACAATGACGGACAACGATCCCTGTCGAATGATCTCGAGAGTCGACGAACGAAACGTGTGTACTGTGTAGCTTCTTCGATTTTATTTTATTTTACTTTATTTTACTTTATTTTACTTTATTGTACTTCACTTCACTTCACTTCACTTCACTTCACTTCACTTCACTTCACTTCACTTCACTTCACTTCATTTTATTATTATCTTTATGTACTGGCAGTTCATTTTGATTTCACATCTTTTTTTAATTTTGTAATTATTATTATCTTCTATTTTTGTGATTTCATGTACTTGGCGTAATTTTTTTAATTCATTGAAGTTTTTGAGGGGATCTCACTTCTTTTTTCAAAGATTAATTGTACTATTATATGTAAATTCATATTAATACACAAGTATTAATTGTTTATTTATCCTGAATGCATGGAAAATCTTCCAGACGATTAGATCGAAACATTTGGGTCAAATGTTTACGCATTAATATTTACTTACTTATTTATAATAATTTTTAAACAATTTGGTTATACACGGTAGTATATAGTTGTAATATGTTGTCATTTCATTTTCTATAAAATTCTGTACAATCGTTACAAGAATCGGTTCTGTAACCGCTTTGGAACTTATATTGAACCTAAAAAATAAAAATTATTGAATCGGTTCTATAACCGGTTGGAACTTATATAGAACCTAAAAAATAAAAGTTATAGAGCTATATAGGAACCGTAACTAATACTTACATAGTCTGATATTTAGGTTCTTTATAACGGTTATTCAGAATAATGGTTCTTCATAACTCTTTCAAGCACCTAAATCTTTATAATAACGGTTTCAAGCCCTGCTCAACAGTGAAATATAAAAATATATAAGGGTATAAGGGTAAAGGGTAAAAGTTATAACGGTATATAAGGGTAAAGGGTGCAAGGGTAAAGGGTGCAAGGGTAAAGGGTGCAAGGGTAAAGGGTGCAAGGGTAAAGGGTGCAGGGGTAAAGGGTGCAAGGGTAAAGGGTGCAGGGGTAAAGGGTGCAAGGGTAAAGGGTGCAGGGGTAAAGGGTGCAGGGGTAAAGGGTGCAGGGGTAAAGGGTGCAGGGGTAAAGGGTGCAGGGGTAAAGGGTGCAGGGGTAAAGGGTGCAGGGGTAAAGGGTGCAAGGGTAAAGGGTGCAAGGGTAAAGGGTGCAAGGGTAAAGGGTGCAAGGGTAAATGGTGCAAGGGTAAAGGGTGCAAGGGTAAAGGGTGCAAGGGTAAAGGGTGCAAGGGTAAAGGGTGCAAGGGTAAAGGGTGCAAGGGTAAAGGGTGCAGGGGTAAAGGGTGCAGGGGTAAAGGGTGCAAGGGTAAAGGGTGCAGGGGTAAAGGGTGCAGGGGTAAAGGGTGCAGGGGTAAAGGGTGCAGGGGTAAAGGGTGCAGGGGTAAAGGGTGCAGGGGTAAAGGGTGCAAGGGTAAAGGATGCAAGGGTAAAGGGTGCAAGGGTAAAGGGTGCAAGGGTAAAGGGTGCAAGGGTAAAGGGTGCAAGGGTAAAGGGTGCAAGGGTAAAGGGTGCAAGGGTAAAGGGTGCAAGGGTAAAGGGTGCAAGGGTAAAGGGTGCAAGGGTAAAGGGTGCAAGGGTAAAGGGTGCAAGGGTAAAGGGTGCAAGGGTAAAGGGTGCAAGGGTAAAGGGTGCAAGGGTAAAGGGTGCAAGGGTAAAGGGTGCAAGGGTAAAGGGTGCAAGGGTAAAGGGTGCAAGGGTAAAGGGTGCAAGGGTAAAGGGTGCAAGGGTAAAGGGTGCAAGGGTAAAGGGTGCAAGGGTAAAGGGTGCAAGGGTATAAGGGTATAAGGGTATATGGGTATACGGGTATATAAGGGTGTAAGGGTATATATAAGAGTATAAGGGTATAAGGGTATAAGGGTATATGGGTATACGGGTATATAAGGGTGTAAGGGTATATATAAGGGTATAAGGGTAGGTACATAAGAGTATAGGGGTATATAAGGGTATATACTCTGCGGAATGATCCCGAGAGTCGACGAACGAAACATGTGTGCGAATCTGATAGGTGTGTGTGTAACGCGTAGTATATACGTATTTGGTTGACGAAACTTATTTGGTTGACGAAATTTTCGACTGGAGAAGAAAAATTTTTCTTACCAGAAATGACATTTCCATGAGACGATATTACGATATCTCTAGCATGCGTGGACCGATTTTATTGAAATTGGTCTTATTCGAAAGCTGATATGCGGTTTACATAAGAAAAATGCCTTTAAATTTAGAAAATATTGCAGGCGTAATAAGATATAATGAAATAAGTGTCAGAATGCCTCCGCGACGAGTAAAGATACACGGTAGCGGCAGGGACAGTTCGATCGACATATACATCGACATATACAGGGTGTTTTTTTTTTTTTTTTGTACTTGGCGTCGAGACGCTACCGCGTCTCTAGATGTAGAGAGAATCAGGCTGTATACCCCTAGACGCATTTTTGGCAATACGGTCTGCCATCTCGTTTCCAATTATCTCGATATGTGAAGGGATCCAGACGAACTTTATTAGTGCCTCGGGGTTATATCCCAGAATTTCTCTGTACATTTTTTTAATATCTAAGACATAATTATTAATTGTGACGTCAATTTTCGTTGACTGCAAGCTGAGTAGACCGCTCAGAGAGTCGGAAAAGATGAGAAAGTTGTGGTTAAGGTTCTGACTAGAAATATTTATGGCATCATAGAGGGCAATACATTCCGCTGTATATACGGAGGCATCCTTTACAATCGTCCTTATGATTTCAATATTAAGAGCTGGACAAATACAGGCCGAGCCGACGTAGGAGTCGGTAGTTTTACTGCCGTCTGTGTATATGGCATGAGCGTCATATAGTGAAAGATAGTCTAGCAACATTTTGTTTGGATCACTCGAATCTTTAAGCTTGATGCCTAAATCTGTGTCTATATCAATTTGCGCCATGAGAGTTTTGTAATCGTGACAATAAATACTGTAATTACTTGGAGGTTGTACATAAGGCTTGAACATTTCGGCGATACATTGCTTTAATATTCTGGGTTTTTTGTCCGATAATGAAATCTTCTTATTTCTACCTGTATACATTTTTCTGATGGTATCGTAAGTGCTAGAATTGCGGTTTGACAGGACTTTGTACAAGTAGCACTTACCTAAGAACTTAGTTCGCACCTCAATAAACTGCAATTTGGATTCTGCAATAATTATGTTAGTGGGAGTACTAATGCGGTAGCCCATTGCAGATCTTATTGCAGAAAATTGGATTTTTTCCAGCGTTTCTATGAGTTTTTTCTGTTTAGGAAAATATATGAAACTACCGTATTCCAATTTGGAGCGAACAAAGCTTTTATACAAAGTAAGCAAGGTTTCAGGATGAGATCCCCACCAAGTTCCACATAAGTATTTTATAATGTTGGTGGCTCTTGTGCACTTTTTTTTAACGTTATTGATATGCGGAATGAAAGAGAGTTTGTAGTCGAAAGTAATGCCAAGAAAACGAGCTGTTTCGCTTGATTTTATAATATGATCATCAATTTTTATTTCCGTATTTCCTGGTTTAATGCTTTTATTGTTGAAATGTATGAAGACCGTCTTATGTGAAGCCAGATTTAGTCCAAGTTCTGCTAGATTATCTTTAACCACTTTGATTGCTTTTTCGATGGAACTTTTACATCTTTGTAACGGAGAGATTTTGGAGTATACGGCAATGTCATCTGCGAACTGCGATACTGTGACGCTTCTGGGAATGCCATCAGCCACATGTCTAACATATATAAGGAATAGAAGAGGACTTAAAACTCCGCCCTGTGGGACACCTTTGCCTGCTATTCGATTTTCGGCCCCTAAGAGATCCGTGGATATTACTCTGTAATGGGTAAGAAATTTGACGAACTTGACGATGCTCACAGGGCATCCAACAGACGCAAGCTGTTGCAAGAGGATGTCACAGATGACGTTATCAAAAGCGCCACTAACATCAAGGAAGGCCGCAAGTAACTCGTTTCGTGTGGATAGCGCTTGATCTGCCTGCAGCGTGAGATTACAAAGATTGTCGATGCACGATTTGCCTTTGCTGAATTCTGATTGACTTTTGGGGAGAAGGTTGTTATGTTCACACCACCATTGTAATCTGTTCTTAATAAGAGCCTCAAAAAGTTTGCAAAGACATGAGGTTAATGCAATGGGCCTAACTCCTTTGTTGCCTGGTTTATTTATAAAGTGAATATAAGATTTTAACCAGGTATCAGGGTATGCGTGGTACTCGTACATTAGATTGAAGATATCCAGCAAAAGGAGTTGGTATTTGAGTGGAAGATTTTTAATAATGTCGTAATCTATGCCGTCAATGCCTGGCGCTGACCTATCATTAGCTGAATGTAAAGCTGTATTAAATTCAGTGAAATCGAAAGCAGCGCTAAGAAATTCGTTATTTTCACAAGACGGAATCCATTCAGGATTAGTGCAGACCCAGGGAGGACATATTTTACTTATTGAGTCACTGATACTAGCACTAATTTGCAAGTTGTCTGCATGATGTGAAGGATTAACTTTGATCCATCGGTTTTTGAGAATTTTACATTTACTCCAAACGTACGAGGAGTTAGTCCGAAAATTAATGGTATTTGCAAACCTTTTGAAGTCGTCCCTTTTTTTCTTTCTGAACATTTTTGTAGCCTCAGCTGAGGCTTTTTTATAGGCAACAAGGTCAATTAGGTTCTTACTAGAATTCCATTTTTTGAAGGCTGCTTTTCTAAGTCTTTTGACTCTGTTACAGTCTTCATCCCACCACGAAGCCGGATTGTTGTGCGCTTTCGGAGAGACATTTTTTGTAGGAGGGGTGCTTGTTATGAGAGCAGACTTAATTGTGGAAATAAAAGAGCTATATTTATTTTGGGGAGAAAACTTTTCATACTCTAAGGTAAAAAATTTGGAAAAATGTTTCTCTAGCTCGCTATAATAAGATTCCCAGTTCGTTTTAACGGTTTTTATTTTAAAAGATTTTTTTGTATAAATGTGTCTTTCAATACACACTTTGAAACGTATCGGATAATGGTCCGAACCCCAGGTTTCATCTAGAACATTGGCGTGTATGTCGGGAGCAACATTTGTTGTAGAGAAAAGAAGATCTATGTTGGAATGAAAGTTTCTGCGAAGGTCAGAGCGAGTAATTGAGTTATAATTATGTAAAAATAAATCGTGATCGTCTACACTTTTTAGCAATCTTTCACCATTGACGTCCGAGTAAACGCAGTTCCAAGCTACATTATGTGCGTTAAAATCTCCAACTAGAATACTGTGGCGATTTCTATCTACATTTCGAACGATGCAGTCCCATTGGCTCTGAGATAGAATTTGGCCTGGGGATCTGTAGCACACAATGATATCAAGCGGGGGGTTGGAATTAGTTAATCTGATTCCACATAATTCTACGGATTGATCGGGGCAATTTATGTTGCATATTTCGAAATAAGCTACATCCTTACGTATCAGGATGAGGATGCCGCCGCCTCTAGAGTGAGTTCTGTTTTTTTTGTATTGGACAAAACCAGATGCAAAGTTATAGTCGTTATCTATATCAGTGTTATTTAACCAGGACTCAACACATATAAATATATCGACGTCTTTAAGTAGCATAGGAAGTTCGTGCTTACGTTTTTTAATGCTGCAGGCGTTCCAAAATAAGATGTTCAAATCTTTGGACGTATTATAAGGATGATTTTGATGTTGATGGATCATGGTTATAATTAGAGTTAGATGTATGAAAGACGTGCGCAGGTTATGAATTTCGTTTAGTAGTTACACTATCGTCAGCAAGATAGGAGTCGTCACTAGAAGGGTCGAACTCCATTTCTTCAGGGGATTTGAGGATTTTTCTGATTCGCGAAATTCGACTTTTAAGGCAACGGTCATTAAGATATTTATATGTGTCTGTCAACATGTTGTCTAAACTAGCAATGTCATTTGTGTACATTTGTGCGATTTCGATAATGTTAGATTTGCCGTGTGTACTTACTAAGAAGCCAAGGAGCTTATCATAAGAAATCGGATATCTATTAGCACTTGTAGTTAGGTAAGTTTTTGCCGGTTCGAGCTGTTGAACAATATCAGTCGAACTTACAGAGTGATCTTTCTTTTTCTTTGATTTACTAGGTTTAGCAATGTTGCCGGGGGGCATTTTCATTACAGAGCTCATGCTCTCCTCTTGGTTCGAAGGCGAGGATGCGGAGGTAGAAAGAGGCCTCTTGATCCCAGGAGTTGCCCGTAGGGGTGGAAATTCACTATACACTGGACATGCGAAGCCTTCGTCGTTTGTTGAAGAATTCTTGATAGGAATAACGTTCTCAACTTCTCTAATGTCCAACTGAGTATCAGCAGACTGTAGGGTTGGATTTAATTCGATGTTTTTGCAGTATTTTGCGAGATGACCTTCTTCCTTACAGTAGAAGCACGTCAATTTATCAGCCGAAAAATAAATCCAGTAGTTGACGTTTTGATATGAGATTTGCATGTGATGCGGAATCTTCGGAATATCATCTGGTTTCACGTACATTTGTTTTCTAAAGCTCAGTATGTGACCCAGTTCAGGAAGATAAATACCAGCCCTAACGGATGTTATTTGAGAAACAGGAGCGATGTCCAATTTTTTTAGTTCATTCTCGATAATTGAGCTCGGGATACATGGTTGAACGTTAGATATAATAATTCGTTTGGCTTTTGAAATGAGGGGCCGAATTTCAAGTGAGCTACTTCCAACCGTGACCTTAGTGTTGTTATCAACAAGTTTGTCCGCGAGCTCCTTGCTGCTTAAATAGAAGCATATTCTCCCGTGCGAAATGCGGGACACGTAGTGAATGTCTTTTGGGTTAATAGTTTTAGCTAACGCTACTGTGTACTCCTGTACTGTAAGCCCTTCCATGGAGTCGAGAATGATGGTTTGCTCACGAGTCGGAACTTTTTCTTGTTGAACCATGCTTGAGAAAGAAACTTTAGTAGGTTGCTTCATTAAAGATGACGTTGCGTCCATTACGGAAATGGAATGCACGCGCCCCTGTAGTCAGAGACACGATGCTGGGCCTCTAAGAGGTTGTAGGTAAGACAGTAAGAAACTTAGCACTGTGATGGTGTTTTAGTTTAGATTTAACTATGCACGGTAACAAAATTAGAAAGATACGGCACGTGTCGAACAATGCGAACACTCGCGGAGCGGTGCTTGTAAACACGTCCTCACTGTGCGACGGACACTTTCCGAATCACAGATTCTGTATATTTGCGCTGTTTCAAAAATACTCGATGTTGACTATCGCGTGAAAACTCTATTCCGAGACAATTTTTTACTTTTCCTAAGTCTTTCATCTCGAAAGCCTCTGATAACGATTGTTTTACCTTATTTAACCATTCTGTGTCATCAGTTGCTATTAACATACCATCCACATACACGGCCATCAACATCACCTGCTCTTTCTTTCGCGCTACAAACATACACGGATCTTGTGGTATTGACTCGAACCCTAATTTATGTAACTTGCTTACCAATTTTCTATGCCATTGTAACCCTGATTGACTCAAGCCATACAATGATTTCTTGAGCCGACACACATTATCATTCTTCGCGTTTAACTCTTGGTACCAACGATTTGCTGTACGTCTCACTGATTTCGCGTAATTACATTTCGTGCTCGATCCGACCTGTTCCTTTGATTTTATTTTTTTCAACACTTCACTTAATTGTTCCGGCACTTCCATGTAAACATCTTCCTCCAATTCGCCGTTCAAGTATGCGGTCACTACATCCATTTGGTGTATTTCTAGTTTGAACTCCGCCGACAAAGCCGCTAATAAACGTATCGAGGTTGATCTCACCACCGGTGAGTACGTTTCATGAAAGTCCTCCCCTGGCCTTTGAGAACATCCCTTCGCGACAAGTCTCACTTTCTTCTTTTCGGTTCCACCATTATCTTTGGTACAGAATACGAATCTGCTTCCAATCACTTTGCGTTTTTCAGGTCTCGCAACTATCTCCCACGTATCGTTCTTTATTTGTGCTAGATACTCGTCCTCTAACGCTACCTTCCATGCAGCGGCATCTTCTGTTTCTTGGGCTTGCTCCCACGTAACTGGGTCTTATACAACGCATATGTTTGCGTATTCTGTGAACACTTCATCGTTGATCTCTTCTTCTGCATCTTGGTTGTCATCTTCTTCGGTTTGATCCTCGCCGTCTTCATCGCTTGACTCGTCAGTTATTTTCTTGATTAACCTGTATTCTTTATGTGGTCTTCCCACTGAACCAGTGCATAACAATCTTGGTCGCCCCCTTCCTCGTTTTGAAGGCTGCACCATGTTTTCCCAAGAGATGGTTGCTCTTCTCTTGGTTGCGCGTCTGGGTGCCCCTTGTATCTCTTCTACATTTTCGCGATGGTCTTCTGGCTCACTTGATTTAGTCAATTCAATGTTGATTTCATTGTCTGTTTCGTACTCGTCTAATATCTCTTGGTATTCACATTTAAATCCGGATGCATTTAGAAATTTCACATCTCGGCTTACGACGAATTTTCTACTTCTCGGCAAATACACGCGATACGCCTTGGACTCGTTTGAGTATCCCACAAAAATGCCCTGTTCCGATCGTTCATCGAATTTTCCTTTCTGAGAACGCTTGTCTAACACGTACACCTTCGTGCCAAACACTTGCATATAGTTAACTGTTGGAATCTTCCCCTTCCAGACAGTGTATGGTATTTGTCCGTCTAGTGCTGCCGTGGAACACCGATTTCTCACATAACACGCCGAGTTGATCGCCTCGGCCCAAAACACGGGCGACGCTCCTGCTTCACCCATCATACACCGGGCCATTTCTATCAGCGTACGGTTTTTCCTCTCTGCTATCCCGTTTTGCTGTGGTGTATGGGGCACGGTTAGTTTTCTTTGTATTCCATGAGTTTTTAAAAATGCGTCAAACTCGCGATTGCAATACTCTGTTCCATTGTCTGACTGCACTGCCTTAATCTTCTTTCCCGTGAATTTTTCTACTTCCGTTTTATAGTCCTCACTCTTGCTTTTTATAAAATGAACTTCACACCACCGTGATTTATCATCGATAAACGTTACAAAATACTTCGCTCCCGAAAAAGATGCGTGTCTCATGGGGCCACATACGTCAGTGTGAACAATCTCCAGCAGTTCTTGTGTACGCTCACTACTATTCTTCGAGAATGGCATACGCACTTGTTTCTCACGGATACACACTTCGTATTCCGATAATTTTTCGTGACCGTTTAACTTTAATCCATGGACTAATCCCCTTTTGGCCATGTCCTTTAAATCACGTTCGTTTACATGGCCTAGTCTGACGTGCCAATCGTCTATCGCACACTTCCGCGCATACTTCTCTTGCACGTTATTTACACTGTCCTTGTCTCTTTGTAGATAATACAGGTTTCCTACGCGGTCTGCGCGCGCTAACACTCTATTCTGCTTATCTATCACTATAGCGTCTTTCCTTCTAAATACTACCTCGAGACCTTTGTCAGTCAACTTTGATATTGACAATAAGTTCGTACGTATGTCTGAAACGTATCCTACCTTTTCGATATCTAAGACGCGTTCTGTATATCCCGTGTCGACTTGCACTTTCACGCTTCCAGTCCCAGTAATCCTCGTGCTCTCTTGGTTTGCCAGACTTAATTCGGTGTCTGCACTTTTGAGATTCGTAATTATGTTCTTATTATTACACAGGTGACCCGTGCTACCACTATCGAAACACCATTCGTTATTTCTGTTACAACTGTACATTGCCGCCTCGGCTGTTGTACTTAGGAGTCCAGACATAACACGCGCACCACTGTATGAACTTTTTGGACAGACTGACTCATCATCTTTGTCTTCTAACTGTCGCGCACTTTGTCCTGATTGTCTTGGATCCTTTGCGTAGCAGTCTCTCGCAAAATGCCCGTATTTACCATAACGAAAACATTCCCTAGACTTGTTTTTGTTTCTCTGTCCACCCGTTTCGGGCCTCTCACTTTGTCCTCTATTTGTATGTGTGCGTTGTTATTTTCTCACGTACATTGCCCCTTGGCTGATGTTTGTGTCTCTGGAACGTCTTCCCTCGTAATCCTCGACAATTTTAACTTTCAATACCTCGGTCGTAGGCAATTCGTCACGCGATTCCATGGCTGTACGGAACATACTAAACGAGTCAGGCAGGCTATACAATAGCAAGATGGCCAATAACTCGTCTATCACTATTAGACCAATTTCTTTGAGTTTCTTCACTGCATCGAAGAATTCTGCGATGTGTCTCTTGAGATCATCCTCTTCTTGCATACGCGTTAGCACGAGTTTCTTCAACAGGGTTGCCTTGCGCGCGGGACCACTCGATTGATATAACGCTTTTAATCTGTCCCAAATCTCCTTCGACGTTTCTAACCCGTCGAGGGCCGCTAATTCACTTGGAGAAATGGCTAACAAAATGTCTGACTTCACTTTACCGTCGGCCTTCGCCCACTCGGCAAACCCTTCGGATGATTCTTCCGGTTTCTCCTTTGCGCCTATAACGTATTCCCACAAGTCATTTTTCTTTAGTATTGCGCGCATATGGATTTTCCACGTATCGTAATTTTCGCCCGTCAATGGATCGATCTTTATCGACGCTGCCATTTTTCTCACACCTTTGAACACGCACTACGGAATCTATCACTTCGGTCTTCCCGACAATGTCTACACCGCGTCGTCACTTTTCTTATTCACGAATTCTTCTCTAACCTGCTGGGCCCATAACCTGTTAGAAGATATATTTATTCACTATAGATATAAGGAAAGTTCTTCGGCGTCGTGGTGTCAACGACGACGGACAAATGTATACTACTGGTGTTAACCTCGCATTACAGAATTCTTCGATAAATCGCGCGCGGTGTCATTAACGGTTCTCCGCTTTGCGGATGGGCTCATACACTTCGTCCCCTCAACAGTTTATACCACTTGAATGTAAAAACTGATACTTACACTTACTGAAGAAACCATTATTATTGTGTCCTAATTCTCATAAATATTTTCTTGGGATGGCACTGACCCCTTTCGATTCCAGTTAGTTGTCATAGAACCTGTGATAAAAAGTTATAACGAGTTGTAATCTGAATGCAGTCAAAATGTAAATGTATGTATGTTATTTACTTATCTTTATGCTTGCGGAGAAGACAGCCTTCCTTTCCTCGCTTCATAGAGCATGATTTTCAACGTTGATATTGGTTGGTGGAAATATTTAAAATAAATTCATATATGAGAGAAACATTCATGATGATTTCCAATTACTCCAATTATTTGCATGACAAAAGTATATGTCATACTTACGCTTTTATACATGTCATTTCCACTTGATATGAAAGAATAGCTATAGGTATTTATTATTAGAAGAGTGTGAAAAGGCCCACCACCACCCCAATCATAGACGGTCCTATTCACTCTCCGTATGTATCTTCTACATACTTTCTTACTTACATTTTTGAACATTACTTATTCGACAGCTCTTCATATACGCTGGATGCACTCGCCGGTGCAATAGTCACTTTGAATTGCAATTCCTTATTCGACAGCTCTTCATATGCGCTGGATGCACTCGCCGGTGCAATAGTCACTTTGAATTGCAATTGATTGATTCGACAGCTTGTTGTGAGGTTTGATGGGTGGAGATTTTCTCGCAGAATCTTACCGCACTCCGGGTGTATCCTCGAACGGATCGTTCCTCGGGCTCCGATAGGACGGGTGAATGTGCCGGGAACGGGAATATCGGGTCGAGCCGAGAGATAGTGGATCGTGCCGGTTGAAGAGTTAGAACTCACCGTAGTTATAACAAGTTTATTGCACTGACGCGACGGGCGATCACGGGCGTGATCGCCTACTGATCTTTTGCAAGTAACATGAATGATTGATCTGTTGTGGGTTTATATACAATATTTTGGGTCACGGTTTGGTGGCCGCGGGGGAAGGCCTAATCGTCTTCGCCCGTGGATCTGGGTCTCTGCAGCGTATGCGTTTCTTTCGATTGCGCGTACTGCTGAGTTTGCTGGCGTCGGTTACGCCAGGTGTTATCGGTTATGATTTGGGTCATAACATCCCCCCCCCCCCCCCATTATAAGAAGGGTGGCCTTGTCGGGATTTTAAATTACATTTGTTTTCCCGATTACATTTTTGTGCTACAATCGTTTCTTAAGGGAAGAGGACACTGAAAAAATCGCGATTTTCGACCATTTCTAAAAAATTATTTTTTTTGCATTTTTGGCAAGTCTGAATCCTTGTTCAACCGTACACAACATGGTTTGACACATAGTGTTATCTTTCTACCAGAAAAACCTATTTCTCCAAAACGTTGCGAAAGAGACGAAAACCAAAACCTTGGTTTTTCGGTGTATTTCTCTATTATGTAGCTCTTCGAGTATGTTCAATCGCTGGCTAGTGTTTTGGGAAATCCAAATTAACTGCATGGACTTGACATTGTTTATTTTCTCCAATGGCCAAAATGCGTTTCACGATTCTAAAACGCACGCGTGCTCTGTAACAGAGTCCATTCGACTGCGCCTACTAAACTACGAACGCTTTATATGTAACTCCGCCATGTACAATAGGTAACTCTCTAAGCGGGCCCAAAAGGGTCAGTGGTTGCCGACAGAGGTTAGTCTCTCCGGGCGCTAGACACTATATTTTTTTAAATCTTTCAAAACTTCGGTTTACGTGAAAATACAGAGTGAGATTTTACGGTGCAGTGAACTTAGCTTATATAAAACGAGTGAAATGGACCAAAATTAGAAGAAAATATCGCAAGAGTAGGAGTAGAATGAAGCATGCTATTATTATAGGTTATAAAGCGATTTATAGAAAACATGTATATTTTATCAATTTGATATTTTCTGTCGGGTTGCAAAAGTTATTTCTAATGTTACAAAAATGCTATTGTAAAAAATATGCCAAATGTAAAGGCCATGGAATATGCTGTGATGGCTATTTTAGATCACTGTAGCTCTATAGACAGCAAACCTAACCATGCCAGATGTCCTAAGGACAAGCAATCGTGGTACTTTTACAATCGAGCAAAAAGTATTAGACTAAAACCAATGAGCCACACACACATGTCACTCAAGCTGTCTGAAGATGTGGCCACCAAAGTGAAAAGCCGATACGAAAGACTGTAAAATGAAAATTTGATGGCAAGGTGCTGTAAGGGAGGCACTCAAAATGCAAATTAATTTCTCCATCCAAAAGTGTGGAGATCCTGCCCGAAGACAACATTTGTATCGCAGGCACGACTTGAAGTACCTGTGGCACGCGTTGTTTCAGAATTTAATATGGGTTGTGTACGCTCATTGACAGTGAGGACACAAACAGCTGGGAAAGTTGTATCTGAAACAGCTATAAGTATAGCTATAAAGACAGAGACAACAGGAGAGAAACCTGCAGTATACAACATCCACTACAAGAAAGCGCTTTAAGAAAAAACAAAACACAAAGAAAATTGCTGCTGATAGGAAAAGACGCAAGATTGATGAGAATGTGTATCAACCAGGTGGATTTTAGACTATACAAAATGGGAAGTAGTCTGGAATTTACTTTTTAATATATTTAATGTTCCTTGCGCAAAACTGTTGGTCCGATTCTCTTACAGCTTGGCGTGCTTCAGGAGTGACATGAAACCAAAAAGATTGTGTATCGGCATGAAGAAATCTGCAAAACTCTTTGCGCTGCGCTTGCTTTTCCTAAAAATTTTGATGAAATTTTGCATTTTTGACATTTAATAAATTCAATCATTTTTAGCTTAAAAAGTATGAGACGTAGAAACTTCTCGATACACAATTTTTTACTTTACTATGGACCCTTCTTCGCTGTAAATTCTGGAGGCTGTGGCATCACACACTTTGCGCAAGAAGATTTTTGAAGTTATGCTTGATTTTTGTAACGTAATGTAAATTCTATGACAACCAGTGATTAAAACTGTGTCCTGACTGGCATAAGGGCTTTACTTCAAACCTACTTCCTTCCCTTAAAAGGAATTCCGCATGTCTCAAATATTTTCGGATTTCCAAATTTCAGTGACCTCTTCTCTTAATCTAGCGCCAAAGCTGGACGTTTAATTCGGATCTTTTTAATTCCGGCGCTATATATGTAGCTCTTGCTTCGCTTTCCGTTGTTTTCTTTCGGCGAAGTACAAGGTATATTATGGTTGTGAGTATTATTATAGTTATTACTAGTAATGTGGTGGCACTAGGGATACTATGTGCCATATCGGTAAGTTAGTATTTCTTGATTCTTCGGATAAGTTGCTATCGATTTGGTCAAGTTGTTTGAATGGTTGCGAAAATTCCGAAGGATCTTTTATTATTCTATCTAGTTGTACTTGGGTTAGTGGTTTCGCTGTGTTAACTAATCCCGTTAATTTTGTGTTAAGTTTGTATAGTGGTGCAGTTTTTATCACATAATCTTGTTCGTGTGCTGTTTTCTGATTTCGCAGTATTACCTCTTTACTACTGATTTTACAATTGTTCTTGAGTGTAATGATCCCTGACTGCGTTATCGTGGTTCTAAATGTTTTGCTACCCTCGCATTGAATAGTCAGCGCGTCTGGTTCGTGTGTCGCGTAAATCCACGTTGCCGGGTGTGGCGTACTAATCCAGAGAGTATTATTCGCGGTTATATATTTCGTTTCGCAGTTCGCGGGGAATTTATCGGCTGGTTTCAGCCATAGGTTAACTTTGCACTCTAGTGTGTCTGTTAACCTGTGTATGACCATTGGTTGTTCGCAGTAATATTGAATCAAAAATTTCTTACATTTTTTAAGTTCCTGTGCGTTTGCGATGATGTACTCTATTGTGTATGGCAAATCATCGGTAGTGGGCGCCGTTTGCGAATTCAGACATTGCAGTCCGATGAACCTGTAACATGGAAGTTCGGCTCTATCCCTTCCAATTTTCTTTTCGCGTGCGAGTATATATTGCATCGCCCCGCGACTTTTTTTTTCATTGTTAATTTGGTGTGACTAAGTGAACAAAAGAAACAGCTACACTATGTATCCAGAGGGTTTACTAGAAGTAAGTATTTTTACTCCTATTTTTCGTGTTTATGTATGTGTTCTGGTTGTTAATTCTTATTCCTTTTCTTCTTGTTCCTTTTTTTTCTTAGTGGTGGGCTGGGCAGCATATTCGTGGTTACATCAATATTCGTCAAATGCAGTATGTTCGGCTGGTACGTTCCCTGGTCCGCCTTGCTATTCTGGACTTGTGGGAGATAGATTTCACAGAGTGGCGTATGTCCTATGATCCTCTTGGCCTGCGGAGGTTGTTCTCCCTCCAACTTCCCGAAGAGAAAGTAAGTATATCTGTTCGCGATCGCGGAAAAGAACTTAATTCCCTTCTTCTTTATATTGTTGTTTATTTCGTTCCATTCTTATTGTATATATGTTCTACATTGCGTGTTAGGCTATAAGGTGTATATAGTACATAAGAGTTTTGTATATGGCGCGCTAGTGCAGCCAATCGTGATCGGCCCGGTTACTTACGTCGTTCTCGTGGTTCGGGTGGACCGAGTAGCTCGGGCCGCGGGCGCGGCGGAGCGGGGGGTACCGATCCTTACCGGCGATCCGCGAGGTTTCGGCTTCCTCTTCCTCTTCTTGTTCGCGCTTTGCGAGTGTAAACACGTGTAATTCACGCAAGTACTAATTTTCGGCCTCGGGCTTCGAGCCGATATCTACTTTGTGAGATCGTTCCTTCGTGGGATCACGCGAAAACTTTGCTTTGTGGATTTTATCCGATTCTGTTGATCGGAGTGAAATATACTCTTTTATTTCAACACGTGTCGAACCCATAGTCGATTTTCCGAGCGTCCCATTTCTATGAATTAAACAACGTGATTAATTCTTCGCCACTGAAGAACATTTCGTTCATTTTCTGGTCCTTCGAGCCGGATCGTCCGGATTTCTTTGGATGCTCCGGATTAAATCGGATACTTACCGGTACGCGTACGTGTACGCGTGTGTGTGTGTGTGCTTCGCGAACCTTCTAGAACCTTCCACGGCACGTGTAGCAAGTGTGTAGTGAAGTGCTCCACGCCATTTCGCTCCTTCTCCGCGACTTCAGTTCCGTGCTTCGGGAAGTGAGCTGTTTTCTGCGTTAACTCGCGACGCTGTTCGTGTGGGTCCCGAGTGTGCTCCGAATTTAATTTTCGTCACACTAGCGTGCTCGCGGTCGCTTCCGGGTGAAAGATGGCGTCCGTGCTGGACGATCTTCTTCTTGAACAGGCCGAAATCGCCGGACGTATTGAACGGTTTCTGACTAACCTACGCAAGATGGGAAGGAATAATGTAACTCTTTCGGTGTTGGAAGCCCGAAGGGAGCTTTTAGAAGGCTATTGGAAGACCTTTATGTTGGGTCATAGCAGTGTTATCCGCGAACCGGGCTCTTCCGCGTGTGATTACGTTACGAATGATCGGTTCGCGGACGTTGAGGAGGTTTACCTTCAACATTCGGCCACGTTGAGAGACATGCAACGCGGGCTGGAACCGAACTCTGCACGTGCATCTACGGGCGCTACCACTTCCGGAGGTGCGGACGACCACGATTCCGCCCTTCCGAAGCTATCTCTACCGACTTTCTCAGGAGATCTTTTGGCGTGGGAAAGCTTTCGTGATCGCTTCAGATCGTTGATTCACGATTCTACCCGCATTTCTAAAGTCAGGAAGTTGGAATATTTAAAGTCAGCCCTGACTGGGGAGGCAGCGACGATGTTGGAGCGCACCAACATCACGGCGGCAAACTACGACGGCGCCTGGAGCAGTCTACAAAAGAGGTACGAAAACCAACGTATACTCTCTGCCGAGCGCATGAGGAGCCTCGTGAATTGTGCTCCGGTGACTAAGGCGTGCCCTACCGAGATCAAACGCCTGCTCGATGAGTTTCGTCAGGCGATCGTGTCCTTTACGTCCCTGAAACGACCTGTAGCAGAATGGGATGAATGGTTCGTCTTTCTGTTCGCGGAAAAATTGGACTCCACGTCCCGCCTCGATTGGGAAATCACACTTACCGACCGCACAACGTGCCCCAAATTCTCTGATATCGAGGATTTCTTCGAGAATCGGGTCCACGCACTCTACGCTGCGCACAATCAGGAGCCAACCCCGCCCTCGAAGCAACGTGACGCTAAAGGTAAGCCGAAGGTGTCCGACCGTCCTAGGACCGCGTTGCCGGTGAAAACTGAAGCTCCACCTAAAAGGGGCAAACCAAAACGTCAATGCCCACTCTGTCAGGGCACTCACAATTTGAACTACTGCCCAAAATTCAAGGGGATGAGCGTCGACGATCGAAAGGCCCAGGCAGTTAAGGTAGGAGTTTGTTTGTCTTGTTTGAACCCAGGACACGTTGTAGCAGCCTGTCCTTCTACGTTTCGATGTCTGGTGTGCGAAGCGAAGCACCACACTCTACTGCACGACGCTTACGTGCCTTCCGAGGTCAAGACGGACATCAACAATGACGTTCATCAAAACCCTACAGCCAAGGCCTTAGTGAATTCCATTTGTGCCAAGCGTTTAGTCCTTCTGGCAACAGCTCGGGTGCGTCTTTTGGCCCCCAACGGTAGATTTGTGTCGGTTCGAGCGGTGCTGGATCAGGGCGCCGATGCGTCATTCGTTAGCGAATGGGTAGCTCAAACCCTTCGCTTGAGGAAAAGGTCGACGCACGTGCAGCTGGCTGGCTTCCAAGGTCGAGACGTCGGAACGGCCAAATACGAGGTGGAAGTGACCTTGACTGCGGATTTTAACTCTTCCTTTAAGCTACCTTTTCAAGCTTTGGTTACCCGAGAGGTGATGCCACCGACACCCTCACGTATGGCCTCTGTGACCGACTGGCCTCATTTAAAGGGCCTTCAGCTCGCCGACGCGGAGTTTCATACGCCGTCGCGGGTTGACATATTACTTGGTGCAGACGTTTGCAGTACACTTGTGGGAGAGACGCGCCAGGGACCCAGGGGCACCCCTGCAGCTACCCATACACCCTTCGGTTGGGTCTTGTTTGGTCCGGCGTCTTCGGACAACGGCGTTTCCGATGCTCCAACAAGACGGATCTACCACACGAGCACACGGGACCCTATCTCGGTGCAGCTGCAGCGTTTTTGGGAGCTGGAGGACGTACAGGAGACCTCACCGCTGAGCCCTGAAGAACTCTGGTGCGAGGAACATTTCCAGACCACTTACCAGCGGAATAAGGTCGGAAGATATGTCGTTCGCCTTCCGTTTCGTCCAGACCGCCCTAAGGTCTTGGGAGCGTCCAGACCGGCTGCGTTGAGAGTGCTGCTGCACAATGAAAGGCGTCAGCAGAAGGATCCAGGGCTACGTGATAAGTACTGCGACTTCCTGGTCGAGTATCTCCAACTGGAGCACATGGAACCAGTGCAGGAGGGTTCGGGCGGTGCCCCCCCTCTGTACTACCTCCCCCACCACGCTGTGTGGAAGGGTGAAGGGGAGAAACGTAAAATTAGAGTGGTTTTTAATGCGTCATGTTCTACTTCTTCAGGCCTTTCGCTGAACGACTTGCTGTCACCAGGTCCAAAGTTACAAGCCTCCTTGTGGAGCGTGTTGACTCGGTGGAGATTATTTCAATTTGCTTTTACCACGGATATTGTTAAAATGTTTCGACAGATCCTGGTGCATTCAGCTGATCGGGACTGGCAGTGTATCCTGTGGCGCACTGACCCCAGCATTTCGTTGAGCTCCTTCCGGTTGAACACCGTGACGAGAAGGAACGATTTCCCCTTGGCTCACAAGTGCTTCTGGATCACTCCTATGTGGATGATCTCCTAGCTGGCGGCCATACTCTGGAGCAGGCTCGAGAGGTCCAGAGACAGCTCATCGGCATTCTAACTGCTGGAGGGTTTCAGCTAAGCAAGTGGGCTACCAATCATGAGCTGTTAGTACCACGGGAGGAGTCAGAGCGCTCCAAGCTCTTTAAGCAGTCCGATCAGCACGGAGCCTTAGGACTACTTTGGATGTCCACTTCGGACATGTTATCCGTGATAGGTCCAAGACTCCCTCCAACTTCGGACGACGCCTCCTGGACCAAGAGAATGGTGCTTTCGGAGCTGGCGACGCTCTTTGACCCAATGGGCTGGGTCGCTCCGGTTCTGGTAAAGGGAAAGATCCTCATGCAGGATCTTTGGCTCGCTGGGGTGGATTGGGATGAACAAATTCCCCCACCATTAACACATTCGTGGAACTCCTTTCGCCAGGATTTACAATCCCTCGACGACGTGCGAGTTCCTCGATGGATTTCCTATGATCCGACCGAATCCCAGGTCGAATTCCATGGGTTTTGTGATGCCTCAGAGAGGGCCTACTGCGCTGTGGTGTACCTTCGGGTCCATTATACCCATAAAGGTTTAACCCATTCTAATATTCTTGTTGCTAGGACCAAAGTCGCTCCTGTGAAGGTTGTCAGCGTGCCGCGACTTGAGTTGTGTGGTGCCGTGCTACTCGCTCGCTTACTGACATGTACACGGAAAGTATTGGACCTACCAGATGCTAAAACGATAGTCTGGACGGATTCGTCGGTTGTGCATGCCTGGACCAGAGCGCATGCGTCGCGTTGGAAAACGTTCGTGGCACATCGGGTGGCCGAAATACAAAATTTATTACCTGACACCCACTGGCGACATGTACGTACACAGGATAATCCGGCGGACTTGGGCACACGCGGCGTGGATCTGCCCGCACTTAAAGGGCTCAACCTCTGGTGGAAGGGACCTCCATGGCTAACTCGAAACCCCTCAGAGTGGCCCACTTCTACTGTGGATCTGACGTCGGAAGCTGATTCTGAACAAAGAAGTAACGCTATAATGCACACTGTGTGTCAGAGGACTCATAATGAGTTGCTCACGCGTTACTCCACATTCTCTCGTCTTTTACGAGTCACGGCACTCATTCGACGATTCGGTTTTAATCTTCATAACCCCACTAACAGAAGGACTGGTCCTCTTACCTCCACGGAACTGACGGAAAGCAGGATTTCACTTTGTCGACTCAGTCAGTTGGATACTTTCCCGGAGGAGCGAGGCGATCTTCTTAGAGGGAAGGCAGTCAGGATGGCCTCTCCGTTGGCTCCTCTGCGAGCTTTTATTGACGATCAAGGGCTCATTCGAGTCGGTGGTCGTTTGAGTCAGGCTGCGTTGCCTGTCGATCACAAATTTCCCATCGTCATAAGCCGATATTCGCCATTAGCGCTGCTGCTGGCGAGATACGCACATATAACTACATTGCACGGGGGTTTCACTTTGTCTCGCTGTTTTTTATTACAGAGGTATTGGATACCAAAATGTCGTACCTTGGTTAAAAACGTTATCCACCATTGTCTCCAGTGTCTGAGGTTCAGGGGCGCTACGGGACACCAACAGATGGGCAGCCTACCGGTGTCCAGGCTACAGCCATCCAGACCCTTCTTGAAAAGTGGCGTGGACTACGCTGGACCTTTGATGCTTCGAACTGCCAAAGGGAGAGGACACAAATCCTATAAGGGATATGTTGCTGTATTCGTGTGCCTCTGTACGAAGGCTGTCCACCTTGAGATAGTGTCAGATCTTACCTCGTCCACCTTTATTGCCTCATTTCGCAGGTTTGTCTCGCGTCGAGGTCATTGGGACGAGCTGCTAAGCGACAATGCGACGACTTTCCGAGGCGCTGATGGGGAGCTGCGATCGCTTTTCAAAGCAGCATCCAGTTTTTATGGGGAGGTATCCACAACATTGGCCATGGATGGTACCCAGTGGTCTTTTATTCCACCGTACTCACCCCACTTCGGAGGACTATGGGAGGCTGCCGTAAAATCGGCCAAATACCATCTTCGACGTGTCATTGGTGAACATACCTTGACATATGAAGAAATGTCTACATTGCTGTGTCAAGTCGAGGCGTGCCTCAATTCGAGACCACTTACCCCTATGTCCGATGATCCCTCTGATCTTTCCTCGTTGACTCCGGGCCACTTTCTTGTAGGGGAACCTTTAATTTCCATTCCTGAACCCAACTGTGCCAATATGTCGGTTCATGGGCTGACACGATGGAAACTTATATCTAACCTTCGCGATCATTTTTGGCTCAGATGGACCAAGGAGTATCTACATCAACTTCAGCAACTTCCCAAGTGGAGGAGGCTTCGCCTCAATTGGAAGGTGGGGGACCTTGTTCTCGTCAAGAACGCACTTCTACCACCAACGAAATGGCCACTCGCTCGCATTCTAGAGGTTCATCCGGGGAAAGATGGCCTCGTTAGAGTGGTCACCATCCGCTCCTCCAATAAGACGTCCACCCATTCTATCGGCACGCTGTGCCCTTTACCCGAGTGGACGAGAACGGAACTGTCAGCGACGAACCCTAACGCTGGAGACCCGGCTTTAGAGCCCGAAGCGCCGTGACATTGCGGCGGGCCAGCCGTCATGGCGGGCGGCGCGCCATCTAGGTGGGCCGGCTGTCGAACTCACCGATCGATGGACAATCGATGGACAATCTAGCGTCGCCTACCGCGGAGGCGCACTCCCGGATTTGTCCCTTCCGCCGTTTTCGGCAGGTTTCTGCGCGTTGCAGTTTATTGTTTCGTCGTCGTGCCCTCGGACGAGGCGGGCGGCATGTTCGCGATCGCGGAAAAGAACTTAATTCCCTTCTTCTTTATATTGTTGTTTATTTCGTTCCATTCTTATTGTATATATGTTCTACATTGCGTGTTAGGCTATAAGGTGTATATAGTACATAAGAGTTTTGTATATGGCGCGCTAGTGCAGTCAATCGTGATCGGCCCGGTCGCTTACATCGTTCTCGTGGTTCGGGTGGACCGAGTAGCTCGGGCCGCGGGCGCGGCGGAGCGGGGGGGTACCGATCCTTACCGGCGATCCGCGAGGTTTCGGCTTCCTCTTCCTCTTCTTGTTCGCGCTTTGCGAGTGTAAACACGTGTAATTCACGCAAGTACTAATTTTCGGCCTCGGGCTTCGAGCCGATATCTACTTTGTGAGATCGTTCCTTCGTGGGATCACGCGAAAACTTTGCTTTGTGGATTTTATCCGATTCTGTTGATCGGAGTGAAATATACTCTTTTATTTCAACACGTGTCGAACCCATAGTCGATTTTCCGAGCGTCCCATTTCTATGAATTAAACAACGTGATTAATTCTTCGCCACTGAAGAACATTTCGTTCAATATCTATTCCCTTGAATATTTCCTTTTTTATTTTTTACTTATTTTCTTATTTGCCCTTTGTGTTTGTTACAGGAAGAAGACTAGGGCTAATTTTCTATCATGGGCGTCCTTCTATAATTTTTTTTATTTTATTGTACTGCCCTTTCTTTTTGAATGTTACGTCCGAAATCGAGGTTTTTAATTGTTGATTGACTTCGCAACGTAAAGAGGGGATCTTGCCCCGTCGCCTCCGGCGTAACCGTAATCCCTAAGGCCGGTCACGCTTTTTGGAGTACTGTGCGGGGCAGGTGGATTGGCAATTTCAAAGATTTAAAGATGAAGGAGGAAAAGAAGATGTGCGTTTCGTCTTGGGACCGTCAGCCAGACTCATCAGTAGCGCTATAGCTGACGGTCCCTGCCCTAGACACACGGGGACTAAGAGGAATAAACTTGGAACTTGTATATATATAAACGAGATTAGGAGTTTATGACTTGTGAGAGGATTAGACATCTAGCGGCGCTGGCGAAGACTAACCAAGCGCGGACCCCGTGGTGGGGCTGGGACGTCACATTGAATATATTTATTCTTACCTAATTATGTGTTTACCCGTTTACTCTCCTTCGTTTCCTTTTCCTCTTAGCGTATAAGGTCCTTTTATTCGATGAAATGTTTTATTCGGTTCGTGTGAACCGTCAACGTTTTTCTTCCCTTTTTGATTACTACATCGACTTTAGATTTTTTCTCGATTATTATATATGGTCCTTCCCATTTAGAATCTAACTTCTTCGATTTTCCCCGCCTCACGGACTCGTCATACAACAGTACTTTGTCTCCTTCATTGAATTGAATCTCTTTAGCCTTTTTGTCGTATGTTACCTTTGATCGTAGTTTCGCTTCCCTCAAGTTTTCGCGAGCCGTATCGTTTGCTGCTCGTAGCCTTTCCTTAGCTTCTTGTGCGTAGTCATCATAGTTGTATGTAGGATTAGGCGCGAGTCTTAAAGCTGTCGGTAGTTCTGCTTGCTGTCCGTAAACTAGTTCGTGCAGGATGTAGCCTGTTGCTGTATGGGGAGTAGTATTGTAGGTGAACATTGCGTATGGTAACCACGCGTCCCAGTCTGCTTGATCCCCATCTATGTAGTGTGTTAAATATTCCACTAATGTTCTATGGGATCTTTCGAGTGATCCATTCGATTCTGGGTGGTACGCGGTTGTTTGTATTTTGGTTATTGTTAATAGTTTGCAGGTTTTTTTAAACACCTTACCTACGAAGTTGGACCCTTGATCCGTTAGAATCTTGTCAGGTATTCCGTACTCACAGATTATACGGGTTACAAATGCTTCTGCGATGGTCCGTGCTTCTTGGTTGGGGAGGGGTAACGCCTTACTAAATTTGGTCAAATGATCCTGAAATGTTAGGATATACTTGTTTCCCAACTTAGTTATTGTAAGGGGTCCCACTATATCCAGTGCGCATTTCTCGAATGGTCGAGTAGGCGTATCGGATATTACCATCGGTGCTTTATTTCGTTTACATATTTTATTCTTCTGGCACCATGTACACTTCTGTATGTATTCTTCTATGTCTTTGTCCATCCCTTTCCATTTGTATTTTTGCTTGATCCTTTGTGCCGTTGGCTGGATGCCCTGGTGCCCTCCTAATAGTGCTAAGTGGTACTCATATTGTATTTGTTGCCTGTCCTTCTCTTCTTCTACTTCTATAATGTCTGTTGTAACGTTCTCGAACGAGACGTTGCCGTTCTTTACAGGAGTTTCACAAGTAGAGCGGTTTACCTGTGAATTTGTGGGATTTGGTTCAGGTGGCGTGCGATTAAGAAATGAATTTCCAGATACGAGAGTCCTTCTTTTAACAATATGTAACAAAGATTTATTCAAAGAGTTTTGACACTTGGTCTGATGAACATATATTAAACTCAGTTATGTGAGTTATTACAGTTACTATAGCTACGTATTAGTAGGTAATTGGTTTTTAACGCTAGTTCGGTTTTGGTTCGGTTTAAGGTTAGACGCTAAGTCGGTATTAAAGAGTATAATTTGGTTTAGGTTACGACGCTAAGTCGGTAATAAGCATATAATGGCGCTAGGTCGGTAATACAGAGTAGGACGCTAGGTCGATTTGAATGTTTTAAAGTGCGAGAGGATTCCTTCTCTCGGATTTGGTGTATGCTTCCAGTTGCCTATAAGCTTGCCCACGCTTTCTAGGATGGTAGCCGAGTTGCTAGTAGTAGCGTCCTCGGATGGTAGCCAGGTAGCCGGTTAGGGCGTTCCCAGATGGAAGTGAATAAGTGGCTTCCTTCCTTTTGATTTGGTAGTAGCTTCTGGTGCCTATCAGCTGTCCCACGCTTGGTAGGATCAGGCGTTGAGGGGCTAGTGAAAGCGACCTCAGATGGAAGTTGAAGGGCTAGTCAAAGCGACCTCTTATAGGTGTTAAGGGGGCTAGCTAATGCGACCCTATTTGGAAGTGATTTTGGAAGTTTAAAGGTAAACTTTTAAAGACAGAGGGGCCAGTTAAAGCGACCTAGGTCTTGTTCTTGGTTCGGTGGCAGAACCAAGCCTGCTCGTCTGCTGCCGGAATGCCTCTATTTATACCGCCTCGTAGCACTAGTCGCACCAATCGCAATTCACATCCGGTGCGCTCCACTCGCGTATTACACTAGGATAATTCAGCGTCCGGTGGCTCTGCGATGTGCGCATGCGCGCTCAATTCACTCGCGGCACTGAGTCTGTAGTTTGAACAAGCGACTAAAGCGCATGCGTTGTGCGTCACAGGTTTCTGTCGCGCGCTATTTGGACGCGTTGTACGTTATCTTAAATATTAGACGAAATTAACAATGTATGAACAAAAGGAAAAATTTACAGTGAATGGTAGCGGTACGTTACACTGTTTCATTGCTATTTCCCTGCTCGTTTCGCATAATATTTATATTCCTACTGAGTGCGTCTGCGTTTCTGTTGGCTTTGCCTGCCTTGTGAATGATTTAATAATCGTGCTCTTCTAGCTGTATGCGCCAGCGGATCAACCTTGACCCTGGGTCTTGCACCCTAAATAACCAAACCAATGCTTTACGATCTGTCACTACCTTAAAATGTGTATCATATACGTATGGTTGAAATTGTTTTGTCGCCCATACGATGGCGAGTAGCTCCTTCTCTGTTGTGCTATAGTTTTTCTCTGCCTTGTTCAATACTCTGCTTGCGTATGCTATTGGTCTGTCTTCTCCTATCACTCCCTGTGATAGTATCGCGTATATGGCTACATCTGACGCATCTGTTGTGACTATGAATTCTTTTGAAAAATCTGGGTAGGCTAATACAGGTGCTGTAATTAAGCAATTTTTTAACGTCTCGAACGCGTACTGCTGTTCAGTTGTCCAGATAAATTCTGTTTTATCGCTTATTAGCTTTGATAACGGCCTAGCTATTTTAGAATACTCAGGAATGAACCTTCTGTAGTATCCTGCTAATCCTAGGAAGGATTGTACTTCCTTCAGTTTGGTTGGCACGGGGTATTGTTCTACTGCCTTGGTTTTTTCGGGATCCGTTTTTATTCCTTCCGGGGTTATTATATGTCCCAGGAATCCCACTTCTTTGCACAGAAATGAACATTTTTCTGGCTGTAATTTTAGGTTGTATTCCCGTAATTTCTTCATTACCTTTCGCAGTCGTATGTTGTGCTCCTTTAGGTTAGTGCCAAACACCACCAGGTCGTCCAGGTAGACAAAGCAGTCTATTCCTTGTAGTCCCATGAGAATGGTGTTCATCAATCTGTGAAAGGTTGCTGGCGCGTTTCTTAGCCCGAAGGGCATTCGGTTAAACTCGAAATGTCCTTGTGGCGTAGAGAACGCGGTTTTCTCCTTGTCTCTGTCGTCCATGGGTATCTGATGATACCCAGACGCGAGATCAAGCGTAGTGGAGTATTGTGCCTTCCCTAACTGGTCAAATATTTCCGTAATATTTGGCAGAGGGTATGAGTCGCCGATTGTGACTTCGTTTAGCTACCTAAAGTCTACAACTACTCGAAACCTGGCTTTCCCTTCGGTATCCTTTTTCTTAGGTACTACCAATAGGGGTGCGTTCCATGGGCTGGAGCTGGTTTGTACTATTCCATCTTCCAACATTTGTCGTACCTGTTCTCTTACTTCCCGTTTATGTATTTCAGGTGACCTGTACGGTTTAATATTACAGGGGGTTGTTCCTTCCTTCAATGGTACTCGATGCGTGGTCGCGTTCGTAGTTCCTAATAGATCCCCTGCTAGGTGAAAATTGTCGCAAAATTTCCTTCCTATTTCTTCCATGCTGATTCTTTCTTCTTTATTCAGATGGCTAAGTTTCATTAATTCTAGGACACGGTTAACACGTGTCGTCAGCGCTTCCTTACTTACTGTTGCGCGAAATGCTGCGGCAGCAGAATGTACTTCGGCTGTCGAGTCGCTCTGAATCTCGGTCAGCTGTATGTATGGCAATTTCACTGTACGTGCTGTATTTGATAAATTTACCACGCAAGCTATACTTTTCCCTTGTTTTGGTTTTACCAGGCATTCTCCTAAGAATACTCCATCTCCTAAATCCTGTTTCTCTATTATTCCTTCCTTATTGCTATCTACTTCTACTTCTACTAGCGTTTGTATACGCGGGGGAACCGTTACTACATTCTTTTTCTGGAGAGTTTTCCAGTGTTTCCCTTTAATTGTGAATCCTCGCGTTGTGGAATGTATTCCTGCTCCATGCTCCTTTAAGAAATCTATTCCTAAAATCCTTTGGTGGTCCGTTAGTGTACCGTCTTCGATTACATATAAGGGGTGTTTAATTTTTTGATCCCCAACCGGGAAGGTAGCTTCTATTTCTCCTAGTGTCTTTATGGTCCCTCCTGATAGGGCTACTAGTTGCACCACGCTTTCCTTCCATGCTACGTCGTCCTTGACGCATGCTTTATTTATTACGGATACTTCGGCTCCTGTATCTACTAGCATTCTTACTTCCTGATTTTTGGCTTTTTCTATTTGCACGTGTATTTCATCTGAAACAAAATTAGGTTTTCCCGCTTTTTGCGGTTCCTTCTTCGCTATTCTGATCAATTTCTGATTTGTACCAGAATTATTGGAGTTTGTTGCCGTAGGAAGAGTTCGTGGTCCTCCTGCCTGTACTCTTGCTGCGTAAGCATGTAAGGTCGTCGTCCCTGTGTGCGTGATCTATCGTTGTAGTCCGACTGCCGATTCCCTTAGTTGGTATCGGTGGTTCCCTTTCCTGTGGAGTTTATGTTGCCCTCATTTGGACTTCTTCTGTCTCCGGGTCCCGTACCATATTGTCGTGGTCCATTTCCTGTGCCGTTCCAGCACTCCCCAGTGGAATGTCCCGACGTCTTATAATTGTGACAGTATTTCTGTCCTGTTTGACCCCTGTAATTCGGGTTGCGGTTTGTCCCGTTCGTTGCGGGCCGCTTCTTAATTGACCGTTCTTCTTCTATGGCTATTGATACTGCCTCTGGTAGATCAGCCGATCTTCGCGATTTTACCAAAATTTTCAGGTCATCACGAAGCCCTTCCTGTAATATGCAGTGTGCCTGGCTCTTGAATATCTCGATGGCCGTTGTCTTCTTTAAAAGCGAATCCTTTTCATTTAGTCCGGTCTCAATTAATTCGTTGAGCAATAGGGACAATTGATTCCCGTATGCGTGGGCATCTTCCTGCATTCCTTGTCTGCATTGCAAAAGTTCCATTTGCACAGCTGAGGTCGTGCGTGCTGGTTTATACAGCGAATTCAGCACATTCTCCAGGTCCTCGAATGTCTGTATTTTACGATTCCTCACCTCTACTTGTGCTGTACCTGTAATCTTAGTTGCTTTTATTCCTCGTATTATTTGTGCCCTGTATTCAGGCATCCTGAATCCTTTTATTATGTATTTGCAGGCCTCCAGGAATGTTATTAACTCCTTGGGGTTCCCGTTGAATTTGGGTATAGGTTTTAAAGCGTTGAGGACTTTGTTGTCCTCTAATCCTATTGGCATATCAGGTGCTTCATCTATCCCGTATGTAGGGGGTACAAAAATGCTGGATCGCCTGGGTACGTCTTCTTCGTCTATAGGGTCCTCGAAGTGTACCATGGTCCTGTTCCTGTCCTCTTGCAGGGAACCGATCCATTGACGATAGATTCATTGACGATCGCATCCTATTTATTTCTTCATCCACCATTCGGTCGCATTCACTATTAGTTCGCGCTTCTATTCCTGTCCTAACAGTTACCTCTAGGTTAGTCACCCTTTCGGCTAATGTTTGCATAAGCGACCAACTTTGCTGCACGGTTTCTTGAAGTAGAGTTAATGTTTGTTCCATCCTAGCTTGTCTATCATCAGAACCTGTATTTCCCGAATCTAATTCGTCTCCCCTAGATTCTCGTCTTGAAGTTTCTCCTCTTGTACGAGAGAATTCTTGATTCGCGTTTTCTTCCCATGAATTTCCTTCGGTATATTTCCCTTTCGGACTATGTATTACCATGGCTGCTGAAGCTTCGAAAACTTTGCTGCCGTATTTGGTATTAGTAAATCCGCTTGATTCTGAGCACGTCTCGTCAGAGGTGTGCAGTCTCACGGGGGGAAGTAGGATTGGGTCTAAATCCACAAAAGGGAAAAGTCGTTCCCAGACTATATTCCCGTCTGACCCTAATGAATTTTGCAATATCTCGGCTATTGGGCTATGATGCCCTATTACTTGATTTTGGCTGGCTACTGCGTCTTCGTCGATTTCTACGATCGCGTCGATCGCTGCTTCGTATGCCTCGTTGTTGACTGCGATCGAGGGTACGCTACGCGCCCTACTCCGGGTATCTAGTTGCTCAGCCCTAGGTTGTGTCCTATCTTGCCTTTCTCTGAGGCCTAAATTACGCTCGAGATTGCTGCTGTTACGTGCCGGTTACTTTTTAAATTCTTTTCAAAATTTTTACATCATATTTCTACACAGATATCGATAATTGATTCAACCATTATGTGTTATGGGATGTTACGTCCTGAAGGGACAGCTGTGAACCACCCCGAGCGGTTAGGGTGATCCACGGGGTTCGTTGCTCCGTCAAGGTGCTAAAGCACGCCTTGACTATACTCGCGAGGGAATGGGGAAGATGAAAAGGGGTTGAATCAAAGTGTACACTAGGGTGGTCCTTATTTTTCAACTTCCGATTTTTTTTGGTCTTACCCTCCTAAAATATGAGGTTTGGTGAGAAAATGATATGTGTAAAATTTCAAAGTGATTGGACAACGGGAACCCGTGCCGCATTTGAGTTGAAAGTTTTAAAAATATCGTGATTTCTCGTCAATTTCGGATATAATTGTGTTCGTCTATTTTGGAAGTATCAGTGAATACTTTGTAATAAAAGTACAGTTTATTAGATGTACAATAATAATATGTATGCGTTACTTCGAAAAATATTGACGAAATCTTTGAGTTTTAGCTTTTAAAATTAGTATACAACGCTAAGTATAAGCCAGAATAGGAGATTTGGGGTCTTAATTGCACTGTTCAACACGTATTTGGATCTGCAATATGCACTCCGAGATCCTAGTACAGTTTTCCGCCCCAAACACGAATCCGTAAATAAAAGTGTTCTATCACCCTCAGTTTTTGGAAAACATGCGTTTTTGTAAAAAGCGCACGATTTTGGGCAAGAATGAGGTATTACGTGAAAACCAAGAATGCTAGAAAGTTCAATTTACTCTCAAAAGACAGAGGAGAGTTTCCCGAATATATCGGTGTATACAATTATCAAATTTGATGGTTTTATACGGTTGTAATCGGCCGTTAAAGTTTAAAAAAGTGCCGATGTGCATAATTTCTACGCAATACTTTTGCATTTTTACGAAAAGTTGTTTATTTAGCACGAATTCGCTCAAAAGTATCGGATTCTGTAGACATTTCTGATGAAGAAACCATTCACGAAAAATGTCGGAACGGTTTTAAATTCGGATTGTTTGAGAAAATACCCAGCAGGAACGCGTGCACGGTGTTTTTCCGCTTGGCGGCAGTGGCGACCATTGCTCGTCTGACGTGTCTCGCCAGGGCCGTGGCTTCGCGCAATCGACACGGTGCCTCGTAGAACGGTCCTTAGCTATAGGAGTCAAAATTTGTTTTGAATTTTTTTGGCCTTCGACTACTTTCGAAGTATCAATGAATATTGTTTAATAAAAATACAATTTCTTACATGTATAATAGTAACATTTGTACATTACTTCCAAAAATATAGACGAATATACAATATTTTTTATTTATTAAAATTGTATTATTCACTAATTTCTTATAATTATGTAAGTATTTATATACAACAAAATATTATTACAATTTAACTTAGATATAGGTATAAATATAATTAAAATAATGCATAGGTGTTAGTATTTCTCTTTTATCAAGCTAAATTTCTTTGTATCGGGGTAGAATTGTCGATATTCTTCCAAAACTTGTAAAATGTATTGTTTGTTGTCTTCATTTGTTGTTAATATGTCATTGTAGTCTGACATCAGTTTTACGCCTCGCTCCGCAGTGTCATTCACAATTTTCAAATTCCGTACAATTTCTAAACACGCTTTATAATCTTCGTCGTTTTCCCAGGTTTCCGGATCTAGTTGCAAAAAATTTGTCGATATATTAAATCTTGTAAAAAAATTTTTGCTTTCTCCTGAAATAAATTTTTCCACGCTGGCATTAACATAATTTTTTATGTCAATATTTTTTATAACAATTTTTTTAAAGAAATTTTTGTATCGATTTCATCTAACTTTGTAACCATACGCCTTTTTACATCCAAAGATAAATCTGCACCAAAAAAAGATAGAGCTGCACATTCTGGCGTCAAATACCATAAATGGCCACTAAATTTACGTAATCCAATTTGGCTTATCTTTTTGTCAACTGCTTCGTATGCATAAAGCTGTTGCACAAATCTTAAGTCCTGATGCGGAGCTTTTTCAGGAATTGGAGCACTAAACCATGCTTCAATGTATAAACTAGTTAAAAATATACATATATCCTTAATTCCTACCATTTCTTCGGAACTTAATGCAAATTCTTCGCGGAATAAATATATCTTTAATATATATATGGCTTTAGCCATCCATCTGGCATGGTGGAAAGCTCCAGGAACATGAAAACGATTTCCTTTGGCACAAGTTCCACCAAGAAAAATAATCATTAATTCGAGGAATTCCACATAATCACCTCTTGGTTGCTTTTGCTGTATAGTATTGAAGCAGAAGTTCAATTTTAATTCTATGTCTTGGAGCTTTCCACTAATATAATCATCTTCTATACCTGACCGAAAATTTGATTGTTTAATGGTCGGCCAAGCTTTTTGAAATTTCTTAAATAACGGTATTTCAGGAGCTGAAGATTTCGATATTTTTTCTTCGAATACACATTTTAAAACTAATTCGTACATATGGTGACGACACGGAAAGTACAATAAATCCCGCCCGACCATTTGCTCTAAAATAACGCAAGCACCTTTTAATCGTCCCATATTTGTAGCAGTTGTATCGCAGCAAATCGCTTGTACCGAATCTGTTAGTTGCCAATTTTCTAGCATTTCGAATATGGCTAATGCTTGTTCTTTACCGGTAGATTCTACTATCGCAGGAACCCCCAAGAGTTTTTCTTTTTGTTGATATGTAATAACTATAGGCAATCTCTCTACCCGTCCTTTGCCAGATAAGCATGGTAGCATTTTCCCATCCCAATGAACGGTTATAATTTTAGGTAAATTTTCTTGAAATACTTCCCGCAATTTCACGGTGCGTTCTGCGCGAAGATGATGGCGGATACGCCGAATTGAAGATCGGTTAATGATCAAATCGGTTAATCTATGTCCTAATGATTTGGCAGTAGCAATGATGATGCGAAGTGCATTGCGATCACTCACTTTGCAGTTGTCCAATGTTGCGATGTTAGCAAAAGTTTGGAGCAACGCTCGTGGCAGGATGGGACACTCGCGAACTGGTTTAAACTTAGCTTAAAGACTTGAATGGTAACGGCTATGTTAAATTTACAATATTTACAGTTTGTACAATAAAGATCCGTTATGCACGTTATAAGGTTTGATTTACAGCTCTAAGACACTTAACAGCACTAATTCCTACGCTGTAGGCAATTTCTATTTAAGCGGCGATAAAGCACGTGGATTCGGCGCGAATCCAGTAAAAGCGAAGCAATTCAAGCGAACATTAGCAAGCGGAAGCGATTTCAAAGCGTGTTACCTGGTGGACGGCTTGTCGACAAGTAGATCGAGGAAATCTCGGGCGATTTCCTCGAATCCGCTTGCTCTCCCCCTTCCATCGATCGGCGATCCATGGAGGGGGAAGCGTCTCGGTTCCTAGAAATCACGGTCGATTTCTGGGAATCGCTCTCTCTGTTCCAGTCATCACGCATGGTAGTATATCTTACGCACTTTGCTTGCGCTTTACTTCGACATTGCTTCGAGTCTTGCTTACCTCGCTTCGCGACTTTGCTTCGCAACTTCTTTGCACGCCTTAATACCTAACTCTATTTAGACATTAAATTAGACATTGTAAATTGTGAGTGTGATATTAATTGTTACTTTATCGTGCTTTGACCTCTGTACAAATTTGAATTATAACTGTTGTGTTAACTTAATCGCTTAAAACATCGTGCTGTTCGCTTTAATCGCTCCTAAAATAAATCGTACGCTAAATTCAATACATAAACTGTTTATTAGTGCCCGTTCCGATACATATTTGCAACATAAGTAAATATTTTTTCTTAAAGATTTTATTTTCTCACGCTCTATATAGTTACAAGAGAATAAATGTTAAGGGACTATTTTAAAGTTTGTTTATTAGACGATCTATTGAGATAGTATTTTTGTTTATACACAAATAAATGAAGATTATATAGATTATTGAAGTTAAAATGATCGGTCGGGGCTGGTTGACTACTAACGTTAATAAGGTTTAAACTGTTATTTTGTTATTTATAAAGTGATTTTTATTTTTTGTTTAAATTTCGCGATGTTATAAATATATTATAATTAATGTTTAAGTTGAAAAAATTTTCAGCTTATTATTAAAATATGAAAGAAAGAAATTAATATTTTATAATGAAACAACTCTTGTGACATTGTGTTATTTTATTACGACTGAGATAAGTTACTAATAACATTTTCTTAACTGATGACCAGCACGGAAGGAGTTAGAAAAACATTAAAATACTTTAATTGTTGTCACATTGAGTCAACATTAATAATTTAATCAGATAGGCAAATGTATGCTCTATCAAATATACTAACCGGTTTAATGATATTTCGTCCACATAATTCATTAAAAATCAAAAATTGAAAAACTGGCCTACCAGCTCTGATCTCCCCTACCCACCTACGCTAAACGGTACAATTATCTCTTACTTGGGAAGGCGAGCTAGTGACGAAGCCGCTAACGTTACAATAAAAGGTCCTTCGCAGGGAAAAACCAGTGAGGGTGACTAAATGGATGACTGGGTTTTATACCTCAGGTAGCTGGCTTACGTACTGCCGTAACTCAGACGCTGTTTTATATGCTAAGACTAATTCAAAGATTTTGAGTTTATTGTTGGAAGTAATATACAAATGTTACTATTATACATGTAAGAAATTATACTTTTATTAAACAATATTCATTGATACTTCGAAAGTAGCCGAAGACCCAAAAAAATTCATAACAAATTATGACTCTTATACCTAAGGAGCATTCTACGGGGCACCGCGTCGATTGCGCGTAGCCACGGCCCTGGCGAGACGCGGCAGGCTAGCCATGGCCGCCAGGCGGCAAAACACCGTGCACGCGTTCCCGATGGATATTTTCTCGAACAGTCCGAGTTATAAACCGTTCTGACATTTTTCGTGAATGGTTTCTTCATCAGAAATGTCTACAGAATTCGATACAATGTAGCGAATTTGTGCTAGATAAACAACTTTTCGTAAAAATGCAGAAATATTGGGATATCACGATATTTTCAAAACTTCAACTCAAATGCGACACGGGTTCCCGTTGTCCAATCACTTTGAAACTTTACACATATCATTTTCTCACCAAACCTCATATTTTAGGCGGGTAAGGCCAAAAAAAACTCAAAAAAAAATTCGACCCCTATAGCTAAGGACCACCCTAATGACCCCGGCTATTCCTACATTCTCAGTTTTAGAAGACAGGTGTACGTTGAACCAGAAGACATAAGCAAATTGCCAGAAGTTATTCAGATAAATTTCGAGAATACTTTGTACTGGATATATATTTCAACTGAAAAATTAACCTGTTTTCTATGTAAAGAAGAAGGTCACCTCGCTAAACATTGCAAGAGTATCGAGGCCAATGCCCGGGAACCATTAATTACCTCCCAGCAAGATCTTTCTCTCTCCATTCCTAAGGCCATTTCGCCCGATCATCCTAATGTAAATCTCACCACTCAAGACGCTCAAGCTCAAAATCAAGAAAAAATAATATTTAAAACTCCGTTTGTTAGCGGTATTAAACGCGCCCTCTCAAACACCAATTCTTCTAAAGAAGGCGCAACAGAAGCAAATTCAATCAATGTTTCTACAAATAAAGTCAACGAGAATGCAAAAATAATAGATGATAACATCATAGGGACAAAAAAAAACTAAAAAAAGGGATCCATCTAATCGATATTAAAGAACAACTAGAACCAGCAAAATCGTATATTTCGAATCGAGCTCATAATCTCCCTCTCAGCTATGAAAATTTATCCAACTTCCTTGTAGAAAGTTCCATCAATCCAGACTTAGACAGAGTAGCTCGGAAATACACCGAGGTCATACCAGCCCTTATTAATATGCTTAGATCCACGTATGATATTATTAAACAAAGACAGATGAAAATTCGAATAACCAGAATTATTAAAAAATTACAATCCCCAAACAAGGACGATACTTCAACCGAAGACCCCAGCTCTTCCGACGAATAACTATGATTGATCAAAATACACTTCATCAATCGCGAACTTCCGCCTCGTACTTACAATCAAGCCGCAATTCTTCGAATCTCCGTCTACTATTTTGGAACGCAAGAAGCATTATACAACGCAAAGACCCGCATAGATTATTATAGAAGTAGAAAATCGAATATTGACCTTATCTTATCATCCATGAATATTGCAGATAAAGTTGACGTAAAAACTCATGATGAAACCTGGGGTTCTGATCATTATCCCATATTTATAAGCATTAATGTTGAAAAAAGCTATTAACGCAAAAAAACTTTCAAAATTGATTCTATTCGCACTAACTGGGAAGAAGTCATAACTCAGTTACAAAACTCCTATGCAGAATTTTTCGCACCATTTTATGACACACTTCCAGCAACTGAGAAATATAAAATCTTTGTTAATGTGATAACGAATTCTATCAAAGCTACACTCCTAAAAAGACAAATGTCAACCGCTTCACACACAGAAACCCTGTTCCCTAGTGGGACTCTGAATGCGATAAATTTAAAAGATTAAGAAGAGCTTTGTGGTATGCGGCCGGGGCTAGGGTGCATGCGCAGCGCGCAACGCAACATGGTGTAAGCGTCTACCGAGAGCATGAGCAGCTCGACGTTGTATTACACGTAATAAATATAATTATACTTCTTTATTAATATGAAGACTGAGTTATTATCCAACCACAACATGGCGCAGTCGGTAGTGAACGAAAAAAAAGTAAAATTCGTTGTATACACGACCAGGAAATAAGAAAACGGAAAAACGAAAATTCCACGTGGTTGAGAAACGACGCAGTAAGTAAAAGAAGCCATGGCAAACACAGTAATTCAGAATTTAAGACCGCCGGAGCCTCTATCATTTGACGGCAATATATCGGAGAATTGGAAAAAGTGGAAGAAAAAGTTTAGTATATATCTGGTAGCCACGGAAAGTACAGCAAAGACAGACGCAATAAAGACAGCCATCTTGTTACATACTATAGGAGAGGAAGCATATGAAAAATATGAAACGTTTGAACTCACTGAAGAACAAAGGAAGCAATACGGTACCGTAGTCGAAGCATTCGAAAAGTACTGCGTACCGAAGAAGAATGAGAGTGTAAATAGACATATATTGTTCCAAAGGAGGCAGAAAGAAGGAGAAACTTTCGACCAATTTCTCACGGAAGTGAAACGTCTAAGTTTGAATTGTGACCTTGGGGCATTGAAAGACAGTTTAATAAAGGATCTGATAATATCGGGAGTTCAAAACACAAGTTTAAAGAATCGTTTACTTAGAGAAGACGATTTATCGCTAGAAAAGGCGGTAAGACTTTGTAAAGCTTCGGAACTTGCAGACCAGCAACTTAAAACTTTGAAGGGCGAGCAAGAAAAAGTGGACTATATCAAGAAGACTGGCTACAAGGCTAGGCCAGGTCAAACAAAAAAGGGAGTACAGGATCCAACAAAGGGTACAGGAGCAACAGCAAGGAGCAACGACAAAGCGATCAAGGGCAGCATCACCAAGGCGAGAAAAGGAACACTGCAAGCAGACAGGACACGTGCCAGAAATGTGGATATACACACACTTACAGAAACTGTCCTGCGCACAACAAAGAGTGTAGTTACTGTAAAAAGAAAAATCATTTTGCGAGAATGTGCAAGAATAAAAAACACCAGGTAAGCGTTGTACAAGACAATGATGAAGAAAACGTACCAACTTATTTTCTAGGGAACATTGAAATAAATTCAGTGGGGGAAGAACCATGGTACGAAAGGGTAAAATTTGTTAAAATAAACAAAGCGCTAATGTTTAAGCTAGATTCAGGGGCAGGTTGTAATGTAATGGCCTATTCGCACATATGTAAGCTGGGAATTGATACGAAAATAAATCCCACGGATGCAGAACTGCGAAACTATGGTGGATCCAGACTGAATACGATAGGTACTGTAAACCTATTGTGTGAAATAAGAGGTCGTACAGAGGAGATATTATTTCATGTTGTTGAAAAGGGTTCATCTCCGTTAATAGGTTTAGCGTTAATAAAGAAGTTACGTTTATTGGTTAAAATCCACGAAGTTAGCGCAGGCCCAGTAGCAAAAACCACTAATTCTATTATAAATGAATTCAAGGATGTATTTGAAGGAAAATTAGGGGTAATAAAAGGATTCAAATATAAGTTTAAACTAAAGTCGGGATATCAGGGTAAAATAGAACCATGTAGGAATGTTCCATTCAAAGTATATGATACGTATAAAAAAGAACTAGATAAGCTAGAAGAACTAGACATTTTAGAAAAGATAGACGAGCCAACAGAGTTTGAAAATGCCGTAGTGTTAGTAAAAAAACAAGATGGATCTTTAAGAATTTGTTTAGACCCAAAAAATTTAAATGATTGCCTAATGAGAGAGCATTTCAAACTTCCCAGTTTTGAGGAAATAAGAGCTAAAATGAAAGATCCAAAAGTTTTCACGGTATTAGATGCCAGTAAAGCATTTCACCAAGTCAGGTTAGATGAAGACAGCTCAAAAATCACAACTTTCCAAACGCCGTTTGGGAGATACCGATATAAGAGAATGCCTTATGGTATAAAAACAGCGCCAGAAATCTTTCACAAAAAGTTTAAAGAGATTTTCGGAAATATCAATAATGTAGAGAATTTCATGGATGATCTCATAGTATGGGGAAAAGACCAAAATGAACATGATAAGACTCTTAGACAGGTATTAGAGAGAGCGCGGGAATATAACATAAAGTTAAATGAAACCAAATGTAAGATAGGTGTAAATAAAGTTAAGTTTCTAGGACATATTTTTACAGACAAAGGTATTGAGGTTAATAACGAAAAAATAGAGGCAATTATGAAAATGGAACGTCCAGAAAATGTAAAGGAAATGGAAAGATTTTTGGGAATTTTTAATTATATATCGAAGTTTGTAAGTATGGCAAGTAGTGTAACAGCTCCGTTAAGAGAGATGATAAAAGAAACTAGTCAGTTTGTATGGACAAAAGAAAGAGAACAGGCATATCAGGAAGTAAAAATAAAATTAACTACAACTCCGGTTTTGCAATATTATGATCCGAATATAGACTGTAAGTTAAGTGTAGATGCGAGTGGTACTGGGGTAGGCGCAGTCTTGTTACAAAATGATTTACCGGTAGCATATGCGTCAAAAGCGTTGACAGACACACAAAAAGCGTGGGCACAGATTGAAAAGGAATTGTATGCAATTGTGTTTGGGTGCGAGCGTTTCCATCAGTACATTTATGGAAAGAAAATATTAATTGAAAGTGATCATAAACCACTCACACCAATACTGTCAAAGCCGTTAAGTACAACCCCAGTGAGACTACAAAAAATGAGGTTACGACTACAACCGTATGATATAAATGTTACGTATAAGCCGGGAAAGGAAATGTATATCGCGGATGCGCTTTTGAGAGCGCATGACAAGGCAATAGTAGAAGAAGATAAAGATGTCAATATTAGCATAATGGTACTAGATTATAAAGATTATATGAGTGAAAAAAGACTGAAAGAGTTTATAGTAGAAACTGCGAGAGATGAGGAACTGCAGGAAGTTTTACGTTTACTAAAAATGGGTTGGCCAGCAGAGAAAAAAAGTGTACCGGAGATAGCAAAAAAGTACCATACATTTAACTGTGATATAAGCACAGATGAAGGGCTCTTGTTTAAAAATGATAGAGTAATAGTACCACATAGTTTAAGAAAAGAAATGTTAAAAAGGCTACACTACAGCCATGTAGGTATGGAAAAAACAAGAAATAAAGCGAGAGAAACTATATATTGGCCAGGTATAAATAAACAAATCGAGGAATTGATAGAAAATTGTGAGACGTGTCTGCGGTTACAAAGAAGTAATGCTAAGGAGCCGTTAATGTCGCACGAAGTACCAAAAGCGCCTTGGATAAAAATTGGTACAGACCTACTAGAGTTTAGGGGAAAGAGTTATCTTTTAACTGTAGATTATTTTTCTAAGTACGTAGAGTTAGGACACTTACCGAATATGTCTAGTGAAGCGACAATAAGTGTGTTAAAATCGAGTTTTGCAAGGTACGGGATACCAAAAATTGTACAGTCCGATGGGGGAACACAGTATACAAGTAAAAAGTTCAAGGATTTTGCGACTAGTTGGGACTTTAAACATGTTATCTCGTCGGCGAGACATCCACAAAGCAACGGAATGGTGGAAAGACACATACAAACGGTAAAGCGTATGTTAAAAAAAGCGGAATATGATGGTAAAGACCCATACTTAGTTATGTTAGAGTACAGGAATACACCGATCACAGCGGAAATCGGGTCGCCAAATAAGTTAATGTTCGGAAGGAATGTAAACGGGTATTTACCAACGTTCAATGCAAGTTATGTAAACACTGATATAAATAATTATGAGAGAGTCAGGGAAAAGTTACAAGATAAACAAAGAATACAAAAAGAGTATTTTGATAAACGCACGAGAGTACTTCCAGATCTCAGAGTGGGTGATAGAGTTAGAGTACAAAATGAGAATACTAAAGCGTTTGATAAACGGGGAACGATTGTACATAGACCAGAAAAGCCAAGATCATATGATGTCTTGACGGAGTCTGGAAGAATTCTCAACCGTAATAGAAAACATATGATAAGCGACTCAATTAACAGACCACTGAGTATTATAAAGTCAGAACCCGATGAGACTGAAGTAACAGAGTGTGATAAAACTAGTAATAATGTAAGCGTAGGAATAAGTCAGCCAGTAGAATGGATGGATAAGAATAATAATGAGGAAGAGGTGAGAAGCGAGGTTATCAGAAGAAGTAACAGAGAGGTAAAAAAACCAAGATACTTGGAGGATTATGTTTAAATGTTTAGTTTATTTGAAAGAAGAAAATGTATGTTTGGTTATTGCGTTATAATGTAAGAGAATGATCTTGTATTTTGTTTTGTTGCGCAAAAAGACACAGAGCGTGTTTCAATATTTTATTTGAAGTAAGAAAAAAAAAAGGTATACATATTGCTTCACAAAAGGAAGGATATGGTATGCGGCCGGGGCTAGGGCGCATGCGCAGCGCGCAACGCAACATGGCGTAAGCGTCTACCGAGAGCATGAGCAGCTCGACGTTGTATTACACGTAATAAATATAATTATACTTCTTTATTAATATGAAGACTGAGTTATTATCCAACCACAACAAGCTTCATATAAAAAATGGGAATGTACAAATAATCTTATTGACTTGATCAATTACAAGAAAGTAGCTGCTCAGACTAAAAGACTATTCAAAAAGAAAAAAAAAGAAAATTTCAGAGAATTTGTTAAAACCATAAACTTCCACACTGATATAAAATTTGCCTGGAATAGAACAAAAATTTTAAAAAATAAGTGGACCAAAGCAAATGTAACGAGCGTAATGGAAAACATTCAAAACGAAAACCAATTTTTAACTTCACTTAATAAAATAAGCCCACCTTGGGTTTCTACTGACCCTGCCTATTTTCCCCACTGCAATTCCAACGACTTTCTTGACGCACAGTTTGATCTAATTGAATTCAACATTGCCTTAAACTCACGAAACTCTAAGTCAGCTCCAGGACTAGACGGAATTAATTATGAATGTTGAGGAAAGTCAATGCATACAGTGAAACAGAGCAATTCTGATCCGTGCATATACTTTATTAACGATGAAAATATATTAATATTAATCTTAGTTTATGTAGATGATATTTTGATTGCGGGAAATAATGTCGAAAGGATTGTAAAAATTAAGAAACGACTCAAAGAAGAGTTCGAAATGAAAGATATGGGAGAGGCAACATATTGTCTAGGTATTGAAATCGTGCGAAAGGGAAATGAAATTACATTAATTCAGAGAAAATATATTAAAGATATTTTGAATAGATTTAAAATGGAAGATGCGAAAGGAACTGATACGCCTGCTGGTATTAATGAGAAGTTTGATTCTAATATAAATAACTGTGATGTTCCATACAAGGAATTAATTGGTGCATTGATGTATTTAGCAGTAGTGTCGAGACCTGATATAATGAATCGAGTAGTATTTTTGGCTCAGTTTACATCAGCGTACAGTAAAGCGCATTGGGTTGCAGCAAAAAGAATTTTGCGATATGTAAAACAGACATCTAATTTAGGTTTAACTTATAAAAAGGGAAATCTTGGAGTGCATGGGTACGCTGATGCAGACTGGGGATCCGATGTAACAGATAGGAAATCCTATACTGGATACGTGTTTGTGATGTGCAATGCTGCGATTTCATGGAAATCTCAGAAACAAAAGACTGTAGCGATGTCATCAGCGGAAGCTGAGTATATGGCAATAGCAGAAACAGCCAAAGAAGCCATACATATTAGGAACTTTCTTAAAGAACTTAAATTAAAAGTAGATATTAAGATGTTTAATGATAACCAAAGTGCAAATCTACTCACGCGAGATGCTGTATTTCATGCGAGATCGAAACACATTGATCTAAGGTATCATTTTGTGAGAGATGTAATTAAAAATAATGAGTTTGGTTTAGAGTACCTACCGACAGAGAAAATGATAGCAGATGTGTTAACCAAACCGTTGTGCAAGCCAAAGCATGTTTTCTGCTGTAAAGGAATGGGTTTAAATGAAGTTGAATGAATGCGTTATGAGAAATTATTATTTTATTTTTTAATGATAATACACTGTATACATTGAGGGAGGTATGTTGAGGAAAGTCAATGCATACAGTGAGCGTGGTGTGTGTGAGATATGTGAATGGGGCTTGAGTGAGCGTCACTGTGCTATTCTGTTCCTAGTCCTTCACTTGTTTGATCTGCGTCTCCGAAGTAAGTTTTGTCCACGTGTTGCCTGATACGCCGATACATATATTAAATAAATTACGTTGTTCCTTAGAAAGTATAACATAGGTGTCTAGCCTATTTTCTTATAAACCTTTTCTCGTACACTGGTTTCTATCAATAAAGTTATTAAAATATTACCTATAAAATACAAACTAATTCTTCTAGACATTTACAATCAAATATACACAACAAGTGAGTATCCGTTGGAATGGAAACTATCTTACATCCATTTTATCGAAAAATCAGACAAAAAAGTGTTCGTCCAATAGCTCTTTCCTCTTGTTTCTGCAAACTTTTTGAAACTCTTGTTAAAAATAGGTTACAATGGTGGCTTGAATACAATAATTTACTTCCAACAAGTCAAACAGGTTTTCGCAAAGGTCGTTCCTGTATTGATAATCTTATTAACTTCACCTTATTTGTCGAGGAAGGGTTCTCTGATAAAAGGGACACGTTGGCAGTGTTTTTAGATGTCCAAGGTGCTTTTGACAATGTTAACAGTGACATTTTATTAAATAAATTAACCTACAGTGGATGCTCATACCGTCTAATAAGTTTCGTAAAATTTCTTACATATCAGCGGGAAATTCGTACTGGTTCCACATGCAATGAAACTAGATTTGTATATAAGGGCATTCCGCAAGGTGGTGTTCTTAGCCCTCTTCTTTACTTACTATACGTCACAGAAATCACTAACGGCCTACCTAAAAGTGTTGCGATCTTTCAATTTGCGGATGATATTGCAATCTATTCGAAAGTCTTCCCTTTAGATAAATGTAAGCATCTAATTGAAAGATCTATATCTGTTATAAAAAACAATCTTCTTTCCTTAGGACTCGAACTATGTCCACAAAAACGGCCTTACTCCATTTTAATAAAAAAAATGTTACTCCACGCCAAACTGAAATTAAAATCGATGAATATATCATCAAATCTTGTGATTCTACCCGATTCTTGAGGATATTCTTCGACTATAAAATGACTTTTTCATCTCATATATGTTATGTACAAAAAAGATGTGCATCCAAAAAAGGCTCTGAATATCGTAAAATTTCTTTGTGGAACATGGTGGAGTTCTGACCCAGAAACACTGATTATTCTGTACAAGAGTTTTGTTCGGTCCATTATAGAATATGGTTGCTTCATATACTTTCCTACTCGCAAAGATGTTACAGAAAAAATAGAAAGAATACAGAACACTGCTATAAGATCGTCCCTAGGGTATCGAATTAGTACACAAACCAATATCTTGTTAGCAGAGTCTAAGCTACCACTAATTCAAGAACGAACAAAACTTTTATGTAATCGCTACTTAAGTAAGATACTTTCGAATTCAAACTCCCCGACCTACAAGACGATACGAATTTTTCATAACAAAAGCAAAAAGAATAAAAAAAAACGTAAGAGAATTTTGAGACAATGTATTGAAAACATAATGGATTCAGTTAACATGATTAATGCACAAACACATTATAATATCTACTGTCACGAATATAAAACAATAATAACCTCCGTCCCGATCGATTTTGAACTAGGCAGAACTCTTAAAAAAGCGGATAATCCAAACTACATGTTAAATGAAATGCTGTCTAAAAGCAACACATGTGCAATCTATACAGATGGTAGTAAAATCCCCGATAATGAGTCTGTTGGATCAGCGTGCACAAGCCCTAAAACAGATACCCAAGTAATAAGATCTATTAATTATAAGGCCTCAGTATATACGGCAGAATGTGTTGCTTTGAACGATGCTCTGGATATTGCTCTAAAAAATAGTAATCAAGACGTTCTTATCTTCTCAGACTCCTTAAGTGCCGTGCAAAGCCTCCAAAGTACGAAAATTGGTATTAGAATCGACAATTACATACTAGAAATAAAAAAGAAATATAATAAATTCTTACAGGAAAGTTCCAATAATAGCACCATAAAATTCTTTGGGGTTCCATCCCACGTAGGAATTCAAGGCAATGAGGACACTGACCGCTTAGCAAAAATAGCTACAGAAATGCCTGCTTCAGACTTACTAACAATCCCATATACTGATTTTTTGAAGAATTTAAAAAAACAGCAACCGCTCAAACACAAAGTATCATAAGAGAACAAGGACTGATCAAGGGACAAAACTACTTCACAAACTTCTACACTGAAAAATTAAAGCCATAGTACGCTCATAAAGGTTTTTCTCGCGAATTCATTGTTACCATAAATCGTTGTAGAGCGGACTATTATAACTTGAAAGCATCACTGGCTCGTATTGGAATTGTTAACGATCCAAAATGTGATTGTAAAAAGGAAGATCAAACTATAAATCATATTGTCTGGCAATGCCATCTCTATAATGCTCAGCGATCACAGCTAATTAGGCAACTACAGAAACACAAGTTTCAATTACCATTGTGTATAGAAATGTTAATCGCTCTACCAACTATTACTGCGTGTTTATATGTTTACAACTTCCTGAAAAACTGTAACTTAAGAATCTAATGTACAAACCGAACAAATTGTAAGTACTCAGGTATAGCTGAAATGAACCTCATCTGAGGTTCGGAAGGCTTAATAAATAAAAAATATAAAAAAAAAAGTCTGCGCTAGCTGTGCAGGTGAAAGAACGGCCGGATGTAAGATACCAAGTTTCGCGAACGTGAGCGCGTCCGTAATTACAATTAACGCAGTCACATATTCGTCCACGTGTCTGGTTATTAAGAACGTCCACAACGAAAAAGCTAATTCTAATTCTATTTTTGTTTCGCGCTCGTCTAGTTGAACAGTACCCGACGCTAGTTCCTTAATTCTATCGCCCATGGTTTCCACAGATCCCGTTACAGTTTTAAGTGAATCGTGTATATCCTGAAATTCCGATTTTATAATGTGCGTTTGATTTGCTAACAATTCGGCGAGACGGTTTTGATCTTTATAGAGCTTATCTATTTCCTTATTGTAATATTGCGCATCGTCGCTGTCCAGGGTTCCGAAAAGGGCCTTACTCAGCGATCCGATGAATCCTAATGGTACAGATCGTTTGGAACGGCGGAATTGTGGTTTCCCCAATATGTTAAGTAACAATTCCTCGTAGCGTTTGCCGTCTAGAAGTTTACGCTGTAGGGCCGTGTTAAGGGCGTCGGCTGGGCAAGACGTCCAGTTATATGTTGTGCATAACGCTTTCATTGTGTTGATCTGGGTTTGCGTTTGCGGTCGCGAGGCCAATATCTCAGCGACTCCTATACCCGAGACCAGTCGCCATTGGGTGTGGAATACTCGGAGAGGTTGGATTTTATCGTAGTACAAGCCCGGATTGGGGGCTAGTGACGATATTTTGTAGTCTCCATCTATGGTGTTACTAGCAACGCTCATCCATAGGAACGTATATATTAGTAGGCCGCATCCGTTCATGGTGGCCGTAATTCGGGATTTCCGAAAAGTCTTATTCGGGGAATTCTATTGTTTAAGTAATTGTCTACTGCAAATACGTAAAACTAGTGAGATTAAGGAAAGGAGTCCGATTTTCGGAGTGTGGGACCTTGGTTATGAGGATTGGCAATATGAGCCCTCCTGCTGGTTCGTTATAAGCTTGAACCACGTAGAATACGCTCTATTAGCGTCAAGGTGGCTTTTCTTTAGTCAAGCATGTTTCAGTTTGTCGAAATGTTTGATTAACTGTTGACCCTCCTCTGTGATTAATATTGCATTATTTTGTTCGGTAATTGCTGTTATTCTAAAGGGGCCTACGTACTGGGGGTCGAATTTATGAAGTCGAGGTTCCTTTTGTACATAAACGAGATCATTTACCGCGAATGTTACTTGATTACTTTTACGGTCATAAATTGCTTTCGAACGTGATTTGCTTGTTTCTAAATTTGATCGCGTAGTCCTTCGAATTTCCTCTAAACGCTCTACCAAGTTTTGGACGTAGGTAGGATATAATACTATAATTTCGGCGCAACGGTTCGGTCACTTTTATAAATATAAAATTCAAAAGGTCGTTTTGCAATTAATTCAACTGTCTATATAACATAGACTTTCCGACGTTTCGGTCCAGATTTGGACCTTTATCAAGGAAGGATATAATTATACAAAAAATTGCGTGAACTATTAAATTTATTAGTCGGCACGTTTAAATATTAACGTCCGACTCCTGAGTCGGTTGGAGGAAGACTAAAGTAAATACCGGGCAAAGGACAAGCATCTAGAAGGCGTAAACAATGGCAAGGTTAAAACGAACCGTTGAATAATATGTAAGAATCGTTAAATTTTTGAAGTAATACCGCTTATAAAACCAATCACTCAGTTGCCAGTATGTCATATGTCATGACATTTTTGTGTTTAAGATGTTCATAATTTTACATAACTTTTAAGATATGTAGGAACATCAGCAAGATCATACTTGCAGATTATTAATAGAGAACTACATCATAGGCATTACTTTTTCAGTAATGTTGCGTAATATTCTTGTATTTTAGGTGTTTCATACCTAAGGTTAACGCTGGGTTGTTTAATCATATGTAGTGTCTCTAGAAGAATTCTCTGGTTTAGATTGAATTATTTATCTATAATTCTTGCATTTTCAAAATCGAATCTATGATCATACTCTAATGAGTGCTTGGATAGAGCGGTATGTTGTAAGGGAGACAAAAATATATTTCTTTTATGTTCGTAAATTCGCCTTTTTAAATGTCTTGAGGTTTGACCGATATACACTTGATTGCATCCCATGCATGGAATTGAATAAATAACGTTTGAAGCTTTTAATATAGGTAATTTGTCTTTGATTGAAGGAAATAAGTGCTTAGTATAAAATGGTATTTTAAAAATAGTGTGTATTCCGACTCTTCTGAATATTCTTTTAATGTCATTTGAAATGTTATTGCAAAATGGTAAAACTACAGTGTTTCTCCAACTGATAGAACCTATTTCCTTGTTTCGTTCTTCTTTCTGTTTTTCCACCAATATTGGATGGTAAACTTCAAAGATTCGTTCTTTAATAATTGCCGAAATAAGGTCTATAGGGTATACGTTACGTTGTGTTAAGTACCTTAAACATCCAATAGGTGGCGCCAATACGAAATGCGCGTGACGCCATTTTGAAAATTTGAAAATCCTCCCCCTCCCCTGTGACGTCACCCCCCTCGTTCATGAACTCGACATGCGCACGAGACACCATTTTGAAAATTTGAAAATCCCCCCTCCCCTGTGATGTCACCCCCTCACCTACGAACTCGATCGACGCCATCTTGAAATCCCCCTCCCCTGTGACGTCACCCCCCTCACCGACGAACTCGGTACCCCCCGCCCCCCCCCACCCCCCGCGCCCATCTCGTGGAAAAGCGCGGTACCCCCCGCCCCGCCTCACCCCCTCGCCACCACTTGGTCCAGAATCGGCATAGACTAACTACTTATTTCACTAAAAATAGCAATAAAATAAAAATATGACTAATTCAATACAGGAAAAAGGACAAAAAGACAGTATTGTACTTTAAATATAATTAACAGTTATAACATTATGTACATATATTCTTGTAATTTCTGAGTTTTTCAGTTATAAAACCTGGTTTTTGAAATCAGTTTTCTCTGCATCGCTACTAAAATAGTGTTTTACAATATGTTCCACGTCGATCCACGCGACAAGGGTTGAATGTAAGGAAAGTAGAGACTTTCTAATTTACTTTTATCTATCGATCGATCTGCAAAAATTTGCAAAACTATATTTGTTTAATTGTTTTCGAGCGCGGCTGTGATATCTCTCCTGCCGAGCGCCGCGCTCGAAAACAATTAAACGAATATAGTTTTGCAAATTTTTGCAGATCGATCGATAGATTAAAGTAAATTAGAAAGTCTCTACTTTCCTTACATTCAACCCTTGTCGGGTGGATCGACGTGGAACATATTGTAAAACACTATTTTAGTAGCGATGCAGAGAAAACTGATTTCAAAAACCAGGTTTTATAACTGAAAAACTCAGAAATTACAAGAATATATGTACATAATGTTATAACTGTTAATTATATTTAAAGTACAATACTGTCTTTTTGTCCTTTTTCCTGTATTGAATTAGTCATATTTTTATTTTATTGCTATTTTTAGTGAAATAAGTAGTTAGTCTATGCCGATTCTGGACCAAGTGGTGGCGAGGGGGTGAGGCGGGGCGGGGGGTACCGCGCTTTTCCACGAGATGGGCGCGGGGGTGAGGCGGGGAGGGGGTACCGAGTTCGTCGGTGAGGGGGGTGACGTCACAGGGGAGGGGGAGGATTTTCAAATTTTCAAAATGACGTCGCGCGCATTTCGTATTGGCGCCACCTATTGGATGTTTAAGGTACTTTGGGCCCGCGTCGGTATTTGGGCCCGCGATGGGTAATTTTTCATACTTTTCATGCATTTCGTATTGGCGCCATCTGGAGGATGTTTAAGGTACTTTGGGCGCGCGTCGCCGCCGCGCAATCTCCGTACGCGTGCGGGGATCGGTGCGCAGGCGCGACCGCGACCGATTCGTGAAAATTCGAATCGCGTCTTCGATGATGATTTCTGAGAAAGAGGGCGAACCAGGATTTCTGAGAAAAGATAAGGAATCATGGCGCGCGACAGGACTGAACGCGTTTTGTGACACCTACGTGCACGCGCTTCCTGCCGTGTGTTTATATTCGAATCGTGGGACCGATACAGCGCACGTGCAATGCTTTAAACATAGAGCGATAATCATTGTAAATCAATCATCGCGATAGTCCATGGAATAAACATTGCACCGCGCCATGCCGCGTGTTTATATCCGGGCAGGATTGAACGCGTTTTTTGGCGCCTACGTGCATGAATCGTGGGACCGATACAGCGCGCAGGCAATGATGTATACATCTACCTTTGATTTATTAAAAATTGAATAAATACTACATTGCATTCGATGCTGATTTCTAAAAAATCATAAAGCGAACCGCGCCATGCCGTGTGTTTATATTATTATTATTATTATTATTTCGTCTTTATTACTCATCAAAACAAAAGCAGAAAAGAGAGAGAAAAACAGTAAAGATATAGCACATGAAGAAGGAAGAAAAAGAAAAAGAAAATAGTAAAATAGTAAAAGCGAGTAAAGGCGAGGCTGCAGTAAAAACTGTTTGTAAGCCTAACCATACATAACTAAAGTTACTTAATATTACGTATACTAATACTAATACTAAACATACATTCTTAAAGCTTAAAAGTAAAAGTAAAATAAATCGATAATGATATGTGATATGAGAAGCAATAAACAAATACACAAAGGCGGCCAAAAGCGCAGGTAACGGCACAACATGAGCTAGAGAAATGGTGAGAGGGAGACGTGACAAGGTGGATTAACACTAAAAATGCTGGAGGATGTGCTGCCTGGCTGCTTCTTTAAAGGACGGAAAAGAGTCCAGCTGTCGGACGGTAGCAGGAAGGGAGTTGAAATAATGTGCCGCGGTATAAGAGAAAGAAGATTCAAATTTGGAAGTACAATGTACAGGAACAGAGAGAAAGGATTGGGATCGGGTTGAAAGAGAAGTAGAGGAATGATAGGAAAGGTTTGTGCGTAAGATGTTGTAGAGATATGACGGACAACCAGAGGAGAGTACCTTAAACACGAGACAACATAAATGGAGTATCCATCTTTGCGACATACGCATCCAGGAGGATTTTACGAAAAGCGGAGAGATATGGTCGAACTTACGGACACAGTAGGAGTAGCGCAGACAAGAATTTTGAACACGCTGAATCAAAGAATTGAGACGACAGGTGAGAAAAGGTCTGTATAAAATATCACAGTAATCAAACAGTGATATAACCAAAGATTGTGATAGGAGAAGTTTCTGAGAAGAGGAAAGAATATGCCGGGAGGGATATAATAGACGAAGACGATTTAGGGCTTGACGACATACAGTGGATACATGATTTTCGAAAGTTAGCGTGGAATCCATTGTGACTCCCAAATTCCGAATGGTAGTAACAGGATGTAGCTGGACGGAGTCAAGTGTGACAGTAATGGGAGGAAGGGTACGAAGAAAAGAAGAAGAACCAAGAATAAGGAGAGAATCAGCAGGTATCAAATGCTTTGGAGAAATCGAGAGAAGTAATAAGGGCGATGTTACGGGAGTCCATGGCACGTAATATGGAATCGGTGATAAAGAGGAGAGCGGTGGTCGTGCTGTACCCGCGCCTGAAACCAGATTGGAGGTCAGGTATAGCATGAATAGTCGAGAGGAAAGATGAAAGTTGAGCGTGACATAATTTCTCTAAAAGTTTGGCGAGGAAGGGGGGCTGTGAGATAGGGCGAAGAGAGTTAAGGGTTGATGCGTCGGGAGTTTTAGGGATAAGTACAATGATATTGTTCTTCCAAATGGACGGATAGGTGCCGGAGGAAATGGAGTGATTGTATATATGGATTAGAGGATCGATACCGAATGGAATGCAGTAGAACAGAAGATGGCCGGATAAATCGAATGGATTCCAGGAAGTGAGTTTGATATGTTTAAGGATCGGATAAAGGTCAGCAGGTGTAAAAGGGGAGAAAGAGAAATCAGGAGAAGGATGTGTATGAGATCTGTTTAGAAAACTATAAATTATATCAGACGAAATTTTTGTAGCCGGAATGGAATCGATGAAATGATTGTTTATAGAATTGGGATCAGGGAAAGAAAGAAGAGTGTTAGGGTTTCGCCGAGGACGATAATAGCCAGCGCGAGAGATGTGGTTCCAAAATTGTTTAGGAGATTTGGAAGAGGACGAGAGATGATTGAAAAAAGCACGTTTTTCGGCTCTAAGAGTTGCGGTGCAGAGATTGCGAAGCTGCTTATAACGGTGCCAGTGCAAAGAATCTGCCGTTCTACGAAATTTCAAGCTCGCCTGATTACGCATGCGCATAAGCTTACGCAAATTACTAGTTAACCATGGTGCAGAAGGTCGTGTAATACGCACACATTCAATGGGAGCAAAGTGATCAAACAATGTAAATATAAGGGAGTAGAATAGATTTACTTTGTCGTCAATAGAGCTGGCTTCATATATAGGCGACCAATTAATCTTAGCAGCGGCAGCGTTAAAAGCATCCAAAGATATGTTGCATAGATTTCGGCGTAACACAAAGCGAGGGGTGGCACGTGGTTTGATTATGTCTAGTATAGCATAGACAAGAGAATGATCACTTGCATGGCTCATGTCATAGACACCGCTGGAATTTATCGGAAGATCGTTGCTAATCATTACTAGATCAATTAGCGAGGAAGAGGTGCTAGTCACTCGAGTGGGTAGATTAATAACTTGATTAAGCGATAGTAGAGACATAAATAGATTAATTGAGTCAAAACCAGGAGACTCGGGTGCGCTTACATTAATATTAAAATCGCCCACACAAATGATGTGATCGGAGAAATTATATATATAGAGTAAGTAATGTAGCAAGCAGTCAATAGCAGATATAGAACAAGCAGGCGGTCGGTAAACAGTGAAAAGTGCAAGGCGGTTAGTGTTAACTGTGATGTGCAAGCCGACAAAATCAAGCAACGGATCAATTTCAGATAGATTATATATGATATTATTATTTGTAATTGATGTGCAACAAATGTCACGCTTAACATAGACAGCGACTCCGCCACCACGTAGTTTAAGACGAGATTTCCGATCTGACCGAAAGAAAGTGTAGCCTGGAATAGCAAACGAAGACGATGGTATGGTATCGGAGAGCCATGTTTCGCTAACAGATAAGACGTCGAAATTAAGGCTAGAAAGCAAATCAATTATGTCGGAAAAGTGCGCTACCAGTGACCTAATATTTATATGAGCAACAGAAAAATGCTTGCTATTAAGTATTAACGTATTGTTATTCACTAAGCTAGAGCTACAACCGGATGCATTCGCTGTGTGATAGGAAGACGACGAGCATGATGATGGGGAAAAGAACGTAGCAGATCTTGAAGAGACAGAGTCAGGAGTGGAGAGGGGATGCGAGGGCCTAGAAGAGGCACAATCCGAAAGTGTAGTTGATACAATACTGCCCAGGTCGGTCCGAGTAAGAAAAGAATTTAACGGAGTATGTTGTATATTGCTAAAAGGATGAGTCTGAGGCACAAAATTTTGCGGTAGTCAATTTGTGGCGTTTGGAGAAACGCGTGGCACAGAGGAGTTCGGTACTGACGTCCCGGCAGTTGGTCCAGGTGTACTGAGTGGCTCGTTCCTGACTTGAGAAGCCTGAGGCATGAGAAAACGAGTAGCCTTTGCGTTGCTGTCCTTGCGTACGTACGTGACTCCTGTTCTCATCCATACGTACTGGAAATTATGAACTTTTGCAAATTCTTTCGCCTCCGCAAAAATTCGGCGCTCCTCGGCAGATGATCTCTCGTTTATATATATCTTGGTTTCAGGCCAATTTGGGAGGACTTCAGCAGCTTTGAGATCTTTTTTAGCTCTCTTCTTATTAAGCCAAGAATCACGAGTGATAGCGGACGTAAAACGTACTATCAATGTTTTTGTTTTGGATTTCTTGCTATTGATGCAGGTGGCTGCTGCTACATCAGTATTAATAAATGGAACACTGATGGCAGTAGCAAGAGAGGAAATAACATCCATAGTGGAAGTATTAGGAAAGTCCGGTAGTCCCGTGACGGCAAGTTCATGGTGCCAGTTGACTTCCTCCAGTCGCTGAAGTCGCTGCGATATAGAGAACACGCCTACTTGCGCTGTATCCGTTGTAGTCGGCCGGGGAGCATCAATGCACGCAGCGATGCGCGATTCAAGGTTGTCACATCGCGCTGACAATTTGTGTTGAGCCGAAGATAAACCATCAACACGTCGAGATACATCGTAGAATGATCGTTGCAAGTTTTCGACACGCTCCATGCATTCACTCAGTGTAGCAGTAATGTCATCGAGCTTGGAAAGACTCTGCTTTATATCGTTAAGACTGTGAAGTTGACCCCGAATATCAGAAAGAGTAGAGTTTATATTGGACAGATCGTCTGGTGTATGTGACATTCGAGCAGCCGAATAACTAGTATTAGGCTGGGAGACAGAGTCTAGTGTTGCGCTAGTTGGAGTAATCATCCTGCAATTGCTATTCAATCCACAGGCGGAGCACAGACCTGACTTTGGTAAGAATTTCGCACATTGTGCACAAGTAGGCATGGTGCTTCGATGTCGATAAGGTAGAGTTAGTGTTATTAATTGGGGACTCGTTATCCCAAAAATAGATGGCACCTGACACCTGTGTAATGTTCAGTACTGGCCTACTGACCCGGTGATGTAATCTGTATATTAGGGTGGAGTGAAAAAAACTTTTTTTCGATAATCAAATTCTAATAGTGCGGAAAAGTTGTCTACTTGGCCCAATAAAACGTGTAAAAAATTTCAGCTCGATCGGATAATTTCTTCTGTGTGCACCAAAGGCCTTAACTTTCAAAATTTTAGTACAAAACTTAAGAAAGTTGAACTTTCTTCAGCTGGTGGATTCTACCGTTTTTTTTACCCAGGACTATATTTGCTGCGTAAATGATGCAAAGAAACATCCGTGGCTGGTTTCGGAACGATAGGAATGGCCTGTCGGCACTGTAAACTATAAAAAAATACAGCTCTTCGCTTACTTTCCTAACGGAAAATACAACCCAGAACCCACCACGTGGAGGTAGCTGTACGACGGGCTCCTTGTTGTTGTGTTGTTTTTTGTATTTTATATTTTTTTTTTTTTAAATAATTTTATTGCTTTTTATAATGTTTTTTCATATTTTTATTTGTCGGAATGAGAAACTGCGCTTGTTATAGCTGTTATTGGTGTGCAAACTTTATAACGAGAACTGATTCTTCGTTTCAAATTTTGGCATTGACTGGCGGGATAACAATGTACACCGAATGAAACCATCCCTTGCATCGCTACCGCACACTTGACAGGATGCTTCGGTCACGAGTTTCACCATGCGTTCGACTGCAGTGGTGTGGCAGGGATACTTAAGAAATTCCCAATCTAGAAACAAGCTGTTGCTCGACAATTTTTCTGATAGCTCCTGATTAGTTACTTTGTTCAAAATTGGAGGTGACGTGATTCGGACAGAGGACCAATCGATTATTTTATAATAGTCGTCTGCGGAGAAGTTGATTTCCGGAACTGCACGAGGTAGTACTTGTTCATCACTTTCATCTAATTCTCGGGCTTGCAAAATTTTACGTAACGCATCTAGACGGACTTCACGCCTTTCATCCGTCATCATGGAGATGAGAACATTTTCCGGGAATGCGAAGAAAGCATTACGGGCAATTGTGGCATCAACCACGCGTAAGTACTTTTTTGGTAAGTACCGTGACTGTTGAATGGTATTGAAAAGGTGCTTCGGCCCGTCTTTAATAGAGCTGTTGCATCTTATCGCAAACCACATCGGGACATAAACCTTAAGTATGTACGTGACAATATCTTTCAGCTCTATCGTTGGTTTTTCAGTGGATATGTATAAACGTAGTATTCTATTTGCACAGGTCAGCCAGCGAGCGTGGTTAAGGATACCTGGGTTACGACAGCTGAGGTGAGGCGGGCAACTACCGGATTGAATTGCCTTAGAAATGTCCAGCAAGTACTTCTGGTCCTTACTCAGATCTACAGGTCCCACATCAGGTAAGGAGCATTGAATGGTATTATAGGAAACAACTGGGAAGCTTTCAACGTTTTTAAGTCGAACACCTATACGCCCAGCAAATGACTTTGGCCCAGATGTGCCTCCATCAATAAACTCGAAGAAACTCCGAAATGGAAGCTCGTTAAAGTGAAGAAGGCATATTATCCAATGAAGCGATCGACCAAGCTTGTTTTCAAGGCACCTAATAACACCACCTCTTGCTCCCGTATTCACAACAGTGCCATCACACCCTACGACTACAAGCTCGTTTAAATCTGTTTCCTTCAAGACCAATTCGTAAATGCTATCGCAAATATCCCGTACACTCCCTGATTTCGGTACTACGTGTCCTAAGTACCTTGATCCAGGTTCGGATATTATTGAAATGTGCTCCTCTTTTACAGTGCGTCGATAAAGCTTTGCTCCTTGTTTGACCTGAATGAGTGTGTCGTCTCTTCGACCATCAAAGTACAGTCCTCTAGGTGGGGTAGCATGTTGTTGCGCTTGTAATTTCACCTGTTCCCGAATCTTATACTTTTCCCGCCTTATTTTACTTCGATCTGTAAATAGTTCGGAGGCATCTGGAGATACTAGACCAACATCTTTAAGCACTGAAGTAGCTATCATCGCTGTCGCTCTATCACTGACACCATACCTTTGACTAGTAAGTGCCGTCTCTTTCAAATTCACTCTCATTTGAGAAGGCTTTGATGGTGCTAAGTAAGGGTCGTCAAAATCACTCGATTCGCTTTCTGAAATTTCAGATTCAGATAAACATAGTAAAGGTTGTCGACTAGTGGAAGAGCAAGGTTCATCTTCTGACGTAGGTACCCCCGCATATATATTTTGTATTTTCTTATGACGGTTAGCTCTGTTTATAAGCTTTATTGTTTCAGGAATGTCAACGCCTCCGATGCGACCGACTCGGTCCCCTCGCTGGTCAAGAAGAAAAGATTGTTCCTTCTGAGGAACCTTTCGATCCTTCGGACAAGAACAGGACTGGAAATCACGGCATTTGCAAGCGGCAATGTCAAATAAATAGTTGGCAGTTGCTTTGAAACAATCAATTTTTTTCTGTAAGGCTGAGCTTTTGCCGGCCTTGTAAGTGTACTTTATGACCTTTCTGTATTTTTTATGGTACTCTGTGATTAGTTGTACGACGCGTGTATACGAAACAGAAGGAATAGATGCCTTTCCATAAAGACTGATAACCTTGTTCGCTACCCTCTCAACAATAATTGAAAAGGACGGTTCTCTGTTTCCACCCGAATCAATACCCAAACTACGTCTCTCATGAGCACAGCATCTGAGTACGTCCTCATACGTGGGGAGTTGAGTGAGCCCTAAATCTTTTGGATTGCCAAAAAGGGGACAGACAAAAGTCTGGCGAAGAGAGAATTTTGATTGGGCCATACTTAAGGGCGTGTGAACAACGCTCGGACAGCGCTAAGCTCTGGGGTCTATCGACGCAACATCAACCTTGTCTGTTGACAAGGCGCGGCAAGTAGTACTGTAATTTCACCGTGCCGCAGAGGCAGGCGCGTGAGAGGATGGTGGGGGGAATGCGTGAAGGTGGGAGTAGTACTCAACCCAGGCAGTCACTGTAGTCTACGACCACTCAGACGACTTTTAGAAAGTATAGCGAACGGCTGTATTTTTTGATAGTTTACAGTGCCGACAGGCCAATCCTATCGTTCCGAAACCAGCCACGGATGTTTCTTTGCATCATTTACGCAGCAAATATAGTCCTGGGTAAAAAAAAAATAGGTAGAATCCACCAGCTGAAGAAAGTTCAACTTTCTTCAGTTTTGTACTAAAATTTTGAAAGTTAAGGCCTTTGGTGCACACAAGAAATTATCCGATCGACCTGAAATTTTTTACACGTTTTATTGGGCCAAGTAGACAACTTTTCCGCACTATTAGAATTTGATTATCAAAAAAAAGTTTTTTTCACTCCACCCTACTGTATATTGTATGTAAACAGAACTAGAGATACAAAACCTCGACTGCTGTAGACAATGGCTCCCGATTAACGACTTCCTAGAATTGGCGATATTCTTTCCAGAAATATACGTCAGCAGCGACGAGAACCGGATCAGCGGATTTTGACCAACAATCACTTGCACTCTGACTATGAGATGAACTATTTACACACCTACGAGGAAGTAATTTGCCCGAGAAATTAAAGAAATAACGGAGAGCGATAATTATCTGTGTACGAACGTAAAGCGCCACCTCGCGGGTATATCTGAGCATTGACTTTTCCCAAGACCATGCCTCTAAGAGTAATAATTATTCGACGTTGCATTCGCGCAAGCAACCGTCATAAACATAGAGCGATAATTATTCGGGGTAGAGTTCCGAGTATTTCATATCGATGATGCTGTAAGTCAATCCTCGCGGCAGCCCATGGAATAAACATAACATTGCACCGCGCGATACCGCATGTTTATGGGAGTAGCAAAGCAACGGTGTAAGGGTGAGAAAAAATTTGAAGATACGTTCGAACTGCAACTAACGTAAACTTAGTGCGATGGCGTCATCTCGGGTAGGGCAGGCGGCTAGTATGTATTAAAAATGATGCAGTCGCTCGACGAAAATCGTGAAATACGTTACGCGTGCATAAATATCACGAGACATTGAAATCAGGGGAAATCGAGCGTCTCTGGGAAATAGACTATTTGTGAAGAAGTAAACTCTTTGTGAATAAGCGAACATGGAGGGGTTCATGGATACGTACAGGGTTTTGTTCGGGATGTCTAAGCTTTTACACTCTATTGCGGAATTCCGAGATTGGGTGGATCATTGCGACACGTGCCTGCAGCTCATCGTCGAGTACCAGAGCAGCGGAGGAATGTCCGTGGCCGCGAAACAACGACTAGTGTCGCTGATCACGCGAATAAAGACATTGCGCGCGTTCGTGCGGGAAAAGTTTTCGCGAGTCGGTTGCGGTGTTTCGGGCCGATCGACGGCACCCAAAGTCGTATGGGAAGACGTGGAATCTGCGTTTATAGGCCGTATTTCAACCGGTGCGGTCATCAACGTGGGACACGTCACATAAGAGCGTGTCTGTGAATACGAACTTTAACGCGGAGTTTATGTTGGGTGAGAATACGGAGATGAAAAGTTTCGGTACGCGAAATCGAGTACTGTTCATGACTTCGAATGTTCGCGAGTGGTACTCGAAGCACGTGGTCGCTCCCACGTTAGTGGCGATCGAGGAGTTTCAAGATCGCGACAGTGGATGGACCCTAAGGGCTGTGCTGAATATTCTAGTAAATATTAATAAGCACAATCCACTTCGAGGCGGTTGCAACGTACCGCTTCCGTCCGCCGTTGTCCTGAAGAAAGTGGTGGTCAACGTACAGAACAGAGACAATGCGTGTTTCTTGTGGTGCTACACGGAGGTGCTACGCACGGGCGATATGACTCTACCCGTAACGTTGGACCAGCTGACAAAGTTCGAGAGGATGAACGATGTGTCGGTGAACGTGTACGCGTGGTCCGACGGAAGCTGCGCGCCGAGGATGCGTTTGACCGAGGACAAGCGAGAGGGACACGCGAACCTCTTACTGGTGCAGGACCCCAACGATCCCCAACGATATCATTTCGCGTGCATTCGGAGCATGTCGAGGCTGATTTCGAAGCAACTCGGCAATCACGGACATCAAGTCTTCGTTTGCGAACGGTGAGTAAAATATGGTATATTTCGATCGATGTATTATTGATTATTATGTGTTATCATTATTATTTTATTAATACTATTGTCGTTGCAGATGTCTCAGCTTCTTCCATTCGCACGTGCAATTAACGAAGCACAACGTGGACTGCCAGCGTCTCAACGAGTGTGCCGTGGAATTGCCGTCCGTGAAAGATAAATGGTTGCAGTTCAAAAATTTCAAGAACAAGGAACGAGCACCATTCGTCATTTACGCGGACTTCGAATGCATGCTGGAGGACGTCGAGCCTGCGGAGCGGAGTCGGACGTACAAGTATCAGCAGCATAGAACGTACAGCTTGGGATATTACATCCATTGTTCCACCGACGCGTCTCTGTGCCGTTATCGCGCGTATCGTCATGAATCCGAGTGCGTGAAGTGGTTCGTGCAAGAACTCCGAGACTTTGCGAACATTGCGTATTCGTGGCTGCGGAACGCGAAACCAATGAACTCGTTGACGAAACACCAATGGCAAAGTTTTAACACCGCGATCGTGTGCCACGTGTGCGGACAACCTTTCGTCGAGGGGGATAAAAAAGTGCGCGACCATTGCCACTCGACGGGCGAGGACCGCGGCGCGGCCCACCTGTCGTGTAATTTACAATTCCAAAGATCGTACACGATACCGGTCGTGTTCCACAATTTATCAGGCTACGACGCGCATTTCGTGATCAACGAGTTGGCGTCCGCGTTCGAGGGACAGATCGACCTGCTGCCGGTGACGAAGGAGCGGTACATATCGTTCACGAAACACGTAAAGGGAATCGACACCGAAAACAAGGATTGGAAGAGGGGTTTAAAGTTTCGATTCATCGATTCTTTAAAATTTTTGGCCGCCAGTCTGGAGAAACTCGCTTCGGACTTTGGCAAACAACGACTCGCGATTCTACAACGCGAGTTTCAACATCTGCCGGACCCTCATTTCGATCTCCTGACCAGGAAGGGTGTCTTCCCGTATGACTACGTGACGTCGTACACGAAGCTGAACGATACGTGTCTACCGTCCCGCGAAGCCTTCTATAACCGGCTGAACGATCGCGGCGCGTCGGAGCCTGATTACGCGCACGCCGTGAACGTGTGGGAAACTTTTGGCGTACAGACATTGGGCGAGTACAGTGATTTGTACTTAAAAACAGATGTGTTGTTACTCGCCGACGTATTCGAGGGTTTCCGCACCGACTGTATCGCGAGTTACGATTTGGATCCCGCGCATTATTTTACTTTACCGAGTTTCACGTGGAACGCAATGCTAAAGTACACCGGCGTACGATTAGAGCTTTTAACGGACGTGGACATGTTACTGTTCGTGGAGCGTGGCATACGCGGCGGTCTGAGCCAGTGTTCGCACAGGTTCGCGCGTACCAACAACAAGTACCTGCCTGCTGGGATGTACGACGAGTCGAAGTCGTCGACGTATCTGATGTACTTCGACGTCAACAACCTGTACGGATGGGCGATGTCGCAGGCTATGCCGCATGGAGGGTTTCGATGGCTGGACGATGCGATGGCGGCCGCGCTCGACGTATCATCCCTGCCCGACGGCGAGGTCTCCGAGGAATCTGAGGGATACCTGCTGGAGGTTGAAATCGAATATCCCAAGGAGATCCACGACGCCCACGCTGACCTTCCATTCTGCCCGGTGCGCGAGCACGCCCCAGAAGGAAAAGAAACAAAGTTGCTTGCCACGCTCGACGATAAGGAGCGATACGTCGTACATTATCGCTACCTCAAACAGTGCATCAAACACGGTTTACGCGTGACGCGAATTCATCGCGTGTTGCGATTCGATCAGTCGCATTGGTTGCGCGACTATATTCGATTAAACACCGGTTTGAGGACGCGAGCCACAAGCGAATTTCAAAAGACGTTCTTTAAATTAATGAATAATGCGGTGTATGGCAAAACGATGGAGAATGTGCGGAATCGCGTAGACGTGCGACTGGTGACACGGTGGGACGGTCGTTACGGCGCGGAAGCGCTGATCGCGAAACCGAACTTTCACAGTCGCACGATTTTCTCCGAACAGTTGGTGGCAATTGAAATGCGAAAACTGAAAGTGAAGTTCGATAAACCGATTTACGTGGGCATGAGTGTGCTGGATGTGTCAAAAGAATGCTTGTATGAGTTCCATTACGCGTATTGCGTGCGGAGTTCGGTGATCGGTGCAAGGTCCTGTACACCGACACCGACAGTTTAATGTATAGTGTGGAATGCGAGGATGCGTATGTAAGGATGAAGCGTGACGTCGCCCGATTCGACACGAGTGATTACGCGGTGGACAATCCGTACGGTATGCCGCGTAAAAACAAAAAGGTGCCGGGACTTATGAAATATGAGAATAACGGCGCCTTGATGATCGAGTTCGTCGGATTGAGGTCGAAGATGTACGCGACTAGAACATTTAACGCGGCAGTGGGGTCTACGAGTGAGACGAAGAAAGTGAAGTGTGTGCGGAGACACGTGGTCGCGAATCATGTACAATTCGATGACTACATTCGTTGTCTCCGCGATCTCACCGAGAAATCGGTTCGGCAAAACTATATTCGTTCGAAAGTGCATGAGGTGTAGCGAAGAAAAGAACGCTCTCAGTCCGTTCGATGACAAACGGTGTATTTTAGCCGATCGGGTCAGCACCCTTCCGTGGGGGCATTATCGTATCCCCGAGCTCGAGACCCACGAACGTCTCCAGCTTGACCCCGACGAGTCCCTCGGACATCCCATTGCGTAGTATGTTTGCATGTTGTATGTTTGCATGATGTATGTTTACATGTACATATGTATATACGATTCTTTCTTTTATACACGTTATTTATGAATATGTAATATATTGTGGCGGCACGTGCAACGAGCTCGCCGCAACATTGTGTCCGAGGCGGCATCACTTAGAACATCGGCGGCATCGGCGAGGTATTGTATTTCGGCGCCGGTGCGCCGCGTTACGTCGGCCGCTCAGGAGTTCCCGGAAAGCGGCGAGGACCGTCGTCGATACGATGGTAAAAAACATTTCGTTCGGCGCGAAAGACGACGGCCCTCAAAAGATCCGCGCCGGGAACCCGCAACTCGATTCAGTCGAATCGTGGCAGTCAAAACGAACGGCACGGACGACTTCGCTGCTTGTTCGACGTCCTACCGAAAATAAAGGATTCAGCGACTAATACTCCGAGTACTTCACTTTCCCGTTACCACAATATGTATAGCGTAGACTAGACAAAATTGTATTTTGTACGTCCCATTGCGTAGTATGTTTGCATGTTGTATGTTTACATGTACATATGTATATACGATTCTTTCTTTTATAAACGTTATTTATGAATATGTAATATATGTATAGCGTAGACTAGTCAAAATTGTATTTTGTAAATTACTTGAAAATGTGAATAATTGAAGAATTGAATAAACGGACAATGTATATATTTATATGTATTTTTTCATTTATTTATTCATTTATTCCAGTTACATTAAGCACGCTAATGATAGCAAATCATAGAATATCCTTGTCGCGTATCCACGAGTTCCGCGACGAATCGAATCCTAGCCACTTAATGTACACCTGATTCCCCTTGCGACGAATAATCTTCTCGACCAGATAGACGTCCGGATTCGCGACCGAATGTAGTTCGTACTCGTAGAAACCACCCGAGATCGGCTCCCCCGCGGAATCGCGTAGAATGTACGTCACCGGGAACGTTCTTTGTACGGTAATGATTTCGAATACCTCGGTAGACCAATTCGGAGTGTATCCCTTCTCGAAAAGTGTCTTGAACTTACTCACGCGTACCTTGTCACCGACGTTGAATTTCGCGCGTCGTCAAACGCGTTTCGATGCAGAGGGAGAGGGGGGTTCATTCACGGCGAACGACAAACGCGTCGCGGGGGTCACGTCAACGGGTCGAGCGTTGATCGTTCGATGCTTGCGATGATTGTAGGTACGTACGAGCGTAGGTAACAGGTCGACCCAGCGATAGGACGCGTTCAATGAGAATTGTTTCCACATGAGATTTTTCAGCGTGCGATTGAAACGTTCGACGATCGACGCCTTCATCACGCTGTACGTTGAGTAGTGGTTGATCCCGCGTGTCTTCGCGCATCGTTGAAACTCCGCGTTGTAAAACTCCTTTCCCATGTCGGTTTGTAAATTTCGCGGGTATCTATCGCTCTGCCGCAATACGGTCGTGAACGCCGCGGTCACGTCACGCCCACTTTTCGTTTTCACGGGTAGGGCCCACGATTTTGCTTCGCGTACGGACGCATCTCCACCAAATCGGACTGCCACAAATCATCGTAGCCGCGAATCACGACGCTACGTCGTGGGAAATTACGTCTCGCGGGGGCGTGTAATTCGTTCACTAGTTGTACTCGCTCCTTGTTCATGATTCGCGGGCGGTCGAGAATGGTCGCGACGTTTCAAAGACGTTAGAATTAATATCAGTTCCACGAGCGTACATAAAACGCAATCGATGCATGTATTTAGCGATCGTTCGTTGTTAGACGTTTCGGTGTCGTAGTCGTTATTGTCAGCGTCATTGATCATCGTCGTCGTCGTCTTCGTAGTCGTTTGCTTTTCGTTTGTACCGATCCGTGGTTCTTGTCGCAGTCAACGATGTAGTGAACTCTTCGAGTCTATCTTTGAAATGATCGAAGCGTCGTTCCATCGCGTTATTTAAATCATCCTCTAGTTGTGACAATTGCGCGTTAACGATATCCGACATCGTTCGTTGTACTCGCGTCTCGAGTTGAGATCGTTGATACGCGGCGTCCAGTCGTGCGCTCGCGATAGCCGTTTCGATTTTTTGGGAAAAGCGTTCATCGGCCGAGGCCAATAGTCTCATCATTATCATCGTCGCTTCGTTGTTGTTGTTGTTGTTGTTATTGCGCAACGAGGTGCCAAACTTGTTCGCCGACATAACGATGCGTTTGCGCGAACTCTACTGACGCGACGATCACCGAATCGTTCAATTTAAGATGCGTCCGTCCTCGCGAAGTTCCTCCACGATGGATGCGATTTCGTTATCGTGACCCGTGTGACCTGCCGCGCGCGATGCTACGAGTAATTCAAGTCTATCGACCAATTCGTTCGGATCGTCCCAGTACACGTAATCGATCGCGTTATCGGTGACCGTCATCGATTTGTCGATGGGAAATCCTCGACCTTGTCGCGTGCCCGCGCCGCCCGCGCTGCCCCTAACGCGTCTGACACCTGATGTCCGCGCCCCACCGATCACCGATGATATGATTTTCTTATACTTGTGCCCCCTGTTACCCAGCGTGCGCTTGCTCGGCGAATGGTTTTGCTTATGCGCGTTCGTCGACAACAAGATGCGTCGGTACGAGCGAAAATCCGCGTCCGTGCACGTCTGCTGGTTGGGTTTTCGCATGAACAGCAATTCGTACAAACCCCGAGTCCCCGGGTATCGCGTTCTGTTCACGCGAATGTCATCGCCGTCCGCGTCGATGGTGAACATGGAATCGCCGATCATTAGCTCGTCGTCGGGCTCCAAGTATACGCCGTACACGTTGTCGATTACTTTCTTGGTGTCGGTGAAGAACAGTCGCAGGTATTGTCGTGACAAGGGTCCTTTGGCGTTCCGTATATACACATCGATATCATCGACGGGTTTACGCACCGAATCCAAATCGTAAACCTTTGCCGACGACTCATCATGAATTTTTTCCTCGACATCATTGACAACATCATCGACAACATCATCGTTAACATTATCTTCATCGCCAACATCGTCAACATCGTCAACATCGTTGTCGGTGTTTTTGTCATTGTTGTCGTCGTCGTCGTCGTCGTCGTCGCTAGAATCTGGAAGGTTATTCGGATGTTCCTTGATTTTGGCGGAGTAGCGGGTAGAAGTCTCTTCGATGATTGTTGTTGATCGTATTCGTGTTTCCTATTCACTGGTCGCGATCGAGGCGTTGAGTGCGTTTTCGACGCGGACACGTTCTCGATCAATCGTTTCAGCGGTTCGACGATGGGACGCGTGCTCGCATCCACAGCCGCTTCCGTATCCATTTTTCCAATTTTCAGGGCCAAGCACTTTGTACGTATAACGTTGCTAACTTTGGCGATTTCCACCTTTGTGTTCACGCGCCGACGCACAGTGGGGCTGGAGAGGAAAAAAGTCTTAAAATAAAAGTTGTATTTTTATGTATTCATCACTATATCCTGATAGCCAATAGACCAAGGTATCTAACCTATATGACAGATATGTCATATTAATGTTAATTGCAAAGAAAAATTGGTCTGAAGTTGACCGTTCGTATTCTAACGGGAAACGTGTCTATATTCGTACCAGATTGTCGAATTTTTTCTGAATTCCTCTAGATATTTTTATTTTTTTATGGCATGTATTTCGAATGTGTATAGTCTCAGCTTATTTGTGACATAAAAACTTTTCGAAAATTCTTCACCGTAATCCCACTATACAACTTCAAATGAAGCTACCTAGTATTTCAAGTTTTCATTAGCTCTTTTAGGTTAATAAAAAAAGCTCCGCCTTCCTCCGGCCTCTAGATAGTACTAATTGAAAGCAGATACCATCTACTAACAGCCCTCCAAAAATTGGCTGCATATATTTGCAAGTTTGGCTGTTATTAATACATAATCACCCGAGTGCGCTGTGCATGCGATTTCGCAGAAACTTATCACCACAGCGGTATTTCTCGCTATTTTTGCACAGTTTCTATTTTCTATTATTTTTGATAGTTTTAGTTTGTATGGACATGTAATATTATGACCATTAAATAATAAAAAACAATAAAATAACAATAAAAATTATAAATAAAGTATTGTTACTATAATCGGTACAGAGAAAACATATTTCATAATTATTTACCAATACTTAAATAACATGCCTTGTTAAGTAGTTGTAAATGTTATAAGATATCAATTATTTTATAAAGTGTATATGCGCATGTTCATTTCTAAAAGTTTTGTTCTATTAATAAAAAAATGATAAAATATTAGTTTTAGCTTCAGCAATTTTTCTATTTATTATAGTGCAATACAGAATATTATTAACATTACTTTATTATGTAATTTTCGCCGTTTAATGTTATATGTTATCATTCAATTGTGTTATTTTCTTTCTCTATTATGTTTCATACTGTTCGAAAATAATTAATACATTGTTTATGTAATATTACATATTTATTAGTACATAATTATCAAATATAGTTTTTGTATACCGAATGTTTACGGGGTTTATTACTATTTCATTGGTTAAAAATGCTTAAATTTTATTAATGTTCATGTCCATATAACCGCTGGCTATTAACAAATAATATAAAAAAAAGTACTCAAAAATATTGAGAAACACCGAAGTTATGACATTTTTTCCGCGAATCCTATGCTACGTGCCCCACTGTGCGACGTTTCGTACCTTTTTGATGTTTCGTTCCTTTTTGTCGATGACGTCGGTGATGTTTTTGCGAATGCTTCGCGTCGATGTTGCTCGTGGTTATCGGCGTCGTCGGTTCGTTAGACATTTCGTGTTGCTCAATGAACGACTCGCGGTTTACTAATGTCCGCGAGCTACGACAAACTCGTTAAATCCTCTTCGATACCGACCTTCGTACATGGAACTATCCTTATCGATCACTACGAAATCGTATCGTCGACGCCAACATCTCGCGCACAAGTCGTTGAACGACTCGAACGTCATGTCTGTGTTCACATGATCGTTGTACACGCGGCGCAAGTTCGTACCGTCTTGTTTGAATAGCATGAGAAAATTCACGTTGTCTCTGTTCAAATGTTTAGGTATTCTAGCGTATGATTGACACAAATAAAAGCAATCCACATTCGAGTGACGACCCATGGAGAAGTATTCGCGTATCGCGTTCTGTTCGTCGCACGCCACGTCGTCGAACACGAAGATCGAATCGGGTCGAGCGTCTCTCGGTGGAACGATCTCAGCGTTGTCCGAGTAGGGAAAGTATTCGATTCCCTCGACGAGCGACAATACCTGCTCGAGATAACGATACTTTGGCTGATGCAACAATTTCGAGTTCTCGAAACGCAAACCATTCGGGCTCTCTAGCATACTTAGAAGCACGTTTGTTTTTCCACACCCTGACGGTCCGCAAATCACACCTCGCACGCTGTTCGGCAGCAACGGGCCGTGTCTGCTCGCTCGACTCGCATCCCTATCATCTTCGAGCATTCGATTCGCGGTCACGCGAATAACGTTCGACTGTTTCGCGAATCGCATGCTCGCGGTGTTTCTCAGGTACTGACGAAAGACAACTATTTATATTCGTGGCACGCGTCGCGCAGGTCACTATCACTGTGATCGGTGAAGCGTGCGTACGCGTCTATTATTGTAGTAGCTATCGTGATTATTCCAACGTATATGGTAGCATCAACGACTGCGACGTCTTACGGACTAGGGAAGAATCTGAAGAAGAATCTGAAGAAAAAACTGAAGAAGAAGAAGAAGAAAAAGACTGGATCGGGTCTCGTGAACGGTATCATAAACCGTCTGCCGTTCGAACTTCACGTTCCGGGTTATCAGTTCTGCGGACCGGGAACGCATTTGCTAAAGCGATTGGCTCGTGGCGACGAAGGTGTGAATCCCCTGGACGCAGCGTGCCGCGACCACGATATCGCGTACTCTAGCCGAAAGGATTTAGAGGGAAGACACGAGGCTGATCGCGCGTTAGCCGAACGAGCGCGAGAACGAGTGTTCGCGAACGACGCGACCTTTGGCGAAAAAGCAGCCGCGACTGGAGTGTGGGCAACGATGAAGGCTAAGACTAAACTCGGCATGGGTATGAAAAGGACGAAACGTAAACAGAGAAAGTCTGGAAGGAAACATCCACAACGACGGCGACGACGACGACGAACAGGACATCGTAATCTACGAGTGGCAAAACGTGGCGGATTTCTTCCGTTTCTTCCGTTCGTGCTGCCCGCTTTATTAGCTATCGGAGCATTGAGCGGTGGAGCTGCTGGTATAACCAAAGCGGTCAACGACGCGAAGGCCTCTCGAAAACAGCTGGAAGAAACGTTACGTCATCATCGGGCGATGGAGGGTCGAGGGCTACACCTGACACCGAACAAGCGAGGCACGGGCTTGAACCCGAGACGACGGCGCCAACGACGAGTACAAACGAAGAAAAACAAAAACTTCGATCGAGTAGGCGCGTGGCGGCGGTTACGGTGATAAACCAACAACCTATGACGAACCTGCAATTAGAGCGGGAGTGTGCCAGCATTCCGTTCTTTCGAGGGGTGTTTATGCGCGACACGCTTCCCACGCGTGCACGCAGCAACGAATGCGGCATCGCGAATCTGGATGAGAATCGAGGCGCCGGTACACACTGGGTTGCGTACGCGAAACGCGGGCCACGAGTACAGTACTTTGATAGTTTCGGGAATCTGCGACCGCCAACGGAATTGATTCGCTATTTCGGACGCGGTACAACAATCACGTACAATCACAATCGTTTTCAATGTTTCGACGAGATGAATTGCGGTCACTTATGCATGCAATTTTTACAGCAAAAGTCTATGGAATTATGGCGTACGTACTAATTACAGTGTGTACTAAGATTTCGTTTCTATATCTTCTTTAATAAAGACACATAATATCGATAAATTGTCGAGTATTCGTACGCGCGCCTCACTTCCTTTCTCTCCGTCTCGCGAGTGCTATCGATATGTCGTTCACGCTCACGTTAACGGATCGCAGCAGCGTGCTCACGGTAAATTATTTTCCGCCGATAGATTTGAGTGATGGTCAATACGAATTAGGACTCACGGACTTGGAGACGTTTCACACGATACCAAACATCGACTCGAGCAACGATAAATTCTATTTCGCCGTGAACTATAACAGTGAAAACAGTACCAGCGCTGACTCCGCTCATGAATACATTACGATACCCCACGGCTCCTACGAATTAGACGCTATCGCCGAGTACCTGAAGCAGCGATTACTCGATCGATATCCTCGAAATCGCGGTAACAACGAGAACGACGATGACGACAAGTACCCTCTAATGCTACGAGCTAACAATAACACCATGAAAAGCGAGCTGTACTGTTCGTTCTATGTAGACTTTACGAAACCGAACAACGTAGGCTCGTTGCTAGGATTTTCCCCGAATCGTGTCTTAATACCGAGAATCTGGCACGAGTCCGACGCACCCGTGAATATTATCAACGTTAACGTGATCAGAGTGACGTGCAACATAACTACCGGCGCGTACAGCAACGATAAACCGGTACACACGATCCACGAATTTTCGCCTCGCGTGCCACCGGGATATAAGATATCGGAAACTCCGCGACATGTCATTTACCTGCCGATCGTCGCGCGAGCAATACACGATCTAACGTTGTACATCGTCGATCAATACGATCGTCCTATAGATTTCCGCGGAGAAGAAATAACGATTCGTTTGCACGTTCAACGACGTCCGCGCCATAGGTAGCGTGTATGCACGTGTGTGTAGTATGTTAGTGCTACTCCTACCGTCTCTGTCTCGCGTCATCGGCGGGACCCTTTATCGATAGGCGAAAGTAGAAGAATAAGGACGGGTGGAGCGATAAGAAAAGGCCCCATAAGGAGAAGCGAGCCGTTGACTCGTCGCAACGCACGTTTCCTACGATCGCTAGGATTCATCGTAGCCCATTAGACACGCCACCACGATGTCGATTATTCTGGATGTGGCGAATACGCCAACCTTCGACAATCGTATCACGAAGATCGAGTTCCATACGTACAATCCATACGCCAACACGACGTTCGACAATAGCGATGAGATAAGAATCCCCATACAGCATCAAGATCTGTACACTCTTCCGTGCGAAAGTTTTCTCTACATCGAAGGTCGCGGCACGTTGACTGCGCAGGACGCGACAGGTCAGGCAACGTCCGCGTCCGCTGTTCTCGACAATAATTGCGTTGCATTCATGTTCGATGAGATTCGATACGAATTGAACGGTGTCGAGATCGATCGTTGCCGAAATCCAGGAATCACTACCACGTTGAAAAATTACGTTTCGTTGTCGGCCGATAGAAGCAAAGTGCTCGCTAATGCTGGTTGGAATTATGCCATCGATTACGATAACGACATTGTTCATTCGGGAGCTTTCAATTTCTGCGTACCCCTGAACGTGTTATTAGGATTCTGCGAGGATTACAAACATATCGTAATGAACGCGCGCCACGAGCTAATTCTTATACGATCGCGAGTCGATACGCACGTGATGCACTGCACCTCCGCCGCTGTGTGGCCGAAACTAGAGATACGCAAGATACAGTGGCGTATGCCTCACGTCGTTTTGGAGGAAGTGAATAAACTATCGATGCTGCGTATCCTGGAAAGTGGTCGTCCGATCGCGATGAGTTTCCGATCGTGGAGCCTGCACGAGTACCCGTTACTGCAAGCTACAACGAAACACACGTGGACCGTGAAAGCTACGTCGCAAATTGAGAAACCTCGATACGTGTTATTCGGCATGCAAACCGATCGAAAGAATCGTCCCGATAAATCCGCGAGCAGATTCGATCCGAATAATCTCACGAACTTTCGACTCTACCTAAATTCCGAGGCGTTTCCGTACGACGACTTGAACTTGGATTTCGCTAGGAATAAATACGCGCTCCTGTACAATATGTACGCGAAATTCAGTCGATCGTACTACGGTCACGGAGAACCGTTGCTGAACGCGATCGAATTCTTACAATACGCACCTATCTTGGTCATAGATTTTTCTAGGCAAAACGAGTCGTTAAAGAGCGCTACGGTTGACGTGCGAATAGATTTCGAATTCAAAGAAAATGTTCCCGCTAACACTACCGCGTACTGTTTGATGATACACGATCGTATAGTCGAATACAGCCCTTTAACCAACGTGGTACGCAAATTGATATAGCGTGCGTATGTAAACGATTACTACTACTACTACTACTACTAATACTACTACTGCGGATACTGCTACTGTTTTAAAACGCCGATGTCGAAGACCTCAGTTACTGTTCTGACACCATCGCCGACGGTGCTACCTAAACGAATAATAATGTTCGCCATTGTCGATCTGAAAGGTTTCAATAGCGAACACGAGTTCGTCGCCAAAGAGATCGCGATTCGGGCAAACAGCAACAACGATAAAACGACGACGACGACGACGATTAGCCATTGGATCTTCGAACCACCATACTTCTGGAATCGTCTGAAATCCTGCGAGCACCGTCAAGCATCCTGGCTCGCGAAGAATCATCACGGGCTTCGCTGGTCCGACGGCTACGTTCCATACTCCAAACTGCCAGGACTCCTCACCAGCGTACTCGCGAACATTGACTTCGTCATCGTGAAAGATGCGGAAAAGAAAACGTGGATGCTGCAACTACTACCTGACATAATCGTTGAGGATGTATGCGATTTGTATGAACTGACGGCGCGAAAGATCAACGACAGCAACAACGACAACGCTCGAACTGTCGAAGACGACGGTGGCTACGACGTTGACGACGATTATTGCGAGATCATGCCTGACGTTCCTAATCTGAAATCTATGTCATCAACGAATGCCATTCGATGTGCATTTCATAACAACGGCGGTGTTTGCGCGCTTGAGAACGTCGAGAAAATATGGGATTATATACGTAGCGTCACCTAATGTAAGTCCTACATATTGCATCTACTTTACGCGTCATATCCAGAGACACGAATACTTATGTAAGAATTTTTTTTTTTATTTCTATAGCGCTGAACATAACGGCGGCGGCGATGAGAGCAACGACAACGGCGACTGATTTTTCTACCCACGAGCACGAATATCCATCCCTCCCATACGAACGTTATTTTTACGCGAATATAGACTTTATAATTTAAGTATGCATGGATGTCCATTAATAAACATATACTGTTTTCAAAGAAAAAATATATACATTTATTTAAAAATTGTTGTACATTTATTATTAAACATATATATGCACGTACTATCGTGGTACGTGGTTTACATCACGCAGCATGGACTGTAATCCTAATGCTAACAATTCACAATCGATCACTGAATGCTTTTCAAAGTGCTCGCTTTCGGAAATTAATTTCACATAATTCGTTGGAACGGAAGCGGTACGTAGAACTTCTACGAAGGTGGCATATTTACTGCTTACAGAGTACATATTTTCAGTTAGCCAGGAAAATATATGTTCAATGCAATGTTCGTACGCGAATAGTTTTCGCATCGTGGCTTCGGTCATATATATGACAACGCGATTATCACTGATTTTAATAAGTTGATCATCATGCATACGCGTGAAGTCTAGTAGTAAATGATCAATTACGATGTGAGTTTGGGGCGATGTTGCGTTGCTGCGTAACCGTTGGAATATATCCGTCTCGTTTTGCAGCAGGAGCTTCCACGTCGACATTGAAAAGCTCAACTCGTTGCTTTTATTGTCGGTTATGGCGATCTCGACGTGGCACGAATCCATGCCAATGCGTATTCCAATAGTTAGACGTTTATAAGCTGTTGCGGTCAATGGGTAATCATGTCCCAGGATCCGTACGACTAATGATTTTGGTGTTTTCAACGTTTTTGCCGTTGCGAATCCAGAACTGTAAGAAACATGTACAAGAAATTAATGCATCGTTCGTTCGCTATCGTTTACAGTGAAAGAAGTAAGTGAAAAGTGTATAATAGCGAGTACGTACCTCATATTAGACTGTTGATGTTGTTGACGTTTATTTGGAAAACCACCATCGTTGCCGGGTGCGCAGGATGAATCGTTTAAGCCGCGTTTGTACATTTTGATATGCGCTGCGTATGATTCTTTTCGGCGGAAAAAATGGCGCGAGCGATACTTGTTAGCCCTCGAGCGTACGTGGTGTAATGATGCCTACTATACTGACCCACGTCGCTTTATACTGATTCGCGTACACGTACCCGTCAATGTGTGTGTGAAAGTATATCAGCGCGTGTATGTATACCGCACAAGGGTTCGAGAATATGCGGTAAATTCAAATCAAATACGTTTGACTTACAGCCTCCTCGATCGTGAAAATACTCGGAACTCTACCCCGAATAATTATCGCACTATGTTTATGACGGTTGCTTGCGCGAATGCAACGTCGAATAATTATTGCTCTTAGAAGCATGGTCTTGGGAAAAGTCAATGCTCAGATATAAACACACGGCATGGCGCGGTTCGCTCTACGATTTCTCAGAAATCAGCATCGAATGCAATGTAGTGTTTATTCAATTTTTAATAAATCAAAGCTAGATATATACATCATTGCACGCGCGCTGTATCGGTCCCACGATTCATGCACGTAGGCGCCAAAAAACGCGTTCAATCCTGCCCGGATATAAACACGCGGTGCAATGTTTATTCCATGGGCTATCGCGATGATTGATTTACAATGATTATCGCTCTATGCTTACATCATTGCACGTGAGCTGTATCGGTCCCACGATTCGAATATAAAGACACGGCAGGAAGCGCGTGCACGTAGGTGTCACAAAACGCGTTCAGTCCTGTCGAGCGCCATGATTCCTTATTTTTTCTCAGAAATCCTGGTTCGCCCTCTTTCTCAGAAATCATCATCGAAGACGCGATTCGAATTTTCACGAATCGGTCGCGGTCGCGCCTGCGCACCGATCCCCGCACGCGTACGGAGATTGCGCGGCGGCGACGCGCGTCCAAAGTACCTTAAACATCCTCCAGATGGCGCCAATACGAAATGCATGAAAAGTATGAAAAATTACCCATCGCGGGCCCAAATACCGACGCGGGCCCAAAGTACCTTAAACATCCAATAGGTGGCGCCAATACGAAATGCGCGCGACGCCATTTTGAAAATTTGAAAATGCTCCCCCTCCCCTGTGACGTCACCCCCTCACCTACGAACTCGACATGCGCGCGAGACGCCATTTTGAAAATTTGAAAATCCCCCCTCCCCTGTGACGTCACCCCCTCACCTACGAACTCGATCGACGCCATCTTGAAATCCCCCTCCCCTGTGACGTCACCCCCCTCACCTACGAACTCGGTACCCCCCCTCCCCGCCTCACCCCCGCGCCCATCTCGCGGAAAAGCGCGGTACCCCCCGCCCCGCCTCACCCCCTCGCCTCCACTTGATCCAGAACTCTCATAGACTAACTACTGAACGCAAAGGTAATATAACAGAAAATGTACAAAAAGTGATCGTAATTCCCTATTGAGGTAAAAATCCGTAGTTTAATAACGGTCAACGCAACTAAATTCAAAAAATCATATTAGGTCTATGAATAAATTCTTTCCAACTGGATTTACATAATCATTAGGTATAAAGCTACCGAATTTCTCTCGCAGTGGTATTCGTAAGCTGCCAGAAAAATGGCAAAAGGTAATTAACAATAATGGAAATTATTTCGATGATTGAGTTGTTTTCATATTTTTTTAAATCAAACTGTTATTGTATCTTACAATCGGAAAGAATTTATTTCTACACCTAATAATCACCAAGAAATTAAATAAAACTCACCCATTCGGACACTCCTTTCCTTCCTTTTCGGAAACCTGCGTCAGTGGGTCACTGTACCGATCCTGGTCATCGTTGGACGAAAAGATTTATGGTAGGGTAGCGCCCAGTGCTCAGCTGATCGCAGGTACATACGACACCGCCCAAAGGAAGGGGTCGCAACGTCAAGTGCGTTCGGATTAATGTATCGAATATTCACTTCACTGCACGGCTAGTAACACTAATCACTTCATTTATTTTTAATGGAACGTGTTGTTGCTGCGTTATGAAAATTTGTGGAAATGAATTTTCACTTGGCGTTAGGAGCCATGGGTATTCCCTTGCAAATACTCGCGCAGCAGCACTTGCGTCTCCGTTGTTCGGGGGGTACATCCAGAATTCGCGTAATACTTTTCAGCAGGGAACATTTCCGCAATGTGATTGCTAGCTGACTGCCAAAATTTTTTCCAAGCAACTTCCTCTACCCCCAAGTAGCTTCTCTCGTTCCATTATGAGTTAATCCCCACCAGGACAAGATTTTTTAGGTAAAAGGAAGCCATCACATTTTCGAAATACACGTGCTTTGCAGAAGTGCAACGCACGAACCATCGTACACTTTCACAAAAGCCCGCGTTCCGTCCTTTTATTATCAATGTAACCATTGCTTCGAGGTACGCAGCAGACACCACGTGTTTCGGTTCGAAAGGGTCCGAAGAGAAGAGAAACTGAAAGTATTCGAGTTGCTATAAAGAAAAAATCCTGTTTCCTGTTTCCCTTTTCCGATACCCTAAGTTCACGTCTGCTACGAGGCGGAACCAACTAAGCCATAAATTACCGAAAACTGTAGGAAATTGTTCTTTATCGCTGACTCGTGAGGCAATACGGTCATAAACTGCGACCCTGGCGAAATGCACTTTTTTTTTTTTATTTACTTGGTGGAAATCCCCACGGATACTCCCCATGGGACTCGAACCCACTAAAAACACCAAGGTGATCTACCTCGCGCGTGGGGCTGCGCGCCTGAGGGGAGGGATTTGGCTGCGAAATCAAACTAGCGATACGTTCGCTACCCTCCCCCCCTGCGCTTCGTGCAGCACCGCGCGAGGTCCCCACAACGGGGTCGTCCCTGGGGGAGTATCATGACCTCCCCCAGCAATGGTCTCCGGGACCGGCGACGCACGACAGATCACGCACCCGCATCGCCTCTTCCGGGGTCGCTGCTGCTAGGGCCGGTGGTGCCCCTCGACACCCCCGCCCCGCGACCCCGCGATCGAACTCCTACCTGGCCGTTTCACAATTATTATTACGATCGTGGCCGGGCCGGGGCGCTGACGGCCTTCGGGGCCGCCCATGCCGCCCGACCTCGATCGGGCGGCTGGCTAAAACGCCTACAGGGCAGCCCGCTATCGGCCGCCCGTCGCGCCCCGAGAGCTCGATCGCTCTGCAGGGAGCGGTTTCAACCACCGCAACCCAGGGGGGGCCCTTATCTTGGACCCCCCGTTTACTACTGTTACGTCCCTACTTCTTATTTGGGGCGCGATTTTTAAAAGGAGTTTATATTATTATCCGCATTTGCGCTAATCCAGGGATTTACGCTCTGGGATAGTTGAGATAATATTTCGATTCACATTAACGCGATATATATATATATATATTAAACATGCTTACTTTTTATTGGTCAAGGGGTGTCAATGTCCAATAGATGGGAGCGTCTGGGACCCCGTTGATTTCTTCAGCTTTTTTAAGTTTTGGGGCAGCCCACTCTTCTGGAATCAGGGTGTGCCCGAATTTGGGGGTTTCTTGAGATTCTCGGATGGTTGGGGTCTCCGGGACTCCCAAAACCTCAACGTAGGTGGCAGGGGTATTACAAAACTGCCACCTTAATTTGCGCAGTTGCACTCGCCGTCCCGCACGATGATTCCTTGGCATTAGTCTTTTGGAAATTTCAATAATAAATATTAATCGATCGATAAATCACCCTCTACCTTCCGCTCCAGGCGCTACCGCGGGCAACGTTCTGCTCTGGCGGCACCATTGGCGGAGATAAGTGTGATTTTTCTAGATTTGTTTAAATCTATCCCGTGAACTGTCAATACACATTTATTAATATTTGAATAAATCGCGTCGATCACGTTTTACGCGTAATCTCTGGTAGAACCGCGGGCAACGTTCTGCTCATAGGTAATACCTTTGATTAGCGCCACTCGTGAGCTGTTGGTGTACATTTTCGTAATTTAATTCACTTTCCTTTAGACCAATGCTCAATTTATAGGATGGGGTAAGGGGGGAAACACTTCACTCACCTTTAAAGTTTTTAATAACACTTTTATTTTCACTTTTTAACACTTAACAAGTTTTATTAACTCAATTAACTCAATAAAGATTCGCTCCGCGGGTGGTCAGTCCCTTTTTATAGGACTACTGATCACTCCTTCTCCAGGTTTGTCACATGACAATTAAGACAGTGGGAGATGAAATCTCCCAATCATCTGCCGTGGGATCCACCTGAAGAATTCTTTCCAGCGGGCTATCCGAGAGTTTTGTTTACTGCAGAATTTGAGCTATTGCGCACCTATTTCGGTGTCTTCTACGTGACTTAAGACGTATTTCTGCAGTTATACGAAACCCTCAGCAGCGTCGATAGTTAAATTCTTATTTTAATTCATTTTTTAGAAGTTTACGCTACTGGGTTTTCGATGTGCTCTGTACGATTGGTTTCGTACAGCCCACATACTAGGGATTGAAGTTAAAATATATCGGTTCCGTATTGGAGCTCGATTTACGGGATATAATAGGGAGGGCAAATTTGTGGCGATGATCAGGAGCGCAGCTTCGTGAAGGTGTCGACTCCGCTGGCGGAAGGGGCCTCGATCCATCAGCTGGCGTCCACTGGTCCCCTCTGTGTGCGCTCGATTGGCTAGCTGGTGTGCAGCTAGTAGGTGTGCGGCCACCTCCTTCGTGCTGATCCTCCTGTTCGCTGTTGCCGTCCGTTGATTATTGACTTGATTTCTTCTTGTAAATTACGGATTACAATGCCTTATCGGCAACACTTGTATACTAGGTGATTACAATACACCAAAGTACGAAATAGTAAATATATTCGATTTAAAGGGTTAGATAATAGTAGACTCCACGTCGCGGGACGTGACACCACTCATGGCGAAATGCACTGACCGATCAGCCTGATTAATTTTGAGGAACTAGAATTTAAAAAGTATTATCCAACATTAATACGCCTCGCGGAGAGACACAGGAAGGAAAGGCGTAGTACGCTGACTGCGCGTGGTCCCGCCTCAGTCGTCCTCGCTACAAATTCGAAACAGATCCCTTATTTCTCGAATATGAACATGCGCTCGAATTTCAAAACAAAAGCACGCGTCAACATATTTTGTGCGAAAGAAGGTGGGCTTGAAGTTTGATTGGTCCCAAACTAACCAATCTGCCCTGCACCCCTCCCAAACGGCCACTGTCCTGAAGAGGCCCTCTTCACAGCAATATCTCCTCCCCAAGGCCCACCGTCCCTCGCACGGAATACGTCGACGCGTGCTTATGTTTTAAAATTCGAGGCCATGATTATACTCGAGAGATAAGGGATCTCTGTCGAATTTGTAGGGAGGACGACGTAGGCAGGACCACTCGCAGTCAGCGGACTACCCAGCGGACAACAGGATGGCGCCTTATAAGCGATCGTTTTAATATAATGCGCGTCACTCTGCAGTCAACAATGTATCAAGAGCAGGAGCGAACGTGTTTGCATTGTTCTGTACTTAAATAATACGTATAGTACAAAAGTGTATTGCCATTAAAGGTTTGCTTGCTTCGGGTTGTCATTTATTTCAAAGGTAAGTTATTGAGTCTAGTAATGATTATTTTATTTGTTTTTTGATGATCCTTTTTAGTTATTTGAAGAAAAAAATATTTGGGGGATTGTATCCTTTGCGGCACTATGATACACAGTTACATGGAGTGTGCCAAAGTGCCCCGTTATTGTACAATAATGCCCCTACTGATCTTAATAAATTTTTTTTCATTTTTACAACAGCAATGACCTGGAACTACGTACTTAAAACTAATAGAAGAAATCTTAACGAGGATAATATTGAAATGGCAATAACAGAAACAATAAAAGGCACATTGTCTCTAAGAAAAGCTGCATATAAGTAGGGGAAGTCCGGGTATTGTGAGCCAGCGTCATATTTTTTCCCTAGTGAATAATGACAGCTGCCAACAACTGTTATTTACTTGTTTTATGATAAGCTAATATTTCCACGATCAGTGAACTTACGTACCCGCATCATTACTTTGCTCTGTTAACAGATAAAAATTGGCTGATCTCGATGTATTATTTCACTTCGTGTGTGGTCTATTATTGTGACTCTTTTCTGTGAATCCACGCAGGTAACTATTTTTATAATACTCGTGTGATTTCAAGCTTTCGAAATAATATAGCAATTTGGCATTAAGTTAGCATTGTGTTACTTATTTGTGGCCATGTTGTAAAAATAATGGTTCGGGGAATTGTGAGCCATTCGATTCTTGATATTTAAAGAGCTAACCTCATGTGTTTGATGTTTCTTTATGATTGTTTATGTAATATTTGAGCACAATATAAATTTTACTTTGTAGATCGTGTCAAAAATGACCTCCCGTTTTTTTTTGCAATTCTCGACGTTTCATTACCCACTAACTCTAAAAAGTCAAAAAAGGAGTACAAAAATGCTTGCATGTGTGTGTGTGTTTTCTAACAAGCATTGTCATTTTTATTCAATTTATAAAGTGGCTCACGATTCCCCGAGATTTTTCAGATTCACGAAAATGCAAATTTTTTTAAATAGTCTGAAAATCATGTAATTTGCAAATATTGGATTCCACTATTGCGACTAAAAGAAAGGTAAATCTTCATACTACAAGATCCAGCTTTGAAATTTGAAAAAACAATTGATTTTATAGGAGTTTGTTAGCAATAAAAAAAGTGGCTCACAATACCCCGACTTCCCCTATAATATCAGTGTTTCTACTTTACAGCGTCGTATAGAAAAAATTCGTAAGAATACGTATACACAAAATGACGAGGCAAGATATAAGATATGTGCCGCAAAATATACGATAGCACAAGTATTTACAATTAAACAAGAAAAGATTTTAAGGGACGAGGTCACTGAAATTTTGAAATCCGAAAATATTTGAGACATGCGGAATTCCTTTTAAGGAAAGGAAGTAGGTTTGAAGTAAAGCCGTTATGCCAGTCGGGACATAGTTTTAATCACTGGTTTTCATAGAATTTACAATAAGTTACAAAAATCAAGCATAACTTCGAAAATCTTGTTGCGCAAAGTGTGTGATACCACAGCCTCCAGGTTTTACATCGAAGAAAGGTCCATAGTAAAGTAAAAAATTGGGTATCGAGAAGTTTCTAAGTCTCATACTTTTTAAGCTAAAAATGATTGAATTTATTAAATGTCAAAAATGCAAAATTTCATCAAAATTTTCAGGAAAAGCAAGCGCAGCGCAAAGAGTTTTGCAGGTTTCTTCATGACGATACACAATCTTTTTGGTTTCATGTCACCCTTGAAGCACGCCAAGCTGTAGGAGAATCGGACCAACAGTTTTGCGCAAGGAACATTAAATATCTTAAAAAAGAAAGTTTTGTGATAATTGCATTTTAAATCTAAAGAGTAAATTCCAGACCACTTCCCTTTTTCTATAGTCTAAACTCCACCTGGTTGATACACATCCTCATCAATCTTGCATCTTTTCCTATCAGCAGCAATTTTCTTTGTGTTCTGTTTCTTCCTAAAGCGCTTTCTTGTAGTGGATTGCTGTAGTGCGCAGCAGGTTTCTCTTCTCTTGTCCCTGGCTCTAGCTATACTTATAGCTGTTTCAGACACAACTTCCCCAGCTGTTTGTTTCCTCATTGTCAATGAGCCTACACAACCCATATTAAATTCTGAAACAGCACGTGCCACAGCTACTTCAAGCCTTGCCTTAGAAACAAATGTTGTCTTCGGGCAGAATCTCCACACTTTTGCATGGAGAGATTAATTTGCATTTTGAGTGCCTCCCTTACAGCACCTTGCCATCAAATTTTCATTTGACAGTCTTTCGTATCGGGGTTTCACTTTGGTGGCCACATCTTCAGACAGCTTGAGTGACATGTGCGTGTGGCTCATTGGTTTTAGTCTAATACTTTTTGCTCGATTGTAAAAGTACCACGATTGCTTGCCCTTAGGACATCTGGCATGGTTAGGTTTGCTGTCTATAGAGCTACAGTGATCTATAGTAGCTATCACAGCATTTTCCATGGCCTTTACATTGGGCATATTTAGTAAGTAGTATGTCTAGGCCGGTTCTAGATCAGGTCCTCTGAGGGGGGCGCGGGGGCAGGGTGGAAGTGAGGGCGCACGGGGGATTGCGGCGCGGAAAACTTTAGGCGCGGGGATAGCGGGGAGAGGAAGACAGGTTGCGCGCGCACTAGCCGCGGAATGGGGGAAGCCGCAATTTTGGAGAGGATCAGTCCGGGCCGAGCCGCCGCGGAGACCTCTCCACATAGGACCTACCGTCGGAAATTTCCGCGTAGGGGGAGAATGTCCCTCTAAAAAAAATTTTCCCCCTAAATATTTTTTGGACGAATCTTATCGTTAGGCGACGTGGAGGGGAGAGAAGGATAAATAGAATAGTACAATGAAATATGGTAAAGTAACAGAGCATTATTTTGATTTATTTAGTCAAAAGAGATTCAAAAGAGACAGATTTATAGATTTATAGAGCGTTCGAACGGGAGCGGGCCTGAGCCGCGAGGGCGGCCTCATATAGAGACCAAAGCCCATGTCGTCGTGCAGGCCCGACGAATACATCTCCATGTTGTTCTAGAACAAACACCACACGTGAAAACAGTTAATTTTTTGAACAACGGAAAAAATGGTCAAAACATAAGCAACGAAAAGAACTCACCGAACAAGGCCCGCACGCGTCACTATGACCTACGTTTCCGCCGTTTTCAGCATATTGGGATTGCATATGCCGCCACGCTGTGCGATATGCGCGCACAGCCCGCCGATATTCGAGTGGATTTGGATGCAACAAATTCTAGAACACATGACGAATGTTGAACCCATGCACACTCCTGCGAAAAAAAAACGTGAAAACACTAATGAACTTGCACTTAACGTACCAACATATCCATCATGAGCTCCCGCGAGACGGCTAATATGAACATGGTAGAGCACAATGAAATTAAAAGCGACCAAGAAAATCGAGCCCTGTATACCCTGACTTCTCACTTCTCACTTCTCACTTCTCACTTCTACTCAAGTCCAGTCCAGACAAAGATAAACTGTCTTATGTCAGCAAAAATTTATTCCGCACACGCACGAGAAAAGACTTTGTGAAACACAGACTGTACCTCGACAATTCACACATGCGTTCGCATGCTTTGTCAGCGAGAACTTTATCTACCGCATGCCTTTCGTTGAGGTCCTTGCTATAGGAATACGCAATATCGTGTTCAAACTTCATAGTTTCTAATTTGAAATATGAAGACTTATTATGTAGCGACATCTTACATCTTCACAATTCGCGAATTAGACATTTGAATCATGGAAAGAGAGGAGAGAAGGAAGAGGGATAAATAAAATTGATACAGTGAACCCGAGTGGTTCGAGGGGCTGTTGCCACCATCACCCCCATCACCACCACCCGAGTGGGCGGAGGGTGCATTCACCCCACCACCGTCGCCACAACCCGAGTGGGCGGATGGGGTATTTACCCCACCATCGTCGCCACCCCAGCCGCAACCGTAATTTTTCATTTTTTTCATTAACAAATTTTTGTAACAATATATGGTGGGGTAAATACCCCATCCGCCCACTCGGGTGGTGGCGACGGTGGTGGGATGAATGCACCCTCCGCCCACTCGGGTGGTGGTGATGGGGGTGATGGTGGCAACAGCCCCTCGAACCACTCGGGAGGTTGCAGTGGTGGTGGTGGCATGAGTAGTCCTCTGAGTGGGTCGAGGGGTGGCGACGGCTGCGGTGTCAATAAGCCCCCAAACCATTCGAGGGGTGATGGTGACGGTGACGGCGGTTGTGACGGTGACGACGGCGATGATGATTGCAACGATGTGGGCGGTGATGACGACGACGACGACGGCTGCGATGGAGTCGACGGTGTCGATGGTGGCCACCAGGGTGCCGTACTGGCAGATGAAGATGACATCATCGATGGTGGCGATGGTGGTGATGAGGGCCCCAGGGGCGTCATATCTATCCACGGTGGTGATTATGTCGATGGAGGTCGCGGCTGTCGCAGAGGTCCCATCTGCCTGTACGGCACCCATGGTCGCAGCAGCCTTCTCGGAATGTTGGGGCCGAGCACCGGCCCCGACCGCCGCATCTGCAGTTCTTGGGGTGCGTCCTGAGGCGCGAGCTCCTGGGATGCGTCCCGAGGCGCGACATCCGCCAGGAGCTGCGCCAACACCGCCAATTGATCCACCACTAGTTCATAATTCTAGAACCCATATACAAACGTCGATATAATATTGACACCTTAGAAAAAGCAATACAAAGCAATACAAAGTATTATATACTATTTGAGGTGGCGAAGGCGGTGCTGACGGTGGCGACGACCCGTTGGCCTCAGGGGATGATAATTGCGAGTCCGGCGACGGAGGTGACGGTGGTAGCGAGTCCTAGAAGATAGAAACCAACGATATAATATTAACATGATCTGAAAGATTAAACGCGGTAAAAAATGTAAAAAAAAATATTATGTACATACCTCCGAGTTGTCTCGACAGGGCTCCTCGTCCCACTCCGGCGCAACACGTTTAAGGGAAGTGGACAGTGAAAAAATCGCGATTTTCGACCATTTCTAAGAATTTTTTTTATTTGCATTTTTGGCAAGTCTGAACCCTTGTTCAACCGTACACAACATGGTTTGACACATAGTGTTGTCTTTCTACCAGAAAATCCTATTTCTCCAAAACGTTGCGAAAGAGCCGTAAACCAAAACCTTGGTTTTTCGGTATCATTCTCTATTATTTAGCTGTTCGAGTATGTTCAATCGCTGGCTAGTGTTTTGGGAAATCCAAATTAACTGCATGGACTTGAAATTGTTTATTTTCTCCAATGGCCAAAATGCGTTTCACGATTCTAAAAGGCACGCGTGCTCTGTAACAGAATCCATTTGCCTGCGCCTACTAAACTACAAACGCTTTCTTACAAAGTACAGTATGTGACTGAGTTCGTGGTCAGGTTGCGTATCTCTCGGCTATCTGTAACGCGGCCAATATGTAACTCCGCCATGTACAATAGGTAACTCTCTAAGCGGGCCCAAAACGGTCAGTGGTTGCCGACAGAGGTCAGTCTCTCCGGCGCTAGACACTATATTTTTTTAAATCTTTCAAAACTTCGGTTTACGTGAAAATACAGAGTGAGATTTTACGGTGCAGTGAACTTAGCTTACATAAAACGAGTGAAATGGACCTCATTAGAAGAAAATATCGCAAGAGTAGGAGTAGAATGAAGCATGCTATTATTATAGGTTATAAAGCGATTGTAGAAAACATGTATATGTTATCAATTTGATATTTTCTGTCGGGTTGCAAAAGTTATTTCTAATGTTACAAAAATGCTATTGTAAAAAATATGCCAAATGTAAAGGCCATGGAATATGCTGTGATGGCTATTTTAGATCACTGTAGCTCTATAGACAGCAAACCTAACCATGCCAGATGTCCTAAGGGCAAGCAATCGTGGTACTTTTACAATCGAGCAAAAAGTATTAGACTAAAACCAATGAGCCACACGCACATGTCACTCAAGCTGTCTGAAGATGTGGCCACCAAAGTGAAACCCCGATACGAAAGACTGTCAAATGAAAATTTGATGGCAAGGTGCTGTAAGGGAGGCACTCAAAATGCAAATTAATCTCTCCATGCAAAAGTGTGGAGATTCTGCCCGAAGACAACATTTGTTTCTAAGGCAAGGCTTGAAGTAGCTGTGGCACGTGCTGTTTCAGAATTTAATATGGGTTGTGTAGGCTCATTGACAATGAGGAAACAAACAGCTGGGGAAGTTGTGTCTGAAACAGCTATAAGTATAGCTAGAGCCAGGGACAAGAGAAGAGAAACCTGCTGCGCACTACAGCAATCCACTACAAGAAAGCGCTTTAGGAAGAAACAGAACACAAAGAAAATTGCTGCTGATAGGAAAAGATGCAAGATTGATGAGGATGTGTATCAACCAGGTGGAGTTTAGACTATAGAAAAAGGGAAGTGGTCTGGAATTTACTCTTTAGATTTAAAATGCAATTATCACAAAACTTTCTTTTTTAAGATATTTAATGTTCCTTGCGCAAAACTGTTGGTCCGATTCTCCTACAGCTTGGCGTGCTTCAAGGGTGACATGAAACCAAAAAGATTGTGTATCGTCATGAAGAAACCTGCAAAACTCTTTGCGCTGCGCTTGCTTTTCCTGAAAATTTTGATGAAATTTTGCATTTTTGACATTTAATAAATTCAATCATTTTTAGCTTAAAAAGTATGAGACTTAGAAACTTCTCGATACCCAATTTTTTACTTTACTATGGACCTTTCTTCGCTGTAAATTCTGGAGGCTGTGGTATCACACACTTTGCGCAAGAAGATTTTTGAAGTTATGCTTGATTTTTGTAAGGTAATGTAAATTCTATGACAACCAGTGATTAAAACTGTGTCCCGACTGGCATAAGGGCTTTACTTCAAACCTACTTCCTTCCCTTAAAAGGAATTCCGCATGTCTCAAATATTTTCGGATTTCCAAATTTCAGTGACCTCTTCCCTTAAAGCCCATTTTCGCTATTGTAAAGAGGTTGCTGCTGCTGCTGAACTGTTTTCAACCACAGTTTGAAGACAACTAATCTCGCTACAACTCCAAGCTCTCGCATCTAAATTCATATCTTGAAATTGAGAAGTGCATAGCTTTGCAAAAGTAAGATTCTGTTGTTCTCCACATTCATTTTCACAAACTATGCATTTTTGTTCCTTCTTCGCCGACCATCCTCTCCTTATTCACACATCTTCTTTTCCTTCAGTTTGAATGTGTATCAAACTACTTCTACATAATAATGGTACTACTTTCAACGTCTAACGTACCCCTCTGATCGGGTATTAAACGGCTTTGATCAGGTATCGTACCGTTTCTGCATAATTATAACTATCATCTTAATCTAGCGTACATCGCATATAGGAGGTTAGGTTGAGGAGGGTGAAGAAAAAACATTTTCATATACATTAAAAATTGATTATATTTTATTTATGCATTTCTTTCTGGTGGACCACCAGTTGAATATTTTAAATACATTTTGCATGGCACAGTGCTTTGCGTGTCTGCCACATCGCAGAGTATTAACTACATTTAGCTTATTTAGAGATTTAATATCCTCTAAGTCAATGTCCAGCGTCTCGATGATCACGCCCGCTCTGGTATTTTCGTCGAGGAAATCCGCAAGCCAGTCGCGTTTCTGCAGCCCTTTAACGTATACGATATGGGATGCGTCATCTTCTTCGTCGATCGCATCAGCTATAGCTTTCGTAATTAGCTGTTTAGCCATACTATACTGAACGTCTCCATCGTCCCACCGTAGTCCATGATGTTTTACCGTCAACCATCGGAGGTTTGATTTGTCAGATTTCGTAAGAAGAAATTGAGGCATAGGGCTCCCAAAAATATAGTGCGAGAGAATTGTCCCCTTTCGTAGGATAGCCACTTCCTTCGCGACAAATCTTCCATCGACGATGAACCCTTGCAGGTCAACGAATGTTGGTACGACCATTCTCGGTACAATTTGGAGGTCCACTCGTTTCCAAGACATACGAGAGAATGCAGTCTTTCTCGTAAAGCATCTCGATTTTCACGATGAAATTTTGTATGAATTTGACACAGGAGAGGGCAGACAAGTAGCGTGGCAATTTAATTGATTTGGCGCACCACGTTTGTCAGCGGATTGTATTCAACCACCCGATCATGCAGAATCAGACAGTAGGCCGTAGTATTTACCGGCACATTCTCTTTACACTCAAATTCTGTGCGCACGTCCACTGTGCCATTCTTGATCGACTCATTTTGTCGCGAACAATCAATTACCACGAGGGGACCATATTGTAAAAATTCAGCCACGGTGAATAATGCCTCGTTGCAACTATGTCCATAATACGATCTATCGAATTGCGTATACATGTGATATAAGATGGAATGCTTATTCCTGTCAAAGTCCAAGTTCAGATCATCATATGGGTAAAATTCCGAGTTGAGAAAAAGTTTTATATTGGTCAATTTGCAGTTGTCGAACTCAGTAACATCTTCACTCATCACATTCTTTCGACCAGTCTGTAGAACAAGGATAATGCATCGCGGCTTTTCTAGCTGTGCAGATGCTTTCACAGCCCACGAATGCTTGGTTGTGCTCTGTAAGAGAGGATACTCGTATAGAACCCACGAGTGTAACGATTTCGAGCGTAGCGTAACGCTCCCTACAGGATTTCGGGATTGGTCCGTGTGGCGTGCGATAAAGAATTAAAATTCAAGAACAAGAATTTAACTTAAATAGTGTTTATTCAAGGAAAACACTTTTAAATGATACATAAAGCTATAATTTAACGCCTTAATATTAAAGAAATTAAAGAAATTAATTAGGTTGCGACACTAGGTCGTCACAAAAAGTAAAGTTGATCGTCTCGGGTTGCGACTCTAGGTCGTTACAAAAGAAATGTCCGTTCGAACGATCGATTTTGAGTAATATAGCTTAAATAATTAATAATGACGTTTAGTCGAATTATAGGAATTGATTTATGGATTATGACTCTCGGTCGATATAGGAATTGATTAATAGATTATGACCCTCGGTCGATATAGGAATTGGTTAATGATTATGACTCTAGGTCGATATAGGAGTTGGTTAATAGGTTATGACTCTCGATCGATATAGGAGTTAGTTTATAATTTAGGAATTAGCTTATGGATCTAGGAAATTGAATATGTTAAGTTGAGAATCGTTTGAATTGTTTCAGTGTTTCATCAGGGGCGATTTTGCCACCTGGAATAGTATTGTTCCCTCGTTGCTCAGGAGTAATTTTACTAACCTGAGAATTATTATTATTAAATCTAGCTTGACAACTAAGGGGCCTACGAGGCGGCTTCCAAGGCAGATACGTCGTTAGACCAGGCGATTGTATCCTTTGTCAAAACGATCGACAATACCAAGGGGCCTACGAGGCGGCTTCCAAAGTTGAAGCCTAACCGTAGGTTGGAATCAGCTTGTAGCTTTAAATGATTCTTAACAGCGTCTTGGCTAATCATTGATTGAATTCATAAGTCAGAGTGGTCCTCTCTGGGCTTTCCTGCCCGTATTTATACACATTCTGAGTACTGGGAGCGCACCAATGGGAATGGATTTCGACTATTACGCGTCAAGCATTCTCGTATTGCTCTCGATCCGTTCTCTAGTCGGTCTATCAAGCGACTGAATAGTACGCAGGCGCACGCATGGAACGCTCGGTTCCCTCTCTCATTCATCATGCACGAATCACAATCTACTGCCTCTGATCCTTGCTCTCGTCGATCCGCTGATCGACTGAGGATCGCGCATGCGTTCGATTTTCCCACTCCTTTACTCTCAATTCTCTTTCGTCATACTCGCATCTCGCGATATCCTGAACTAATATTAATGTTAACGCTAAACACTCTTATAAAAATAAGGATAATAGGAATATAATAAAATATAAATATTTAAATGTTTATTAATTAGGTTTATTAATTAAAAAAAAAAGAAAGGCTTTTTGGGATTTGTTACACGAGTGAAAACAAATGTTCAGGTTTTGTCCACTTTCCAAAGTACGTAGCAACGATAGCTTATTAACGTCATTCACCGTCACATGAGGCATCCGCCATTGCAGTTTAAGTAATTCAATTTCTGGTTCCAACACCGGCGATGCTATTAGAGAATTGTTATCGTTGCGCGATCGTATTAAAATCAATTCATGACGCGCATTCATAATCAGGTGTTTGTAGTCCTCGCAAAATCGCAGTGTTGTGCCCGAGCCGACACCTAAGGTCGTCGACACCGCGCACATACCGATTGCGGCAATCGAACGGCCAAAATCCGACACAACCACGTAAGGGATTTCGGAAGCGCACCAGTACCATCAGCACATGGCGAAACTCCGAAATCCCGGGTCAAAGACGGGGACCCCGATGGCCCCCGCTTCGCCCCGACCATAGTATATTAACGCCTACAAACAGTGCGAGCGCAGATTTTGATAAAGCTTTGTACGGGAACACCACCCGACTTATCAAGACTCAGTGTCATTGTCACCCAGATCGGGATCCAATAAACTTGTTACACCTTACGGTGAGTTCTAACTCTTCGACCTGCAACCATCCCCTACCCCCGGGTTCTAACCCGTATCCTCCCGTCCCGGCATTATCACCCGGACCTACGGAGCCCGTGGACGACGAGCGTGAAGGACGCCAGGAGTACCCCGAGATTCGCATCCAGAATCTCGACCCAGGCGCCTCAGCACAACACCAGCAAATATTTTAGTGGGATGCAAAAATTGAAATGATTTTTCGCTTTTAGCCCATCGCGTCGTTTCGAGCCCCATCCAGCATTCTCCAAATTTTTGTCTTCGTCAGGTGTTAGCGATACATAGTTTTTAAGCGTGCTAGTTATTCCAACGATTCTGTTGCGATCAATCTCCACACCGTTCAGCTTGTATCGAATCTCATCAAATAAGAACGCCTTGCATTTTTTTCCCAACGTCACCGATAATGCATCGTTTGGCTTATTTATCTTCAATTTCCCCTCCACATAGAGGAAGCTTTCACACGGCAATGTGTATAAATCTTGCTGCTGTATGGGTATTCTTATCTCATCGCTGTATCCAAACGTTGTGTTAACGTATGGGTTGTATGTATGAGTCTCGAGCTTGACGATGCGATCATCAAACGTTGGCTTCCCTCTAATGCTTAGAATGTCCGCCATTTTTTCAACTTAAATGCACACACTGAATCCTAATGATTTAAAAAATGCAATGTTCGCAGCACTGAGCCTCTTCTTTTTAGCGTAATCAAAGCTGTTGTTGCAAACAATTTCGTTTGGAAGACACGTGTTCCTACATTTTACGCGAATAATGTTCACGTTCATGATATTAATTGGATCGTCCGATTCGTGCCACTGGTTCTAATACCCGATTCGTCGAGAATCCCAAGCAGCGATCCAATATTATTGGGCTTTGTAAAATCTACGGCGAACGAGCAGTACAGCTCGCTTTTCATGGTGTTGTTGTTGGGACGCAGCACTATTGGATACACATCATTGTCATCACCATCGGTGCCACCGAGATTTTTTTGAGGATACCGTTCGAGTAATCGCTGCTTCAAATATTTGGCAATGGCGTCTAGTTCATAAGAGCCGTGGGGAATCGTAAGGTATTCGTGCGGCATGTTGATGCTATTGCTGATATCATAATTTACGGTGAAGTAGAATTTATCGTTGCTCGAGTCGATGTTCGGTATTGTACGGTAAGTTTCAAAAGTTTTTAGACTGTTACATGCGCCCTTCAGGTCCATCCGTGCTCGTTGTCCAGCGTATTTTTCCGGCGGCGATTCAGCGGAATCGCCTCGCGTGTGCCGGTCACGTTGTCGAAGAACGTGAAGCGACACGCGGAGCGTCAACGTGACCGTCGCCGGCCCGTGCCCCAGAACCTTCGCGAGCGAAACAACTGCCGACAGGGCAGTTTCCCCCATCGTCCGAAATCGTCCGACGTGCGGCCCGCGATGCGTAAAGTAAAGGAGTCAGTTTTTGGATTCCGTTGAGAACGGACTAGCGAACGTGCTACGCAGGGAAAACTTCGAATCGCGCTCGGCCGATCAGGTTAGGCGAAGTGTACCTCCATCCGACGTACCGAGAAACGGCCTAGCCGGGAGGGCACTTACGCGCCGATACGGACCACCGCGATTCGGGGGAAACTCCGTAGTATCGAAGTTAGGCGTTTTTAGGAATCTATCGTAATCAATCGAGGGAAACTGTCCCTATCGAAGAACCGCATCTTCGACTTCACGTAATTTCAAACGTAAAACGCGCTCGGCCGCGATCATTCGCCGTGGCGTAACTCCATCCGACGTACAGTGAACGGCCTAGCCGGGAGGGCAACCACGCGCGAGTACGAGCTAACGCGAACGCGAGACAAAGTAACGCGAAAGGTCGACGATAGACGCGGAGTTCGACAAACCCCGAGTGCCAGCTGAGAGGACGACCGCGACCTACACTCGTCCAGCGGCACGCGAGCGAGGCGATAATAGATAGCGAACCACCCTGTAAGCAGAGACCTGCGAGCGACAGCTGAAACGAAGCGCCGTCTGAAGGTAGGACAGTTCAGTATTCTATGTAACAATATATTTTCTCCATGGTTTTTTCTTTATATCCATTGTATTCTTTGGTTTAACCCCTTATCACCTTCCTCTTCCCCCGCGAGTATAGTCAAGGCGTCCTTTAGCACCTTGACAGAGCAAGGACCCGGTGAGTCACCCTAACCGCTCGGGGTGGTTCACAAAAGTCCCTTCAGGACGTAACAAACTGGTGTCAGAAGTGGGATTTGATTCCCTTATTTTTATACTTATTATAGTATATGTTAAGCCGGGGCCAGACCTGAATGCGTATACGCTGAGCACGCTGAGCGCGCACGAATGACGCATGCGGAGGGATCGAAAGTGCCACTGTATCTTTCTTCACCAACTTCTGTGCTTAACTTAGCCCACTCCGCAGTCGTAAAGATGGTGTGATACATAGTTAGCTAAATAAATAGACAGCTCACCCCTCCGAGTCATCCCGTTTACCAATACAGAGTGATTGTCCACCGACGCGTGTCAAAGAGTTGCCACCTGGTAAACATCTCAAGTAGTGTGGAGTGTAAAGGCGTTGTTTCGGCTACTGAACCAACCGCCGGTGTTACCTTTATTATTTTTAAAAAAATACAAAAAAAAGCGCCAAGTATATTTTTTGTATATCATTACTTGTATAAAGTTAAATATGGCACATTAATAAATTCATATTAATTTACGACAATGTTATTAAATGCGATTTTTTTTATGGAATTATATACTTGGCGCTTTTTTGTACCTTTTTTTAAAAAAGGTAATTTTGCCCGTCCAGATCTGAACCGAACCACAAAAGTTTTAATTTGAAAGAAAGATGACCCAGGAGGAGTCGCGCTCAGTCAGTGGACTATCCCTTTTCTCCTTGTGTGCTATCTCCACGAGGCGTATTGATGGTGGATAATACATACTTTTTAATTGCTATAACCTATTCGTGACATATTTCTCACGTGCGTCGAGACAAAACCGGGCTCCGAGACCGGCGAAAATTCATTCGATCTTTACAATCGATAATTTATAATTTTTCCAATAAAAAAAATGGGTGACATTGTTCAATCAAAGCGAATCCATATATTGCTCTGTAGGTAGGTAGTACGAGGACCCACGCGTACCGTTCTCTATAGCTGGCTCGCTGGACAATACGGTCATAAACCGCGACCCTCTAGGAACGCTTTGGCCGATCACCGTGATTAATTTTTGGGAACCAGTTATGGCAGACAAGGCAGCCCGTACAGTTATATTTATGTATTTGATTTTTCTTCCTCGTCCCCCCCCCCCCCCCCCGCAAGACATCTTACCAGTTTGGAAAGTAGAAAGGTCGTGAAATCGGTATCATGTTAAAACACACAGGGTAAACTCGGATAAATCCGTGATACAGGTTATTCCGTGATACTTCCGGGAGTCCCGTAGACATTTCGAACCGTAGGCGTAGGTATATACATTGGAAAGGTCTGTAGGACACTCTTCGTTTATTACCACCCTGTCTTGCTTCTTTAAACGACTTGACACCCCAAATTGTAAAGACGACAACAAGTCATGGTGATGTGAGGGACAGGGATGCACCACTACAGTTGTTTACCCCATGTGGGTGAGCTATTCCTTTGATGGTTCGGGACTTTAACAACATCGGCTGGAAAGAGCCCGAACATCGCAGCGAGCCTGACTTTCCTTTGGTCGAGGGTCCCGCGGTCCCTTCCTCGGTGTCATATGGCAGGCAAACCTTTCGTCTGCACTACTCTAAACACTCTCTGTCCTTCTGTCCTTAGCTGTCGCGAGCCACGAGACTCTGTCGAAGCTGGCGAAGAAGATCGCTAGAAATATACGTTCGACACGTAGGAACTACGGAATTAGGGAGTCTCAAGTGAACGCGTGTTTATACTCCAGAGATAAGGGATCCGCCTTCAATTTGAACCACGTGCAGTCAGCGAGAAATACATTTTCTTCCTCTGTCTCTGCAGGAGGCGTATTGATAGCGGATAATACTTTGTAGTTGCTATATTGGTGGGATTTTTCTCACGTGCGTCAAGATAAAAGCGGGCTCAGAGCCAGGCAAAAATTCATTCATTCTTTACGATGGGTAATTTATTATTTTTCCAAGAACGTTTCGACAACATCTATTTGCCAGATTTCTAAAGGGCAATCGATTTTATGGGGTCTTTAAGAATTTTAGACATTGTTCAGTTCGTGTTAATCCGTATATTGCTCTGTCGCCGGGTATTACGTACGATGGCTTCGGACCCTCACGTAGGTACTGTTGTTAATCGCCACGCCGACTAGCGGGACAATACGTCCATAAACCGCGACCTTAGCGAAACGGTCCGGCCGATCGGCCCTGGTAACTTTTTGGCAACCAGATATGGCATTTCCCTCCTCTACTTCGTCAAGGGTGAGAGGGTTCCTCCTCTACGAACGAAGTCACTGAAGGAAAGTTCCCCCTTTTCGAGGAACGGTGTTCCCAATGTATGTTTCATAATTATATTAAAACTACAATTACTTTCATGCATATGAAAAAGTTGTCACCAATATAGCAATTAAAAAGTATTGTCCACCATCAATTCGCCACCTGCAGGCTGGAGGGACGCCTGGTTCCCGCCTGCGTCGTCTTCTTCTCGAATTGAAGACGGATCCCATATCTTTCGAGTAACCACGCGCTCCAATATCAAAACAAAATCAGGCACAGGCGTATGCACTGCGAGAAAGGGTGAGGCGTAGGGGGGAGATTATATTATGACCAATCGGACTTGCATTCGTTGCAGACGCAACGTTTTCACCTCTTCATAGTAATATTTTCTCTTTATGACCCACGTTTTCTCGCAGCGCATATGTCAGTACGTACTTTTGTTTTGATATTGTAGCACGTGCTTATACTAAAGAGATAAGAGATCAGTCTCCAAATCGAAGGGAAGACGTCACAGGCGGGATCACGCGCAGTGCAGCGGACACCTCATTTTCTACCTGCGTCCCTCCACGAGGCTTATTGCCCCCCACCCCCACCCCCAATAATCTCGTGTGATTTTTTAACACAACAGCGTGTCGGCAAGGCTCTATAAATTAAGAATGCAGGATGTACTGAAGAAAGGAAAGACAAATTATTCAGTAAAATAGAGCTTTAAAGTCTATCATATGTTAATTGCATTATTATTATTCAAAATGTAATTTTTAAATTTTTGATTATCTGCTTATGTCAATATTATTATTATTATTATTATTATTATTATTATTAAATAAACGGGTGAACCCTTTAGACACCAAAATTTGAACATAAAGTAATCGAACTATAAGTATGAAATTGAAGTTGAAGTTGAAGTTGAAGTAGAAGTTGAAGTTGAAGTTGAAGTTGAAGTTGAAGTTGAAGTTGAAGTTGAAGTTGAAGTTGAAGTTGAAATTGAAATTGAAGTTGAAATTGAAATTGAAATTGAAATTGAAATTGAAATTGAAATAAAGTTAAAATTAAAATTAAAATTAAAATTACAATTAAAATTAAAATAAAGATAAAGTAACGACAAAAGTAACGACAAATAAATGATATAAAATGATAAAGTAACGAAAAAAGTAAATAAATGACATAAAGAACAAAAACACAACAGTCTACAAACAAGCAACAAAAATAAACCGCTTTACGGAGATTGCGGAAATGATAGACACCTCAGAAGTAATGTCCTAAACGCAGTTAGGGATTCCATACATAGATCGATATCTGCTGAGCACTGGTTCAGCTCACTCATAGAGCGATTAATGGGGTCATCTGAGTAATAGCGATATTCCGGGACACACACTGCGAAAAGGGGTCTAGGACGCAGTGAACGTTGCGGAGCATTAAAACAAATCCGAGCGACAAGCTCATGACAGTTAATCTGACCGTGGAAAGTTTTATACAGAAATAAAATGTCAGAACATACACGACGGTTACTTAGAGTTAAGAGCCCAGTTTTTTGCAAGGCGGGACCGTAATCATGGTCACAGAACCGCATAGGGCAACCTGAGGCCCTCATGGCCAGCCTGAGGAACTTATGCTGGACCCGTTCAATTAAGCTAGTATATTGTTTATGCCTAGGGCTCCAAATAACCGACGCATATTCGACTTGTGACCTCACCAGTGAGACATATAGCAACTTCACTGTCCTGATTTGTTTGAAGTGCTTACCGAAACGGGCAATAAACCCAAGGGTTTTCATAGCTATACATGAAATATTAGTATAATGCTTGCGAAAATCCAGACAAGGCATAAACGAAACACCAAGGTCCTGGACTTCCGCAACCTCTGACAAAGCGGTACCATCTAAAATGTATGATGAGGCAATGCCACCAACAGCCCTGTATGACCTTAAAAATACACATTTACTCGCATTCAACCGCATCCTATTAACGGTACACCACTGCTCAAATCTAAGTAGATCTTCCTGCAACAGGTTCACGTCAAGCGTATTACCAATTGTGCGGAATATCTTTAGATCATCCGCATACATAAGAAATCTACTGTGCTTAAACACCCCCTTAAGATCGTTAATAAAGAGAAGGAACAGGAGAGGACCAAGGTGGGATCCCTGCGGGACCCCAGATGGCACATTGATCGAGTCGGACAAACGGTCCTGTACCCTAACCACCTGCAGACGATCTTCAAGGTAGCTATCAATCCACGCAAGAAGCGGCCCATTGATACCTGCGGAAGCTAATTTGTTACGAAGGATACAATGATCTACAGAATCAAAGGCTTTCCGAAAGTCGGTATACACAGTATCTATTTGAAAACCTTCATTCAGTGCTGACGAAATGAAGCAGTGGTATACCGCCAAGTTAGTAGTAGTCGATCTACCAGGAACAAAACCATGCTGTTCATCGCAAATCACATTGGTAAGATTAGGTGTCAAATGCTCCGTTATTAACTCCTCAAAGATCTTGGGCATGACCGATAGTTTACAAATCGGTCTATAATTTTTAACATCCGAGCGGTCGCCTGCCTTGAATACCGGGGTAACCAAGGTGGTCTTCCAAGCTACTGGGAAAATTCCCATAGCTAATGAAAAGTTAAAAATATGCCAGAGTGGCCTAGCAAGTATGAAACGACACTCCCTTAAAAACAGAGGCGAGACCCCATCGAACCCCGGGCCCTTTGATGTATCAAGAGTGTCGAGTTTAGAAAAGATTTGGCCGATGGAAATGGAAACCGAGTGGATGTTCACGTCACAATAAGAGGACGACCCAGGATTCAGGGCAGGCACCGCTCCAACCCGAGGGGTATATACAGAACCAAAAAAATCAGCGAACAGATTAGCAGCTTCCGCGTTAGACGAGGCAGACCTACGGTCAAGTTGGACCTTGCCTGGAATACCATTCACACCACGCTTCGAATTAACAAATTTCCAAAAGTTTAATACATTATCACACACCGCGCTCTCAATGCTATCAATATAAACTCGGTGCTCTTGAGACAGGGAAAGCTTACTTCTCGAGCGGAGATTCGTAAAGTTTATATAATCACAAAATGCTCCAGACTGCTTAAAGACTTTGTGCGCCCTTTTCTTCTGCCGGATCAAGGACCTTAAGCCAGGCGAAAACCAAGGCGGAAACGTGGAACGGACAACAGACCTAACAGGAATAAAGGCTTCTATAGCCTTATTGATATGGCCATATAAACGCTCCAGGGCAGTCCCTAAATCAGAGTCCCCAGTTTCACTATCCCAGTCAACTGAATTGAGATAGTCCAAAACCCTCGGGTAATCGCCACGCTTAAAGTCCCTGTACTCGATGTTACCGCGCATGAGGTCATGACCAGAGGCCAAACCTCTTAACCTTATATATAAGGGTGGATGATAGACGTCTGGTTCAATAAGGACATCAATGACACGATCCACTGCTACATTAGTTGAACTAACAAAGACGAGATCAAGCATAACGTCAAAATCATTGAAAACATTATTTACTTGGGTTAGGTTACAATATCCCACACAACTAAGGAGGAGGTCTATAGCTGCAGATTCATTCGACGAACTGCCCGATCTTCTGAAGCAATCTTGAACCGAATCATTGAACCAAACTGCGTGAGGGAGATTATAATCGCCATACAAACAAATGGTATCATCGCTGAACTTGTGACATAGTTCAATGACTGTGTCGACATGATTAGAATAAAGTGACATCTGGGATGCAGGCGGAATATAAACAGCCCCCAGTAGCAGGTATTTATTACTATGAAGGTGGACTCTAACAAACAATTGTTCGACCACGGAACAGTTGATAGTGACGAGGCTTGAAGACATCGAATTTTTTACCGCAATAAGAACACCTCCACCCCTAGTGAAACAGCTGGAACGCTGGGACCTGTCGCATCTGTACACGGTATAGTCCTTTAACCCAAGTTCATTAGACGATATAGCCGGGGTGAGCCAGGTCTCAACAAAAATAATAACATCATACGACACTGCGGAAATGAGTACGGAGTTGATGAGAGAATCTAATTTAGTGCGAAGACCACGGACATTTTGAAGGTAAACTAAAGGGTTCATTTCGCGTTTTTTTGAGACGAATCATTACGTGGTTTGCCCTTCACGATCTTGGGGACACCACGAATGTACCGGATGGTCATCTGGGATTGGCCCTGCTCATGAAGGTCACGGAGCTTCTCCCTTAGCCGCAACATGGTCCCGCCTTGATGCTTGGTCTTATCATCAGAGATCTTAAACGGGCCCTTGTACCGATGCTTAGCCTGGAGTATCCTCTTCACATCATCTGCTGAATCAAGGCGGACACAGATTGGCCTGCAGGGAGTCTTACCCTGAATGCCCAGACGATGAGTGGCTAGATCCTGGTTATTAAGGGGGCAAATCTCGGTCAAGACCCCACGGACAGCAGTCGAATCATCCGATTTGTTCAATTGCGATGAGGATTCGTGAGGCTCCGGCACCCCAAAAATTATAAGATTCTTGGACCTGATCTCCCTGTCTTTCATCTCTTCAATTACGTCATCTGTCGACATTGGCATCTGATCCGGCAAGATGGTGGGCCTTTCCTCCAGTGCCTTGACGCGTTCAGACAATGAAGTGATGTCTGACTTTATAGATGCCATGTCAGCCCTTATACCCCTAAGAATTTCGTCCCGAAAAACCGAGAGCTTCGAGTCTATCAATTCACTGACTATGTCTCTGATCATATCGGCCGAGGGTAATGTAGAGAGCGACTGGAGCGTAGCCGTAGGTATGGCAGATAACGGTAGTGCCAACGATGTAACGGCCTGGCTAACGGTGGATTGCGATGCTGCGGATCCAGCGCGACAATCCAAAAAGCTCTTGTCAGTGCAGGGATGGCCTGTTCGCGCCAGACAAGAGGCTCCAGGATGACTAATAATACCACAGCTTAAGCAGGTGACTGGATTGACTACTGAGGTTGAACAGCCCTTACATTTCTTCAATCCTCCAGGCATTTTGGATCGCAGAGATTTCAAAGCGACAATAAAACCCGCTTCAGGCACACAATCTAAAACCGGCACAGTATAGCTCGTGATATTAGAGAACTATAACTCATGTAGGCTAGATAAAAGACTAGTAGCGAATCAAGCAGGCACCCAAAAACAACGAAAAGCAGCACAAGATTCAAACTGACAGAGTCACTCGGTGAGGCACACGCCAACGATCGCACAACCAAAACAAACGACCTGTCACCTCGACGACTGAATACAGACTGATATTATTATTAATATTAGCAATGAATTAAATTTATTTAGTCTATGCCTTCAATAATTTAAGACATCATAATTAATTTCTGTAGGAGTTTCGTAAAAATCACCGGAACTAGGAAACTTTGAAGATTTGTATTTTTTGAACAATTTCGAATCTGCAAAAATGAGGACTTAACCCTCCCTAATTTCATATGGACTACCATATATGTATTTCAGTATCATGAAAATCAGAGACATCGAGGAGTTTAGAAAAATATCACATTCTGCCTCTATCTTCCACCCTGAACGCAAACTCCCTTTGATCTGTGGAAGAAAACCGACAACGGTCGACTCAGGCCATGTGCCTTCGCCGGCCTGCGCGAGTCGGGTCGTATGCGCCGAGTCACTACGAATGGCCCGTCCACACCAGCATATGCGTTCACGCTCACCCTTTCTCACGTAGAAGCATGCGGCCCTGGCTACCGTTTCACCCGTCCACATCCGAATATTCGTGCGTGGCTCAGCCTGCTCAGCGTATACGCATTCAGGTCTGGCCCCGGCTTAAAAGAGAGCGTGCCGTCGCTATCTACCACGACCAGCCGCAATTTTATCTGCTCGTAACTTGACTATACTTTTTGCTATCTAAAGTCTTGCAAATCATTGCTTAACAATGCCGGGTGGCATCCTGAGATCACCACCTCTATCTAATACCTCCGGTACTAGCAATCCCTCCAATTCCCAAATACCTGAGTCAGCCCCTCCTCCCGTACCGACTTTGTCGAACAATCGTCAATCGTTCGGTTCACGGACGAACGACCTAGAAATGTCTGCATTAGACGTATGGCGTTCCCGAGAAGATGAGGAGAGAGTATATCGGGCGCTTGACAACATTCCCCGTTTTGATCCTGATTTTGTAACCTTGGAGGACTTCGCTGCCATAATACAGCGTGCCATAAAGCGCGTACCGCCCGGTCAGGAAGAAAGATTTCTGACCGAGCTCATATACAAATTAAAAGACCCCATTAGATATTATGTCGAAGACAATGGTTGTAAAAGTGTGGCCGATCTGCTCTCCCTTCTAAGGGTCCGATATTCCCCATGCCGCGGTTATGAGGAGCTCCGACTGGAACTGGAACGTATAAGCATGTTTCCCCGGGAGCGTTTAATAGATTTTATTCACCGCGTGGCCCGCCTGTACCGACAGGTAACCGTTAGGGCGAAGGAATTAATCGGAGAAAATGTCGAGAGAACTCTAATAGACGTGGAGCGATTGGCTCGAACTTCATTTATCACGGCAATTCCTCAAAGAATCTCAATTAAAGTAGCTTTATCAAATCCCGTATCTTTGAATGACGCGTTCGATCTAGCTTTACATACGCAAAGACGTGAACAAGACCTGGCCGGCTTGCCACGCGACGACACGTGTGACGGCAACCGGAGCGCGCGTCCCCCGTCCCAGTACGACCCCCAGCGTAGATGAACTGAATGGAGGCAACCTAATGTTGAAAATGATTCATACGAAGAGCCCCGCTCCTCGTACTCCGCGTATAGTGCCCTTCGCTATCGAGACGAATATTATCGCGAGCCGTATTATCGCGATCCGACGCCGGAGCGCCGTCCACCGTCCTTGCTGACGAGGCAAGACGAACGCCCGTTGTACTACGAACGCCGACTCAGTGCTCCCCGCGGAAGAGGAGCACGCGGGAGACCTTGAAATAATAGGCAATCACAACCTCGCGATCCTAGATTGTATAATCCTTACGAACCTCGCGGATACGAACCCCGCGGATATGAACCGCGCGGGTATGGACCTCGCGAAACGGAAAGATTTGAACCCCCTCGCGAGTCGCGGGCATATGAATCTCAAGAACCGCAAAGATCGGAAGTACGTGAAGTTACCCCTTAGAAACCCGACCATTTAAACTCCCAGCGTGCCCGCCCGTTCAACCGGAACGAGGCGGGCGGGTCCTCCTCGCAGGCACAGAGACCACCTCAAAATCCACCCCGGAGCCAGAGCCCGCAACAACGCTCCTACGAGCGGACTCCCCCCGCATCCGAGTCAAGGCAGAACAACTGGAGAACGGTGAGGGAGAATTTATCGTGGACACGGGTTCGGCATTGAACCTCTTAGAAATCGGGTCCGCAAGCTCAAAGGCCCGGGTTTTAAATACTACACCCCTTGAAATCACCGGATTAAACGGGAAGGTCTTGACCTTAGGGACAACCGTCTTGAAAATTAACGGTAGCTGGGCATTATTCCAGGTAATACGTATACCCCATTTACCTAAGGGGATTGCGGGCCTCGTCGGAAGTCCGTATCTGCTACAGGAGGAAGCCATCGTCTCTTATCACCAGCGCACGATGGTAACCGCGAAACACCCGATCAGCCCCGTAATTTTCTCCAACTTTGAAGATTTAGAAGGTACGCTAAAAGGCTATAAGCAGTGCCACCAGGATTTTCTAAAAGACTTTAATAAATCAGAGGCCAACGCGAATGAAATAAACATCTGTATCCCTGAAAACGGTGACTGTTCCGAAGAGGACGAACGAGATTGCCCCTCCCCCTCTTTCGGAGAAGAGTTCGACACTAACGATGACCTCGATCTGGGAGAGTACCAAGTAGATCCAAAATCTCACGAAGAACGTTTACAGCATATATTCGAAACGCTGAAATTGGAAGATTTAGATCCGGAATCGCGTCGAAAAATCGAAATTTTGGTTATAAGATATTCGGATAGGTTTTTCGTACCGGGAGACCCTCTTGGTAAAACCTCATCGATAGAACACACTATCCCGTTAACAGATTCTACGCCCACGTTCACTAGACAATACACCCACCCACCACAGATGGAGGAAGAAATTACCAAGCAAACGCGTAACCTGGAGGAGCTGGGAATAATCGCTCCTTCGTCGCCACCGCATAACTCACCTTTGCACGTGGTAGAGAAAAAAGCCGTCAAGGATGCAGTGGTAGCAGATTTCAGAATTACGAACGCGAAAACGATTGATGACCGCTTTCCTTTTCCGCGAATCACGGACATCCTCGATAGACTAGGTGGAGCAAAATATTTCTCAGTTTTCGACTTAGCAAACGGTTTCCATCAAATCCCTATGGCTCCCGAGGACCGTGCAAAAACCGCGTTTACCACCGCGGACGGACACTACGAATACCTCCGCATGCCTTTCGGATTAAAAAACGCCCCGGCTACCTTCCAGCGTTTAATGAACAACGTTCTGAGAGGGTTTATCGGGAAAGAGTTATTCGTGTATCTAGACGACGTGGTTGTATATTCGCGTACACTCGCGGAGCACGAGCAACGACTCGAGACTTTCTTCGAACGCTTACGCAAGCATAACTTAACTTTACAGACGGAAAAGGCCAAGTTCCTAAAAGACAAAGTTATATATCTAGGTCATATAATCGCAGCTGACGGAGTACGTCCTAATCCAGAAAAGATTAAAGCCTTCGCCGAATACCCCGTTCCTAAAAACCGTAAAAATGTAAAACAATTCTTGGGTCTCGTAAATTATTATCGTCGCTTTATCCCAAATATGGCTAAACGAGCTAAACCCCTTACAATTTTGACTAGCACTAAAATTCCATTCTATTGGACTGAAAAACATCAGGAAAGCTTCGAAGACCTACGCCAGGCGCTCTGTAACGAGCCGGTCTTACGTTATCCGAATTACGATGAACCGTTTATTATTACAACCGACGTGTCCGACGTAGCCATCGGGGCAATATTAAGCCAAGGTAAAATAGGCGAAGATCCACCAATAGCGTACGCCTCACAAGTGCTCAATTCTGCTCAAGAAAATTACTCAACTACCGAAAAGGAATGCCTCGCGATAATTTACGCCGTAAAACAATTCCGTACATATATCTACGGGCGAAAATTCTCCTTAGTAACTGATCACCGGCCACTGCAATGGTTATTCTAGGTAAAAGACCCGATGTCGCGACTCGCTCGATGGAAAATCACACTCGCCGACTACAATTACGAGATCGTCTATAAACCCGGCCGAGTTAACGCGAACGCCGACGCGCTATCCCGAAACCCGGTTTCGCACGCATTCCCAACTATCGAAGAGGAAAATCCACCAAAGGGCCACGATGAAGGGATAGGAACACGCGTACAGGCGCGTCGCCAAGCCATGCCATGGCCGAACTACGAAGAACCACCGTCGCTTATTGACGATTTCACTGAAGCAGGAGAAATTACTGACGGTATGGAGAGCAGAGCCAACTCTACCGTTCTAGATACAGCGGAAGAACGAACAGGAATGCCCGAATTCTTGGATGAAGATGCAAGATGAAGATCGGTCCGTTAACTGAGGAAGAAATCACAATCTTGAAGAGTATGGAAGACGAGAACTCTCTGGAAGTAGTACCGTACCGACGAACCGGCCACCACGACTTCGGAGATTTCGAAACACTATTTTCCCCCATGATCGCGAAAGGCCCCTACAAAGGCCAATATACGTACGATGAACTAGCCTTCCTAAAAAGCCTAGACGCGTCGCCCACCTGGACAGAGGCAGAAGGGGAAGACTGCGAACCTACCTTCCGAACCATAAACACTCCGCGGGGCCCAGAAACGGAAATGCGCGTTATCACCGGGAAGAGTTTACCCAGAACAGGCGGGAAAACATCGAATCTCCTCGAGAACGAGAGCCCCCCGAAGACAACGTCCCGAGCAGGCCCAAAGAAAAGAGTGTCATGGGGTGTACCTCTGCACAATGAAGCCTTGGGCGTCCCACAATCGACCATGATTTGTCCGGAAGATAAAACCCTGGAGGAACTAACTGATCAATTACCCCCGAAATAAATTTCTAACCCAAGTCCAGAACCTGACAGAATTAAGATCCCCATTCCGCCGGAGCGATTCAAAATAACCCCCGAGTCATACACCGACCCATCAAGTCCTCGTCAAATCACGTGAGAGTTACCAGAATATCGCGAAAATTCGATAGACTCCTTGAAATACGAAATTCGACCGACGAAATGCAAAATGAGAATCGTAAAAACCACGCTTGCAGCAACTCCAGATAACTATGTTCACTTTATATCATCGGATAGAATACTAACCAGCCCAATTTGTAAAATTATAAAAGCTATAGGACTTCTCGATGAAACAAAATTATTATCCGAAGAATTAACCAGAAACCGCGTAATAATTAGCCATAATGAAGAAGAAAAAATTTTTAGCATCGTGGGAGCGAGCAACTTTTACCACGAAATGAAAGAAGCCGACCTGGCATCAGCATTAATGGCGCTCAGGGATGCCGTGGAAAGCGAACACGTCCGCTCGTTTCGTATAGCGGCACATGGCGAAACCCTACACCGATTCGACGCCGAAACGCTCCAATGACATTTGTTAATTGTTTTCAGCCAAACACCCATCACAATCAAAATTTGCACCGGTGAGGTTCAACAACCACCAAAAATGGAATGGGAAAATATTATCCGCCACTATCATGGAAGCCTGATAGGAGGACATAAGGGAGTGACAAAAACATACCGGCGCATACGTAGCGTTTTCGATTGGCCACACTTACGCAGACACGTAGAGGATTACGTGCGAAGTTGCCCTAGCTGCCAAAAACAAAAGCTTGTACGAATTAAAACACGGGAACCCATGCTAATTACCGATACACCTGCACGGCCTTTTGATAAAGTAGCCTTGGACACCGTAGGACTGCTTCCCCCTACCCCTAGTGGAAACCGTCACATCCTCACAATGCAATGCCTATTATCTAAATTCTGTATGGCCGTGCCCTTGCCCGACATACGAGCCATCACCGTGGCCGACGCGTTATCTTGTTACTTTATTGCAATCTTCGGTGCACCGCGCGCGATATTAACGGACCGCGGAACGAGCTTCATTAATAACACAATACAGGGAATAGCTCAAACGTTCAGAATTAAACACATAACCAAGTCAGGATACCGACCCCAGACTAACGGATCCCTAGAAAGAAGCCATATCGTCTTAACAGAATACCTAAAACATTACTTGGAAAGGTACGAAGACTGGGATCTGCTTCTCCCGTTCGCGATGTACTCGTATAACACCTCGGTACACGAAGCCACAAAGTTCACACCATACGAGGTGGTTTTCGGACAACTAGTCCGAGATCCGTTTATACCTATTCTACAAAATTTCGTCGCTAAACCCTAATCCGGGGCTATATTACGAGAAAATCCGACCTCTCCGAGTCTTTCACACGCAATGGAGATTGGTCACGGGGTTAGGAGTCACCGAAATACTGGCTTCGCGACCGCAAACGCAACCCCAAATCGACAGAATGATAGCGCTATGTAAAACACACAACTGGACGTCTTGCCCGGCCGACACCCTTAACACGGTCCTGCAACGTAAACTCCTCCACGGTAAACGCTACGAGGATTTGCTGCTCAACATATTAGGAAAGCCACTGTTCCCTCGTACTAAACGATCGGTACCCTTGGGATTCATCGGATCGCTAAGTAAAGCCCATTTTGGAACCTCGGACAGCGATGATGCGCAATATTACAACCAAGAAATAGATAAGCTCTATAAAGGTCAAAATCACCTCGCCGAATTACTAGGAAATCAAACTCATATTGTAAAATCGGAATTTCAAGACATACACCAAACGTTAAAAGCTGTAACAGGCACCGTGCGAACTATGGGCGATAGAATTAAGGAAATAGCGTCGGGTACTCTTAAACTAGACGTGCGCGAAACGAAAATTGAATTAGAATTAGCCTTTTCTTTGTGGACGTTTCTAATGACAAGGCACGTGGACGAATATGTAACCGCGTTGATCGTAATTACAGAGGCGCTCACGTTCGCGAAACTTGGTATCCTACATCCGGCCGTTCTTTCTCCCAGCAAGCTAGCGCAGACTTGCGAACGAATTCGCGAAACTACTCCATATGAATTCCCGCTGACTCCGGAAGAATTGAGTTCCGAACAACTACAAGGGGTGACCAAATTAAACGTAGTTTATTCACAAGGCCGAATTATCTTGTCACTCGACATCCCTTTATTAGATCAAATTCCCTTCGACCTTTACTACATTCAACCTTGCCCTTCTTTCCAAACTATATCGATCAATGTCTCTACCCCGATAATCATCAAACCAAGAACAGCATATTTAGCAATCAGTCATATCAACTCTCAATACTTCATGCCCGACGAGAACTAGGGTAAACTGTACAATGATTGGCACCCTAAGCCGAAATCTCAATTGGAATGTCTATATTTTTTTCTGAAGCTTTTGTATGGTCTTGATTTTCAGTTATTATAAGTGTTTATGGATTTCTTATTACAATGAAATTGCTCGAGTACTTGTTAAGTCTTTTATTTTAAAAATATTCAATGAAAAACAAAAATAGGCATAAAAGTACAATCATTGGCACCCTAAAATTTGAGGTTGTATAGGAAAACATATATAGTTAAAAACAAACTTTAAAGTGTTTAAACAGACTATTTCATTCATTATTAAATACCTACAACACTTAGTAAATCTGCATTTAAATCCATTATTTAGTTATAAAGCAACAAAATATAGTTAGCTACCCCTTATCAAAATTTTTAGAAAACACCTAAAACTCAGCCCTTTGTTCCACATTGTGGTGTTGCCAGATGTAAAATGTCTAGTTCAACTTCTGGACTTTGTAGTGTTGTTGTGAAAGAAAAAGAAGAAATTGTAAAAAAGTACTTTCTAAGCTTGTGCTTCTTAATATTTGACTTTTTAATCAGGAGTGCCAATGATTAGTGCAGTGCCAGCATTAGTACAGTTTACCCTACATCGAAGGATGCAGAATCCACCCTGGGATGTACATGTGCGAACTTAGCGTACCACTGCAAGATTTGGAAAAGGCACCAAGCTGTGAAACGGATGCCTTGTTAAAACCACAAAACATCAAGTGGCCTAGGTGCAACATTCTAGCCCTTCCTGGAAGCCGAACTTTCTTCAAGAAGATGATAACACTCAACACCTGGTTATTTTCCGTCTAGGACACTGCAGGTTCGATGCAATAAGCACGCAGCCGGATACGAAGTGCTACAGGGGGCAGAAATATTACAACTAAAAAGAGATTGTGAGGCCAAAATCGAGACCGACCAGATTTGGGCAACCGGTGTGGACACCGAAGAATTAACATCTATCTACAAACCATCCATTGGTATCAACATTTTGGAAATTCTGCCAACTCTCACGGAACATCATGTGAAAATTTTAACCGACTATCAGGAAAAGGAACCCCAGCCAACCCTCCAAGATGCCCATGCGAAAGCAAACGCGATCGCACTGGATGACATTGAAAGACAAGCAAGAGAAATAGCCACCCACCACAGAACCGAAAATTTATCGACATATGTCGCGTATGGACTACCAGGACAAGGTGGCACCTTCATAATCATACTAATTATCTGGATTGGATACCGTTTTTTGAGGACCCGCCTTAATCAGCATCAAGAACCCTTATGGAAAGAGACAAAGGTTAATATAGAAATGGTACCTTCCCGTCTCCCTCCTCAAATAATTTCCAGACCCCGTCCTTTAGCAATTACATCTTTTCCTCCAGACCTACCCTTTATACAATCTTCGCGGACAAGCGAAAGAGCCCACGTAGAGCGAGCGAGAAGTTTCGCGGGTTCCGAGCCGTACTTTGTTACATGGGCCCTTCAGGTCCATCCCGTGCTAGCTGTCCTCGCGCCGTTTTATTTCGCAAAGGCGATTCAGCGGAATCGCCTCGCGTGTAGAAATCACGTTGCGCTGAACCCGCGGCAACAGCGATAGGGACATCGACCGCGCTCGGCCCGGGCCCCGATTTTACAACATTAGGAGAATTAGTGAAACAAGCGGCAGCTGCCGACGGGGCAGTTTTCCCCCATCCGTGGGGGTCATTCGAGGTTCGGTCCGCGATCGCAAACCGCGTAAAATTTATTCTTGTTCCAAAGCTCGAGATAGGAAGTTGCGACGAGCCAGCGGGCCGTCAAGATCTCGCGACCTCGCCTCCACGTAGAGACCGCGTAAACCGTCCGGACGGTCGAGATCAGCCCTGGGTAACTCCTTCCAACATACCGCGAACGGCCTAGCCGGGAGAGCCCTTGTGCGTGATACGAACCGCCGTTGACTCCGTGAAGACGTGCGACGGAACGAGATAGAGCGACCATCGACGGACTCCGATTGCGCCGACTTCCGTGTGCTACCCGAGAGCACAGCGAGCGACCACGACCTGCGCTAGGTTGAGCGACCTACAGAGCGTACGAAGCGATAATCGGCAAGCGAGCCGAAACCCGAGCTCACCGCGATAACAGGGACGGAGCGCCGTCCCTAGGGTATGTCTTATTATTACTTTGATCTTTTGGTAGAGAATAAATTTTACTTTGTTGTTTCTCCCATAAATCCCGAGTAACCATTGATTTGACTCCTTTTCACCTTCCACATTCCCCTCGAGTATAGTCAAGGCGTGCTTTAGCACCTTGATGGAGCAGCGAACCCCGTGGATCACCCTAACCGCTCGGGGTGGTTCACAACTGTCCCTTCAGGACGTAACAACTTCGAAGTATTCTAGGAAGTACCTTACTGATAGCAGCAAGAATCCCCGCGCGTTAGCCCTAAGAACCGACCCCCACGAGGCGCTCTGCTGCGAAAATTAGATGGTAGGGATACTAGTATATAAGTTAGCAATTAGGCTAAGCGAGTCACAGTCGTTACGAAATTTCACGAACCACAAAATGAACGCACCACGTTTTAACGACGTTAAACACGAACGCCTCTCCTTCGCGGAGGTAATCCTCCCTAGGCACTTCCACGCACCATTCGCGAGGAGGCTGTGCGTGAGGGCCAAGAAAGACTTTGAAGAAATCGAAGGCCAGGTATGGGTCCACCAGTCAAGGAAGACGGAATCCATTTGTGGCATCTGCTGGTGGATGGGGGCCTGCAGTGTGGTCGCTGAGTACCGCCGCCGTCCCGTGCATTGGCTGGCAGAGGAAACGAGGGCGGTGGCCCTGACGAAATGTGCCTTGTGCCGTCAGCGCCATTTGGTCTGGAGCACGCCGGAAAACTGTACGGGCTGTATTAGAGCTATCCTCGAGGCGAACCCGAGATACCTACCGGCTTTCCCGATAATGGAGGCGCCTCGGCCCTGGGAGACCCCGAAACCCGGGAAGACCCCCCGCATCGTCCCCGCCGGCGCGGAATAGGCAAGCGCCACCCTTTGAATTGGGTAACTACTAGATTCTTAAATTCCGAGTAAATTGTAATCACGCAAAGTGACGTGAATAAGCGATAATTGTTTTCCGTCCGTTTCGTTTGCAGCAGAGAACAGCCGATCCGCCCAAGCGAGAGGACGACCGCCATCCAACAGCGCCGCCCCAACCCCTCCCCCACCCCTTATTATTTCATTTATTACATTTATTATATTATTACATATAGCTTCTTCCCTTTTGCTTTTTATATTATAATTCGCTTCAACCCCCTGCCACTATCAGGATATTATTATTATTACTATTATTAGCTTATTCCCCTTTTTGCTTTTATAATTTTCTTAGCTTCTCCCCATTTTGCTTATATACTTCTTATTATACTTATTATTATTATATTCATTTCTGTTTCTTTTTTCTATATATTAATTTTTCTCTCTATGCTTCCATTACTACTTTATGTAACAATAGATGCGTTTTCGTTTTTACCTAAATACGAATCATTTACTGAAATATCTTGCGCCCCATTAAATTTAATAGCGTAGCGTTAGTTTTAAGTCGTAAACCGGAAAAACACGCGGAACAGCTTCGCACGCACGAACGAAACAGCCTCGCGAGGCCCTTTCGTATTTAAGTGGGGAGGTGTTACATGGGCCCTTCAGGTCCACCCGTGCTCGTTGTCCAGCGTATTTTTCCGGCGGCGATTCAGCGGAATCGCCTCGCGTGTGCCGGTCACGTTGTCGAAGAACGTGAAGCGACACGCGGAGCGTCAACGTGACCGTCGCCGGCCCGTGCCCCAGAACCTTCGCGAGCGAAACAACTGCCGACGGGGCAGTTTCCCCCATCGTCCGAAATCGTCCGACGTGCGGCCCGCGATGCGTAAAGTAAAGGAGTCAGTTTTTGGATTCCGTTGAGAACGGACTAGCGAACGTGCTACGCAGGGAAAACTTCGAATCGCGCTCGGCCGATCAGGTTAGGCGAAGTGTACCTCCATCCGACGTACCGAGAAACGGCCTAGCCGGGAGGGCACTTACGCGCCGATACGGACCACTGCGATTCGGGGGAAACTCCGTAGTATCGAAGTTAGGCGTTTTTAGGAATCTATCGTAATCAATCGAGGGAAACCGTCCCTATCGAAGAACCGCGTCTTCGACTTCACGTAATTTCAAACGTAAAACGCGCTCGGCCGCGATCATTCGCCGTGGCGTAACTCCATCCGACGTACAGTGAACGGCCTAGCCGGGAGGGCAACCACGCGCGAGTACAAAGTAACGCGAAAGGTCGACGATAGACGCGGAATTCGACAAACCCCGAGTGCCAGCTGAGAGGACGACCGCGACCTACACTCGTCCAGCGGCACACGAGCGAGGCGATAATAGATAGCAAACCACCCTGTAAGCAGAGACCTGCGAGCGACAGCTGAAACGAAGCGCCGTCTGAAGGTAGGACAGTTCAGTATTCTATGTAACAATATATTTTCTCCATGGTTTTTCCTTTATAACCATTGTATTCTTTGGTTTAACCCCTTATCACCTTCCTCTTCCCCCGCGAGTATAGTCAAGGCGTGCTTTAGCACCTTGACAGAGCAAGGACCCGGTGAGTCACCCTAACCGCTCGGGGTGGTTCACAAAAGTCCCTTCAGGACGTAACAAGACCAAGCTCGTAATCATCGTCGCTCAAATCTATGGGTGGAAAGTAGCTTACCGCGAGGGTGCTACTCTTACTGGTTAGAGTGAATGTTAACGACATATTCTGAGCTGTACGACTTGATTAGTACTGAATAAGAGTGGTGTGAAGTCAATCATTAAATTTGGTGCCGATGGTTTGTAGAAACCGTAGACATAGTTGTCCACAATTGCTCTGATTGTACTTCTGATAAGCCGTTCGATTGTATTCGATTTTCACAACATCTTTATCCAGATATTGCACAAATTCCATAGGTGGTCGGAGCTTCCCAAAGCTGTCGAAATATATTGCTCGACACTCTCTCTTCGCATACGCCACCCAATGAGTCCCCGGTCCCGCGCCATTGTCCAAATTTACAATACCGCTCTCGTTTCGATGTACTCCTCCAGCTGGTAGTGTGTTGCGCATAAAAACACCTCTAAAGAATGGAATACGCATACGTTTTGCCAACTCCTCCAATTGCACATCGGTATTTACGAAAATGCGATTCGTGCGACAACCTGTGACTATACGCGTGACAAATTTTGACGATAAATCAGGAGTGATGTGTTCGAGAACAACACGCAGACATGGTAGCATGCTACCAAACACTATCCGCTGCCTCATTTGCGGTCCATCAAATTGTGGAAAGACCAATGTGCTGGTGAGCTTGTTTGAAAATCCACACGGCGCACAGTGGGCCGGATTTTAAATTTGCCGCCTTTTGGGTCTTTTCTTTAAGATATCGGAATGAAAGTTGCGCTAAAAAACAGGAAAAAATTATTCCTATCTAATGATGTATAATTTACTTTTTTAAACAATTATTTATTTATTTATTTTTTAATTTTGTTAACTTATTTGTGATAAAAAAAATTTAATTCTGTTTATTTGATACCTTATTTAATGCCCTTTACAGTGGTGTACGCAAAATTTTGGGAAACTTTTCGTTTCCAAGTTATACGGAAAATTCAAATAATGAAGGAAAGTAGCAACAAATCGGTTTGTTTAAATTAAAGACCAGGCTTATGCGATAAATATCTTCTTTTATTAGTAACTAATATAAACAATCCATTAAAAAATATTTTTATATGCATTAACAAAAATGGCGACATTTTATAAATTTGATTAGGGATATCTTCCAAACGCCGAAAAGTTCCACTTTGGGACCAATTGCAATATTTTCAGCACGCTTTCCTCTAAGTAATCACGTATCGATCATTTCCCCCCTCGTCCCACTGCTCAAATTATCAGTGTTTAAAGTTATCAACGTTCGGTCAGTCCGTAGGGTAAAAGTGGGATCTCTGTGATCATGTTTCCCTTCTGCTCAACTATCCCACCTTTACCCTACGGACTGACCGAACGTTGATAACTTTAAACACTAATAATTTGAGCAGTGGGACGAGGGGGGAAATGATCGATACGTGATTATTTAGAGGAAAGCGTGCTGAAAATATTGCAATTGGTCCCAAAGTGGAACTTTTCGGCGTTTGGAAGATATCCCTAATCAAATTTATAAAATGTCGCCATTTTTGTTAATGCATATAAAAATATTTTTTAATGGATTGTTTATATTAGTTACTAATAAAAGAAGATATTTATCGCATAAGCCTGGTCTTTAATTTAAACAAACCGATTTGTTGCTACTTTCCTTCATTATTTGAATTTTCCGTATAACTTGGAAACGAAAAGTTTCCCAAAATTTTGCGTACACCACTGTAAAGGGCATTAAATAAGGTATCAAATAAACAGAATTAAATTTTTTTTTTATCACAAATAAGTTAACAAAATTAAAAAATAAATAAATAAATAATTGTTTAAAAAAGTAAATTATACATCATTAGATAGGAATAATTTTTTCCTGTTTTTTAGCGCAACTTTCATTCCGATATCTTAAAGAAAAGACCCAAAAGGCGGCAAATTTAAAATCCGGCCCACTGTGCGGCGTCCGCTTCGAGAACGTGTACGTGTATTCCAAGTCGTTGCAACAGCCGAAATATCAGTATTTGGAGAATTTATTGACTCCGATAGATGAAATTGGCTACTTTATATTTTCGAATAACAGTGACGTCATCCCACCAAGCGAATCACTTCCGAATTCTATTTTTATCTTTGATGACGTGGCATGCGACAAGCAAGATACGATAAGGGAATACTTTGCAATGGGGCGTCACTCGAACGTTGACTGCTTCTATCTCCGCCAGACATATGCAAATATTACAAAACATCTTATACGCGACATTGCGAATCTGCTGATTCTGTTTAAGCAGGATGTTACCAACTTGAAACATGTGTACATTGATCATGTAAACACTGACATGTCTTACGAGGATTTCTGCGCTTTGTGCCGTAATTGTTGGCAACGGGAGTATGGTTTCGTGGTAATAGACAAGGATAGCGCGATGTCCAATGGGTGTTATAGAAAGGGATTTAACGAGTTTGCGGTACCGTGAGATAGTCAATTGTCGTCAACACGTCGGTGAGAAAGCAACGTCTGCGATACAACGATGATTGATATCGATAGTCTAGAGATTAAGGATCGCGAGAGAATAGCAAAGGACATTGCAAAAACCAGTGAATCCATTCGCATGAAACATCAGACTTTGAAGACTGGCAAGATGGAGGAAGATATCGCGTTGGAGAGATACTTTAAACTTATCGTCAAACCCTTGAAACATATTGCGGAAAATATCACAGGAGCGGAAGCTCATAAGCATCATGACACATCACCGCTGATGAGCATAGACGTTGAAGGGAATGAAACATTAACGCCTAAAACAAAAATCCGACCGAAAGGGAGCACATCGCGCAAGACAAAGAGGGAACAACACATGTCATCGGAATATTCAGCCGTAACCTCAACACCGGTTCAATCGAAGCGGAAACGGCATAATGCCACATCAAACGATTCTTCAGTTCCTCCTCTTCCTCTCACATCAATAAATACATTTCCCAGTGTACAATTGTTCACAACCAAGTATAAGCTTTGACAAGAATAAGCATTCCATCTTGTATCACATGTATACGCAATTCGGTAGATCGTATTATGGACATAGTTGTAACGAGGCATTATTCACCGTGGCTGAATTTTTACAATATGGTCCCCTCGTGGTAATTGATTGTTCGCGACAAAATGAGTCGGTCAAGAATGGCACAGTGGACGTGCGCACAGAATTTGAGTGTAAAGAGAATGTACCGGTAAATACTACGGCCTACTGTCTGATTCTGCATGATCGGGTGGTTGAATACAATCCGCTGACAAACGTGGTGCGCCAAATCAATTAAATTGCCACGCTACTTGTCTGCCCTCTCCTGTGTCAAATTCATACAAAATTTCATCGTGAAAATCGAGATGCTTTACGAGAAAGACTGCATTCTCTCGTATGTCTTGGAAGCGAGTGGACCTCCAAATTGTACCGAGAATGGTCGTACCAACATTCGTTGACCTGCAAGGGTTCATCGTCGATGGAAGATTTGTCGCGAAGGAAGTGGCTATCCTACGAAAGGGGACAATTCTCTCGCACTATATTTTTGGGAGCCCTATGCCTCAATTTCTTCTTACGAAATCTGACAAATCAAACCTCCGATGGTTGACGGTAAAACATCATGGACTACGGTGGGACGATGGAGACGTTCAGTATAGTATGGCTAAACAGCTAGTTACGAAAGCTATAGCTGATGCGATCGACGAAGAAGATGACGCATCCCATATCGTATACGTTAAAGGGCTGCAGAAACGCAACTGGCTTGCGGATTTCCTCGACGAAAATACCAGAGCGGGCGTGATCATCGAGACGCTGGACATTGACTTAGAGGATATTAAATCTCTAAATAAGCTAAATGTAGTTAATACTCTGCGATGTGGCAGACACGCAAAGCACTGTGCCATGCAAAATGTATTTATAATATTCAACTGGTGGTCCACCAGAAAGAAATGCATAAATAAAATATAATCAATTTTTAATGTATATGAAAATGTTTTTTCTTCACCCTCCTCAACCTAACCTCCTATATACGATGTACGCTAGATTAAGATGATAGTTATAATTATGCAGAAACGGTACGATACCTGATCAAAGCCGTTTAATACCCGATCAGAGGGGTACGTTAGACGTTGAAAGTAGTACCATTATTATGTAGAAGTAGTTTGATACACATTCAAACTGAAGGAAAAGAAGATGTGTGAATAAGGAGAGGATGGTCGGCGAAGAAGGAACAAAAATGCATAGTTTGTGAAAATGAATGTGGAGAACAACAGAATCTTACTTTTGCAAAGCTATGCACTTCTCAATTTCAAGATATGAATTTAGATGCGAGAGCTTGGAGTTGTAGCGAGATTAGTTGTCTTCAAACTGTGGTTGAAAACAGTTCAGCAGCAGCAGCAACCTCTTTACAATAGCGAAAATGGGCGTTAAGGGAAGAGGTCACTGAAATTTGGAAATCCGAAAATATTTGAGACATGCGGAATTCCTTTTAAGGGAAAGAAGTAGGTTTGAAGTAAAGCCCTTATGCCAGTCGGGACACAGTTTTAATCACTGGTTGTCATAGAATTTATATTACGTTACAAAAATCAAGCATAACGTCAAAAATCTTTTTGCGCAAAGTGTGTGATGCCACAGCCTCCAGAATTTACAGCGAAGATGGGTCCATAGTAAAGTAAAAAATTGTGTATCGAGAAGTTTCTACGTCTCATACTTTTTAAGCTAAAAATGATTGAATTTATTAAATGTCAAAAATGCAAAATTTCATCAAAATTTTGAGGAAAAGCAAGCGCAGCGCATAGAGTTTTGCAGATTTCTTCATGCCGATACACAATCTTTTTGGTTTCATGTCAGTCTTGAAGCACGCCAAGCTGTAAGAGAATTGGACCAACAGTTTTGCGCAAGGAACATTAAATATCTTAAAAAAGTAAGTTTTGAGATAAATGCATTTTAAATCTAAAGAGTAAATTCCAGACCACTTCCCTTTTTGTATAGTCTAAAATCCACCTGGTTGATACACATCCTCATCAATCTTGCGTCTTTTCCTATCAGCAGCAATTTTCTTTGTGTTTTGTTTCTTCTTAAAGCGCTTTCTTGTAGTGGATTGCTGTTGTGTACTGCAGGTTTCTCTTCTGTTGCCTCTGTCTCTAGCTATACTTATAGCTGTTTCAGATACAACTTTCCCAGCTGTTTGTTTCCTCACTGTCAATGAGCGTACACAACCCATATTAAATTCTGAAACAACGCGTGCCACAGGTACTTCAAGTCTTGCCTGCGATACAAATGTTGTCTTCGGGCAGGATCTCCACACTTTTGGATGGAGAGATTAATTTGCATTTTGAGTGCCTCCCTTACAGCACCTTGCCATCAAATTTTCATTTGACAGTCTTTCGTATCGGGGTTTCACTTTGGTGGCCACATCTTCAGACAGCTTGAGTGACATGTGCGTGTGGCTCATTGGTTTTAGTCTAATACTTTTTGCTCGATTGTAAAAGTACCACGATTGCTTGCCCTGAGGATATCTGGCATGGTTAGGTTTGCTGTCTATAGAGCTACAGTGATCTAAAATAGCCATCACAGCATATTCCATGGCCTTTACATTTGGCATATTTTTTACAATAGCATTTTTGTAACATTAGAAATAACTTTTGCAACCCGAGAGAAAATATCAAATTGATAAAATATACATGTTTTCTACAATCGCTTTATAACCTATAATAATAGCATGCTTCACAGAGGTGCAAGATGCGAAGATTTCCGATTGCAGCGCCGCCTGCGGTGGAGTAAGGAATCTCAGCTTGTGATATCTCCGCTCTGTAAAATAATATTCTTGGGTAGTTTCGCGCTAGGGTAAAGGACCCAATTACTGACACCTAACCAATTACTGTCACCTTAAGCTATTTTACTTAAAATAACGAATAAATAAACATTGTAAAGTGATACACAAAAAGAATTATGTATTTCAACTTATAATCTATACTATAGATTATATTCTATAGTTTGTTTATTCGTTATTTTAACTAAAATAGCTTAAGGTGACAGTAATTGGTTAGGTGTCAGTAATTGGGTCCTTTACCCTATGCAAGATGCGAAAAATTGAAGATTTTCTAATTCAGCGCTCCGCTTGTACATTGTTGGTAGTAGGGGAAAGGTGTGATAGTTGATCACAGTTTTGCTATTTTATTAAAATAATAATAATGGCTTGCTTTGTTTCTATTTGATTACTTAAGTTGCGATTCTTAGAGTATTCTCAATATATTTGTACAAATTTGAGAGTTGAAAACTGATTGTAATGACTGAATTTAAACATTTTCCGACAGTGACATTATGCACAAGTATCCCTCACTAAAGGGGATACTTTATCAAAAGGTTATGTTATGGAGACTTGATCAGTGAATTTTAAGAGTAAATAACACATTAATTTTTCAAAAAATATTTATTATCTTAGTCAATAACGTGAAATAAAGGGAATATCATAAATGGAAAGTAACCTATAATTAACTTGATAGAATTACTGAAAAAATAAATCCGAAGATTAACCTAAACTAACCTAAAATAACATAAATGCATTTTTAAAGAACATTTCACTTAGATATCATCTGATTCAGATGACAATAAAATAAAAATTTTCCTTCTCACTTTCTTTGCCATATTTTTCTGTTTCATTTGCCGTTCTATGGTTTGTTCTGAGGTTTTTTCAGCTGTTCAAGTATCCCACTTCACATACTGATCAAGTATCCCTCAATCTTCCCTCAATGCACTCGATTTGAAAAAGATGAAAAACTAAATTTACCCTAAATACACTCCTGGAAAAAATTAAAGGAACACTATAATTTCCCGCAAATTTTGTGTCGTTTTCAAATGGCTATATCTCCGCGAAAAATGGTCGCAAAAAATATTTAAAAAAAGCATTTTAACGCTTGAAGACTCTAGTTTTTGAAACCATCACTCAATATTTTTTCTTCGTCCATTATGATACTGTTTTATCAAGATGAAGCGCAGGAAACAAAGTTTCAGAAATTTTTGCCAAGTTTGGATGTATGCACGGGCCAAAAAATTTTTTTTCAGATAAATCCAATGGAGGGCTCTTATAGAGAAAACATTTCTCTGTCATTTCATCTTTTTTGCTATGTTTTATGATTTTTATTGACCGAGTTATCCGCCATCAAAGCAAAAAAGGAACTTTTCACTTTGAACACCTATAACTTGCGAACGCATGATCGTAGAACATTGTTCATGAGTGTTTTGGAAAGCTAAGACAGTTTCCTTTCAGAACCTTTAGTTGCCAAATCAATGAGATGTTTTTTAACCGTATTAAATTCATTTTAAAATGATCCCAAAAATTGCATATTTACCATTTTCTAGAAAACATGATGCCACTTCAAGGAAAATCATGGAATCATTCAAGTATTATACTAAATAATACGAAAAATTATAGAACTATAAGAGATAACTATCATTATTCATGAACCGATTGGGTTAAAAAATTAACCAGATTTTAAGACGAAAATATGAAATCTAAATATAAAGCTTTATTAAAATCTATTGAGCCATTTAAACCCAATTGTGTTAACAAACATTCGAGATTTTTGAAAAATCTATTTTTTTAATAGTCTCAATGTGATCAGGAGATCCTAAAACGTGTATTTCCGCAATCAAATTTTTTTCGAAATTTTTTTTGTTACAAGAATATCTGAGTCGGAAAGTGAAAATATCCGGGAAGCCAAAATCGCATTACGGTGACTCGTGACGCTTGCCAGCGACCAGGGTTGCCGTTTACCGTCCAAGGCCTGTAAGAGTGAAGGAGTCCGTGATAGGTACAGCATGAGTAAGTAAGACGGAAGATCCTCGAACGGCAACCTTGTCGGCACTAGAATCTCAACGTTTCAAGAGCGAGAGAGAAAGGCTCATATTCACCGTCCCTCTCAACTCCCGAAATTGTCCGAAGTCATCCGAAGCGCTGGGCTCACGTACGCGCGGATCGTGGAGTTGTATGTGCATGGTGGGGGAAATTCTCGATACTCCGGCCATTAACTTTAGCATCACTGAATAGAGTACGGACCGAATGAAAACTAGCAAAACTTCCTCACTCTACCGCAAGCGGCGCTCCAGTCGGAAATCTTCGCATCTTGCACCTCTGATGCTTCATTCTACTCCTACTCTTGCGATATTTTCTTCTAATGAGGTCCATTTCACTCGTTTTATGTAAGCTAAGTTCACTGCACCGTAAAATCTCACTCTGTATTTTCACGTAAACCGAAGTTTTGAAAGATTTAAAAAAATATAGTGTCTAGCGCCGGAGAGACTGACCTCTGTCGGCAACCACTGACCGTTTTGGGCCCGCTTAGAGAGTTACCTATTGTACATGGCGGAGTTACATATTGGCCGCGTTACAGATAGCCGAGAGATACGCAACCTGACCACGAACTCAGTCACATACTGTACTTTGTAAGAAAGCGTTTGTAGTTTAGTAGGCGCAGGCAAATGGATTCTGTTACAGAGCACGCGTGCCTTTTAGAATCGTGAAACGCATTTTGGCCATTGGAGAAAATAAACAATTTCAAGTCCATGCAGTTAATTTGGATTTCTCAAAACACTAGCCAGCGATTGAACATACTCGAACAGCTAAATAATAGAGAAAGATACCGAAAAACCAAGGTTTTGGTTTTCGGCTCTTTCGCAACGTTTTGGAGAAATAGGATTTTCTGGTAGAAAGACAACACTATGTGTCAAACCATGTTGTGTACGGTTGAACAAGGGTTCAGACTTGCCAAAAATGCAAACAAAAAAATTCTTAGAAATGGTCGAAAATCGCGATTTTTTCAGTGTCCTCTTCCCTTAAACGTGTTGCGCCGGAGTGGGACGAGGAGCCCTGTCGAGACAACTCGGAGGTATGTACATAATATTTTTTTGACATTTTTTACCGCGTTTAATCTTTCAGATCATGTTAATATTATATCGTTGGTTTCTATCTTCTAGGACTCGCTACCACCGTCACCTCCGTCGCCGGACTCGCAATTATCATCCCCTGAGGCCAACGGGTCGTCGCCACCGTCAGCACCGCCTTCGCCACCTCAAATAGTATGTAATACTTTGTATTGCTTTGTATTGCTTTTTCTAAGGTGTCAATATTATATCGACGTTTGTATATGTGTTCTAAAATTATGAACTAGTGGTGGATCAATTGGCGGTGTTGGCGCAGCTCCTGGCGGATGTCGCGTCTCGGGACGCACCCTAGGAACTCGCGCCTCAGGACGCACCCCAAGAACTGCAGATGCGGCGGTCGGGGCCGGTGCTCGGCCCCATCATTGCGAGAAGGCTGCTGCGACCATGGGTGCCGTACAGGCAGATGGGACCTCTGCGACAGCCGCGACCTCCATCGACACAATCACCACCGTGGATAGATATGTCTCAGCCGTTACAGGGGTGGGTGATGACGCCCCTGGGGCCCCCATCGCCACCATCGCCACCATCGATGATGTCATCTTCATCTGCCAGTACGCCACCCTGGTGGCCACCATCGACACCGTCGACTCCATCGCAGCCGTCGTCGTCGTCGTCATCACCGCCCACATCGTTGCAATCATCATCGTCGTCGTCACCGTCACAACCGCCGTCACCGTCACCATCACCCCTCGAATGGTTTGGGGGCTTATTGACACCGCAGCCGTCGCCACCCCTCGACCCACTCAGATGACTACTCATGCCACCACCACCACTGCAACCTCCCGAGTGGTTCGAGGGGCTGTTGCCACCATGACCCCCATCACCACCACCCGAGTGGGCGGAGGGTGCATTCACCCCACCACCGTCGCCACCACCCGAGTGGGTGGATGGGGTATTTACCCCACCATCGTCGCCACCCCAGCCGCAACCGTAATTTTTCATTTTTTTTCATTAACAAATTTTTATAACAATATATATACATATATATATATATATATATATATATAATGTATCAATTTTATCTATCCCTCTTCCTTCTCTCCTCTCTTTCCATGATTCAAATGTCTAATTCGCGTATTGTGAAGATGTAAGATGTCGCTACATAGTCTTCATATTTCAAATTAGAAACTATGAAGTTTGAACACGATATTGCGTATTCCTATAGCAAGGACCTCAACGAAAGGCATGCGGTAGATAAAGTTCTCGCTGACAAAGCATGCGAACGCATGTGTGAATTGTCGAGGTACAGTCTGTGTTTCACAAAGTCTTTTCTCGTGCGTGTGCGGAATAAATTTTTGCTGACATAAGACAGTTTATCTTTGTCTGGACTGGACTTGAGTAGAAGTGAGAAGTGAGAAGTGAGAAGTGAGAAGTCAGGGTATACAGGGCTCGATTTTCTTGGTCGCTTTTAATTTCATTGTGCTCTACCATGTTCATATTAGCCGTCTCGCGGGAGCTCGTGATGGATATGTTGGTACGTTAAGTGCAAATTCATTAGTGTTTTCACGTTTTTTTTTCGCAGGAGTGTGCATGGGTTCAACGTTCGTCATGTGTTCTAGAATTTGCTGCATCCAAATCCACTCGAATATCGGCGGGCTGTGCGCGCATATCGCACAGTGTGGCGGCATGTGCAATCCCAATATGCTGAAAACGGCGAAAACATAGGTCATAGTGACGCGTGCGGGCCTTGTTCGGCGAGTTCTTTTCGTTGCTTATGTTTTGACCATTTTTTCCGTTGTTCAAAAAATTAACTGTTTTCACGTCTGGTGTTTGTTCTAGAACAACATGGAGATGTATTCGTCGGGCCTGCACGACGACATGGGCTTTGGTCTCTATATGAGGCCGCCCTCGCGGCTCAGGCCCGCTCCCGTTCGAACGCTCTATAAGTCTATAAATCTATCTCTTTTGAATCTCTTTTGACTAAATAAATCAACATAATGCTCTGTTACTTTACCATATTTCATTGTACTATTCTATTTATCCTTCTCTCCCCTCCACGTCGCCTAACGTTATGATTCGTCCAAAAAATATTTAGGGGGGAAAATTTTTTTAGAGGGACAGTCTCCCCCTACGCGGAAATTTCCGACGGTAGGTCCTATGTGGGGAGGTCTCCGCAGCGGCTCAACCCGGACTGATCCTCTCCACAATTGCGGCTTCCCCCACTCCGCGGCTAATGCGCGCGCAACCTGTCTTCCTCTCCCCGCTATCCCCGCGCCTAAAGTTTTCCGCGCCACAATCCCCCGCGCGCCCTCACTTCCACCCTGCCCCCGCGCCCCCCTCAGAGGACCTGATCTAGAACCGGCCTAGACATACTACTTTAGTACAATTGCATTTCTGTAACATTAGAAGTAAATTTTGCAACCCGACAGAAAATATCAAATTGATAAAATATATGTATTGTGCAATCGCTGTATAATCTGTAATATGTTGTCAATTTGTCAATGGTAGACTCCTTCAGTGTGCCTTCACCCTTGCCACAAAGTGTCACATTTTTGGCTCGCCACTCTTTGACAACATTTCTAAGGCCAGTACCCATGCGCCTCCCAATGTGGTTTACACATTCTTCTTTCTGGATGTCAATGTCAGGACCGTACACTTGCAAACTTTGAAGATTGGTGTGGGTCTTTGCTTCGCCATCTGATAACATAGTGGTGTATCGCATGTTGCAATGTTCTCTTCCACATTGCTTCAGCAGCTGCGATCTCTATCATTCCCGAGGATTCTTCAAAATTTACCTAAAAGAATAAATTGTTACGATTTGCGCTCGACATAATAGGATTTTATTACAGAACAGTAAGAACGGAACATGAAGAATATCCAGTAGCCAGTAACAATAATACAAGCTCTAATATTTAGTAATGAGGGTATCGGTATGTCTGTACGCAATGGCGGCTGACTCTCGAATGACAACTTGACAGGTGATCGATATGATCACCTTCTTCTCGCTGTCTCTTGTCTTCGTCGCGAACACTACCAGGCTATGGATTCTATCCATACGGTGCTCGCAAGAATATATACATGCAAATACATATTTTTCTTTTTTTATGGATATATCAAAATTATATCCATACACAAAACTTACCTGACATTTTCCTATTTCCACATGCACATTCTGCCATTCGACAAATTCTGGTGAATCTGCTTCGAATTCAGTTGCTCGTATCGCACACATGTGGCAATACTTTGACAGCACTTCGTAATCCACAACGAGTCCCGCCATTATGTCTATGACAAAGGCGATGCCATGGAGGGAAGTATGTCCTCTCTTCTGTCAGGATCCATCGAATGACATTTGCGTATCGAGCACTTCACCTTCATCCACAGAGTGCATGTTTGTCACAACTTGATACGACTTCCGGAGAACACTTTCCTTGAATTCTTTATTTACAGCTTGAATTTTTTCAAGGTGTGTTTTCCATGCTGTTGATGAAAGCACATTGATACCGGTTTCCATTCCAAATCGTTCCATTGCAGCGTAACCAGCTCCCACAGAGACAAAAGCGGTGGACAAAAGCGTCCACCATTTTCCTATTTATCAAGAAAGGTGGTCTTTTTGTGCTTCCATCGGTGCTTATTCTGGGGCTGGTGTAAGTTTGCCAACTAATTTCCTCACAACTGGTACATCTTGCAGTCAATTTTCTTGTGAATCCCTATACAGGGTGTCCCACGGTAGACTGGACAGCGCGTTTCCTCCTAAACTACTGGAGCTAAAAATATTTAAAAAATAGGGAATTGCATGGTTCGGAGGGGCTGCTTAATTAGCGCGGACGATTTTTTTTTTCGATTATTATTTTAAAAGATACGATGGTCAAGTTCGGTTTTTCAAATGGCACTAACTTTTCTGCAGTCCTGAGTTGATAGTGCGTTCCAAGACAAATTCAATAAGCTTTACAGTATACACTTGATTTCCACTGGTTTTTGCGCTATTGCGCTTGCAAATTTACTGATTTTCACTGCAAGAAACCTCTCTGGAGTAGCAAGGACCGGGGACGGTTGTACAGGCGCCACGGGTGGCACTGCCTGTTGAAATAGATACCTACCTGCGAAAGGTCTACGCCAGGCCCGAAGGCTGGACAATTCTTTTCCGCAAGAAATGCTACTTACCCCCTAATGCTTACCTACCTAACCCCGGGTCTCCACCAAGGCGAACACGAACAGAAACAGTGTTCGCGAACGTTTTTGACTGTTCTTGTCTTGTCCATTCCGCCGCAAACATAAAGAAAACTCAACGTATGAGTCGTATGTGAATATTTTGTTCTGTTTGCGGCGGTGTGGACACGACAGGTTAGGTAGGTACATCTGCGGTATCGAGAAGCGCATCGTTACTTTTATTTCGCACTTGCTTCTACGCTCGGATGGCCGGTTCTTTTGGGAGGGATGCAAGTTGGATTGATTAGGTTCGGAGGAGTGAAAGTTGTTAGACTAAATTTCAACTATAGGCAGCAGATTGTATCAGAACCAATCGGATTTGCATCCCTCACAAACGGCTGCTCTCTTGAAGAGAGACCTTCTCTCGCACGGAATACGTCAACGCATGCTTTTATTTTATATTGAAGCTCATGTTTATACTCGAGAGGACCACGCGTCGACAGCGGGCTACTCCTTTTCTTCCTGTGTCTCTCCACGAGGAGTATTGCCGGTGGATTGTAGGAGCGTAGATGTCTGGTTGCCAGTTATTGAATTCAGACGACTTTATTACAAAACACACATGTACTATAATTAAAGTAAATCGTATTCCTCTCGGGCAGGAGTCGCCCGACGCTCGTCACGGAAATGCAGCCCGTCACCCCGTGGCAGGGACAACACCCCGCAGTGCCTCACTCGAATTTTCTGTCTTTTTCCGGAAAAAGGTACGAATCCTGGGTCGAACGTAGCGAATTGAAGTCGAGGACCCGCAGTCGAGGGTGAATTATCCATTACCGCGTATCAAGAAATTCTTTTCTTCATCGTATCGAAAGCGAAGTGACGCCCATAGATTCCTTACGTTTCTCCGATGAAAATCATACCATATATCATGCAAATCGGACTACTTTGGCACAAGCTATTTGTATTCCCAATGTAAAAGTAGTCCGATTTACACGACATTTGGCATGATTTTCATTGGAAAACCACAAGGAATCCATCGACGACACTTCCATATCCATACGATAAAGAATAAAGAATTATTTTATTCTTAAACAGATACAGGGTAATTCTAGAGCAACGCCTGTCAAGGAGATGCGGCCTGGTACCCCGTGGCGGGGAGACCTTCGCAGTACCGCACCCGATTTTGATGGCATTCGACCCTCGAAGGGGTTCGAGTGCCTATTATGAAGTGAAAAATCTTCGACTCGCGCATTTCTCATCAGATCTTTGCGAAAACGACGTAATTCAAACCATAATGATGGAAATTCCATGAAAAATCGTTTTATATCATTTCAAGCTGACTTGGCTTGGTTAAAAATAGTCCGATTTACATGAAATGTAGTATGATCTTCATCGGAAAAACACAAGGAATCCATTAGTGCCACTGTCATATGGATACGATAAAGAATAAAGAACTATTTTATTTCTGAAACAGGTATAAACCCTCGACCGACCGTAGAAAATTGAGGTCGGCGTCCCACAGTCGTGGGGTGAAAATGTGAAATATTGATTACAGCGTAGTAAGAAATTCTTTATTCTTTAGCGCACCGATAGGAAAGTGGCACCAAAGGATTCCTGGCGTTCTCCCGATTGGAATCATACCAAATCTCATGTAAATCGGACTACTTTTACATAAGGAATACAAATTGCAAATTACGTCGTCCTTGGTGTCAGTTTCATCGGCGAAACATAAGGGATCGATAGGTGTAGTTTTTGCAAAGATCTGGTGAGAAATGCGCAAGTCGAAGGTTTCTTACTTCTTATTAGGCACTCGAACCACTTCGCGAGTTGAAAGCCATAAAATTCAGTCTGGCACTGCGAGGGGTGGTCCTCGCCACGAGGTACCAGGCACATCTCTTTGATGGGCGCAGGTCCAGAATCACCCTGTACTAGTTTTTCCATTTCTACACAGTACCAAAGAGTTTCTTTTCACTGTACTCTTTTTACCAAGTCGCGTTATTTTGATAAACAGCGAAAGCGTTAACCCTTTCGCTCCTAACGCCGAATATATCCGGCATCCACGAAACGACCCCTAGAGACGAACGCCGATTAGACCTATAGTCCAGTGAAATTAGGATCTGTCTTCGGACTAATTACCATCCAGCAGAATTTTTGCATGAGCCTTTATTTGGTCGTTGCAAGCAAGATGTCAAAAGTCCCCATCAATCCGACTGCTGCTAAAAATTTTGCAGGGGGTTGAAAAAAAAATCCTGTTTTTCGCAAATATCTCGCTATCTATCAGTTGTGCGACAAAAATAGTTATTATACAATTTATAGCCTAGGAAATTCTGTACAAAAAAGGTCTTGCAAGTTTTTTCGTAGGTGTAACCATTTTCAAGTAGGTCGGGTTACCAAGTTTCAACCCCCATAAATTTGACAAGGGAAGATCCTGAACCCGGAAATTCAGAAAATTATGAAACTCTGTAAATATGTAGGGGAAGTCCTCCTGAATACAACGCAATTTCGTTTGATGCCCAAATTCACTCCAGGAGGGTGCAATTCACCCCTAAATTTTTTTTTGGGGTATTATTACTCGCAAACTGTAGGAGATAGAAAAAAAGTGTTCAGGAAAAAGTTACTCCTTTTAATTAGGACTATCAGTTGGTAAGTTATAGGTCATACAGTTCTTACGGTTCTCGAGTTATAACACAAAATCGACAAAAAAACGTGTTTTCAAGGGTCAATTTTACCCCTTTATGATGAATTTGGGCAACAAACAAAAAAATTGCGTAATACACACCTATATTAACCTCTGCATATCCCCAAAGTTGTAAAAAATTTTGAATTTTCGAGGGGGTGGATCTACACTTTCGAGAAGTAATATATTTAGTCCAGTGAAATTAGGATCTGTCTTGGGAATAAATTCTACATTTTGGTATGGGCCTTTATTTGGTCGTTTTAAACAATATGTCAAAAATCCCCACCAATCCGACCGTCGCTAAAAATTTTACAGAGGGTTGAAAAAATAACCTGTTTTTCGCGAATATGTCGCTATCTAGCAGTTTTGCAACAAAAGTAGTTATTATACAATTTACAGCTTAGGAAATTCTCTTCCAAAAAGGTCCTGATGTCCCAAAAGGTTTGATGCCCAAATTCACTCCAAGAGAGTGCAATTGACCCCTAAACTTTTTTTTATTTTGTATTATTACTCGCGAACTATAGGAGATAGATAAAAAAGTTTTCAGGAAAAAGTTACTTCTTTTAATTAGGACTATCAAAATAAAAAAAAAATTCAGGGGTCAATTTCACCCCCTCACAATGAATTTGGGCAACAAACAAAAAAATTGCATAATACATACCTATTTTAACGTCTGCATATCTCCAAAGTTTTAAAAAATATTGAATTTTCGAGGGGTTGGATCTTCGTTTGCGAGAAATAATACCCCTGAAAATACGTCTTTTTTTCGATTTTGTGTTTTAACTCGAGAACCGTAAAAACTGTTAGACCTACATATAAGTTACCAACTGATAGTCCTAATTAAAAGAAGTAACTTTTTCCTGAAAACTTTTTTATCTATCTCCTATAGTTCGCGAGTAATAATACAAAATAAAAAAAAGTTTAGGGGTCAATTGCACTCTCTTGGAGTGAATTTGGGCATCAAACCTTTTGGGACATCAGGACCTTTTTGGAAGAGAATTTCCTAAGCTGTAAATTGTATAATAACTACTTTTGTTGCAAAACTGCTAGATAGCGACATATTCGCGAAAAACAGGTTATTTTTTCAACCCTCTGTAAAATTTTTAGCGACGGTCGGATTGGTGGGGATTTTTGACATATTGTTTAAAACGACCAAATAAAGGCCCATACCAAAATGTAGAATTTATTCCCAAGACAGATCCTAATTTCACTGGACTAAATATATTACTTCTCGAAAGTGTAGATCCACCCCCTCGAAAATTCAAAATTTTTTACAACTTTGGGGATATGCAGAGGTTAATATAGGTGTGTATTACGCAATTTTTTTGTTTGTTGCCCAAATTCATCATAAAGGGGTAAAATTGACCCTTGAAAACACGTTTTTTTTGTCGATTTTGTGTTATAACTCGAGAACCGTAAGAACTGTATGACCTATAACTTACCAACTGATAGTCCTAATTAAAAGGAGTAACTTTTTCCTGAACACTTTTTTTCTATCTCCTACAGTTTGCGAGTAATAATACCCCAAAAAAAAATTTAGGGGTGAATTGCACCCTCCTGGAGTGAATTTGGGCATCAAACGAAATTGCGTTGTATTCAGGAGGACTTCCCCTACATATTTACAGAGTTTCATAATTTTCTGAATTTCCGGGTTCAGGATCTTCCCTTGTCAAATTTATGGGGGTTGAAACTTGGTAACCCGACCTACTTGAAAATGGTTACACCTACGAAAAAACTTGCAAGACCTTTTTTGTACAGAATTTCCTAGGCTGTAAATTGTATAATAACTATTTTTGTCGCACAACTGATAGATAGCGAGATATTTGCGAAAAACAGGATTTTCTTTTTTCAACCCTCTGCAAAATTTTTAGCAGCAGTCGGATTGATGGGGACTTTTGACATCTTGCTTACAACGACCAAATAAAGGCTCATGCAAAAATTCAGCTGGATGGTAATTAGTCCGTAGATTGGGCAGATTTTCGTCTAATTTCACTGGACTACTAGGTTTACATTAGTCTGGTTCAGTCATCCACTGTTTCATTCCTAATCAATCCACTCGTTTACGGCTGGATCGGATCGCACCGCCGCGCAGTGGGCCGGATTCGCTTATGTTGCGCCATTTGGGTCTTTTTTTTAACATATCGGAATGAAATTTACACCAAACATAGGAAAAAATTATTCCTTTCTAATGATGAATAATTTAATATTTTTTACATTTATTTATTTATTAATTTTGTTAACTTATTTGTGATAAAAAAATTTAATTGTGTTTATTTGGTACCTTATTTTATGCCCTTTACAGTGGCTTAAGTAAAATTAGGGAAAACTATTCGTTTCCAAGTTATACGGATAAATCGAATAATAAATGAATGCAACCAAATATCGGTTTGTTGAAATTAAAGACCAATCTTTCGCGATAAACATCATCTTCTATTACTAATTAATGTAAATAATGTATTGAAAAATAATTTTGAATATAGTGAGGAAATTTGCGATATTTTTTAAAATTGACAAAGAATATCTATCATGTCTCAACGAGTCCCAACTTCTAATCAATTGGAATATTTTCAGTACACCCTCCTCTACATTGTTACGTCCTGAAGGGACTTTTGTGAACCACCCCGAGCGGTTAGGGTGACTCCCCGGGTTCTTGCTCTATCAAGGGGCTAAAGCACGCCTTGACTATACTCGCGGGGGAAGAGGAAGGTGAAAAAGGGGTTAAACCAAAGAATACAATGGATATAAAGGAAAAACAATAGAGAATATATATTGTTACATACAACTGTCCTACCTTGAGACGGCGCTTCGTCTCAGCTGTCGCTCGCAGGTCTTAGCTTACAGGGTGATTCGCCTTGTCGTTATCGCCTCGCTCGCGTGCCGCTCGAACGCCGTAGGTCGCGGTCGTCCTCTTCGCTGGCACTCAGGGTTTGACGAACTCGCGCGTCTATCGTCGGTCGCTCGCGTTACAATCTGTCGCGTTCGCGTTTGCCCGTACACGCGCGTGGTTGCTCTCCCGGCTATGCCGTTCACTGTACGTCGGATGGAGTTACGCCACGGCGGATGATCGCGGCCGAGCGCTTTCTGTGTTTGTAATTACGTAAAGTCGAAGACGCGGTTCTTTGATAGGGACGGTTTCCCTCGACTGATTACGATGGATTCCTGAAAACGCTTAACTTCGCTACTACAGAGTTTCCCCCGAATCGCGGTGGTCCGTATCGGCGCGTAAGTGCCCTCCCGGCTAGGCCGTTTCTCGGTATGTCGGATGGAGGCACACTTCGCCTAACCTGATCGGCCGAGCGCGATTCGAAGTTTTCCCTGCGTAGCACGTTCGCTAGTCCGTTCTCAACGGAATCCAAAAATTAACTCCCTTACTTTTCGCATCGCGGGCCGCTCGTCGGACGATCTCACACAATGGGGGAAACTGCCCCGTTGGCAGTTGTTTCGCTCGCGAAGGTTCTGGGGCCCGGGCCGGCGACGGTCACGTTGACGCTCCGCGTGTCGCTTCACGTTCTTCGACAACGTGACCGACACACGAAATATACGCAAGGACAACGAGCACGGATGGACCTGAAGGGCCCATGTAACAACATGATTATGTAAAAATCACATCCTACTTCGTCCTACTTTATAAGTTATTACTGTTTAAAGCGCGTCGCGTCCGGTATCCGGACTCCGCGAGACACTCAGACACTCTCCTAAGGATTTGTTTAGATTATAGGCACATGAAATTGTTTATATATTATGCACAATAAATATAAACTATGCAAGGCAAAACTAAAATTGTATGAATCGAAAGAAAATAGAGCGTAAGGTTAAAACCTTATACAAAAATGATTCGAATGTCTCACTGTGCAGTCTCTGATGGTACTGATTCAACTGACTGCAGACAGAAAATCCAAGACTTTGTCAAAGGCTTATCTGCACCATAGCATAAACAATTTCATCTGCCTATATTCTAAACAAATCCTTAGGAAAGTGTCTGAGTGTCCCGCGGAGTCTGGATATCGGACGCGACGCGCTTTAAACAGTAATAACTTATAAAGTAGGACGAAGTAGGATGTGGTTTTTACATAATCATGTAGAGGAGGGTGTACTGAAAATATTCCAATTGATTAGAAGTTGGGACTCGTTGGGACTTGAAAGATATTCTTTGTCAATTTTAAAAATTTCGCAAATTTCCTCACTATATTCAAAATTATTTTTCAATACATTATTTACATTAATTAGTAATAGAAGATGATGTTTATCGCGAAAGATTGGTCTTTAATTTCAACAAACCGATATTTGGTTGCATTCATTTATTATTCGATTTATCCGTATAACTTGGAAACGAATAGTTTTCCCTAATTTTACTTAAGTCACTGTAAAGGGCATAAAATAAGGTACCAAATAAACACAATTAAATTTTTTTATCACAAATAAGTTAACAAAATTAATAAATAAATAAATGTAAAAAATATTAAATTATACATCATTAGAAAGGAATAATTTTTTCCTATGTTTGGTGTAAATTTCATTCCGATATGTTAAAAAAAAAGACCCAAATGGCGCAACATAAGTGAATCTGGCCCACTGTGCGCAGAGATGGGCATTATCTAGATAAAAAATTATTTAAATAACGTGTCGAATAAAAGATACTATATCTTTATGCGTTATTCGAATCTTCGATTAACATGGTTTACGTTTATTCGTTATTCGCAGCTTTGAATAACACGATTCATCTTCATTCGAAACATCACGGATACATAAATTTATTCCAAGTGAATTTATTCGACGGGTGAAAGATAATTTTTTTATTCGAAGTGAATTTAGTCGAAAGATAATTTCTGTCTTCGAGGATCTTTTATTCGAACTGTCGAATAAGGTTTTCATCTTTGTCCGTAGTTTGTTCTACTTTTATTCGAAGACTTCGAATAACTTTTGACGCGCGATCTCGCCTCGAGCTGAGGACTTGAGCTATTCGGCGGCGGCTTTTGATTTTGATTCGAGCCTCGGCTGGAGAGCCATACAATCTTGCTTCCGGTGGATTATATTTATATTAATAGGATGTATGTAACACTTTCACATTTTCTATCGTATCGGCATGAACGTTTCAGTAACATAGGTACTGTTCAGATTTTTTAGATGGAACTGAATTTAAGCACGATATAAATCGGATTATTTTTAGCATTATTACATTAGAAATGTTACATTCATATTTAATTATTTATAGTTCTAGAAATAATCCAATTTATACCGTGTCTGAACTCTTTTCAATCGAATGGATCACGCAACTTTATTAACAATCCATAAATTCTAAAAGTCGGAAAAATTTCGAATACTATAAAAAAGCTAGGATTTTGGAAGTTTGATGGACATTAATTTATTTATTGGCTAACTTTAGATAGATTGTGAAAAAATGACGATGTTTCTTACATTTATTTACTAGAAAATGCAAATAAACGGGAACACAAAATCACAAAATCTTTTCTAAAACAAAATTTGATTATAATTCTTGTAATTATTATCATAACAAATTCTATTCAGTTTAATATACCCAAATTACCCATGCTAACTGTATGCGGATTTTCGTAAATGTAAAATCGTACTATCGGTCTATTTATATTTTCGTGGAAACGAATGTAAAACACATCGTCATCTTTACATAATTTGTTTAATTTTAACTAATAAATCAGTTAATATCTTAAATATACTCCAAACCCTTGCTGCTTTTTGCGTTTTTGCTTTAAATGTTTTAAATTTTGCAAGTGTACGAAGACTTTCGTTACTGACTGTATACTGTACGTATACCGTTACATTCAAGATGTGGCTAAATTAATGCTAAATTTTTTACATCAGCATATTTTGCTCGTTGCAAGGGAAAAAGTTCAAAAACGATTGTTAAACGTGGAACTCTACACAATCGAATCATTGCGAAATCTTTAACAATCTTTCTTGACCAAACGGTTCGTTTGCGACATACGGTTCCTTTCAAACTTTTCCTTCTTGCAATGAGCAAAATATGCTGATATCAAAAAAATTTAACATTAATTTTCGATGTTATAAACAATTTCGCGATAAATGGTAGGTGTAAATGGAGGTGTAGATTCACCTCTGAAAGCGATGAGCATAAATTTTTTAATACACGTAAATAATAATATAAATAACATATATGTAAGTATAATATATATATATGAGGATAGTAACATCCTCCGGTCATTCTTCCATCGGCTTCGGAAATGAAACATCCTCGTCTCGGCAAACTTCTACTAGCGATCCAGATTGGCTTTTAAAACCACACTTTTCTCAAACAAGTTCTCAGAAAGCCTGTTACACTTAGGCGAATTTGTTATTGTTGCATATGAAAAGAGCCTTTCTACTGGGGCTGATGACGGCAAGGGAGTGTTGTACTTGAAAAACAACTTATTTATTTGAGTATATTTTTCCAAAATATTCCATTCCTGATTCTGATCTTCCAAAAACTGTAATACCTGCAAATATATTTTAAAAAATTAGGAATATGTATATTTTATTAAATATTTTTCACATAAATATGAAATTACTTACATGCAATGCTGCCTTCGAAGAATAGTCTGCAACGTTTACAGTTCGGATTTCTCCGAAATAGAAAAAATCATTCTGGCTGGTGGATGCGGATGAGCTTGGGATTTGCTCGTTATCGAGCTTCATTTTCTCAGCCACCTCTTTTGGGAGAAGATTCATTAATCTCTCCCGATGATCTTCAATAATGCATGTAAACCATCTATTTTTGAATTTAGGATGCGTTAATGCTGCTAATGCGCTATTATTTGCTTCCGGCGTTGAAAACATAAAAAATTCTGCAAACTGTTTTTCCAAGCTATCGCGGAGGCATGTGGTTAAAGGTTTGCAATATTTCCACTGCAGCTCTATTAACGCATTTAATTTGCGCATTTAATTTGTAACACGCAAGTGTTCTGTTATGTACAGAAAGTCAATTTCTCTTAATGTGTTTTTGATTCCTAATGCCTTCGCCAAATCGTTCATTTTATCTTTAATTGATAAAATTTGTTTTAAGGAATCATATAAGGAATTCCACCTCGTCTCACCTGGTCTCTTTATAGCATGTTTAATTATACTCCCAACTATTTCTGCGGATTTTGGTCGCATTGCCGCTTTCCATAAAATATTACATTTCTGTATAACATCAGTATGAATTACAGAAAGCGTTTCATCATTATTAATTGTATGCATCATGTCCGATGTGATGCATAAATTTAATGTATGTGCAGCACATCGAATATGACGTGGTAATAAATATGTGAATTGATCGTTGGTCTGCGTATGGTTTCCGCTTTTTTCTTCTTCTTCCTCATCGCTAGAAAAAGTCAAGGAAGAGTACGAATAATCTTCTTCCGTTTCTTTATTAATTATCTGTTCCTTCACACCGAAAGTTTTAAAGGCCTTTAATTCTGTTACAGTAGCCACAATTTCCTCTACATTTAAATTAAATTCTGCATGAACATTATGTAGCAAATCGGTGATTCGACTGAAACGTATACTGTACGTATACCGTTACATTCAATTAAATTTGATGTGGCCAATTTTATAGTGTCCGTATTTCTGAAAGCTTGTCTGTAAATAAGACCAATAGGACTATATCCACAATTTTTTAAAATTTTTCAGTAGCGCCGTGCTATTATGAAATTGTATTTTTCAGAACAATTGCAAAATCAATGGTCAAAAATTTGTCTTCTTTAACTGAAATAATTTTTATTATGTAAAAGACGCGGCTTCGCCGCGTGGTGATCACCGACGGGTCCGTATGACACGGCATTGTTGGACGTGCGGCGTTGCGTTTTTGACGAAGTCGCGTGACAAAAGAACGCGGATCACGCGGTCGCGACGCAGCGTCTAAAGGTGGCCGTTCCAATGAGCGGCTGGAGTCGCCAGCGACCGTGACTGGCGGCTACAGCCGCCAGCGACTGCAACTGGCGTCGTCGCAAATGGTATTTCCTATACCTAAGCGTCGACGCCATGGCCCCCACCAGTGCACCGACACGCCGCCCTTTTCGAGCACTTGAAAAGAGGGTCTATTGTTGTATGAGGTATCCTCGGCCGACCCTGGAAAATCGGGGTCGACCCCTCGCAGTCGAGGGTGAAATATCCATTACAGCCTATTAAGAAATTCTTTATTCTTTATTGTATCGATTTTGGAAGTGACACCGATGGATTCCTTATATTTTTCCGAAGGTAATTATACCAAATTTCATGTAAATCTGACTATTTTTAACTAAGTCAGCTTCAAATGATATAATTCGATTTGTCATGGAATTTCCTTCATTATGGTCTGAATTATGTCGTTCTTGGTATTAGTTTCATCGGAATTAGTTTCATAGGAATCGATAGGCGTCGTTTTCGCAAAGATCTGATGAGAAATTCGGAAATCATGGACATTTCTGACTTTTTAATGGTATTCCAACCCTTTCGAAGGTCGAGAGCCATCAAATTCGGTGAGGCACTGGAGGGTACTCTCCTCGCCACGGGGTAGCAGGCGGCATCTCTTTCACAGGCGTCGCTGGAGAATCACCCTGTATCTTTATCCTACAGGTGCGTGTCGACTTTGCGAAGGCTCCTGGCGAGGCTAGCCTCGCCGCGTGGAAAGTCTGGAAACTGTTTCCCTCGCTCATGGAAACCATCCCCGACTTTCCAAAGCAGCCTTACGTGCGAGGCGACTATCGGTTTTTGGACATAATCAAAGGTGCCTCGCGGCCGCAAGAGCAAAAATCGCATGTTGGAGAAATATATCTTAAAACAATAAATGAAGAAAAAATTCGTCTGCGCTAGTAAATTTGCCCCCTCGAACTATGCAATCGCATATAAATAATTTTTTTTATTTATCTCGAATACGTTAAGAAATATCTAGGTGTTTACTGTTTCCGCTGACACCCGCGGATTAATAAAAAGTCACGCTTTTGTTCACTGCGAATAATATCTGAATTCTTAAAGGCGGCAATGTTACGTTCCTGATTATCCTTTGAAAATCTGGCAAACAGATGTTGTCGAAACCGTCTTCGAAAATAACAAATTGCCGACCATAAACGATAAATGAATTTTCGCTCCGCTCACGACTGTTACCTTCCAGAGGCTGCTCCCTTTGGGATCATTAAGGACGCAACATAAAGGCAAAACACAGAACACAATATAAAGGTCCAAAATATAATAAAATTTGAAACTACAATAAAAAGCGGCCTTTTCGTTAATCCGTATATTGCTCTGTCAGCGGATGGCGGGTACAGGTAAATGGTGACTTCCCACCCGTAAGCACTGTTGTCCGTCGTCGAAGTGCGGAACAATACGATCATAAACCGCGACTCTAATGAGACGCTCTGGCCGATTAACGTGGCTAGTTGTTCGGAAACATCTGGTTCCATTAGGCCCGAAATATACTAAAATTGTACAGCTGAAGTTCCCTACGCGTAGCGAGTTCAATATAGTGTACACATTTAGTTTTTATTAAAAAGTCGAAATTGAAGAATTTTACGTATCCGTATTTCACAGTTTGGTCTGTAGTTTACGTTGACAAATTTACGCCAAAATGGACCAACAATTTATAAGAAAAAGGAGTAAACAACGAGTACTTTTTAATATATAACAATTGATATATTACGAATCTGATTGCGTGACTGGATTCGTTAAAAAAGTAGGTACATCAGTTTCGCTAAACAGATTATTCTATATGATGCATATGTTCCGAGATATTGGGGCAAACGTGTTTTTTACCCCCAGATATGGATGATTGCTGATAAAAGAAAATACGTGTCAAATATTTAATGTTTCAATAATTTGTGAAATTGCCTTTTGATTTGATAATAGTTAGACCCTTCTTGGTATATAATTTTCTTAGTTGTATATTATAGCAGGTTGTATTTTGCTCTACATTGGTACCAGAATAACATGGATACAGGTTTGCAGATATTTCTGTACTTTCCATAGTATGTATTTATCAATTTTTTTTAGTTTTATTGAAATTGTTGACGTTATTTTTTTAAATAACATCAAACAAGTTCGCGGAAGGTAACTAAAAAGTCGAAAATTACTGATATTTTTTCAATGGGTTTCTTATAGAAAAACAACTGTATATAACGAATTATTTACTATTACTTTGCAGAATCGATACTAATTATTTCTGACCCCTTTAACTTTACTTTAACAAACTTTAAAAGAAACGATTTAAAATTCTGCATAAAACAACAAATTTTACATGTATTTACATGCAGATCAGATGTAGTCGTCATATTATTTTTACCTTTGTTTACAAGAGCTCATATTATTAGTTTACAAGAAATATATAAAAACAACATAATTCCATAAGTTATGAATTCTGATTTCTTTCCTTATTTCTGAATAATCTGTCCGAATGTGACGATGGATCGCAGAGCGGCTAGAGTCGCTAGACTGCTTCTGGAGCAGTAGAGCGACAGTCGCTGTGCGACTAGGAGATTCTGCCGTTATGGCGGAAAACAGACACTCATGGCATTGTGTTGTGTCTCGAGTAGCCTAGGCTGCTCATGAACCAGACGCGCATAGGCTATAGCAATCCTGGCGCGGCCGCAGCAGTCGCAGTCGCCCATAGGAGTTGGGATGAATGCTTTTCCATTGTACCAGTCTACGGCGGCTACAGCCGCTGGCGGCTCCAGCCGCTCATTGGAACGGCCACCTTAAGATTCGGTTTTCTCGACATTGTGCATCCTTTTCTGAATTTCTGTTTCTTGGTGACGTTCCTCTTTCTTGAGATCGGCGCATGGAAATTATTCATTTGTTTTAACACACGATCTGCCTTCAGGCAGTGTGCTTCCAGGCAGATTGAATTGTGCTCGCGACTTGAACGCTTCGCTGTCCAAACTGTTAAATCCTTTGCATTTCTTTAAATAATTTTTTCCTTATATAATTTAATATCTATTTCTTATTCTATTCCTTACTACTTACAATTAGTGTATTTAGCATCGTATTATCGTAGTAGTTTAATTATTTAATTTTTGTTTAAATACAATTTAATATATTTCTTTTCATATTTCATAGTAGAGTATTTAGTATTGTATTTTCATAATATTTTATTTATTTCATTTTTTTTAAAATATAATTCAAATTTAATTAAATAATATCTTTTTTGGTTTTTACTTTTTATTTCTTTGTACTTGATATTAAAATGAGCGACAGTGAACGCGATATTCAAAATACTTCCACCGCATCTGAAAATGTCGCATCAAATGCGGAGGAAGACGCGATTGCACAACGTCGTCAAGTAACCAGTATTTTAAATGGAAAGTATTTTACGATAGTGGAAGAAAAATCTAATGAAAAGTGTGTCACTGTAATGTGCCAAGTGTGTTTGCCGAAGAGGGTCGAAATTAAAAGACAATTAACATCGTCGTCCAACTTTCGATCCCATTTAAAGCGGAAGCATAGCCTTGCATTTGATGAATATGTATGTGAAATGGGAAACCGGAAGCAAAGGAGTGACATCACCAAAGGAGGAAAAGGAAAAATAGATCAAAATCTATTTGAATTGGACATTGCAAGGTATGTTATCAGTGTAATGATCCCTTTAAAATCGGTGGACGATAAATATTTTTGCGAAATATTTAAAAATCTGGGGCTTGACAAGACAGTCAATATTATTAGCCGCCGTACCCTAGGGCGTAAAATTAATACGCTATATGTGGATGAAATGTCGGAATTAAAAGAGGATTTGATAAATGTGGATTTTGTATGCACAACGGCTGATATATGGTCTGGTAGACGACGCAGTTTCCTAGGAGTAACAGTGCATTGGATTTCGCCCATGTACGAAAGAAAATCCGCTGCACTCGCTTGTCGCCGTTTTGGTGGGACTCATTGTTTCAGTCGAATCACCGATATGCTACATAATGTTCATGCAGAATTTAATTTAAATGTAGAAAAAATTGTGGCTACCGCAACAGATAATGGTAGCAATTTTGTAAAGGCCTTTAAAACTTTCGGCGTGAAGGAACAGATAATTAATATAGAAACGGAAGAAGATTATTCGAACTCTTCCTTGACATCTTCTAGCGATGAGGAAGAAGAAGAAGAAGAATTAGAAGAAGAAAGCGGAAACCATACGCAGACCAACGATCAATTCACATATTTATTACCACGTCATATTCGATGTGCTGCACATACATTAAATTTATGCATCACATCGGACATGATGCATACAATTAATAATGATGAAACGCTTTCTGTAATTCATACTAATGTTATGTATGTATGTAATACTTTATGTTTCCCCTCGGGGTTTACAATTCTTGTCCATACAACTTCCCTTACATCTAAAAACCTTATATACTACTCGCTCTTATCAACTACTTAAACTCTCCTCTCTACCTAAACCGCCTCCTTTCACTCTCAATCCTTACTCTTCAGTAGTAGAGGTAAGGGGATTCTAACTCAGGTCCTCTGAGGGGAGCGCGGGGGCGGGGGGAAGTGAGGGCGCGCGGGGGAGCGCGGCGAAGGGAAACATGGACGCGGGGCCTGCGGGGAGTGGAAGGACGGTTGCGCGCGCACGTGCCGCGGAGTGGGGGAAGCCGCGATCGTGGAGGGGATCAGTCCGGGCCGAGCGGCCGCGGAGACCTCTCCAGACCGGACCCACCGCCGGAAATTTCCACGGAGGTGAATGACCCCCAAAAAAATCTCTTTCAGACCTCGGCCCACCCCAGAGATTTTTTTCCCCAAATATTTAACGAATCTTAACATTAGATCGTCAGCAAATCTTAAAATTAGGTGACAAGGAGGAAGACTGGTGAATAAAATGGTACTCTGAAATACGTTTAAGAATATATATATTGTTACAAAAAACTATTAAAGATAAAAAAATAAAAAAGAATAAAAACATAAAAAAAGAGAAAAAACATAAAAATAAAAGAGAAAAAACAAAAATAAAAGAATACATTATGGCCACGACGATGGGGGCGATGGCGGCGTCGGCGGTGGTGAGGACGGTGGCGAAGACGGCGGCGGTGAGGACGATTGTGAGGACGACGTCGGCGAGGACGGCGTCGGCGGCGAGGACGGCGTCGGCGGCGTCGACGGAGGCCACCAGGTTGACGACGACGACGACTGCGGCTGCGGCCTGCTGACAGTGGACGACGACGACGACTGCGGCGGCTGCGGGCTGCTGACAGTGGACGACGACGACGACTGCGGCGGCTGCGGCCTGCTGACATCAATCCACCCAGTTTCTTGCGGTGATGGAGGCCGCGGTCGCCGCAGGGGCCCCACCTGCCTGTATGGCGCCCACGGTCGCCGCATCCTTTCCGCCATGACAGGACCAATTATTGGCCCCGAACTCCGCCGCATCTGCGGCTCCTGGGCAGGTACCGCCTGAGGTGCAGCAGCAGCCTCCTCCAGGAGCCGCGCCAACAGCGCAAACCGTCTCATGAGGAAGTCGTTGTTCTAGAACATACACACAAACGTCGATATAATATTAATACTTCAAAACGGATAAAAAAGAAAAAAGAAAAAAAGAAAAAAATACAAAGTATTACATACTATTGGAGGCGGCGGCGATGGCGATGGCGATGGCGATGGCGATGGCGATGGCGATGGCGATGGCGAGTTCTGGAAAATAGAACCCACGATATAACACTAACACAACAGCCGTCTGATTTGATCTCGCTCGATTTCAACGGTTAAACGCGATAAATGTTAAAAAATATTTTAAAGTACATACCTCAAAGACGTCGGAGCATGGCTCCTCGTCCCACTCCGGCGCGATGCGGTTGATTCCCATTTTTTTTTTTTAAATATTTGTTGCACAAAAAAACTGTCGCGCACAAAAAACTGAACTTTGTCTAATGAAGTTTTGAATGCAACTGGTCTCGCTGCGTCTCCAGGCTCTCGCATCTAAACTCATAACTCGAAATCGAGAAGTGCTTAGCTTTGCAAAAGCTATGTTCTCCACCTGCATTTTCGCTGATTATCCTCCAGCACTTATCTTCGCCACTGCCCATCCTCTCCTTTTTTCACACGCGTCTTCTTTCCCTTCTTCTTTGACACATCATTCAGCTAGACCATATCACTTTGAACGGGTATTGAACGGTATGGAACGGATATCGAACGGTTTTGAACGGGTATCGAACGGTATTGAACGGGTATCGAACGGTATGGAACGGATATCGAACGGTTTTGAACGGGTATCGAACGGTATTGAACGGGTATCGAACGGTATGGAACGGATATCGAACGGTTTTGAACGGGTATCAAACGGTATGGAACGGGTATTGAACGGTTTTGAACGCGAATCGAACGGTTTCTACATAATAATTAAAACTATCGTCTTAATCTAGCGTACATGCAAGAGGTTGGGGAGGGTGAAGAAAAAAACATTTATGTATTAAAAATTGGTTATATTTTATTTAAGCATTTCCCTCTGGTGTTTAGACCACCAGTTGAATATTTTAAATACATTTTGTAAGGCACAGTGCTTTGCATGTCTGCCACATCGCAGAGTATCAACTACATTTAGCTTATTTAGAGATTTGATATCCTCGTAGTCAATGTCCAGCGTCTCGATGATCACGTCAGCTCTCGTATTTTCATCGAGGAAATCCGCAAGCCAGTCGCGTTTCTGTAGCCCTTTAACGTATACTATATGAGATGTATCGTCTTCTTCGTCGATCGCATCAGCTACAGCTTTCGTAATTAGCCGTTTAGCCATACTGTACGGAACGTCTCCATCGTCCCACCGTAGTCCGTGATGTTTTGCCACCAACCACCGAATGCTTGATTTGTCCGATTTTGTAAGAAGAAATTGTGGCATAGGACTCCCAAAAATATAGTGTGCGAGAATTGTCCCCTTGGGTAGGACAGCTACTTCCTTCGCGACAAATCTTCCATCGACGATGAACCCTTGCAGGTCAACGAATGTTGGTACAGCCATTATCGGTACAATTTAGAGGTCCGCTCGCTTTCAAGACAGACAGGAGAATGCAGTTTTTCTCATAAAGCATCTCGATTTTCACGATGAAATTTTGTATGAATTTGACACAGGAGAGGGCGCGCAAGTAGCGTGGCAATTTAATTCATTTTGCGCACTACGTTTGTCAGTGGATTGTATTCAACCACCCGATCGTGCAGAATCAGACAGTAGGCTGTAGTATTTGCCGACACATTCTCTTTACACTCGAATTCTATGCGCACGTCCACGGTGCCATTCTTGATGGACTCATTTTGTCGCGAACAATCAATCACCACGATGGGACCAAATTGTAAAAATTCAGCCACGGTGAATAATGCCTCGTTGCAACTATGCCCATAATACGATTTACCGAATTGCGTATACATGTGATACAAGATGGCATGCTTATTCTTGTCAAAGTCCAAGTTCATGTCATCGTATGGGTAAAATTCCGAGTTGAGAAAAAGTTTGACATTAGTCAATTTACAGTTGTTGAACTTAGTAACGTCTTCGCTCGTCACATTCTTTCGACCAGTCTGTAGAGCAAGGATCACGCATCGTGGCTTCTCTAGCTGTGCGGATGCCTTTACGGCCCACGAATGCTTGTTTGTGTTTTGCAACATAGGATACTCGTACAGATCCCACGATTGAAAACAAATGCTCAGGTTTTGTCCACTTTCCAAAGTACGTAGCAACGATAGCTTATTAATGTCGTTCAGCGTCACATGAGGCATCCGCCATTGTAGTTTAAATAATTTAATTTCTGGTTCCAACACCGATGATCCTATCAGTGCATTGTTGTCGTTGCGCGACCGTATTAAAATCAATTCGTGACGCGCATTAATAATCATGTGTTTGTAGTTCTCGCAAAATCCTAGCAAATATTTGAGTGGGATGCAAAAATTGAAATGATTTTTGACTATTGACCCATCGCGTCGTTTCAAGCCCCATCCGGCATTCTCCATATTTTTGTCTTCGTCCGATGTCAGCGATACATAGTTTTTAAGCGTGCTAGTTATTCCAACGTTTCTGTTGCGATCAATCTCCACGCCATTCAGCTCATATCGAATCTCATCGAATAAGAACGCCACACAATTATTTCCCAACATCACCGTTAACGCATCATTTGGCTTATTTATCTTCAATTTCCCCTCCACATAGAGGAAACTTTCACACGGCAATGTGTATAAATCCTGCTGCTGTATCGGTATTCTTATCTCATCGCTGTATCCAAACGTTGTGTTTACGTATGGGTTGTATGTGTGAGTCTCAAGCTTGACGATGCGATCATCAAACGTCGGCTTCCCTCCAATGCTTAGAATATCAGCCATTTTTTTCCAACTTAAATGCGCACAATGAATCCCAAAGATTTCAAAAATGCAATGTTCGCAGCACTGAGCCTCTTCTTTTTAGCGTGATCAGAGCTGTTGGTGTTGTAAACAATTTCACTTGGAACAAACGGGTTTCTGGAGTCGTTCAATACAAGCATTTCTTTCGCACCACACGTATTATCGTAGTCGTCGTCGCACGTGCAGTCTGATTGTAATCTCTTCACCTCGAAAATCAAGCAACCGTCCGTCTTGATCCACAACGCGTATCGTCAGATCCGTAATGACTCGTGCGGTGATTGGAAGGTAAATGATCTGCGCGGGCGTTTCCGATATCTTATATCCTGGTGGAACTCTCGGAGAAAATTCATGTATCGTATGTACGCGCCTCCCATTGTTGTACGCCCCAGTGGTTACGCTACATTCTATGCGAATAATGTTCACGTTCATGATATTAATTGGATCGTCCGATTCGTGCCATCGTTCTGGTGCTAATACCCGATTCGTGGAGAATCCCAGTAGCGATCCAATGTTGTTGGGCTTTGTAAAGTCTACGGTGAACCGACAGTACAGCTCGCTTTTCATGGTATTGTTATTGGGACGCAACACTATAGGATACACATCGTTGTCCCCGTCATCCCCATCGCCATCGGTGTCACCAAGATTTTTAGGATACCGTTCGAGTAATCGTTGCTTCAGGTACTTGGCAATGGCGTCTAGTTCGTAGGAGCCGTGGGGAATCGTAATGTATTCATAAGCGGTGTCGGCACTGTTGTTTACGATGAAGTAGAATTTATCGTTGCTCGAGTCGATGTTCGGTATTGTGTGATAAGTTTCAAAGGTTGTTAGACCAAGCTCGTAATCGTCATCGCTCAAATCTATGGGTGGAAAGTAGCTCGCCGCGAGGGTGCTACTCTTGCCGGTTAGAGTGAATGTTAACGACATATTCTGCCCGAACTGCTCAACCAGTACTGAATCAGAGTGGTGGGAAGTCAATCCTTAAATTTGGTGCCGATCGTTTGTAGAAAGCGTAGACATAGTTGTCCGCAATTGCTCTGATCGTACTTCTGATAGGACGTTCGATTGTATTCAATTTTCACAGCATCCTTATCCAGATATTTTACCAATTCCATAGGTGGTCGAAGATTCCCAAAGCTGTCGAAATATATAGCTCGACACCCTCTCTTCGCATACGCCACCCAATGAGTCCCCAGCCCCTCGGCATTGTCCAAATTTACGATACCGCTCTCGTTTCGACGTACTCCACCAGCTGGTAACGCGTTGCGCATAAAAACACCTCTAAAGAATGGAATACGCATACGTTTTGCCAACTCCTCCAATTGCACATCGGTAGTTACGCCCGCAGGCATTTTTATTTTCTTTTCGACGTTTTTTTTTTTTCGTTTAGATATTCCCTGTCCGCGCTTGTACGGCGCGAGATAAAGTCCGCGACCTTCCATGGAGCGATTATGGCGTTGCATTTTCTGCAGCTGACGTTGCGCCGCCTTATTATCGTTTACCGCCTTGGCGATCCCCGCCGCTCCACCAGCCAATGATCCGAGAACACCCAACAGCGGTAAAAGTGGTAATATACCACCCCGTTTTGCCACCGGAAGAATCCGCTTTTGCGATGCTCTCTTTGGAGTCCTTTTGCGAGTTTTTGTTTTCATCCCCATTCCGATCTTCGTCTTGGCCTTCATAGCAGCCCAAACAGCTGTAGCAGCACCTCTTTCACCCAGAGTCGAGTCTCGCGCAACGATGCGTTTTCGCGCTTTGTCAGCGAGAACGTTATCTGCCGCGTGCCTTTCGCCGAGGTCGTTGCTACGCGAATATGCAATATCGTGTTCGCGACACGCTGCGTCCAACGGATTGATACCTCGATCCCCTCTAGCCAATCGTTTTGCAAGATGAGTTCCTGGACCGCAAAACTGATATCCCGGGATGTGTAATTCGATAGGTAGCGCGTTTATAGCTCGATTTAACAAACCACAACCTTTCTTTACTCTCGTCGGTGACATTCGCTACAGTTTTTAATCAGTGGTGTTGGACCGTCGATATGCGTTCGCTGCCAAGGGCGATTATAATGTTCCAAGCACCGGCGATACTGCTGAACCTCGGAATTGGCTTTTATATGCTCGGGGAGCCTGTCCCACAACCGATCAATGTGCCTGCCAAAGTCTCGCAGTAGAATAATCTTTGGTATATATTTCAATTGCTCAGAGGTTAGGTCTCGAATATCATAATTATCCGACAGGATCAGAAGCATTTTGAATACTGAGCCATCATGTTTCAGCGCGGACCTATAAATAGGGTGCATCACCGCCTCGACGTATTCAAAATCATTTTTCACGGTTCGCGGGGAGGATGCGATTCGTGCGACAACCTGTAACCATACGCGTGACAAATTTTGACGATAAATCGCGAGTGATGGCTTCGAAAACAGGACGCAGACATGGTAGCATGCTACCAAACACTATCCGCTGCCTCATTTGTGGTCCATCAAATTGTGGAAAGACCAACGTGCTGGTCAGCTTGTTGGAAAGTCCTCACGGCGTCCGCTTCGAGAACGTGTACGTGTATTCCAAGTCGTTGCAACAGCCGAAATATCAGTACTTGGAGAATTTATTGGCTCCGATAGATGAAATTGGCTACTTTACGTTTTCGAATAACAGTGACGTCATCCCACCGAGCGAATCGCTTCCGAATTCCATTTTTATCTTTGATGACGTGGCATGCGACAAGCAAGATACGATACGAGAGTACTTTGCAATGGGGCGCCACTCGAACGTTGACTGCTTCTATCTCTGTCAGACGTATGCAAAGATTCCCAAACATCTAATACGCGACAATGCGAATCTGTTGATTCTGTTTAAGCAGGATGGTACCAACTTGAAACATGTGTACAACGATCACGTAAACACCGACATGCCTTACGAGGATTTCTGCGCTTTGTGTCGTAATTGTTGGCAACGGGAGTATGGTTTCGTGGTGATAGACAAGGATAGTGCAATGTCCAATGGACGTTATAGAAAGGGATTTAACGAGTTTGCCATACCATGAGATGGTCAATTGTCGTCAACACGTCGGTGGGAAAGCAACGTCTGCGGTACAGCGATGATCGATATCGATAGTCTGGAGATTAAGGATCGCGAGAGAATAGCGAAGGAAATTGCAAAAACCAGCGAAGCCATTCGTCAGAAACATCAGGCTTTGAAGACTGGCAAGATGGAGGAAGATATCGCGTTGGAGAAATACTTTAAACCTATCGTCGAACCACTAAAACATATTGCGGAAAATACCGCAGCGACGGAAGCTGACACATCGCCGCTGATGAGCACAGACGTTGAGGGGAATGAAACATTAACGCCTAAAAAAATCCTTCTGAAAGGAAACACATCGCGCAAGGCAAAGAGGAAACAACACATGTCGGCGGAATATTCACCCATAACCTCGACACCAGTTCAAGCGAAGCGGAACCGACAGAATGCCAGATCAAACGATTCTCCGACTCCACCCACACCAATAAGTACATTTCCCAATGTGCAATCACTCTCAACCATTGATGATGATGTTTTCGAAACTAGTCCCAATGAGTCGTTTGTAACATCTATTAGACAGCAATTCCAAACATCCGAGGGACAAGAGACGTTTCGCAATCATTTCGGCCCGCTGGGGCAAAAATACATGAGCGCGATCCTAAGTGGTGATAAGGATACAACAATGGACTATGTGTACGGCGTATACTTTGGCAATAGTGGAACGATGCTTGGAGATAAGGCTTTCGATATAGACAAGGATGATAATATAATCATAGATGGTGTAAAATACAGAGGAACACCCGGTCTTTACGAACTGATTTTCAAGAGAATTCCCGATGATGCTCTATACACCGATGCCGATAAACAAAAATATAAAAGTATACTGCTGGCGACGAACGCCCACAGACGCGGTCATGGTGCTAAAAATCCCATATTGAGCAACAAGGGACACAAGTACAAATATGTAATTGCACCGCTACTCCCTCGCGCATCAGCTAGTAGGGCAGGGAAAGGTCTAACGGTACCGCGCGCTATGGTGGTAAACGATAACAAGATCGATTACGTACACTGGAACGATCCCAACGAGCTGGTGGATCGAATGCGTTTGCTTGAAGCGTCGCGTCAGGCGGGTAACAACTCTCACGATCCCGAAATTCTATCGATTATCGAGGAACTCCGCGAGGTAGGCCTCATTATAAATTAAACCGCATGCCGATGATGTGCGCTGTATGCATCGAGATGTCGATCAACAAATTTGGGGTATCGCTCGAGAAGAGTGGAGCAGCTACAATGGACTATTACAAATGGAGCGGTTTGCTTCGAAATTACATGCGAGATAACACCCTTTGCATGGTTGGTGTCGACTTTGATGCGAAATCACGCAAGATACGACGTGTAGCTCAGCCGGTGGCCGACACCGATGTCGTCAATAAACTATACGTGGAAAAGAACATTAAACTTTTGAGAGAGCAGCAGGAAGAATTAGAGAGGAAGCTGGTTGTGTTTCAGAAAGATATGCTGACGTTGCAAAACAGCGTTCAAAAGATATCGGAGGCGTTCAATTCTATCCCGCAGCTCGACAGCGAAACTCGTAAAGTTAAAGAGGCTATAACCGCTTTTGCTACGGAGCAGCAACTTGTCCAGAATTTCCTCGGACCGACGAGAAGCACATAATAAATGTACGCGATAATTATCGCATCATTCGTGTCCAAGACACCTCTGCGATCAAACATGCAACCATTATCGAAATCCAAGAGTAAAGAAGAAAACCATGGCTACAAGAAGCTACAACTCGTTGAGGAATTGCACGCTCCAGCTCGAAGACATTTCCCGCGGAGACGCGTCGTAGTGCAGGGATACGATGATTTGTGGCAAGCTGACATTGTAGAAATGCGTCCATACTCGCGTTTCAACCAAGGTCGCCACTACATACTTACCGTCATCGATGTGTTGAGCAAGTATGCATGGGCGGTGCCGCTCAAGACTAAAAGTGGCGCTGAGGTGACTAAAGTGTTCGCAAAGATATTTAGAGATCGATATCCGAAAAATTTGCAAACCGATCAAGGAAAAGAATTTTACAACGCCGATATGCAGAAACTCTTGACAAAGCACGATATTAATCATTATTCGACGTATTCGGTGATGAAGGCCTCCGTCGTAGAACGTTTCAATCGAACTTTGAAGAACAATATGTGGAAATTGTTTACGCTCAATGGAACCTATAGATGGATCGATGTGCTACCGCGTCTGCTTGCAGAGTATAACGCACGAAAACATAGAACCATCAGAATGCGTCCTTGCGATGTTACCCCTGTGATCGCCGACAGGCTGCTAGCCACCGTATACAGCAACATAAAGATCGCTGCTCCAGCGAGATTCAAGTTGGGCGAGTTTGTGCGCGTGAGCAAATTTAAAACCATCTTCGATAAAGGCTATACGCCGAATTGGACAACGGAGGTGTTCAAGATAGCCAAAGTACAGGCAACTAATCCTGCAACGTATCTGCTCGTCGATTCCTGTGGAAAACCCGTTGCCGGTGGATTCTATGAACATGAGCTGCAACGTGTCGCCGATCCTGATGTGCATCTAGTGGAAAAAGTGTTGCGTAGAAAGGGGGATAAGGTGTACGTCAAGTGGCTGGGGTTTGATAAATCACACAATTCTTGGATCAATAAAAATAATATATTGTAAAATTAATAATTCAATAAATACAATGATACATATGTGTAAATGTGTAAACAATTTTTTTATTTTAACACATTAATCCCACTATTTATAATACAATAATTCCACTATTTATAATACAATAATTCCACTATTTATAATACAATAATTTCTATTTTACAATGGGATATTATAATGTCCCCAGGGCAGAGTGTCGGTCGAATCGGGTACGATATGCCGCTTGTCATCATATGGACTTAGAGCGATTTTAGATTCCGAAATGGTGTACACTTTATGATGCTTAGACCGTATACATGATTGTCTGCGAACCATTTCGATCTCCCTTTGCAAACACTGCGCGTAATCGTCGAAAGTTATCGTTCTGGCTATGACGTTGGTCTTGACGCCTTTCGCCTTTTTCGTATCTTTTTTACCATCTACGCGAAGTGCATACATTTTCGCTCTAAGACCTACGAATTCGGTCATTATCACACCGTTATTTTCATCCTTCATCAGCCCTGGAACCTTCTTATTTACACGTGGCATATTATATGCATTGTCGATAGGATAATCGCTTGTGTCGAATCTATCGATATTGTGCTTCATGGTCTCGTAGATATCGTCGCATCGAATATGGTAAATGAGGCTGTCTGTGTCTGTGTATAGAATTTTACAATTTTCCCCATGCTTGGGCGACATGTACTCGTGATGAAATTCATACAAACAAATTTTTGATATGTCCAGAATGCACATACCCACGTATATCGGTTTGTTGAATTTCACCTCGAGTTTTCGCAATTCAACAGCTATTAAATTTTCCGAAAAAACACTTCTGCTATGGAAATTCGGTTTCGCGATCATTGCCTCCGCGCCATATCGCCCTTCCCAATGTGTTAACAGTTTTACATCCACGTGATTTCGTACATTTTCCATAGTTTTGCCAAATACCGCGTTGTTCATCAATTTGTACAAATTTTTTTCAAAGTCGTTTGTCGCGCTTGTTCTGAACCGTGTATTGAGTTCGATGTAATCGCGGAGCCAGGGAGATTGAGCGAATTGAAGCACGCGGTGTATCTTTGTAATACGAAGACCGTGACGCGTGCACTGCTGCAGGTTACGGTAATGGATAACGTAACGCTGCTTATCGTATACCGTCGCGAGTAATTTGTCCTGCCTGCTGCCAGGTGGTTTGGCACGCGTCGGGCAGAACGGTAGATCGGCATGAGCGTTGTGCAGACGTTGCGGATATTCCAGATCTACCTCGAGAATGTACCCTATGAGCGAATCGACTTTGATTGATGATACATCAAACTTTGCGACATCTTCGACCCATTGAAATTTAGCGTATGGTAGGGGCTGACACATTGCCCACCCATACAAATTATTCACATCAAAGTACATCAAGTACGATGACTCTTCCGATGCGTCGTAAGATGGCATGTACTTGTTATTGGCATGTGCATATCTTCCGGAACATTGGCTTAAACCACCACGTATGCCGCGTTCGATAAACATGACCATATCAACGTCGGTGAGCAATTCGAATTCAATTTTGGTATGCTTTAGCATGGCATCCCACGTGAAACCGGGTAGAGTATAATAATGCGCCGAATCTAATCCATAACTTTTGATACAACTTTCGCGAAAATTTTCAAAAATATCAGCCAATAACAAGACATCAGTTTTCAAATACAAGTCGCTGTATTCGCCCAAGGTTCTAATCCCGAAACGCTGCCAGATAGTCTCAGCGTGCGCGTAATCGCTCTCGGATACAGTCTCACCCGTTAACGAACTGTAGAATGACTCGCGCGGCGGTAAGCATGGATCCTGCAGCTTGTTCGCGCAATCAAGGTATTCGTACGGAAAGACACCTTTTCGCGTCAATAAATTGAAATCTTCGGTGGATAATGTTTCAAATTTGGATCGTAAAATTTTTAATTGATCTATGCTAAGAAAAGATGCTAATTTGTCGAGACTGGTATTGAGAAATTTGTACGAATCGATGAATCGTAATTTAATATAATTTCGCGAGTCTGATTCAGCCGTATCTTCGACATTTTTTTGTGAACGAAATATACTTTTCTTTGGTTATGGGCAATACATCAACGTGACCGTCGAAAGCGGTAGCTATTTCCTCGATAATGAAATGTGAATCGTAGCCGGATAAATTATGGAAAACTATGGGGATGTAAAACGCGTTTTTATAATTTAAATTGCACTCCGAATGTGCCGGGCCTCTAAACCGTCCGGATAGATGACAATGATCGCGAACTCGTACATCGTTAGCCTTGAATGGTTTTTCGCAAATATGACAGTCTGTTGCATCGTGAAATATCGTCAACTGTTCGCTGGTTAAATCAAGCATGGGAACATTACTGTTCAAGATGGGTTTGGCGAAGTTTGCAAATTTTTTCAGTTCGTATACGAACCATGAAACACAATCCGCGTCGCGGCGACATCGATACGTCGATAGCGATGTGTCGTAGGAACAATGCATATAATATGCAATGCTATGCACTTTATGGTGCTGATATGTATGTAACTTATTATCTAGATCACCCACGCGATTGTCCTCTGTTTTCTCGATGATGCACTCCAGATCTGCATACACCACGAAGGGGAGCCGCTCCTTCCTGCAGTGGTTCTCGAAGCTTAGGAGATTTTTTCCTTCGCTGGGCAGCAGGATGGCGCAGTCGTTCATCTTGTCGCAGTCCAGCGAATGGATCTCCAACTTCTCGACAGATCCGAAATAGTGCATGCATCTGTAACCATAAATATTTTTTATTTAATTTGTTTCGTGAGACATTTCAATATTTCACAAGTTTTCTGTACATACCGATCGCAGATGAATTTCTTTTCCTTGTGCCTGCTCAGCTGCATGCTCACCAGCCGGGACAAGTTCTTGATAAGTACAAAGTGCCCTACATCACCGTGCTCTTGATTCGGTGTGTAGAGCAGGTTGACGTGTTGATCCCTCTTGTTGCTGGTGAGACGCAGCGGAAAGACCGTCGACCCTTTCTCCTCGTCGAAGGTGTAGACGTTGACGGAGATTTCGTTCTGTCGCTCAAACTTCCCTATTTGCTCCAGGGACATTGGGAACTCAATGCCCTGGAGATTTAGCACGGAAGCATAAGGCGGGTACGAACTTGGGCGATCGGCATTTCTTTCGACAGGATGGAGAGCGGCGATCACTGCCCACGCGAAACACGCATTGTCCGGGGATTGCACGCTAATTGTGGCTTTCTTCAAAGACAATATACGCGGCAACTTGACGTAACATCCCGCGCGCAGCGGATTGTACTTGTTGACATTGACGGTTAGATTCATGATTCTCGTCAATGCCCATCCGCTGTCGCGTTCCTGGAACTCTTCCAGCGATGCCAGGGTGGGTTCGATGACGCATCGTTGGTACCACTCCTGTAGATCGGATGTGTGGAAGAGTTCGCAGTTTCGGGTGTTGATGCTTTTACAAGCATGCTTGTCACCCGCCACAAATTCGCCGTTGAACACAGTGTTCACTTTGAGGTTTCGCTGTTTCCTCAAAGCATCCTGCACATGCTCCAGCACGATGGTCCCCGCATCCTGAAGGAAGTTGCGCGGCTCGATGTAATTCGAATTTAGCACGGCACCAGTTAATACGCGGCTATCGAACGCAGTGTCTATTTCGTGCCACAAAAGTCCCGTACTCGAATGACCGGCACCTTCGCGCACGAAACGTCCGCGCAACGAATGTTTCAGTCCTTCGAGACGTGCGATTCGAGCAATCAGCGATTGCCGAACACCGATCGATAATCGTGGGCGTTTCACGCGACTTTGTTCTTCCAACGATTCGATGCACTCGTTGCACCGTTCTTCCCACGCGAGGTACTCTTCCCGAGAAATCAATCGCGTGGATTGATCCAACAATTGGCGTTCTACTTGCGCGAATTCTTCCATGGTCGTAAATATAATGTGACTTTTCCACGCAATACGTTGCAACGATTTACGGCTTTGTACAGTTTAGAGCATATATTTATATCCTCATCATGATTTGGTATCTCTGTCTAACTCTTTTAGCGCACCCCCTCCCTCGAATGCATTAGTTTCAGCTAATACTGTATAATTCATTCTTTTTTGGCGTACCCCTCCCCAAATGCATTAGTTTCTGCTGATACAGCATAATTCTTTCTATGATTCACGCGTATGAGGAATTAGCGGGCATGATCATCCGACATAGTTTCTGCTGATACAGCATAATTCTAAGACTCGACGTTCCCAGAAATATTATATTACGTTCGGCACGTGTCGAGACTTTTTATCCTTGAGGATGGGACTCAAATTACATATGCTACGACGTTGAGATTTCGGCACATTATGGAAAAATTGGTAGCTTTATAATAAAATGTGGTGGCGGGGGGGAAGCAATTGCACCTCTATTTAAGCAAGTCTCTCGGATGTCATTCAATCAATCGCTCAATAGTCTCAGTGCCTTTCGACGGAACAAATTGTGCTCTGAAAACAAAAATGTGCAGTACCAGTGCCGAAGGAAACGTTGAACGCATGAATTATTACGTTCCGATCGTGCGAGATGACGGCGTGGCTCAATGCGGGGAGGATACAGTTGTTTGGTAAGGGTTAATTTTCACATCTTAAAATTTTTATGTTTATTCCTAATACGCGCGAGCAATTTCATAGCTTTGATTGTTCTCTTAGCTCGCACCGAACATCGCGTATCATGGTTAGAAGATATGCATTAACATCCACGGGCAGCAAATACTTGGAAATTGGGATCAGAGTATGGCCTACGATTGATGTAGAAATGGTTCTCGGCGACAATCGTGGGATGTTTCTCACGTTATCATGGGATACATGGGGTTTGCTATGCGGCAGTCGTACAACCATTGAAGAACGTGCACGATTACCTGAATCACCTTCGATGCAAATGGATCAATTAACTGTGGATTTTTGTGAAATCTATAATTCCCCGATTGTAAGGATGGCACTACATAATAATAATAAGTCGCTGTATTTCAAACCGAATACGGTAACATTTTTATTAAATCTTGAACCATGTATAGACTATGTGTATGCGCGGCTGTATCAAAATGTGAGAGATGTTAGGATAAAATTTGAAACTTTTGTTAAAGTGCTACAGCAAAGCGATCTTGCCTGCGAAACATTAGATGCGCGTCGTGCTGCTAAAATCATACGTGAAAGTGAACATTACTGCGAGGATTATTATGTAGATTGCGAACTGGTAGCATGCACCATCAATGATATTCTAGCTGATGCTCGTAGGAAAAAATGTTAAAATTATATTCTTTTAATTTTAAATAAATTTCTTAAACACATATTATTTGTCAATTTCATTTACTCGTCTTCCTCCTCGCCACCTAATTTTAAGATATGGCGTTTCTGCTAACGGTGCATAATTCAAAGATTCGACGTTCCCAGAAATATTATATTACGTTCAACACGTGTCCGAGACTTTTATCCTTGGGGACTCAAATTACATATGCTACGACGTTAAGATTTCAGCACATTATGGAAAAATTGATTGCTTTAGAATAAAATGCGGCGGTGGGAGAAGCAATTGCACCTCTATTTAGGCCTGTCTCTCGGATACCATTCAATCAATCGCTCAATAGTCGCATACGTTCGTGCCAGCACAATTATTAACTGCTTCCATTCAATACACTCCGTCATAGTACTAACAGTTGAACTGGAACAGTTTTTTGAAACACTTGTGAAACTGCTTTGAAGGATATCATTCACCATCCAACGCATAGAAGATACAATCGAATAATACCGTAAGTTTCCATTACCATATTTTTAGTGAATCGTTGTGTTAGTAACTTTGAGAATTATATGAAAAAATCGATTTTAGATTATGTCTATACCCATGGATTTGTATTGGAAAGTTGCTGCTGTGATCCCCAGTCGCGCATCCCATCCCAAAATATATGTAGCGTGTCAGAATGTTGCTGTGCAATGCGAAGAAATTCGAGGTGATGAATTTCACAAGGCAGAAGATTTTTACGATGAGGATGAGGATGAGGATGATGATGAGGAGGAGGTTTATTTGAAGGTGTTCTACAATGGTGACTGTGAAAACAACTATTTACCGCGTAGTGAATATGGGTGTATGCATTTTTGGCTAGATATGCATAGGCAAACTTCATTCATCATTGGGGAAGATGATCCGGATGATGTGGCTCCGTCGAGCTGGGAGAAGGCCCTACAATCTGTTGTATGGCGGAAATGTATCAATGCGGGACAAATCGACGAAATCGCAATTAATCGCAATGCAATATCGGGGATTGAAGTTCGTGACATTGCAGTTCAGGTTAACGAGTCTGATTTTAATACGAGTACGCCATCGCAAGTTGATATATTTTTTACTGATGATGATTTATTTACTGAAATCATCAACAATGCATTCTTTACGAACGATATTGATGATGCTATATTCAACGATGATGTTGACCAGTGGGATTGATAACTCCATCCCAATCATCATCGTCGCCATTGCCATCGCCATCACCATCACCGCCTCCGGTGGTATGTAATACTACTTTACACTGATTTATGCATTTTGATGTGTGAGTATTATATCAACGTTTGTATCTGTGTGCAGGTGATTCATGGAAATGTGTGGTACCCACCACCGCCGCCGCCGCCATCGCCCCCATCGCCGTGGCCATAATTTATTTTTTTATTTTTATGTTTTTTCTCTTTTATTTTTATGTTTTTTCTCTTTTTTTATCTTTAATAGTTTTTGTAACAATATATTCTTAAACGTATTTCATTGTGCCATTTCATTTACCCTCCTTCTCTCCTCGCCACCTAATTTTAAGATTTGCTGACGCCACATAATTCTATTTCGTTCTTCGCGCTGTTAAATGATGTCACCCTGCACGGCTGCTCCGGAGGTTTCGAATTATGCACGATCGTGCGCGACGCTAAGATTGATAAATCGGAACGCTTTAGAATACTGTTAGCTTTAAAAAAACTGTTAGCTTTAGAATGCGTGCGATTGTATCGCCAAGTAGTGTTGTCTCTTTCCCTCTTCCAAAATTTTAGCTTTAAAGGTAATGCTCTGTCTCTTTCCCTCCGAAGACGCGGTGTGAAAACACCAATCTTTCCCAACATTGTCCGAAACAATTTCTGATAATGTATTAAACAATTCCATCGCATAATGGTTTGGAAAATTATTTGGGGGTCGTCCCCTCCCTCGGTTAGGTATAAAAAAAATTTTGGGGTGGGCCGAGGTCTGAAAGAGATTTTTTGGGGGTCATTCACCTCCGTGGAAATTTCCGGCGGTGGGTCCGGTCTGGAGAGGTCTCCGCGGCCGCTCGGCCCGGACTGATCCCCTCCACGATCGCGGCTTCCCCCTCTCCGCGGCACGTGCGCGCGCAACCTGTCTTCCACTCCGCACAGGCCCCGCGTCCATGTTTCCCTCCGCCGCGCTCCCCCGCGCGCCCTCACTTCCCCCCGCCCCCGCGCTCCCCTCAGAGGACCTGAGTTAGAATCCCCTTACCTCTACTACTCTCTTCCATTCTTCCATTGCTCCCCCCCTCATTTCTTCCACTCTCCTCATCCACTCTTCTCCACCTCCCTCGTCACACAACACCTCTCTCACCACTTCCTGCCACCCCTTCTCTTCCCCCAGTCCGTACACACCTCCCACACGTGCTCCCACGTTACCTCCCCCCATCCACATACCCTACATTTCCTCTCCTCCTCCTCCTCTCCCCAATACCTCCCTCCTCTCATCTCATTCCCCAGCCTGAACCTTGCCACCCGCCTCCACCTATTTTCACCCCACCCCCTCTTCAAATAACCTGGCACCCCCACCCCTTTTACCATTCCATACCACCTGTTATATGTGGATTCCCTAATCCTATCCCATCTTTCCACTTCCTCTAGCCTCCTTCCCCTACAAACCAACTCCTCCCCCCTCAATTCTCCCTTTCCCCTCACCAATTCCACTCCTTCCACTGTCCACCCTCTCTCCTCAAAAAACCCTTTTCTTTCTTCCTCCCACCCCCCTAACACCTTTCCTCGTCTCGCCCTCCCTTTTAACTCTTCCCAACATGCCCTCGCCAATTCCCCCCCTGCCCCTCCTCCAACTTTCTCACGTATGCCCACGCTCTCATCCCCGCCTTTCCCTTCAACATATCCCGCTGCAACTCCTCCCTCACCATATACCCCGGTGTGCACCAATCCACCCCCAGCACCCATCTCATGTACCTCTCCTGTAACCCCTCCACCCTGTTCCTCTCCTTCCATCCCCATATCTCCACTCCATATCCCATCGTGGCCCACACCAATCTATCGAATAACCACACCCTTTTCCCCCAATCCTTCCCAAACTTCCTTTTCCCAATACCCCATACCTGCCCCATCACCGCCGCCGCTTTTCTCACCCTATCCCTCACATGGGCCTCCTGCCCCCCATTCGCCATCATGGTATATCCCAAATATTGAAACTCCCTCACCTCCTCCACCTCCTTCCCCTTCCATCTCCATACCACCTTCTTCCACCTCCCTCCCCCCTTCCTACACCTCATCACTTTTGATTTCACCACATTCAGTTGGAGCCCCTTCTCATCCATATACCTTTCTAGCCTCGCCATCATACCCTTCATTCCATCCTCATCTTCCGCCACCACCGCCACATCATCTGCATATGCTAGGGTGTAAACTTTCTTACCCCCCAGCCTCACCCCTCCCCACCCACCCTTTTCTAACTCCTCATCTAGGTCCGCCAAAAGCAAGGTGAACAGGCACGGGCTCAGTGGGCAGCCCTGCCTTACTCCCCTAGCTGTCCAAAAATCCCTCCCCATCTCGTCTCCCACCCTCACCTTACACACCATTTCCTTCAGCACCTCCTCGCATCTTTCCACCAGCCCCTCCCTCACTCCTCTCCTCCTCATCGCCTTCACTAACACCTCCCTGTCCACCGAGTCAAAAGCCGCCTTTAGGTCAATGAAGAACACCACCATTTTTCTTTCCTTTCTCGTCACCTGCCTATTTATCAGAAAATTCAACACATAAATGTTGTCTATACACCCCGTTCCCCTCCTAAAGCCGGCCTGACTCGGTGGCAGCAACTTCTTCCCCTCCACCTCCTCTCTCAACCTTTCCGCCAACACAGACGCGTACACTTTGTACGCCGTCTGTGTTAGCGTAACCCCTCTATAGTTTTCTACCCTCTTTCCTGCCCCTTTCTTAACCACGGCACCACTACCCCTTCCCTCCATTCTTCCACCCATCCTTCCCCCTTCCATACCCTATTACAAATATCCCATAACCAATCCTCCACCTCTACCCCCCCATACTTCCAGACCACGTTCGCTATACCATCCCCCCCTCCTGCCTTCCTATCCTTCAGGCTCCTCACCACCCTCCTCACCTCCTCCTTACTTAACTCTCGCTCCTCGTCCTCCCCCTCCTTCTTTCCCCCCCTTTTCTCACCCTCCACTCCACTCCTCCTAACAGCCCCCTAAAATAGTCCTCCCACTCCTCCATTTTAATCCCCTCCTCTATCCTCCTTCTTCTCCCCCTCTCACTATTCACTATTCTCCACACCTGCCCTTCTGTCTTCACCCCCTCTACCTCCTTCTCCCACCTTTCTATCTCTTTCCTCTTTTTCCCCTCACACATAATTTTATAGTCCTTTTTCTTTTTCCTATACTCTTTCCCATCTCCACCCTCCCTCCTCCATCTCCTCAACTCCCTTCTTACCTTACATTTCTCCTCCTTACATTCCTTATGCCACCACCCTCTCTGTCCTACCCTCTCCCCTCCTTTCCCCACCTTCTTTATCACCCTTTTTATCCTGTCCCTCAGCTCCCTCCATTCTTCCTGAATTCCTCTTCCCCCTCCCTCCCTCTTACCAAATATCCTTATGAACTCCTCTCTCCCCTTCTCCGTCCAGTTCCCCCTTGCTGCCCCTCCTCCCTCCCCCTTTTTCCACCTCCCAGCCCCTCCCTGCTTTCCCCCTTCAACCATACTACCACTGGGTGATGGTCTGATTCCACCCTTTCCGCCACTTCTATTCTCTCCACTCTCTCCCTCGTATTCTCATTCCCCAGCACATAATCTATGACTGTATTCCCTCTTCCTCCTGTGTATGTCCACTCCCCCTCCTCATCCCCTTCTACGTTTCCGTTCAGTATCCCCCACCCCCTCTCCCCTAATACACTACACAGCCTCCTCCCCTCACTATTCACCTCTCTGTCCTTCGATCTCCTATTTTCCAGTCCCTTCTCTTCCTCATCTCCCCCCACATCTCCCCCTTCACCCCCCGTCCTAGCGTTAAAATCCCCCCTATCACCACTCTCACTCCCTCCTCTCTCCCCTCCATCCACTCCTTCAGCTCCACCAGCTTCCTCTGTAGGTCCTTATTCACGTACACCCCCACCACCCTCCACCACTCCCCACCCATCTTCACCTTCTTCATCATTATCCCCTCCTTCTCCCCCCCGTCCCCGTTCTTTGTTTCCAACCCCTCCCTGACCCCCATTATCATTCCACCTATTGCCCTCCCTTTCTTACTCTCCCTTTTTGCCCACTGCTTCTCCCACACATACCCCTTTGGTAACTTATATCTCACCTTCTCCCAGTCTCTTTCCTCTATCCACGTCTCGCACAACACCATCACCTCCCATTCCTCCAAACCCTTCCAGAACTCTACATCCTTATTCTTCACTCCTGCCACGTTCCAGAAAGCCACCTTATATCTTCCTTCCCCCACCGCATCCCCTCCCCCCTTTAACCTCTCTCCCCCCTCCTTTCCCCTCCTTCTCGTTTCCCTGTTCCTCCATCCACTTCTCGCCTACTTCATCCCACCTCCTCATCCTCCCATTCACCCACATTTTCATGTACCCCACGTGCACATGCATCCCCCTCCTCCTCTCCTCCTCTGCCTCTCTTTCTATCTTCCACTTTCCTCTTCTCTCCTCCTTCGTGAGGTCGTCCTCAATCCTCTCCTTCCCTACCTTTAACTTCCTTCTCGCCTCCATAACTTTCCTTTTTTCCTCCCTTCCCGCCAACTTCACGAGTACCATTCCTCGTCCATCCTCTCCCGCTCTTCCTATCCTTGCCACTTTGTAACCTTGTTCCGTGGAGGTTAACTAACGGACGGGTGTTCCGGGTGACCGAGAGAGTGAGACAAGGTGAACTGGGTAGACTTGCTTTATTACGTCGTTTATACAAAAGAGCCCGGCCAGGTCCGTGCTGGCTAACAGTGTCAAAGCGGCTTATCCTACGACTAAAACTAACGGCGGGTCGCGGTTCGCGATCTCGGAGCGTTTCGGCGGCAGAGGGGGGAGGAGTGGGGTTGGCCTCACAGGTGCCCTGGCTGTTGACTCCACCAAGAGCCCTGACCGGGAAGTCTTGCGTCCGTTCGCCCAGTGGGTATAACCCGCGGGAGATACGGAGACTATGGGATGTCCTCTGGGACAGACGGAGTCTGACCCTAAGATTGACGGCGGATATCGGCCTTCGTCTAGAGATCGGCGAACTCGCGTTTCTCTAGGAGCCGTGGAGGTATGGAAGTCCAAAAATTCGCAGTGATACAGATTGTTTTCACAAGTGATCACCGGGAGAGTTCTGACCGTTTGCCTGTAACGCTCGTGGCAGACTCTGCCTGACGGGCCCGTCGCGCTGGCCTATATTGGGCATCGCGGCAACTTCGCCAGCGAGAACGCCGCTCGGCGCATGGCCATCTCGCGGCCGCGCTCAGCAGCGGCGGGCTACGCCAGGCGCGCGTGGTGGGGGAAAGATTCGCGTCCCACCGTAACTAACTCGTTACAACTTCCTTCATACCCACCCCCTCCAGCCCCATCCTCTCCCAAAGCTTCTTCACCCCCTCCTCCACCTTCCCTCCTTCCCACCCCAACCCCCTTATTACTACGTTGTTCCTCCTTCCCTCTCTATCCTTTCTATCCTGTTTTACCTCTAGCCATCTCAACCTCATTTCCCATTCCTCCACCTGCCCCTCCTCCACCCCTTCCTTACTCTGTCTTCCTTCTGTCTCCCAGCTCTCTACCTTCTCCATCACTTCCAACATCCTTCTGTCTCTTCCTTCCAACTTTTCTAACTTTTCTTCAATTCCTTCCCTCCTCGCCTTCTCTTCCTTCATCCACTCTTCCCACTTCCTTCTTTCCCCTCTCCATTCCTCCTCCACCCTTCTTCTTTCCTCCCTTTCTTTCCTCATCTCCTATTTCATCTCCCTTATTTCCCTTACTAACTCCATCATCATTCCTTCTATTCCCCCTCCCCCCTGCTCCTCATATGAATATTCCCCCTTTTGTTGGTGACCTTTCCGCACCGTTTTCCCACTTTTCTTAAACACTCCCCTCCCCTCTCTTTCCCACGTCCCCACCTCCTCCTCTCTTTCTCTCTTTTTTCCCCAACCACTCTCCACGCTCCCTATACTGCTCCCCACACTACTGCCACTGTCCTTCCTATTCCTCTCCTTTATCGTTTCACTCCCCTTGTCCTTCCCCCCCCTTTCCTCCCCTCTCCACCCAACTGTCCTTCTCCCCCAGTTCCTCCAACCCCAATCCCACCGATCTTCCCTTTTAACATTCTTTTCTATCTTTCCTATACTTTCCCCCGTTCAAAAATTCCCACCTTCTCTGCCAGCACCTCTACCTCCTTTCTTCTCCACCAGGTGTCAGCCCTTGGACCTCTCCTTATACTTTCCCGCCACACTTCTCTTACCACTGTCACCTAACCTCCCAACCTTCCCTTCTCCCTTCTATATCCCCGTCACCCTCACTCCTAACCCTTTCCCTCTTATCCCTATCCTTTCCACACCTCTCCCTTCACCTCTACACTCACACTCTACTCCCCTTTTCACCTTCTCTCCACACATTCCCTACACCACCAAACACCACTCGCTTCCAGCACACCTTTCACCCAACGCGACCGGAAACGGAAGTCCCTCATTCTGATGTTATACAGAAATGTAATATTTTATGGAAAGCGGCAATGCGACCAAAATCCGCAGAAATAGTTGGGAGTATAATTAAACATGCTATAAAGAGACCAGGTGAGACGAGGTGGAATTCCTTATATGATTCCTTAAAACAAATTTTATCAATTAAAGATAAAATGAACGATTTGGCGAAGGCATTAGGAATCAAAAACACATTAAGAGAAATTGACTTTCTGTACATAACAGAACACTTGCGTGTTACAAATTAAATGCGCAAATTAAATGCGTTAATAGAGCTGCAGTGGAAATATTGCAAACCTTTAACCACATGCCTCCGCGATAGCTTGGAAAAACAGTTTGCAGAATTTTTTATGTTTTCAACGCCGGAAGCAAATAATAGCGCATTAGCAGCATTAACGCATCCTAAATTCAAAAATAGATGGTTTACATGCATTATTGAAGATCATCGGGAGAGATTAATGAATCTTCTCCCAAAAGAGGTGGCTGAGAAAATGAAGCTCGATAACGAGCAAATCCCAAGCTCATCCGCATCCACCAGCCAGAATGATTTTTTCTATTTCGGAGAAATCCGAACTGTAAACGTTGCAGACTATTCTTCGAAGGCAGCATTGCATGTAAGTAATTTCATATTTATGTGAAAAATATTTAATAAAATATACATATTCCTAATTTTTTAAAATATATTTGCAGGTATTACAGTTTTTGGAAGATCAGAATCAGGAATGGAATATTTTGGAAAAATATACTCAAATAAATAAGTTGTTTTTCAAGTACAACACTCCCTTGCCGTCATCAGCCCCAGTAGAAAGGCTCTTTTCATATGCAACAATAACAAATTCGCCTAAGTGTAACAGGCTTTCTGAGAACTTGTTTGAGAAAAGTGTGGTTTTAAAAGCCAATCTGGATCGCTAGTAGAAGTTTGCCGAGACGAGGATGTTTCATTTCCGAAGCCGATGGAAGAATGACCGGAGGATGTTACTATCCTCATATATATATATTATACTTACATATATGTTATTTATATTATTATTTACGTGTATTAAAAAATTTATGCTCATCGCTTTCAGAGGTGAATCTACACCTCCATTTACACCTACCATTTATCGCGAAATTGTTTATAACATCGAAAATTAATGTTAAATTTTTTTGATATCAGCATATTTTGCTCATTGCAAGAAGGAAAAGTTTGAAAGGAACCGTATGTCGCAAACGAACCGTTTGGTCAAGAAAGATTGTTAAAGATTTCGCAATGATTCGATTGTGTAGAGTTCCACGTTTAACAATCGTTTTTGAACTTTTTCCCTTGCAACGAGCAAAATATGCTGATGTAAAAAATTTAGCATTAATTTAGCCACATCTTGAATGTAACGGTATACGTACAGTATACAGTCAGTAACGAAAGTCTTCGTACACTTGCAAAATTTAAAACATTTAAAGCAAAAACGCAAAAAGCAGCAAGGGTTTGGAGTATATTTAAGATATTAACTGATTTATTAGTTAAAATTAAACAAATTATGTAAAGATGACGATGTGTTTTACATTCGTTTCCACGAAAATATAAATAGACCGATAGTACGATTTTACATTTACGAAAATCCGCATACAGTTAGCATGGGTAATTTGGGTATATTAAACTGAATAGAATTTGTTATGATAATAATTACAAGAATTATAATCAAATTTTGTTTTAGAAAAGATTTTGTGATTTTGTGTTCCCGTTTATTTGCATTTTCTAGTAAATAAATGTAAGAAACATCGTCATTTTTTCACAATCTATCTAAAGTTAGCCAATAAATAAATTAATGTCCATCAAACTTCCAAAATCCTAGCTTTTTTATAGTATTCGAAATTTTTCCGACTTTTAGAATTTATGGATTGTTAATAAAGTTGCGTGATCCATTCGATTGAAAAGAGTTCAGACACGGTATAAATTGGATTATTTCTAGAACTATAAATAATTAAATATGAATGTAACATTTCTAATGTAATAATGCTAAAAATAATCCGATTTATATCGTGCTTAAATTCAGTTCCATCTAAAAAATCTGAACAGTACCTATGTTACTGAAACGTTCATGCCGATACGATAGAAAATGTGAAAGTGTTACATACATCCTATTAATATAAATATAATCCACCGGAAGCAAGATTGTATGGCTCTCCAGCCGAGGCTCGAATCAAAATCAAAAGCCGCCGCCGAATAGCTCAAGTCCTCAGCTCGAGGCGAGATCGCGCGTCAAAAGTTATTCGAAGTCTTCGAATAAAAGTAGAACAAACTACGGACAAAGATGAAAACCTTATTCGACAGTTCGAATAAAAGATCCTCGAAGACAGAAATTATCTTTCGACTAAATTCACTTCGAATAAAAAAATTATCTTTCACCCGTCGAATAAATTCACTTGGAATAAATTTATGTATCCGTGATGTTTCGAATGAAGATGAATCGTGTTATTCAAAGCTGCGAATAACGAATAAACGTAAACCATGTTAATCGAAGATTCGAATAACGCATAAAGATATAGTATCTTTTATTCGACACGTTATTTAAATAATTTTTTATCTAGATAATGCCCATCTCTGCGCACAGTGGGCCAGATTCACTTATGTTGCGCCATTTGGGTCTTTTTTTTTAACATATCGGAATGAAATTTACACCAAACATAGGAAAAAATTATTCCTTTCTAATGATGTATAATTTAATATTTTTTACATTTATTTATTTATTAATTTTGTTAACTTATTTGTGATAAAAAAATTTAATTGTGTTTATTTGGTACCTTATTTTATGCCCTTTACAGTGACTTAAGTAAAATTAGGGAAAACTATTCGTTTCCAAGTTATACGGATAAATCGAATAATAAATGAATGCAACCAAATATCGGTTTGTTGAAATTAAAGACCAATCTTTCGCGATAAACATCATCTTCTATTACTAATTAATGTAAATAATGTATTGAAAAATAATTTTGAATATAGTGAGGAAATTTGCGAAATTTTTAAAATTGACAAAGAATATCTTTCAAGTCCCAACGAGTCCCAACTTCTAATCAATTGGAATATTTTCAGTACACCCTCCTCTACATGATTATGTAAAAACCACATCCTACTTCGTCCTACTTTATAAGTTATTACTGTTTAAAGCGCGTCGCGTCCGATATCCAGACTCCGCGGGACACTCAGACACTTTCCTAAGGATTTGTTTAGAATATAGGCAGATGAAATTGTTTATGCTATGGTGCAGATAAGCCTTTGACAAAGTCTTGGATTTTCTGTCTGCAGTCAGTTGAATCAGTACCATCAGAGACTGCACAGTGAGACATTCGAATCATTTTTGTATAAGGTTTTAACCTTACGCTCTATTTTCTTTCGATTCATACAATTTTAGTTTTGCCTTGCATAGTTTATATTTATTGTGCATAATATATAAACAATTTCATGTGCCTATAATCTAAACAAATCCTTAGGAGAGTGTCTGAGTGTCTCGCGGAGTCCGGATACCGGACGCGACGCGCTTTAAACAGTAATAACTTATAAAGTAGGACGAAGTAGGATGTGATTTTTACATAATCATGTTGTTACATGGGCCCTTCAGGTCCATCCGTGCTCGTTGTCCTTGCGTATATTTCGTGTGTCGGTCACGTTGTCGAAGAACGTGAAGCGACACGCGGAGCGTCAACGTGACCGTCGCCGGCCCGGGCCCCAGAACCTTCGCGAGCGAAACAACTGCCAACGGGGCAGTTTCCCCCATCGTGTGAGATCGTCCGACGAGCGGCCCGCGATGCGAAAAGTAAGGGAGTTAATTTTTGGATTCCGTTGAGAACGGACTAGCGAACGTGCTACGCAGGGAAAACTTCGAATCGCGCTCGGCCGATCAGGTTAGGCGAAGTACACCTCCATTTACACCTACCATTTATCGCGAAATTGTTTATAACATCGAAAATTAATGTTAAATTTTTTTGATATCAGCATATTTTGCTCATTGCAAGAAGGAAAAGTTTGAAAGGAACCGTATGTCGCAAACGAACCGTTTGGTCAAGAAAGATTGTTAAAGATTTCGCAATGATTCGATTGTGTAGAGTTCCACGTTTAACAATCGTTTTTGAACTTTTTCTCTTGCAACGAGCAAAATATGCTGATGTAAAAAATTTAGCATTAATTTAGCCACATCTTGAATGTAACGGTATACGTACAGTATACAGTCAGTAACGAAAGTCTTCGTACACTTGCAAAATTTAAAACATTTAAAGCAAAAACGCAAAAAGCAGCAAGGGTTTGGAGTATATTTAAGATATTAACTGATTTATTAGTTAAAATTAAACAAATTATGTAAAGATGACGATGTGTTTTACATTCGTTTCCACGAAAATATAAATAGACCGATAGTACGATTTTACATTTACGAAAATCCGCATACAGTTAGCATGGGTAATTTGGGTATATTAAACTGAATAGAATTTGTTATGATAACAATTACAAGAATTATAATCAAATTTTGTTTTAGAAAAGATTTTGTGATTTTGTGTTCCCGTTTATTTGCATTTTCTAGTAAATAAATGTAAGAAACATCGTCATTTTTTCACAATCTATCTAAAGTTAGCCAATAAATAAATTAATGTCCATCAAACTTCCAAAATCCTAGCTTTTTTATAGTATTCGAAATTTTTCCGACTTTTAGAATTTATGGATTGTTAATAAAGTTGCGAGATCCATTCGATTGAAAAGAGTTCAGACACATATGAATGTAACATTTCTAATGTAATAATGCTAAAAATAATCCGATTTATATCGTGTTTAAATTCAGTTCCATCTAAAAAATCTCAACAGTACCTATGTTACTGAAACGTTCATGCCGATACGATAGAAAATGTGAAAGTGTTACATGCATCCTATTAATATAAATATAATCCACCGCAAGCAAGATTGTATGGCTCTCCAGCCGAGGCTCGAATCAAAATCAAAAGCCGCCGCCGAATAGCTCAAATCCTCAGCTCAAGGCGAGATCGCGCGTCAAAAGTTATTCGAAGTCTCCGAATAAAAGTCGAACAAACTACGGACAAAGATGAAAACCTTATTCGACAGTTCGAATAAAAGATCCTCGAAGACAGAAATTATCTTTCGACTAAATTCACTTCGAATAAAAAAATTATCTTTCACCCGTCGAATAAATTCACTTCGAATAAATTTATTTATCCGTGATGTTTCGAATGAAGATAAATCGTGTTATTCAAAGCTGCGAATAACGAATAAACGTAAAGTATCTTTTATTCGAGTATATCTAGATATTATCTTTGCCCATCTCTGACTGTGCGCCGCATAGTCTTACGCGTATATGGGTGTTCGGGACAAAACTCATAACTTCTGAACTAATCAGTTTTCGTCCTAAGTTCCCTAATACTTTTTGAAGAGACTATAACAATGCATTGATTGGTGTATAAAAAATATACAGTTCCATTAAAAAAATTAAGGTGATCTTGATTTTTCAGTGAATATAAAGTTTTTTAAATATTTACTTTTGCAATTTGTTGTCAACTGAATACTGACTAACTTCTGTTCGAAACATTTTTGTATCACATTATTTTTGTCACGTGTATCGCTTTTGACTGTTATTTTAAAACTGAAGACAGCATCCAGGATGGAAAAACCATTGCAGATATCGTATAAACAATTGGAAAATGCGTACTGAATGTGTAGATTAACATAAGTGTCTTATGCCTTCGCGGGACGCACGAGAGGAGCCTCAGCGACTACGCTAAAGCCGCGTATTCACCTGTGCATTCGGCGTGCATTCGGCGCGCATTCGGGGAGCGGCAAACGACGATTGCGGATACAATGTATGGACGGAGGAGATCGAGGCGATTGCGAACCGAGCATTCGCCGGGCCATTCGCGTCGATCCGCTTGCTGGCGGTCCATCAAAGCGTGCATTCGGGTCCGAACGACATTATGATGTAGTGGACGCCGCAAATTTGTCTCAAGCTCCTTGAGGTATTCGAGAAACACGAATCCTTATGGAATTCCAGACACCCGCGTTATTTCGATACATTAAAAAAGGACGACGCGTGGTATACAATTGCCCAAGAGATCGGAACGGAGAGGGAAGATTGCAAGAGGAGAGTGGAGAGCTTATAGAGACTGTTGTGAATGAACACTGCACGATTCCCGAACAAACCCGAATGCACGCCGAGCACCGACCGCGCGCCGCACGAACAAAAAATCGGTGCGCGCCGAATGCACATTCGGGGCGAATGCACAGGTGAATACGCGGCTTAAGGGCCGGAGCGGCGAACGTCTTAATAATGATTTTGGCTATTTTTTCTGTTTGGTGCAAATTCGAACAGTTGAAATTGACATTAATATGAAGTTTAATGATCCCTAAATTAATATACAAAAAATCACGGAGGTATGTTTTGGTATTTTTTTTAAAAGTCACATCGAAGTTGATGAACATTTAACATAAAGAATTAGTACAAATTGTTAGTATTGCAAAAAACTGACTCTGCAGTTTTGAAGGTATGACAGTATTAAACACAACCTATAAAAACCGAATGAAAAGCATAAACCAGCTGCCAATGGCACGTGTTTGAAAAAATGCATCGAAATTTGTAATGAATTTCTAGTATCACTTTTGACAACAAATTAGTAAATTCAGCAGAAGTTATGGGTAACATTGAAACCTACGTTCCTTCATTAACATTTTAAGATACAAGAATTTGTATATCAAACACTTCGGATTCTTGATTTTTGTCCACTACGCGTAACACTGTGCGCCTCCGTGCCGTAGCGAAAAGGGTATAATCGTAGTGCGGGCTCGCGGTCGGTAGCGGCGCACCCGCGGACCGAGGCGCCGTAGCAAAAGGGTTAAAAATCCAGTATTTAACTATATGTATTTGACTAAGTGAAGATAAAGACTTACCGTTTGTGGACTGGGTTATGGTCGATCGGCATGTCTCCGATGGAACTCTGCACACACACAACGGTATGACATCCGACCCTCCCCGCGTAAAAGTACTAACTCTACTTTATCTTTTACGGTTAAGTACATTGTGCCGATATTGCTTTCCGGATGCACTTGCGCCACGGAACAGACAAGTAGGAACTGTGACTGTCTAAGGACTTCTGATTCACAGACTGTTTCCTAAGTCTGAGGAAAAGTTGCAAAAGATGCCATTGGCCCTTTCGAAAGAAAGGGACATCTTCCTTATTGGTTGGAAATATCCATGGAGATGGTTAAAAGATGCAACGGGGAAATTTTTATGATCAACGAAAAAAAAATTTATAACACCCACCATTTCCTAGGTGGGACCCATCCTGGTCACCCGAACGTAAAAGGAAATGCGAAATAAAATACTACTTATTCCGTCTTAAGGGGCAAAGAAGAGGGTAACTCAGAATGAAAAGAAACTCATTTATTTAATGTTTACGATTGGCAATTTAGTATTTTCGAGGGACAGTTTTTCGACATCTGTCGGGTTTCTGCTTAGAAAGCAATCGAACATGCTGTCTTTTTGGCTATCGACACCTTTCGCTCTGAGTTAATACATGTAGGTAGTGTTGCGTTGGTGGATGGTCGCCTCAGTAATTACGGATCGGAACGTACCGTTGTACCTGGCCACCGGCTCCCGGGACATTTCAGTCATAAACCGCGACCGGCCGCTCAGCGTGTTTCATTTATGGGAACCAGATGTGGCATTTTTCTTTTCCCCTAACTAAACTTTCTACGTTCGGCAGGCCATAACCCGTGCCCCGCTACAGTATAAATAAATTATCATGATGTTTTCAGCGCTGAGCGCGACGGAAATTAATCTTCTGGTCCACACGATGACAGAATGAAGATGTTTCTATGTTACATTGAAGAATGTTTCTCTCGCAAAGAGGTAGGAAATAAAATTACTCTGAAGAAGTGCTAGTACGTCTCGTGGTGAGACACAGGAGAAAAAGGGTAGTCCGCTGACTGCGCGTGGTCCCGCTTACGTCGTCGTCCTTACAAATTCGAGACGGATCGCTTATCCCTTGAGAACAAACACGCGTTAGAACTTCAAAACAAAAGCACGCGAGACGTATTGGGTGCAAAAAAATGTGGGCCATAGTACCCAGTGGCGAGGATCCCCCGCAGTGCCTCGCCCGATTGTATGACTTTCGACCCTCGAAGGTGTTGGAGTACCTATTAAGAACTAAGCAATCTTCGACTTGCGCATTTCTCGATCAGATCATTGCGAAAACGACACCCATCGATTCCTTATGTTTCGCCGATGAAATTGACCCCAAGAATGACGTAATTTTGACCATAATGAAGGAACTTCCATGGAAAATCGTTTTATATAATTTCAAGCTGACTTGGCTTGGTTAACCCTTTGGCATACAACAACGTGTGAGACCCGTGGTAGCGGAATCGGGCCAAAGATGGAAGACACGGGTGGGACTCGTGGTACGTAAACAGTAAGGGGTAGGGATACGCCTCGCGGGGACTCGACGCGTGCCTCACCTCTGGTGTTGGTTTGGCCGCGCCGTCGGCTTTGAACTGATATACCAAGGGGTTAAAAATCGTCCGATTGACATGAAATTTGGTATGATTTTAATCGGCAGAACGCCAGGAATCCATTGGCGCCACTTCCCCTTAGATACGATGAAGAAAAGAAATCCTTTGAAATCCTTTGAAATCCTGACCATTTCTCACTTCTTAATGGTATTCCAAACCCTTTGAGGGTCGAAAGCCATAAAATTCGATGGGCACTGTGGGGTGTTGTCCTCGCCCCGGATGAGGGGGGTACCTGGAGAATCACCCTTATGAAATAGAGGTGGAAGATGCCACATCTGGTTACCAAAAACTAACCGGACTGATCGGCCGGGTGTCTTGCCAGGGTCGCGGTTTATTGGCGGATTGTCCGCGCGTCGGCGGTAGGCAACGGTACATAGTACGGGTCAGAAGTCATCGTACGCACTACCCACCGACAGAGCAATATACGGATTAACTCAGACTGGACAATGTCACCACGTTTTTTATTGGCCTTTACAAATTTAGCAAACAGATGTTGTCGAAACGTTCTTGGAGAAATAATAAATTATCGATCGTAAAGAGCGAATGAATTTTCGCCTGGCTCTGAGTCCGCTTTTGTTCGGACGCACGCGAGAAAGATGCCACAAATATAGAAATTGGAAAATATTATCCACCGTCAATACGCCTCGTGGAGAGACACAGTTAGAGAAGGGGTACATCGTTGAGTGCGCATGGTTCCGTCTGCATCGTCCTCTTTTCAAATTAAAGGCGGATTCCTTATCTCCCGAGTACAAAACACGCGTTCGAATTTCAAAACAAAAGCACGCGAGACGTACAGGGTAATTGGCTCGGTGCGCCTGATCCGCCTAACAATCGTGACGAGGTCAACCCCCCGTTGTGTCTCTCCGAAGTTAGGGCTTTCGACCCTCGAAGGGGTTGGAGTACCTATTAAGAAGTGAAAAATCCTCGAATTCCTCATTTCTCATTAGGGTTTGTGCGAAAGCAACACCAACGGATTCCTGGCGTTCCGTCGATTAAAATCATACCAAACATTATGCAATTCGGACTACTTTGATACAAGCTATTTGTATTCCTTATGTAAAAGTAGTCCGATTTACACGACATTTGGCATGATTTTCATCGGAAAACCACAAGGAATCCATCGGCGACACTTCCATATCCATACGATAAAGAATAAAGAATTATTTTATTTCTTAAACAGATACAGGATAATTCTGGAGCAACGCCCGTCAAGAAGATGGTACCCCGGCCTGGTACCACGTGGTGAGAGCTGCCCTTCGCAGTGCCCTCACCCGATTTTTATGGCTTCTTCCGGAAAAAGGTATGAATCCTGGGTCGAACGTAGCGAAATGAGGTCAGCGCCTCGCAGACAAGGGGTGAAATGTCCATTACAGCGTATTAAGAAATTTTCTTCGTCGTATCGAAAGGGAAGTGACGCCAATGGATTCCTTATGTTTCTCTGATGAAAATCATACCAAATATCATGCGAATCGGACTATTTTGACACAAGCTATTTGTATTCCTTATGTAAGAGTTGTCCGATTTGCATGATATTTATTAATTTATTTATTAATTTTCTATAGTTAAAAAACTAATCGGGGCAGAGTAACATTGTAATAATAAATGGGAAAAAATGTTTATAATTCGGAACAAAATAGGACAAAAGGAAAATGATGAAAAGGGTGAAAATTTGGGACTATTCCGATATGTTTGAGAAGCCTGGTCACTTTACCTGTACGTCACTATCCAGAATAATCATTTTTGAGTGGCAAACACTGCAAGTCCAGTTTTTAATCAATTCTTGAATTGTCGAGCTGTGCACTATATAAAATTCATCCTGTACTTCAGAAACAGATTTTTCTTCATTATTTCTGAAGTATTCCAGTTTCTTAGTACTAGTTGCCTTCTCTTCCCCATTATCGAAATGAGCACTAGATGAAGAATCATCTATTTCAGGTTCATTTTTCTTCAATTTAGCAGCTACAGCACGCTTCACTCTACTCTTACTCTTGCGAAATTTTCGGCTAATGAAGTCCATTAGGTCCTGGGAGTCTAGTGTTACGTGAGGGCGTTAATTTTTGAATGACCGAGCGGATTTGTCTAATTTGTTCCACGTAACGCTTAACGAATTTACAAAGATTTTGTTTATGGGCTACGCAACTGCTATAACCAATACAGGTTGACCCGTCAGAAGGTGGTATTTTGTAGGGAGACTGGTTTAAAAGAAATGAGACCTGATTTATATGAATATGTACCATGTATTACAATAAGAAAAATAAAGGAAATCAAGGTTGCACAATACCTGAGAGATTATACATGGTTTTTAAACTGATTCGCAAACACGCGCGATATTTCGCGAACGACAATTAATCGAGGGGAAACCCCACAACTGTCTCAAGAGGTTGGATCAATAATTACGCAACGTTTTAACAAAATTTTAAAATAGCGGTTTAGGAAAAATCGCAATATAGTTATTTAAGAAAAATGAGTTTGAACAGAACGCGGTATTCGCACACAATAAAGAGGAACAAGGAACGACGAATGATCGAGGGGAAAACCCACAACCCACTATGTGAGTTGGATCATTTATCGTCTCCGTACAATATCGTAATAAAACGAACTCACAGATGCGACGTAGGGATTGTTAAATTTTTGTCTGTCTCTCTCTCTCTCTCTCTCTCTCTCTCTCTCTCTCTCTCTCTCTCTCTCTCTCTCTCTCTCTCTCTCTCTCTCTCTCTCGGCGAACTGGACCGCTGGTGTAAGGTGTCGAAGCGTAGGAGCATCGCACAACACGCACAAGGTTAAAAGTCAATTGTCTTTATATTGTAATTAAATGTTGGATGCAAGAATATAAGTAAAGATTTTAACGGTCGAATTTACACAGTGAAACGCAAAAATATATATATTGTCACTACGAGGGAACTGAGTCCTTCCACGCACTAGAAAACGCGGGAACTACGGCTCATAGACTAATTTATAATAATTGTCGATGTCCCTCGGACAGAACGACCACGCACTAAGCGATTTAACAGGCGACTGCCACGAGTGGTCACAGGGTAGGCCCGAGCTTTGTCAAAACTGCTGATTTTGCACCTCGGGCACACGGGCCCAACCGCCACCGCTCGGAACGTTCCCAGCATCTAGGTTGCTATCGCGTTTCGCGTTCTCAGAACGTTGACGGTGTCGGAAGATTTTCTCATGGAAGAGCGCAGTGGCGTAGCGACTCATATAGAATTATTATTATATTTAACAAAGAAGAAAGATATGAGGTACTCTAGTACAAAGCGTAGGTTGCAGAAGGCTTATCATAGCGCGCATTCTAAGAACGTCGACGGCGTTGGAAGAGCGCTGACAATAATCTTCCATGAGAATATGCCGTGGCGTGACAGGTTTGAAGCTAAATTAGATTGCAACTATTGAGAATATTCACAGATAATCGACTATTGATTGAGGGAAGTTCCCATAACACATAACGGTTGAATCAATCGTCGACGTCTGTGTAGAAATATAATGTAAAATATTTGAATGAATTTAAAAAGTAACCGGCACGTAACACTAGCGCCCAGAGAGACTGACCTTTATCGGCAGCCACTCACCCTTTTGGGCCCGCTTAGAGAGTTACCTACTGTACATGGCTGAGTTATCGGACGCGTTACATATACAGAATTGTCTCCTTGAGGGCTCGCTGGTCGGAACCGGTGTTGAGCCGTCAGAGTGAGCGGAGCTCTTATTCCGCATGTTCGTTTCTCGCTTCTTTTTGGCCGAAGGAGGGAGCGAGATGGAACGCTTTGCTTGTGCGTTCCCGTGCTCACCGTAAGCGCTTGCGACCATCGCGCACGCCTGTCGCGCACGCAAAGGACGGAGTGTCAGGCGTCCGAAAGACAGAGTGAGACAAAACATCAACGCGTCGTCTGTCTCGTACCGTCATCTCTCGCTTTCAGTGGCTCTCGCTCGCTCTCGTTCCATCTTCCTCTCGCCTTCGCCGGACAAGATTGAGACAGAAGTGGTGGGGATAGCGAAAAGCCCACAGACTGTGCATCAAACTGAGCCCGTAGGGAGACAATACTGTACTTTGTAAGAAAAAGTTCGTAGTTTAGTAGGCGGAGTCCGATGGATTCTGTTACAGAGCACGCGTGTGTTTTAGAATCGTGAAACGCATTTTGGCCATTGGTCAAAATAAATAATGTCAAGGTCACGCAGTTAATTTAGATTTCCCAAAACACTAGTCAGCGGTTGAACATGCTCAAAGAGATAAATAATAGAGAAATATACCGAGAAATATTTCTGGTAGAAAGGCAACACTGAATGTCAAACCATGTTGTGTACGGTTGAACAAGGGTTTAACTTGCCAAAAATGCAAAAAAATTCTTAAAAATGGTGGAAATCGCGATTTTTTCAGTGACCTCTTCCCTCAAGCGAAAAACATAGACAATTGCAGCAACATGGACTACGGATTAAGTTTGACGCAAGTGAGAATTTTGGCGTTCCAATACGCCAAATTTCTCAAATGTAAATTTCCTGAGTTGTGGGAAACAACTGGATCAGCTGGAATAGATTGGGCTAAGGGATTTAGAAAAAGAAATGGGACCTTGAGCCTAAGAAAGCCGGAAAATACCAGTGCTGCAAGAGCTTTTGGTTTTAATAAAACTGCTGTGACAGAATTTTTCGAGAATTATGACAGTGTTCTGACCAAATATAAATTTCAACCAGATCGCATCCTTAATCTTGACTGTTCTTATTTTAATGATTTTATCTGAGCAACGCAGAAAACAAACTCTGTAGACCACATATATAGTTTAACCAAACGTATTTATTCTTTTAATATCATAAATTATAAGCTGTGCAAAAAATATAATAGAAAAATAAATGAACATGATATAAAGTACGTATTATGCCATTACTCTCTACAGACTGTTATTTTTATACTCGCTTTCTGCCTCATGGCAGCACCTGCGCTACATCACTACATGGCGCCCAATACAGCATTAAACTCCAACACTTTCCCTTAATGTTGTATTAGATCAACATTTGTAACTTAACTTACTAGTTCTAAACTTATTAAATTTTGCGTGACACAAAGCTTTGGTACATATATCCGCAATTTGGTTCTCTGTAGAACAATAATTTACATTTAAGATTTTAGCCTTAGCTGTATCATGTACTAGGTGAAAGTTAATATCTATGTGTTTTGATCTCTTATTTATTACCCCGTTTTTAATTAGCTTAATAGCACTTTGATTGTCTACATTTAAATTTAACCTTACTTCATCCCCTGTGAACTGTTTAATTAACGCTCTAATTTCTAACAGTTCCATACAGCACTCCGCTGCCGCAACATACTCTGCTTCTGTAGTCGATTGTGCTACAATCGATTTCTTCCTCGAACACCAGCTTATAGGTCCTCCAGCGTACATGATAATATACCCTGTGGTACTTTTTCTGTCGAGTGGGTCTTCAGCAAAGTCATAGTCGCTGTATGCATCAATTACCTCTTCGTTGTTAATTGTCATATATTTTAACCCCTCTGAAAGAGTACTATTAGTATATCTAAGAACACGCTTTAAATTTACTACCTTCCCTTTAGTTGGATTTTCAGTGTATCTGCTACAGTATCTTGTAGCAAATGCTAAATCTGGCCTTGTTTTACTTGACAAATATAACAAACTCCCTAATACTTCTCTATAAGGATACGATTTATCTATTGCTTCTTCTCCTTTTTCCTCATCTTTGAGAAGTGGTGTTTTTACAGGCTTCGATTCATCCATCCCAAATTTTTGCAGCATTCTGTTTGCATAGTTACTCTGAGTTAACTTTATAAAAGAGTCCTCTCTTTCTATCTGGATACCAACAAATGTCTTAGGATGATTTGTCGTTGTCAACTCAAATTCCCCTTTTAGTTTTCTTATGGTTTCTTCAATTTCATTCGGATTATCTCCTATTATGATACCATCATCAATATATATACCTAAAGTTAAAATACTATTTTTCCTTTTAAATAGGCATTTTTCTGTTTTTATTTGTTCAACACCTATTGTCTCTAAAAACGTTGTAACACGATTATTCCAGCTCAAAGGTGCCTGCTTGAGACCGTATAATACCTTTTTAAGTTTGCATATTCTGCCTTCATAATCTAGAGACGCGGTAGCGTCTCGATGCCAAGTACATGAAAAACACCCTGTATATGTCGACTGTCGCTACCGTGTATTTTTACTCGTCGCGGAGCCATTCCAACCTAATTCTGACATTTATACATTAATATCTCATCCAGTGATGCCAGAATGAGGACGGGTCCTCTCGAGAATTTCCCCCACCACGCATGCACACTACGCCGGAGCGGCGTGTCCGTGAGCTCGGCGATTCGGACAACGTCGCGAAGACGAGAGAGAAAACGAATGTGCGTCTTTCTCTCTCGCTCTTGAAACGCTGTGATCCAGGGTGGGGTGCAAGCGACACGCGGCCGTGCGCGATCATCTTGAGTGTCTCGAGATTCACTTTTCCCTTTCTGACATATGTATAATACTCTTGTAATGAAAAAAAATTTGGAAAAAATTTTATTATGGAAATCACGTTTTAAGACCTCCTGATCACGTTTTTGCTATTTAGAAAAGAGCTTTTTTTAAATATCTCATATATTTGTTAACACGATTACGTTTAAACGGCAAAATGGATTTCAATGAAACTTTATATTTAAATTTTATATTGTGTTAAGATCCGATTAGATCACGAAAAACCATAATTACCCGTTATGGTCCTTTGATTTTTCAGATGTACGAACTAAAGTTTACATAAAAAAAGGTTAGATAAAGTTCTTCTGTAACTTCTTTAACAAAGAAAAATGTACATTTAAAATGAAAACAAGAAATTATGAATGTATATTTTTCTTTGTTAAAGAAGTTACAGAAGAACTTTATCTAACCTTTTTTTATGTAGAATTTAGTTCGTGACATCTGAAAAATCGAAGAACCATAACGGGTAATTATGGTTTTTCGTGATCTAATCGGATCTTAACACAATATAAAATTTAAATATAAAGTTTCATTGAAATCCATTTTGCCGTTTAAACGTAATCGTGTTAACAAATATACGAGATATTTAAAAAAAAAGCTCTTTTCTAAATAGCCAAAACGTGATCAGGAGGTCTTAAATCGTGATTTCCGTAATAAAATTGTTTCCAATTTTTTTCATTACAAGAGTATTATACAGTCAGTGTAGAAAGTATTCGTACAGCGACCAAGTTAAAGTAAAACTTTGTATATCCATGTCAGTAATAAAATTTAACGGAAAGCAATGATTAATCAATATTCTTTGATGTATATAGAATAGATTTTGTATAAACAAAATTTTATTCCCTTTAACATTCACAAAGATGTTAACAAAAAGAGATAACCGCGCAGAAATTCGTACAGTTGAATAAAAAATTAATAAACAATGGAAATAAACTAAATATATAATGTTTTAATAATTTGTGGGATTGCCTATTGATTTTATAATAGCTTCGAGGCTACTTGGTATGGAATTTACTAAGTTGGATGTTATAGCTGGCTTAATTTTACTCTACTCTTCTAGCAGAATGGTTTTCAAACTTTCTTTAGATATAATATTATGATTACATATTTTCTTATCCAATTAATCCCATAGATGCTATATGGGATTGATATGTGGTGATTATGGCGGCGTTTTAAAATATTTTGGTGGGTTATATGAAAACCTCTACCTAGTATTATATGAAGAATGCTTTGGATCATTGTCATGGGTAAATATAAAATTATCATTAAGTCCCATTTTATTTGCACTAGCATAAATGTGCTTGCTCAGGATGTCAATTTAAACTCTATAATTTATAATACCATCGATGAAATGTTGAGCTTCCACTCCAGCTGCACTCATACAGCCCCAGATACATAGAGAACCCGCCGGTCGTATTTCATCATGGATCGCAAATTTTCTTTCCTAAACTCTGTATTATTGTTTCTCCATACTGTGAAATCTGTTTTGGAACCAAATATTTTGAATTTGTTAGCGTTAGTGAATTCTCGAGAGGACCCGTCCTCATTCTGGCATCACTGATCTCATCACGCCTGCAATATTTTCTAAATTTAAAGGCATTTTTCTAATGTAAACCGCATATCAGCTTTCGAATAAGACCAGTTCCAATAAAATCGGTCCACGCATGACAGAGATATGATAATATCGTCTCATGGATCAGTCAGAAACGGTAGATTTTTCTTCTGATTCTCCAAGGAATTTTTCGTCAAACATAATACGTATACGCGTTACACGCACACCTTCAGCCAAAACGAAACTAATACATGTTTCGTTCTTCTACGTATATACGCGTTACGCGCACACCTTCAGCCAAAACGAAACTAACACATGTTTCGTTCTTCGTTCGTCGACTGTCGGGATTATTCGGCAGGGATGGAAAAGAGTGTTATCTAAAAATAAATCGCAAAAAATAGAAGATAATGATATATATAATATTAAAAATTATCTGATGTCATTCCGTATGCAAATTATCTTTGTAAAAAGAAGTGAGATCCTCACAAAAAACTTCAAAAAAGTAAAAAAATTACGCCAAGTACATGAAAAATCAAATAAATCACAAAAAATAGAAGATAATAATTACATAATAAAAAAAGATGTGAAATCAAAATGAGCTGCCAGTACATAAAGGTGCTTTCCAACTGCGCTTAAGATGACACAACTGTGGAGTTGTTTTTTCTTATAAGTATTATGAGTTTTATTATTTGAACAGTAGATGGCAGCTTTCAGTCCCCGATATTTTTTCCTTGATTAGAATGCCATCTTGTATTTATACTTGGTGAGCTTATGTACTTCCTGTTCGGGCCTCATGGCAATAGTGTGCAATGAGAGACGCACGTGTATTTCTTTTATATAATATATATCATCACCCTTATTTCTATTAAACTAACAGTTAGTGTGTTTGTATTTATTTTACCTTCACAAATTGGTAGCAGAGCGTGGTTACCAGAATGGCAGATAATTGGAATCTCACAAGTGTAGAGCCACTCGACGATACAAATTATTTTTTGTGAAAAAAAAATCGAGGGAATCTTGAGATCTAAAAAATTGTGGAAGAAAATAATAGGTGTGAAGCCACCAAAGAAACCTGAGGAAGGAGAGACTGATTATGACGCGAAATTCAAAAAGTGGAACGAATGGGATGATGATAATTATGCCACGAGAACAGTGATGATTAATATAATGTGCCAAGCACAATTGTTGAGGTATAGCAGCGAAAAAAGTGCAGATAAACTTTGGGCATTAGTTAAACAAAATATGGCAGCCGAGACTGAACAATTGAAAGCAAAGTCATTGGGTGAATTGTCAAATTTAAGAATGAAAAGAGAAGAAAATGTAGATGTCTTTATGAACAGGGCCGAAGCCTTGAGGACTCAATGTGTTCAATTAGGAAAAAACATTGAAGATTATGAGTTGAGAATGTATATTTTGAGAGGACTGAGACAAGAATTTGATCAAAATGTACGAGTATTAGAAACCCAAAAAGATGTATCCATCGGCGATATTAGATATGCATTAAAACAGGAAGAGATGCGTAAAGAAAGAAGAAGAGAAGAAAAACCATCAAGAGATCAAGAGAAAGTAAGAAGAGTGAAAGATAAATCAAGAAACGACATCTGTTATAACTGTGGAATGACATGTCTAGTGAGTGTTACAATAAACTGAAATGTTTCAATTGTCAGGGGTTTAATCACACATCGGCAGAGTGTAAGGAACCAAAAAAGAATATGCCATCACGTGGAAGAGGATACAGAGGAAATTCTCGAGGAAGATCAGCTGGACGAGGAAGAGGACGAAGTGAGGTTACGTTGACAACATCTGAAGAAGCTGTGAAGATAGCAAGAGAAGAATCACGCGTGAGTAAAGCAGTAGTCATTAAAGAAGAAATAACTGAAATAGATAAGTGCGACAATGATTATACTTGGTTATTAGACTCTGGTTCTACGAGTCATATGACGTATGATGAGAGAATATTTGACAGACTAGAAAAAGATGAGAGACAGATTTCATTAGCAGATAAAGATGGAAAGAAACTAATTTCTAAAGGTATTGGTGAAGTCGTAATGAAACAATCATCGAGTAAAACAGACTTACGGCTTAAAAATGTATTGTGTGTACCAGAATTAAACACGAATCTTCTATCAGTAGCAAAAATTACTGACAATGGTTATGATGTAAAATTCAATAAATACGGAGCTATAATTTATAAAGAACCAGATGATATAAAAATGACTGCTGTGCGTGTTGGAAATGCTTACTACACAAGATCAATGATTATGAATGATGAGGTTGCAGCAATGTCGGAGAATACAGACATCTGGCATAAAAGACTTGGACATGCCAATGAAAAAGTTATCGACGAAATGAGAAAAGAGGATCTAGTGATAGGTATGCATAAAAAAAAAGTGAAGATACAATGTGAGCCATGTGTGGAAGGAAAAACACGTCAAAAAACTCATCATAGATTGGAGAATAGAATAACAAGTGAAATTATGGAACTATGGCACATGGATTTGATTGGACCAATAAGGCCAGCATCACGTGGACAAAAAGGGTACATTTTTACAATAATAGACGATTATTCAAGAGTTATATTTGCACAATTATTAAAGGAAAAAAACGAAACTGCAGAAGAATTAAAGAAATTGATAATATTGAAAGAAAACCAGTCAGGATTAAAGTTGAAGGCAATACAATCTGACAACGGGGGTGAATTTATGGGAAGAAATTTAAAAGAATGGTTAGAAAAGAAAGGTATAAGGCATAGATTGAGTCCTCCACGAACACCACCATGTAATGGTGTGGTGGAAAGGGCAAACAAGTCTATAATAGAAACAACAACAGCAATGATGTCTGACTCGGAGATGCCATTAGATTTCTGGGCAGAAGCGGTATGCACTGCTGTGCATATTAGGAATAGAGTTAAATCCAGAGTACATGATAAAACTCCATATGAAATGTGGAATAAGAGAAGACCGAATATAGCACATATGAGAAGATTTGGATGCATTGCTTATTTGTTGAATAAGGAAGGATCGAAGAAAAAGTTTGCACCAAAAACTACAAAAGGAATATTTGTAGGATATGAGATGAATAATACGTACCGTGTATATATTCCGGAAACTGGGAAGATTCGAAATGAATGCGATGTTAAATTTGATGAGACCAGAAGAGGTTGTGAGCTATCGAATAGTGAGAAACATGAAAATCAAGACGATAGTGGAAACTTGGTGATAGTAGGATTGAATAGCGAGAATAAAAATGAAGAATCACTTGAAGAAATTTATGAAGAGGAAAACAATGAACGAGATGAAGAGGAAAACAATGAACGAGATGAAGAGGAAAGCAACGTACAAGATGAAGAGGAAAACAGCCAATATGAAGACGCAAATATGGAAGAATCATATAATGAAAATTATAGACAAAGTGAAAGAAACTATGAAGTTAATACTGTCGAAAATCAAGAAATTATGGAAATACCAGTAGAAACAGTTGAAGAAAGAAGTAGAGGAAGGCCAAGAGGAACGACAAAAGAAGTAATGCAAGTAAGAAGACGTCTTGAACAAGAGGAGGGCGACGAAAGATATGGAGAAATAGAAGTCAGGAGATCTGAAAGAATTAGAAACCAGCATGCAATGAGAATTCAAGACGAAGAAATTCCGAAAACGGTAGAAGAAGCAAAGAGATCCAGTAAGTGGGGACACTGGAAGCAGGCTATGGATGAAGAAATGGCATCAATGAAGAAACATGAAGTGTAGGATAAAATATTTCGTCCAAAAACAAAAAAATAATAAAATGCAAATGGGTATTTAGTATAAAAGAAGACCCTACCTTAGAACAAGAACGACGATACAAGGCTCGATTAGTCGCGATGGGATGTGGGCAACGCCCAGGATTTGATTACAATGAGACATTTGCACCAACACACAGTGTCACGAACCGTGTTCAAAAAGCAAAAATTTGTGTTTTGAAATTTTATATTTCATTTCATGGAATTGATAGTAAATAGTCCTCTTACATAAGAACATCGTAACTTAATAATATAAATAACAGATTTATGGCGAGTAATAACATTCAAAGTCGAATAACCAAACGCAAGCTGCTGCAGACCACGCATAGGAAATATTTATCCACTGTATTTTTGTGTATTTATAAGTTCTCATCTTTCTTTTTGTGTTTAAAATAAGTAAAGTATACCCCTTTTTCGTTACATTAATCAAACATTCTCGCATTTAAAGACATGGGTAAGTACCAGTGACTGAAATTGTTATTTTTTTTGTCGCATCTTCTAACTTCTGGAGAGAATTAAAAAAAAACGAAACATATCGGTTCTTTCATGTTTTTACTATAATTAGTTCTTTTTACGTGCTTTAATTTGGTATAAACGTTATCTGCCCCTGAGTGCCCTTTCTTGAGATTTTATTTTTTTTAGAATCGATAAACTAGACAAATCTGTCCTACAATATGTAGTTGTCAAAAAGACTGAGCTTCCGATTCCTTCAGATTCAACTGATAGTGATGAAGATCTATAATAAAAATGAATAATTTAAATTTTATTATCAGTACAAATTATTTAAAAAATTAATTTTTTTTTAAGTGTTCCATATGTTTGTTATTTCTTTGTGTATAAATGTATTTAAAAATGTATATATTTTATTTGTTTTAATTTCATTATGTACAAAAATATGTTTTAATGAGTTGTTTTATGTTAAAAATAATTTTTTTGGGGTATAAATATGATTAAAATATTAATTACATGGAAATAACAATATCTTAATGGATAATGGATTTTGGAATTTTTTTCCTATACTCGTTACACTGTGCAACAGCGAGAATAGAAACGATTAGGCTACTACTTAGCCTCTGTACAGAAAAGAAGAGGAAAATGATATATGACGTCAAGACTGCATTTTTACATGGTAATTTGAAAGAAGAGATATTTCATGGAATCACCAGATGGATATAAAAACAATATAAACGAAGTGTGTAAATTAAACAAGAGTATCTATGGGCTCAAGCAAGCGAGTAGGTGTTGGAATGAGTTTTTAACCGGGGTGATGCTGGAGAGTGGGTTACAACAGACCAAAGAAGATCCATGCCTGTTATATGCAAGAGAAGGTAATGATTTTTTATATTGCGCTGTTCATGTGGATGATATGCCGACGATATCTAGTAGCGACAAGTTTGAGAAGATATACATCGACCGAATTAAGAAGCAAATTGATTTAAAGAATCTCGGAGAAAAATAAACTATTCTTGGGATGCAAATAGAACAGAAAGAAGATAAGATATATGTACACCAGAAGAGATATATTGAAAAATTACTAAAATTATATAGAATGATTGATTGTAATGCAGTGGGATCACCTATGGATATTAGGGTGGACCTTATTTTTCGACCATCAGATTTTTTTGGTCCCGTACGCCAAAAATGTGACACTTGGTGGGAAAATGATCTAAAAAAAATTTCAGCCCGATTGGACCACGGGAAAAGGACGCGCAACGAATTTGAAAATTTTGAACTTTTGAAACCTTGACATAAATATACATTATTATATATCGTTGAATTTGTATTTTTTTTCTGTTTAAGAATATATACACAGCATATATGATTGTTAACAAGAAAAACGTCCGTGACCTTGAAAACTCGAAAGAGTGACCTTGAAAAAAAATTTTTTTCCTTCCATTATATTCGCCTCTTTATATGCTACAACTTTTGTCTAAAGAGTTTCTTCGTATATCCATAAACGATGGAGATATAAAATAGTTGCATTTTTGACAATAGTGCAGTTTTTTAAATATTTAATTCGTACATGTATGGAATTGCGAGTTTCGAAAGCTTTCGAAATGCAGCTACAGCTGACTCAGGTAACCAGTTTTTACCCCTCAGAAACCGTTAGAATTCTACCTGCGCAGGAAGGGGTGGGACAGAAGGCCCGAAAACTCATAGTTTGGCCATTATGTTCTGAGCGTTCAGCGAGGTAACAGTGAAATATCGCAGTGAAAGTGAAAGTGAAATGGAAGGTACAAGGAAAAAATTATATTTACTCGATCATGACGAAAGTCAAATTATCGGTGCAAAATTGCCATCCAACGGGCAAGTCTTAAGAGTCCTATTTCACAATCTACGTAATGTGAAATTAAATCTTAAGTCTAGTGCTTCTTTAGTTATTAGGGAAGTTCAAATATTTTGGGACAAAGCACGAATTCCAACGAAAAGACCACAACATTGCATTGACAAACTAGATGCATTGTATCAGGAATGGGTGACTTTGCATAAAAGTTGCAAACGTAGTACTGAAACACACAAAAATCGGGAGAAGGAGTTTGTAGACAAGCTAGATGACCTTTTTGATATTGCACCCGCCGATGTGTTAGAAACTATTAAAATAGAGGAAGACAAACTTTTTCTATTAAGTCAACGAAAAAAAGGACGTCCTGGTTCCATGATTGGAATCGATAATAGATTGTACCGGAAAGAACAGAAAAAAGCGTTTCGGAAGAAGCAAGAAGAATCGAGACAGGCGCAGTGTGAAGTAGAAGCTATGCAAGGTAAGAATTCTTTATGCAATTTATTTTTAAAACTAAAAATATTGATCGTTATCTTAGATATATAATATCAGATATATTGGTCTTTACTGACACTTGTATATCGTTTAATTCAAGACGGAACAATAGACATAGTAGCATCATCCAACGAAGAAGATAGTCACCTATCAAGTGAGGGTGAAAATATTGAGTTTGTTATTCCCGTGGATGAAGCTGGTCCAAGCAACCCTAAAAAAAGACGTGCTCAAATTGATATAATTACGCCAAAACTTGTTGCAACCCTTGACAAATGCAAAGTAAGCGATCGTGATGCTGTTCGTATAATAACAGCAACAGCTCAAGCTCTTGGTCATAACCTAGACGATTTAATTATTAATCGAACGTCTATACGGCGTCATCGCACAGATCTTCGAGCACAACTTGCCGATAAGTATCGTGTAGCGTTCAAAGATCGTGAGCTTGGTGCTATTACACTACATTGGGACGGAAAGCTGTTGCCAGCTTTAATAGGCAATGAGAAAATGGATCGTTTACCTGTATTAATAACTTGCAGAGGTATTGAGCAGCTGCTTGGAATCCCTGCAATTCTATCGGGTACTGGGGACAAACAAGCTTCTGCGGTATACGATTTAGTGCAGAAATGGGATTTAGATGACAAAGTGCAAGCACTTTGCTGTGACACAACGTCATCGAACATGGGACGTTTCCAAGGCGCATGTATCCTTCTCGAACAAAAATTTCAAAGAGATTTGCTATATTTTCCATGCCGGCATCACATATATGAAATTATTTTACGTAGTGTTTTTTATGTGAAATTAGAGAAATCATCGGGTCCAAATGTTCCACTTTTTAAGCAATTTCAGCAGGCTTGGCCCGAGATCAATAAATCGAATTTTGTGGCAGGAATTGAAGACGAGTACGTCCACCAATCTACAGTTGCAAATATTACAGATGTGCTGGAGTTTGCAATGCAAACATTGAAAAACAAAAAACAACCACGAGAAGATTATAAAGAATTCTTGGAGCTTACAGTTCTTTTCTTAGGCGGAACTCCTAGACAAAATTATACATTTCGAGTTCCAGGAGCTTTTCATCACGCTCGATGGATGGCCAAGGCGATATATTGTATAAAAATATATTTATTTCGAAAAGAATTTAGCTTGATTAGCGAAAAGGCCACTGGAATTCGGGACATTTGTATTTTCCTCGCCAATTTGTATTTAAAAGCATGGATACAAGCTCCAGTGGCAACAGAAGCCCCGCGACAAGATTTGGAATTTGTAAATAATTTATTCGCTTGTCGTCAAATTGACGAAACAATAAGCCGCACTGCAATAAGCAAAATGATCAATCATTTGTGGTATGTGACACCAGAAACTGCCGCATTATCATTTTTCGATAGTGCCATTGGGAATGACACTAAAAGAAAAATGATAGAGGCAACAAATGCCAGTGTAGACAGTGACGACAACGAATGCCTTAAAAAATATAAAATTCTTCCAAAGGATGTGAAACAATTGATCAACAAAAATATGGAAAATTTTATTTCTCCTGATTCTAAAAGATTCTGTGAAAGGTTTTTAATACCTACCACATTTTTTGAAAAAGACCCTTCTACATGGGATGATGACGAGGCTTTCCAAATTGGACGAAACATCGTGAATGGATTAAAAGTGGTAAATGACACCGCTGAGCGTGGCGTTAAACTTATGGAAGAATATAACAAAATATTATCTACAAATGAAGAGGAGAAACAATTTATACTGCAGAATGTGATGGAATATAGAAAGCAGTATCCTGACGTCACAAAGAAGAATTTATCGAAGGATTTTTAAAGCATTTTTAACATACATAAACGAACCCCTAATAAATACCTCTATGGCTATTTGAATTTTTAAGACGCATTTTTAAGACTGTGTTTGTTAACACAGTCGCGTCTAGGGTAAGATCTGTTCGGTCTTATCGAACGTCCACGAGCAGGTCTGGGACGAAACGCTTAGAGTATCCATAATTTAGAAACTTACATGATAGCTTAAATGCAAGGTGAGCGTATTAAGACGTTGTATCGGGAATTGAGACAGGTTCTGCTAGGTCCTACTGACGAGTCCATTAGCAGATCTGGGACGCAATACTTTGATAACATTTCTATTCGTAATTTACATACCAACTATAGTAACTTATTTTCAGTCTTAAAACTGCTTTTCTTCTGTATAATGGAGCGATATAATGAAAATCAAAAATGTTTAATATCTCCATCGTTTATGGATATATGAAGAAACTCTTCAGACAAAAGTTGTAGCATATAAAGAGGCGAATATAATGGAAGGAAAAAATTTTTTTTTTCAAGGTCACTCTTTCGAGTTTTCAAGGTCACGGATGTTTTTCTTGTTAACAATCATATATGCTGTGTATACATTCTTAAACAGAAAAAAAATACAAATTCAACGATATATAATAATGTATATTTATGTCAAGGTTTCAAAAGTTCAAAATTTTCAAATTCGTTGCGCGTCCTTTTCCCGTGGTCCAATCGGGCTGAAATTTTTTTTAGTTCATTTTCCCACCAAGTGTCACATTTCTGGCGTACGGGACCAAAAAAATTTCACAAAAAAATTTTCGTCAAGAGTAGCTAAGGTCCACCCTAATGGATATTAATCAGAAGATGGATGAACATGAAGAAAGCGAAGTATGCGATGTTGTATCCTATCAAGAGTTAATGGGACGCCTAATGTACTTGAGTGTGACGACAAGACCGGATTTGTCTTTTGCTTTGAGTTGTTTGTCCCAATTTAATCATGAACCAAAAATGATGCACATGACTGCATTGAAACGAGTGCTCAGATATTTAAAGGGCACGAATGATTATCGCTTAGAATTTGGAAACAAAGGTTCAAAAGGGATTGAATGTGAGACGGATGCATCGTGGGATAGGACCGGGGATGCAAAATCTTTTAGTGGGTTGTTACTTTACCGAGATGGAGATTTAATTCATTGGAGGAGTAGAAAGCAATCAACAGTGGCGTTATCCTCAACCGAGAGTGAGCTGGAGGCCATGCTGGAGAGACTAAAAGAAGTAACCTGGAGCTGCGATATATTGAAGGAGATTGGACTACAAGGAAGTTTGACTAAGGAGTTGCGGTGTGACAATTTGAATGCTGTTAGACTGGCGAATGGAGGAAGTTTTAAGACCAAATCTAAAATACTAAATAGGAAATGTTACTATGTTCGAGAAGCTGTAAAAAATCAAGAAATACGGGTAAAGCACGTATCCAGCGAAATGATGACGGCGGATTGTTTCACAAAGCCATTAAGTGGGCCAGCTTTGCTGAAAAACGTAAAGAAATTTATGGACATTAAGAATCGATAAAAACAAGAGGGCTGATTGTGGAGTTGTTTTTTCTTATAAGTATTATGAGTTTTATTATTTGAACAGTAGATGGCAGCTTTCAGTCCCAGATATTTTTTCCTTGATTAGAATGCCATCTTGTATTTATACTTGGTGAGGTTATGTTCTTCCTGTTCGGGCCTCATGGCAATAGTGTGCAATGAGAGACGCACGTGTATTTCTTTTATATAATATATATCATCACCATTATTTCTATTAAACTAACAGTTAGTGTGTTTGTGTTTATTTTTCCTTCACAACAACTACATACACACAGCTAAAATGCTGTGTTCATACATTGCATTACTCATATCATGGACATTTTAATTATCCCATCAAAAAGAATCCCATTTAAAAACATTGTTGTAAATTAATTAATAGCTTTACAAAATTAATGATATACAAACATTGCGCCAATTATAACAATTATGGCGCCATTCATACAAAGAAAAAAATGTATTACATAATATTAAGCAGATATATTTTTATACAAATAAATATTTTAATACGAATAAATATTTTATTCAAAATACTTGGCGCTGCGATCTAAAATATGATACGGCTATAGGGGCCCCACGCTCGCTTGTGACGACACTGGGCCAACGGTCCTGGCGTCGTGGGGGGCGATTCTGAATGTAGAGCACACAAGAGATGTTAAGAGATATAGAGCTATACTGTCCATAAACCACACCACCTCATTTATAGTGTAATTAGAATAAATAAGTTACGAAGTACAAAAGTGTGTCGACTAATATCGTCAACAGAATATCCATCATTAATGGTAGCAGAGCGTGGTTTTTTCGATCCACGGAAATACACGGTTATATATAAAGAGTGTGGGGTTTTGAGGTTAGAAAACCCACGTGGCGACCGCACGCGGGACTAGTTACCAAGAATGGCTGAGGGAGCAATGCTATCCTTGAGCAAGGTGGAGGCCTTAACCGGCAAAAATTATTACGTATGGGCCCTCAAAGTAAATGCATTACTTCGAGCGAAAAAACTATATAGTGAAGTCATAGAAGGCCCGGAACCGCCGGCACCAAGTGACCCGGGAATTAAAGATATAAAGCTGGCCCGAGAACGTTGGGAATTGAAAAATGACGAAGCGTTTGGTATAATCATTACAACGCTTTCTGACGAACAAGCGGGGCAATTTTTGACGGAGACGAGGGCAAAAAAGGTTTGGGAAGATCTAAAGAAAATGCACGAGGGAAACGCGCAGGACAGACGAATCGACATAGGGCTCGAGTTAAAAAACATTAAAATGGGCATCAGTGAAACAGTTACCGATTACATAACGAGAGCCAAAAATATAGCTTCCAAAAATGCTGTAATGGGACACCCCATAGAATCAAGAGAGGTTAACTACCATGTAGTAAGAGGAGTACATCCGAAACTGGAGAGGGTAGCTTCGGGACTGAGGACACAACGCAACATATCATTGGATGAGATTCAACAAGCGTTATCAGAGGAAGAAGGACGTCAACCTCAACCACATACGAGTGGAGAGACATGGAGGGACGAGAAGGCGTACAGAGCGGGAAGACCGACACAGAAGAAACAAGATGCATATGGGGGATGTTTCGTCTGTGGTAGAAAGAACCACAGGGCAAAGGACTGCTACAGTAGGCATGGCAGAACAGACGTCCATCCAAACAGCAAGAAAAGTGGAAAGTATAATAATAGTCAAAATAGTAATAACCATAGAAATAATGATAATTGTAGCGGTAACAGTAACAAAAATAATGATAATTATAGCTCTGATAGAAAGAAACCCAGCGTGAAAAGGGAACAAAGTAATATGGCATTAGAAAAAACCACCCACTATAACTTTCAGGTCATAGGACGACACAGGAATAAACAAATTATAGATTATCACAGTGATCAGCAAATCTGGACACTGGATTCTGGGGCATCCAATCATATGTCACCGAAGCTATCCGCATTAGAAAACGTGAGACCAATGAGTTTGAGAGTTGACCTTGCAGAAGACAATAGAAACCTGGAAGTTGAAGCCATAGGTGACATGAAGGTTATAGTGGAATCATCAGAAGGTAACAAAACGATCAGTATTAGAGATATATTCTATATTCCTGCGTTACGTGGAAATTTAATGTCCGTAAGTCAGTTATTAAGTAATGGATTCAGAGGACTATTTGAAGATAAACATGCGAAAATAATAGGCATAGAAAGTGAAATAGTGGCAGAAGCATACGAGCAAGATGGCGTGTTTTTGTTAGAAACAAAATTGAGTGATAGGCAGGCTTTGAATACTATTGCGAATTATGAAACAACAAATAACGAACTAAGTAATGATATCGAAAAGAATGAGGTGGGGACAAAAAATCACCGGGGTGATGGAATGTATGATAAAATGTTATGGCATAGGACAGCGCTGTCCAGCGTAGGGGCCCCTCACGCGCCAGCTTCCCCTTCCAATCTTTTCCTCGCACAGCGTGCCTTCCGTCGTCAAGGAGACCGCGCGACGCTAAGAAGGCTGCCACGACGAGCTAGCCGGGCAATCGTCTTCGTGGTGAGCGTCGCGCGGTATCCCTGACAACGCGGACGAGAGTGGGAGAACCCCAAGCTTACGCGTAAGCGATCTTGAACAGCGCTGGCATAGGAGGTTAGGGCACGTATGTGAAGGGTATTTGGATAGAATGAAAAACAAAGAGATAGTCAGAGATTTAAAATATGTCCCCAAGAAACTGAAAATGTGTGAACCCTGCGTTATGGGTAAACTTGTACAAAGCCCTCATAAAGTAATTGGAAAATCGTACACGCGACAACCACTGGAACTATATAGATTTGTGTGGGCCGATGCCAATTGAATCTCTCAACGGTAATAGATATATACTAGTACTCGTGGACGAGCCTTTTCACCCTGCTGATTGCGGACATGGACGAGGAATTAAAAAAGGGAGGGTGGGGGGGTGTTACACTGGGAGGGGAAAGGTTGTACACTAGGGTGGTCCTTAGCTATAGGGGTCGACTTTTTTTTTAGTTTTTTTTGGCCTTACCCGCCTAAAATATGAGGTTTGGTGAGAAAATGATATGTGTAAAGTTTCAAAGTGATTGGACAACGGGAACCCGTGTCGCATTTGAGTTGAAGTTTTGAAAATATCGTGATATCCCAATATTTCTGCATTTTTACGAAAAGTTGTTTATCTAGCACAAATTCGCTACATTGTATCGAATTCTGTAGACATTTCTGATGAAGAAACCATTCACGAAAAATGTCAGAACGGTTTATAACTCGGACTGTTCGAGAAAATATCCATCGGGAACGCGTGCACGGTGTTTTGCCGCCTGGCGGCCATGGCTAGCCTGCCGCGTCTCGCCAGGGCCGTGGCTACGCGCAATCGACGCGGTGCCCCGTAGAATGCTCCTTAGCTATAAGAGTCATAATTTGTTATGAATTTTTTTGGGTCTTCGGCTACTTTCGAAGTATCAATGAATATTGTTTAATAAAAGTATAATTTCTTACATGTATAATAGTAACATTTGTATATTACTTCCAACAATAAACTCAAAATCTTTGAACTAGTCTTAGCATATAAAACAGCGTCTGAGTTACGGCAGTACGTAAGCCAGCTACCTGAGGTATAAAACCCAGTCATCCATTTAGTCACCTTCACTGGTTTTTCCCTGCGAAGGACCTTTTATTGTAACGTTAGCGGCTTCGTCACTAGCTCGCCTTCCCAAGTAAGAGATAATTGTACCGTTTAGCGTAGGTGGGTAGGGGAGATCAGAGCTGGTAGGCCAGTTTTTCAATTTTTGATTTTTAATGAATTATGTGGACGAAATATCATTAAACCGGTTAGTATATTTGATAGAGCATACATTTGCCTATCTGATTAAATTATTAATGTTGACTCAATGTGACAACAATTAAGGTATTTTAATGTTTTTCTAACACCTTCCGTGCTGGTCATCAGTTAAGAAAATGTTATTAGTAACTTATCTCAGTCGTAATAAAATAACACAATGTCACAAGAGTTGTTTCATTATAAAATATTAATTTCTTTCTTTCATATTTTAATAATAAGCTGAAAATTTTTTCAACTTAAACATTAATTATAATATATTTATAACATCGCGAAATTTAAACAAAAAATAAAAATCACTTTATAAATAACAAAATAACAGTTTAAACCTTATTAACGTTAGTAGTCAACCAGCCCCGACCGATCATTTTAACTTCAATAATCTATATAATCTTCATTTATTTGTGTATAAACAAAAATACTATCTCAATAGATCGTCTAATAAACAAACTTTAAAATAGTCCCTTAACATTTATTCTATTGTAACTATATAGAGCGTGAGAAAATAAAATCTTTAAGAAAAAATATTTACTTACATAATCAATTTTTTTACAAACGCTTATAACTGTTAAAAAACGTGCGATCGCGGGGTCGGACATAAATGAATGGCATAGTAGAAGTAACTTCTTTCTACAGTGAATCTTTTCGCAGTAAAGCATATGTCGGTGCAAGGTTATTAACAATTAGTCAACCTACCCCTTGAGACAACTAGCCTCGGTCTCTCCTACTCTCCGGTTTTTCGCCATGGGCTGGAGTGAGTCAGGCTATCGCCGCGTTACCTGACTGGCAGGTATTTTTCGGCGTGCGGAAGTGGATAGTATCGCATTTTGGCGCCAATTTTTCCGGCGCGTTTCTGGCGTCGCTTGAGGAACGCGTACCTGTGCGAGGGCTGTATAAATTGCCCTCCAAAAGTGACGCGAGTTCTCAGTCTTGTAGTAGCCCTTGAAGGTACGGTGTCGAGTCGTTAATATTTACAAGTATATTATCCGGTTCTTGGACTTTATTAAAACAGCGCGCATCGCCAGTTCGCGTTGATATAAAGGAGTGCTAAACGGAACGTGAATTTAGAAAAATGGACACCAGAAGTTCTAATAAAATATATTTGCTGGGACATGACGAAAGTCAAATTGTTAGCTCAAAACTTCCTAGTAATGGACAAGTTTTACGTGTATTGTATTACAATTTGCGAAAAGTAAAATTAGATATTCGACCAAGTGCCGCGATGGTAATAAAAGAAGTGGAAGTATTTTGGGAGAAAGCACGTATCCCTGTAAAACAATCGTACAATAGTATTACAAAACTAATAGCGTTGTATGAAAGTGTGCGACTATTGCAACCGTCCGAAAAGCGCCGAAGTGAACTACAAGAAAGCAAAGGAAAGGAATTTCTTGACTCACTAGACGATCTTTTTGATATCGCACATAGTGATGCATTAACAATGATGCATATAGAAAGTGACAAACATTTTCTATTAAATCAAAGACAAAAGGGGAGACCAGGAGCAATGATTGGAGTAGATAGAAATTTAACAGAAAAGGAACAGCGGAAAACAATTCGACAAGAAGAAGATGAGATACGCAAACAACGATTTGAAGTGATGGCGGAAGTAGAAGGTATATATATTTAAATTTGATATACATATATGTATTTCTAATTTTTAATTTGTTTTAACGTATTTCTAGACTTGAGGTAACTTTTTTTTCTTGTATTGCAGAATTAGCACAACTTGAATCAACTTCATCTAGTGATGAACCAGAATCTTCTGCATTCACAGGTTCTATTACAGAGGAGCCTGATTTTCTTAATGAACCGGGTCCAAGTAACCCAAAGAAGCAAAGGGGGAAACAGGATGTTATTAATATGAAACTCGTCGCATGTTCGAGAAATAGCACTTATCGCGCCATCTCCCGAGATCTAGATCACTCAGGCGTGATGGATCGGCGATCGATGGAAGGGGGAGAGCAAGCGGATTCGAGGAAATCGCCCGAGATTTCCTCGATCTACTTGTCGACGAGCCGTCCACCAGGTAACACGCTTTGAAATCGCTTCCGCTTGCTAATGTTCGCTTGAATTGCTTCGCTTTTACTGGATTCGCGCCGAATCCACGTGCTTTATCGCCGCTTAAATAGAAATTGCCTACAGCGTAGGAATTAGTGCTGTTAAGTGTCTTAGAGCTGTAAATCAAACCTTATAACGTGCATAACGGATCTTTATTGTACAAACTGTAAATATTGTAAATTTAACATAGCCGTTACCATTAAAGTCTTTAAGCTAAGTTTAAACCAGTTCGCGAGTGTCCAATCCTGCCACGTGCGTTGCTCCAAACTTTTGCTAACATCGCAACATTGGACAACTGCAAAGTGAGTGATTGCAATGCAGTTCGCATCATCATTGCTACTGCCGAATCATTAGGACATAGATTAACCGATTTGATCATTAACCGATCTTCAATTCGGCGTATCCGCCATCATCTTCGCGCAGAACGCACCGTGAAATTGCGGGAAGTATTTCAAGAAAATTTACCTAAAATTATAACCGTTCATTGGGATGGGAAAATGCTACCATTCTTATCTGGCAAAGGACGGGTAGAGAGATTGCCTATAGTTATTACATATCAACAAAAAGAAAAACTCTTGGGGGTTCCTGCGATAGTAGAATCTACTGGTAAAGAACAAGCGTTAGCCATATTTGAAATGCTAGAAAATTGGCAACTAACAGATTCGGTACAAGCGATTTGCTGCGATACAACTGCTACAAATATGGGACGATTAAAAGGTGCTTGCGTTATTTTAGAGCAAATGGTCGGGCGGGATTTATTGTACTTCCCGTGTCGTCACCATATGTACGAATTAGTTTTAAAATGTGTATTCGAAGAAAAAATATCGAAATCTTCAGCTCCTGAAATACCGTTATTTAAGAAATTTCAAAAAGCTTGGCCGACCATTAAACAATCAAATTTTCGGTCAGGTATAGAAGATGATTATATTAGTGGAAAGCTCCAAGACATAGAATTAAAATTGAACTTCTGCTTCAATACTATACAGCAAAAGCAACCAAGAGGTGATTATGTGGAATTCCTCGAATTAATGATTATTTTTCTTGGTGGAACTTGTGCCAAAGGAAATCGTTTTCATGTTCCTGGAGCTTTCCACCATGCCAGATGGATAGCTAAAGCCATATATATATTAAAGATATATTTATTCCGCGAAGAATTTGCATTAAGTTCCGAAGAAATGGTAGGAATTAAGGATATATGTATATTTTTAACTAGTTTATACATTGAAGCATGGTTTAGTGCTCCAATTCCTGAAAAAGCTCCGCATCAGGACTTAAGATTTGTGCAACAGCTTTATGCATACGAAGCAGTTGACAAAAAGATAAGCCAAATTGGATTACGTAAATTTAGTGGCCATTTATGGTATTTGACGCCAGAATGTGCAGCTCTATCTTTTTTTGGTGCAGATTTATCTTTGGATGTAAAAAGGCGTATGGTTACAAAGTTAGATGAAATCGATACAAAAATTTCTTTAAAAAAATTGTTTTAAAAAATATTGACATAAAAAATTATGTTAATGCCACCGTGGAAAAATTTATTTCAGGAGAAAGCAAAAATTTTTTTACAAGATTTAATATATCGACAAATTTTTTGCAACTAGATCCGGAAACCTGGGAAAACGACGAAGATTATAAAGCGGGTTTAGAAATTGTACGGAATTTGAAAATTGTGAATGACACTGCGGAGCGAGGCGTAAAACTGATGTCAGACTACAATGACATATTAACAACAAATGAAGACAACAAACAATACATTTTACAAGTTTTGGAAGAATATCGACAATTCTACCCCGATACAAAGAAATTTAGCTTGATAAAAGAGAAATACTAACACCTATGCATTATTTTAATTATATTTATGATGGAAGGGATGCGTGCCGCCGGTAACGTGCGTAGTGCCGGGACTGCCGGGAGTGTGCGAGGCGAGTGGAAGGGAGATAGCGCGAAGCGAGCGAGCGTGGGGAGAACTGCGAGAGGGGAAAAGAGTCAGTCGTCATAAGCCACGCGGTGCGAACGTTTACACATGTTTACTTATTTTATATCTTTTCTATTATTATTAAACCTCTTTTATGTAAACACATCAATTATTCGCCCTACCACGACCCACCACATCCTACATTTATACCTATATCTAAGTTAAATTGTAATAATATTTTGTTGTATATAAATACTTACATAATTATAAGAAATTAGTGAATAATACAATTTTAATAAATAAAAAATATTGTATATTCGTCTATATTTTTGGAAGTAATGTACAAATGTTACTATTATACATGTAAGAGATTGTATTTTTATTAAACAATATTCATTGATACTTCGAAAGTAGTCGAAGGCCAAAAAAAATTCAAAACAAATTTTGACTCCTATAGCTAAGGACCGTTCTACGGGGCACCGTGTCGATTGCGCGAAGCCACGGCCCTGGCGAGACACGTCAGACGAGCAATGGTCGCCACTGCCGCCAAGCGGAAAAACACCGTGCACGCGTTCCTGCTGGGTATTTTCTCAAACAATCCGAATTTAAAACCGTTCCGACATTTTTCGTGAATGGTTTCTTCATCAGAAATGTCTACAGAATCCGATACTTTTGAGCGAATTCGTGCTAAATAAACAACTTTTCGTAAAAATGCAAAAGTATTGCGTAGAAATTATGCACATCGGCACTTTTTTAAACTTTAACGGCCGATTACAACCGTATAAAACCATCAAATTTGATAATTGTATACACCGATATATTCGGGAAACTCTCCTCTGTCTTTTGAGAGTAAATTGAACTTTCTAGCATTCTTGGTTTTCACGTAATACCTCATTCTTGCCCAAAATCGTGCGCTTTTTACAAAAACGCATGTTTTCCAAAAACTGAGGGTGATAGAACACTTTTATTTACGGATTCGTGTTTGGGGCGGAAAACTGTACTAGGATCTCGGAGTGCATATTGCAGATCCAAATACGTGTTGAACAGTGCAATTAAGACCCCAAATCTCCTATTCTGGCTTATACTTAGCGTTGTATACTAATTTTAAAAGCTAAAACTCAAAGATTTCGTCAATATTTTTCGAAGTAACGCATACATATTATTATTGTACATCTAATAAACTGTACTTTTATTACAAAGTATTCACTGATACTTCCAAAATAGACGAACACAATTATATCCGAAATTGACGAGAAATCACGATATTTTCAAAACTTTCAACTCAAATGCGGCACGGGTTCCCGTTGTCCAATCACTTTGAAATTTTACACATATCATTTTCTCACCAAACCTCATATTTATTTATTCGTATTAAAATTTTTATTTGTATAAAAATATATCTGCTTCCTCGTAATATAGTTTCCTCGTAGTCAATTCCATATCTTTGTTCATTTCCTCTGATCACTAGCCGAGCTTTAAACTTTCCATTTTCTTTAACCCGAAATACCCATCTACTACTTAGTGGCTTTACATCTATTAATTGTGTCGCATCTTGAAGTTCCCATGTACCGTTTGCTTTTAAGGATTTTTTTTCTTCCTTTATGGCTTCTAACCAATTTTCTTTGTCTGGTCCTGTAACTGCTTCCACGTATGTAAGTAAAACATAATCCTTATATTTCTCTGGAAGTTTTGTGATTCTTTGTGATTTTCTTGATAGCGGTACTTCAGACTCTGGTTCTTCTTCGACTTCTACTTCATCGGTCATTTCCCCTGCATCTGCATCTTCATATGTAGACCGATCCAATTCAATTTTAGATTGTATTTCTTCTGCTTCATTTTCTTTATTACAGAATTCGTAGTTTGTTTCCCTTGAATTTATCTCAACCATTACTTTTGGTCTGTTTACTTCAGTCTTGTTTTCTTCACATGATATTTCTCCAAATCGAACATCTCTTGCAATCTTTATTCTCCTCGCATCAGGATCCCACAGTCGATACCCAAGACTAGTGTACCCAACAAATATGTACTTTTTACTGCGTTTATCTAGCTTTTTAAGAGGTCCTAGTATTTTAGTAAATGCTTCAGATCCGAATATTTGCAGCCTTTGTAAATTTGTTTTTCTTCCTTCCCACTTCGTCCTATTAAGACGTTCCGCTTTACCATTTAGTTGTGGTGAGTACGGAATAGTATAATCGAATTCGATCCCCTATCTTTTACATCAGTTCTGAATATTGTTGTTCACATACTCACGACCGTTATCACATCTTAACTTGAATACCCTTAGATTCCAATGAGTTTCCACCTTTCTAATATATTCCTTCATAATTTCAGGCACTTCAGACTTATATTTTATCAAGTAAAGCAGGATATATTGTGTAAAGTCATCACGAAAGGTTATAAAATACCTCTTTCCGCACCAGGTATCTGATCCAATTGGTCCGCAGACATCAGTGTGTATAATTTGCAATGGCCTGATTACCCTTTCTCTAGTTTCATTGAATGGCATTCTGACTTGTTTAGCTTTCATACAGGTTTCACACAAGCTTGTTATTTCAATTAAATTTTCATTGGAAATATCTAATCCAGTTGCTTGTTTTAATAATTTCTTCATGTTTTGTATACCCAAGTGACCCAGCTTCCTGTGCCAGTTTAGAGCCAACGATTTGTCCTTGTTTGTTAGGTATGACTTGGATTTGTCCTCAGGTTCCAACTTTATTTCATACAAACCATTTGATGCTTTGCTTCCTTCTAAAATTACTTGTCCTTCGTGTTTTACTTTTACCTTATGCTTTGTAAAAAGTACTTCTCCTCCATTTTCGGTTATGGCTGTAACTGATAGCAGATTTGCACTTAATTCTGGAACCAACATTACATCTTTTAGTTTACAGTTTTTAAATTCAATTGAACCCCGTCCTCCAGTTTTCATTGATACATTTTGTTTTGCAACCCCAATACTTGAGTCTGTTTTCTTTATGTCCTGTATGTACTCGCCCATCTTAGTCATGTGCGAAGTTATGCCTGAGTCTATTATCCACCCGGTGGAATTTTCAGTGTTGTTTACTAGAAAAGAAATCTTATTATTTGTGTCATTGCCTTTTTGTTCCTTTGTTCGAAAAAAACAGTCCATTTCGACATGGTTTGTTTTCTTGCATATATTACAATACATCTGACTTTCTTTTGTACTTTTTCCTTTAAAACAGTTTGCTGCAACATGTCCCACCTTTTTGCATGTGAAACATTTTCTCTCTTTGTTATTATTGCATCATAAAGATCGCTTGCTCGTAGTAGGATACCGACTTGAAATTTCCATATCTGGAAATTATCTGCACTGTTGAGTTTTTCAATTTGTTGGACATCCTCTGATGTTATCTTGTCCATTTTTAATTTATCCCTCTCTTTATATATTTATATATTTTCCTTTTGTTTCTGTTTTTACTATTCTCCTACACTACAGCACGTGGTCGTAACTGCGTATACGCGTACGTACATGCGTCGTATACTGGGCTCATAACCTGTTCTTATTTTAATGATTTTATCTGAGCAACGCAGAAAACAAACTCTGTAGACCACACATATAGTTTAACCAAACGTATTTATTCTTTTAATAACATAAATTATAAGCTGTGCAAAAAATATAATAGAAAAATAAATGAATATGATATAAAGTACGTCTTATGCCATTACTCTCTACAGACCGTTATTTTTATACTCGCTTTCTGCCTCATGGCAGCACCTGCGCTACATCACTACATGGCGCCCAATACAGCATTAAACTCCAACATTGACGAAACAGGAATTACAACTGTCCTCTCTACACCAAAGATTTTAGCCGACAGAAGACAAAGACAAGTAGGACAAATAGTTTCTGGCGAAAGAGGAGAATTGGTTACATTTTCTGCCATTATTACGGCAACTGGCAATGCCCTACCTCCCGTATATGTTTTTCCTCGCGTTCATTTTAAGGATTATTTCTTAAATGGTGCCCCAAAAGAAAGTCTTGGTTTAGCAAATAGAACTGGCTGGATGAATGCTGATTCACAATATTAAAGTGTTGAAGCACATTCAAAACCATACCTCAAGAAGCAAAGACAACCCAATATTAATTATGTGTGACAACCACGAGTCACATGTGTCAATTGAAGCGGTTAACTTCTGCCGTGACAATGGTATAGTGTATCTGTCATTCCCCCCACACACATCACACAAACTGGAGCCATTGGATATCGGTGTTTTCGGCCCATTTAAAGCAAAATTAAAGGTGTCATTCAATGACTGGCACATTACCATTGTTGGAAAGACATTATCTATTCACCAGATTGCTCAACTCACAACGTCCGCGTTTCTGTTATCATTTACTCCAAAAAATATTACGAGCGGATTTTCTAAACCAGGGATTTGGCCATTAAATAAACTTGCGTTTGGAGATGATGATTTTGCAATAGTTGATAAATACAATTCAGATTCAGAAAATCAGCAACCAACACCAGGCCCTAAAGTAATAAATCTAGGAAATAGCAGTCCAACACAGTCGACATCCAAAATCATACTGTCGCCAGAAGTTGTGCGGCCTTATCCAAGGGTTTCAAGATAGAAACAAGACAACTCAAAAAGAAAAAGGAAAGAACAGGGAAAGTCAAGAATATACACTAATTCACCAGAAAAGGACAGACTGCAAAACATGCACGATGAAAGAGAAAAAAAAAAGATTAGAAAAGGAAATGAAACAGAGAACAAAAGACCTAAGAACCGCAAAAAATCTATTTGGTTTGACTGACAATATTAAGAGAAGGGAGAAAAAACAATGTCTTGCTATAAATATTTTAAAATTTCAATAAAATATACTTCATACTTCGTACTTTATGTAAAGGGAATATACCTATTGGGTATTAAGTTTTTCAAGATAGTTTCAGATTTAAAGTAGAAAACGTAAGGACAACTATACAAAAAGGAATATTTCCTGTATGTATCATAGTAATAAAAATATACGGGAAGGCGAATATTTTATTATTTAAAATTAACATGTAACAACCATAATTGTTCTACGTTTTCAGGTGACAATTTTGTTCGGTTACTGATAACGATATTTCCAACAGTGGAAGGCACCCCCGCATTTCTCACTTCGTGCCCAGATTCTGTACGAACAAAATCCTTATTCTTTAATCTTTAGCAATACCGCGTCGGGCCCATGCCATGTCCAAACTTTCTCTTTCTACACCACAACAGGTCATTGAGGTCTCACTCGATAGGTAGGTGACTTGAAGTTTTTTTGAAGTCTTAGCCCCCCCGTAATAGCTGGCTTTCGACCCGATCGCGTCCGAGTTTTGCCGAGCCGACCTGAAATCAAATTGCCCGCTCACGGCGGTCATGCTTGTAGCCCGAAACGAGTCTCGGGATCCCGAGACTGTCGGGATCTCGAGCAATACGAAAGTATCGGGATCTCGCCCGATCTCGCCCGAAATTTTTCCGACCCGTCCCGAGGGCCGGGAACCCGAGCCTCGGGACGAACCGCACACTCCTGGACACAATATCAGGGGCTGAAGATTTTGACAAAGGAGCTTCTATGAGTGTCCCTGCCTCAGAAAATATAAAAATTAATGAGTTCTTATTGATTAAATTCGAAAAAAGAAATCTGTTTTATATTATGTTGCCAAGTGTCGTATTTAAGAAAGAAACCATCTTCGTGGGCATTCAGTTTTCCTGTTTGTGAAGACTTGGCTAGTGTTGACATCAGTGAGGTAGTTTTAAAATTGCCAACACCTTACCACATCCAGGAACATCTAGAGCTGCGGCCTTTTTAACTTTTACCATCAATATTTCCAATTACAATGTGCAATAAATGCCAAACACTTAAATATTATATTTCATAATTATTATTAAACAAACTACACTTTTAACATTGTTATTTCTGAAATAATAAAGGAAAATTTAAAAACTGTGGTGTTCTAATTCATATTCAGAGATAATATCAATGTGCCCCATCCTGAATTAATGTGTCCCTATCTATGTATTTGTTTAAAATGAGAACGGTTAAGTCTGAGAAGAGAAGAATCTAAGACAGGTTGAAATGAAAAAGCACCTTTTGTGTGGTATTGGTGAAACACCTCGTCAGTCGTTTAATTATAAACACAATGAGCGCACCACTCGATAATATTTATCGCGACGTTACAATATAGTTAAAGGAGAACAATGATACCGCGCGGCACAAACACGTGGCGTCCACACGATATTACTGATCGGCGGACTTTTGAGCGTTCAAATGTGCGGATGAGCTGAGATTGCTTCCAGAGCACAAGGCAACGGAATTTGAGTGAGAAGAGAATGAGAAGAAACAATTAGTAACACTTTTGCTGAATTGAAGATCACAAGAACACGTTCTTGGTACAAAGCACGCAAGAGAATGAACAGAACATGGCCGACTTCCGCTACCGCGTCTTCTCCGTTCTTCTCGAACCTCGACGCGGCTCGCTGATTGGCTCATCGATTTCGGCGACGGTTGATCGATCGCCGCTGATTGGCGGCTCGCCAATCGATCAGCGCTGCTGAATCGCGGTCCGCGAGGTGCTGCCATGAGAATGAGTGTGGCGGCGTGGGAAACTAATTTCATTCCCAAACAGTATCATTGTGCCCCACCTATGGGGCAGATTGATGCAAAACTCATTTTTTAAAAAAATATTAATAACTTTCTTTTTTAAAACCTTGTATAAAAAAACCAAACCTTTTTTAAACTAGAATAATTTGTTAACATATTGGCCAAAAAATTGTGCCATTAATATTCATTTGGTAAAAGTTATTCAAGTTTAAAAAAAGTGCATGAATCTGCCTCAACTCCCCCTACTGGGATATGGTCAAGTTAACCTGATCATAGGGACTCAAGATGGCATTAGACACCTGACACTAAAGAAGGTATACTACGCCCCCCAACATGAGAAGGAACTTGATATCAGTTGGGTTGATGGACGTAGCAGGATTCACACTAAACTTCTATCTAAACGGGGTGAACATTAGTTTGCCCAGTGGAGAAAATTTCTTGAAAGTTCCCCTGAAAAGCAAGCTGTATTCTTTTAAAGCAGAAGCAAGGAAGTCCGGGTAAAGAAGTTACATGGAGTCAAATACAATTGAGCGACCAGATTCTGACTGGGACAAAGAAGATGTGATGAATTGGCATTCAAGATTTGGACACCCGAACATAGGAAGCCTGATAGACCTACAGTGAAGAGACGGAGTCTATAGGCTGGAGAACATGAAGGAAACTGAAAAATGCTGTACCCCGTGCCGGATGGGGAAGAGTACAAAGGCATCGCATAAGAAAATAAATGGGCCAGTATCGCGGGAAGTCACAGACCTTGTGCACCTCGATGTCTGGAGACCATCAGCAACGACGTCCCTAAAAGGGGCAAGATACTTCCTCTCGATCATCGATGACTATTCTCGGTACACAGCGGTGTACACCATGAGTAAGAAGAGCGACGTTTTTAATAGTTTCAGTGAATATTTAGCAGACGTTGAACGGCAAAAAGGAGCGAAGTTGAAGGCAATCCGAAGTGACAATGGTCTCAAATTTTGTTCCAAGGACTTCGAAAAATTTCTGACGGCCAGGGGGATTCGAATACAACGCAGCAACACCTATTCTCCAGAACTGCAGCTTTAACCGCAGCGCGATTGAAGCGTCCGTACACTCCTAATTGAATGTAAATTACCGAAAACATTATAGGCTAACCCAAACTATTACATACTTATGTACATATCAAAAATCGATTCCCACACAGGGGTGTCGGAGGCGAAATTCCTTATAAAGCGTGGACTAATAAATGTTTTTCAGTAGGTTATTTAAAGAAAATGGGCAGCCTTGTATTCGCTCACGAGAAAGGTAGGTTAAGAGTAAACTCCAGCCAAGAGCAAGAATGGGGATACTAGTCGGGTACGCCTTCAGAACGAGAGGTTACAGGATTTGGTTTTCTAATACCAGGTCGGTAATAGAAAGCAGGCACGTAACAATTTTAGAAAACGAGAGCGGTATGGAATGGTATTATAAAACAAAAGGTAAAAATCGTGATCACGAGATAGACGCGGTTAACGAACAAGACTTTAACTATACAATCAATAATGATTTTGATGTGATTACTAATGGTTTTAATGATAGTTGGGCAGAATCGGAACCAGAATGCAGCGCTGTTAACTACAGAGGTCATCCTGCAACTTCACCACGTCCAGACCGCAGCGAATAGAACGGAAAATTTTTAGGTCGTCCGCATACATAAGAAAATTACTGTTCAGGAATACATCTTTGAGGTCGTTAACAAAAAGAAGAAATAGAAGGGGACCAAGATGTGATCATTAAGGGACACCCGAACACACTTCAACCGGAGTCGATAGCTGATCGCCCACCCTGACAACCTGCACACGGCCCACCAAGTAGCTGCCGATCCAAGACAGGAATGGCCCACAGATCCCGATCATAGTTCTTTACATCGGTGTGGTCGCCCGCTTTGAAAACCAGCGTAACAATGTTAGTCTTCCAGGCTGTTGGAAATATACCAGTGGAAAGAGAGGAGTTTATGATATGCCAAAAGGGCCTAGAATGAAGCGACATTCCCTTAAAAACAGAGGCGGAATGCCTTCAAAACCCGGACCTTTATCAGTATCCAACGAGTCAAGCTTGGAGTATACGTCACCTATAGAAACGATCAGCGAATGAATATTTACATTACTGCCAGAGGAGAGAGCTGGATTAACGGCAGGCGCCACACCAGACGGAGATACATATACAGAGCCGAAGAATTTAGCAAAGAGGTCAGCAACTGTCAAATGCGTCGAAGCAGACATCTGATCAAGATGCAGCTTTCCGAGAATAGCATGCCCGCCTCGCTTGGTGTTTACAAACTTCCAGAAACTCAATACATTACCTATGACCGCACTCTCAACACCATCTATATACATTCGGTTATCACGCAATACGACTAATTTACACTGCGATCGGGGATACAAAAAATTCAAATAATCACAATGTGCACTTGAACGCTTGAAGGCTTTATGGTCCCTCTTCTTTTGCCTAATCAGTCCCCTGAATCTAGTGGAAAACCAATGAGCAAACGTGTAACGTACCACAGTCCTAACCGGAATAAAGGCATTAATTGCCCAATTAATATGGCCATACAAGCGTTCAAGGGCTATACACGGATCAACATTACCAGTTTCGTAATCCCAATCGACAGAATTTAAGTATTCGACCACACCCGGATAATTGCCACGTTTAAAATCCTTAAATACTAGATTATCACGCACACTATCGACGAATGTTGCGTAGTCGTACATACAGAGGTGGGTGATGGGCGTCGGGTACAATTAGAGCATCGATGACGCGGTCGCCAGTAACATTGGAGTTAGTAACAAAAATGAGGTCTAGCATAATATCAGATTCGTTAAGGACCGTGTTGACTTGAGCTAGATTACAGTAAGCAGCACATCCCAAGAGGAGGTCGATCGCGGCCGATTCATTAACCGATACCCCCTTGAACGTAACGTTCTTCAGTTGCGAAGAATTAGTCGCGTTCTTTTATGTGTAGCACGGGGACGCTCGGTAAATTGACTCGGACGACATGTGTTGAAACAAAAGTATATTTCGCTCCGATCAACACTATCGGATAGATAATGAGCCGCAAAGTTTTCGTTCGATTATGCGAGGAGAAGCGAGGTTTTCGCGTGATTCCACGAGGAAGGTGAATCTCACAACGTAGATATCGAATCGAAGCCCGAGGCCGAAAAAGGTGCCTGTGTGAAATACAATACGTGTTTACTCTCGCGAAGCACGAACAAGAAGAAGGACCCGGAAGCCGAAACCTCGCGGATCGCCGATAAGGACCGGTATCCCTCGCTCCGCCGCGCCCGCGGCCCGAGCTACTCGGTCCACCCGAACCACGGGAACGACGTGAGCGACCGGGCCGATCACCCATTGGTCGCGCGAGCGCGCCCAAATATAAACAGTTATGTACATCTTACGAACTAATCACGCAGTATAGAAAATATGTACAGAAATGAAATATGATATAAAGTAATAAAGAAACGTTACGAAATAAAAGGAATGTCTCATTGTTCGCTATCGCGAACACCTCTGTTTCCTAAAACACGCGAGACTCGAGTCGTTATACCAAACAGCGTGCGGAAGGTTATAATGGCCAAACAGAGCAAAGCTATCCTCACTATATATATGGCACAGTTCTATAATACTGTCAACATGATTATGCCAATCATAAAGTAGATTTAGATGCTGGCGGCATATAAATAGCACCGCAAATTAAGTGCTTGTTACCACGAAGTTTGACCCTAACAAAAAGCTGTTCAATATCAAAACAACTAACAGTAATAGGACTGGCGGGTAACGACTTCCTGACGACGATAAGGACACCGCCACCTCTCGAATAGCGACTAGTTACAAGGGATCTGTCACACCTGAAGACAGCATAATTACTGAAACCCAGCTCAACAGAGGAAATACCGGGATTAAGCCAGGTCTCGACTAAGACGATCACATCATATGTCACAGCGCAAGATAGCAGGGAATTGACCAAAGTGTCCAATTTAGTACGCAGACCACGGACGTTCTGGAAATATACTAAAGGATTCCGCTTGAGTTTTTTTTAGTAGCGTCCCGACAATGGCTGGTCGACACGATCCTCGGTGTACTATTGATGTAGCGAATTGTCATTTGAGATTCCCCTTGTTCGTGCAGGTCACGCAGCTTCGCCCTTAGCTGCATCAGAGTCTCACGTTGCAACCTCGTGTTATCCTCGGCAATATTGAACGGCCCCTTGTAACGATGCTTATTCTTAAGGATACACTTAACGATTGCAGCCGAGCTAAGACCCACACATAAGGGTCTTTTGGATGAATTCCCGGGTTTTCCCAAACCATAAGTGACCAGATCTTGGACATCCAGGGGACTAATTTCCGTCAAAATGGCTCCTACCGCGTTAGCTGCCTTGGGGACCACCGGCGTGGGTTCCTGCGGCTCCGGAAGGCCAAATATTATCAGGTTCTTTGCCCTGACCTCTCTATCTTGCAACTCCTCAATAACGCCTTGAATAGAATGGGCTTCAGAGTTGGAGGGTTTTTCCTCAATCACTCTGACACGCTCGGACAGCGAAGTAATCTCCGCCCTCATGTCTGACAGGTCCTTTCTAATTCCTGAGAGAATTTCATCGCGAAATACGGCAAACTCTTCCTTGATGAATTCTCTAATCTCCTCCTTGATTATTACTCTAATCATGTCCCGCAATTCATTGGCTGTTGCAATCGCAGTTTGAGACTGGCGCGAGGCCGCTGGTGATGCAGAGAGTGAAACGAAATACGCAGTGGTACTCGACGGCGGCGAGCATATCCATTGCCGCACGGCGTAATAGTCGGCACTGCACGTTTTGCTAAACTATTTCGGTTCTGTATTGAAAACAAAACGTGACATACGATTGCTGTTGATGTTTTCTGGAGGAAAAATGTCTGCTGCATCGCATGGAGTAGTCAGATTTTCTCCTAGTCTCTTGGTTTTTTAAATATATTGAAAGATTTCTGAAAAATTTGTGCATTTCGGGTGCCCTTTTCCCTTTGATCGTTGTTTAAACTTAATTAATTGTTCATAATGCCATAACTTATATCGTTGTATTCGGGAGGGTTCATAGAATAATTTGACGCAACGAGCAACCAAATAACTATTACTGATTCGAAACAAAAGATGTTCAAAGTTGAAAATATGCATGTCTTTTCAAAATCGGATTTCTCAAAAACGGAAGGTGATGGCGACAAGCGGTTTGCGGATTCGTTTTCAGCCCACAAAAATCCATAAGAAACGGTCATTGAATGATACGAGACCAGATGGCTATTGAATAGGGAATTATCGGCAAAAAAATATGTCGTTTTGAACAAACACTTTTATACAAATTCTTAAATTTGAATCACTACGCCATCTTCTTCTAAATAGTAACTGATAATTTACAACAATGCTATCTATGTATCAGATGATACACTATTTACTTTACACGAATCTCTTTTAACTTTTCCCGTGACGGATCGGCGAAAAATAGTGACGCGCACTATAATAACCTGTGCAGGTGACCGGATTGGCGACAACGGCACCACAACCCTTGCATTTCTTGGAGCCACTCATCGACACAGAATAGCCACAGATGACCAATGAATTACTAAAATGAAGGTCAAGTATAGAACACACAAACGCCGCACAGACCCAACCCCGATTGCACACCCGACTATGCGGAGTGAACCAGAAAACGTCTAGAAAACACTGCGAAATGTACGACAAAACTGTCACAGAACGCCAAAATTAACGGTCGTGGGGACTACGAAGAGGCACAACATTCAAACGCACGTGCTAGCGACCACTCAATCATAACAGACGACCTGTCACCTCGGTGGCTGAATACAGACTGACCTCGGAGAAGGAGGAGACAACCTCCCAACAGTCCCGATCCTCCGCCATCCGACTCACGACAGGCGGAAGCGAGAGGTCGTCCCGCCACTCCGGACACCTGGCCAGAGTGTGGTCCGCCGAGTCCTCGACGCCCCGGCCGCAGCTGTGGCACTGCGACGACTCCTCCCGCCCTATGCGACACAGATAATCACCGAAACACCCTACACCGGTGATCATCTGCGTCAGGCGGAAGGTGAGCCTGCCGTACATACGCCCCACCCATTCGGCGAGAATGGGCAGGAGCGCCCCGACGACACGTCTCTCCCGATGTTCAGGAAAAGAGAGCCAGTGAATCCACCTGGCTCCCATGCGTCGCCGGGCCTGGCCCCGCACCTCAGGTCCATCCGGCGCAAGGGGGTTCCTCGCTCCACGGAGATCGTGGGAGGCGAAGGAAACCTCCGGCTCTATCTCCGCGAGCAGATGGAAAGAAGGAGACCCACCCAGCGCCGACAGATCGGCGAGTGACACCGTGCGGTATGCCCGCACGGCACGGAGGACCGCGCGGCGATGAACCCTGGCAAGGAGTTCTCATCCGGCGCGACAGTCCTCTAGGTCGCCGGCCCACACTCCGTAGAGCGCCATGGACCGGACGACCGTCACGTATAGCCGCCGAACTGCTTCGTAAGGGCCTCCCAGGTTGGGGCATGATGTGTGCGAATGCACACACCTGTCGCTCCAACCGGGAGCCCAAAACCCGAAAGTGCCGTGTAAACCGCCAGTAGGTATCCAGGGTCACGCAGTTTTCGTCTGAGCCAACCCTATATCACTGGAACATGCTTCTACAAATACTTGAATATTTGTATACTACAATTGAGTATCATGTGAACTTATCCGATGCAGGTGAATGCAACTTAATAGGTTTTAGCGACGCGAGCTGGGCCTCCTATAGTGTACACAGAAAATCCTTCTCTGGATGTATTTTTTTCTTGGGTAATATTCCCCTGTGCTGGAAGTGTTTCGAGCAAAAATGTGTTGCCTTGTCAACCATGGAGGCCGAGGTCATAGCGCTATCGGGAGCAGCTAAAGTGGAGTTTCCTAGCCGCGATCCGGCGGCGGCGGCACAGCGGCCGCGGCCGGCGGCCAAATCCTAAGCACCGCTCTTATCGAGAAGCATGTAACCGTTTTCCTAGCCGCGTTTTCAAGCGGCGGCGGCCGCCCGTCTGCTACAGCAGCAACCTAAGCTACTCAAGACGCAACACAATGCGATGAGTGTCTGTTTTCCGCCATGATGGAGGAATCTACTAGCCGCGCGGCTCGCCAAAGCGGCAAATCGCGTGACTCCTCTTAGAGGAGTCATAGCCGCGGCCGCGCTGCGATCCTACGCCACAGTGGGACAGAATCCCAAAAATAAGGAAACAAGGCAGAATTCGAAAGTTATGGGATTATGTTTTTTTTTATGTATTGTAAACTAATAATATGAGCTCCTAAAAAAAGTGAAAAATATCCATCGTGGTGACTACATACAAACTTTGGGTGATTGGCCCGAAACGCCTGATCCGCCTCGCAACCGTGACGAAGTCAACCCCCCCTGATGTGTCACCAAAGTTATGGTTTTCGACCCTCGAAGGGGTTGGAGTACCTATTAATAAGTGAGAAGTCCTCGATTTCCTCATTTCTCATCAGATCTGTGCGAAAGCGACGCCAATCGATTCCGAGCGTTCTCCCGATTAAAGTCATACCAAACATCATGCAAATCGGACCACTTTGACACAAGCTATTTGTATTCCTTATGTAAAAGTGGTCCGCATGACAACTTGAAAAGTGCCGTTCAATAGCATTTTTCTTTACTAGGGCAGGCTCAAATCCGCAAAGAAGACACATCGTACGATCACTAATTTTAGCGAAAAAAAAGTTTTCCCATACCTTGTCAAAATTTTGATAATACCTTTGCTCTGTAGACATCTTGATCTGTTTCGCCGTCTGTTCCATCTGAACGAATGGAAACGAAAATACGTTACAGTTACAGAGACTGTTTTCTGTTTTCCAACATTGTATCAGCGACTGTTTTCTGTTTTCCAACATTGTATGTCACGTATTTTCGGTCAGACGTTTCCATTCTTACAGATCGAACAGACGCAACTAATCAACTCTATCAAGGGCGGAAATAAATTTCTATCTCACAGGAAATTCATAGAATTTCTTGAAACAGATAACGCTGCTTACACTGATGTCCCTTTGCATTGCGAAGTACGCTGGCTCAGTGCAGCGAAATGTCTAAGTCAATTCTTTGCTATAAGAAATGAGATCTTCCATTTCTTGCAAGAATATCAAGAAAAAAAGGGAGCAGAATATTTCCCCTTATTAACAGATGCGAGTTTCCTTTGTGAACTCTCACTTATAGTAGATCTGACTAATTATTTAAATACATTAAATTTAAAACTGCAGAAACCCGGTCAAACTATTTCGCAGTTGTTCAGCCACGTCGATTCTTTTCGTAGGAGGTTGCTAGTGTATCAAAATCATCTCCTGTTGGAAGAAAAATTTTTTTTCTTTTTTCCCTCGTGTAGGGTAATTTTCGAGGAACTCGGCAATGAGTGTGATTTTGATAATCATTTACACGTTCTTCAATCGGTGATAGATCAGTTCGATGAGCGTTTCACTGACTTCGACTCGCTCAGAAATGATCTAATTCTCTTTGAGAATCCCCTCACCGTAAAAATTGAAGAACAGGCCCTCGAGTATCAAGAAGAACTGTGCGATCTTCAGCACGACATTTCTTTGAAAACGAGGGAAGAAAAAGGAGCCGAATTCTTTAAAACGCTGGAAGAATCGACATACCCTAAACTTAGAAATTTCGCGCTCCAAATTTTTTCCATGTTCGGGTCAACATATTTGTGCGAATGTTCGTTCTCAAAAATGCGTGCCATTAAGACAGAACAGCGCACACGGCTAAGCGATTCCTCGCTTTCAACTTTAATATTATAATATAATTCATATTTTAGAAATGCCCAGCACGTCTAAACGTGCGCGAAAATTAAGTTTTCCCAAACGTATTTAAAATTTTGATAGTAAAACGCGTTTCTTCTATCCATTTTTATCGCGTGACACAGTGGAATAGGCCTACAGGGGATACCACTGTAAAAAAAAAACGCATCGATAATAGTACCCCATGGGTGATGCGGAAATCTATTGATACGGGTGTCGCCCTAATGCGCCACGCGCGGTTCATATGGTACGGGTCTGAGGCGCTCGAAGCTCCTAGGCCCGCCGCGGGGGCGAAGACGCGCGGCGGGAGAAAGGCTTGGTTCCATGCTTGGTTTAGGAGATATTCAGGTGTTTCGAGTTCCCGCGGACACCTGTATGTCGCACAGCGAAGCTGAATCTCGAGAAATAGGGGGAAATTCAACATCACATTTTTCGCACTGCAACTGCGAAATATAATTAAGGAAGTTCATAAAAGAAAGTATTAATATACAACTCATACGGGGGATTGACGTTATTTAAAAAAATGATGTCAATAATTTTAATAAAACTAGAACAATTTGATTAATATACCTATATTACTATGGAACGTGCAGAAATATTGTACGCGTAAAATATTCTCATTGCAATACAAACGAAGATGTTTTAAACATTTTATCTTTTTATTCAGATCCAGTACTAGTGTTTTATAAAGTATGTTCATAAGATTCGACATTTTGATTAGAAAAACTGGCATATGGAATTTGTTCGCTATTCTTGGGATTGACGCCCACTACGCGTTGGGACAAAAGCGGAATCGGGCGCAAGCGAGAATTCATTCTTGGTTTTCGACTGATAATTTCATAATTCCCAAGAACGTTGCGACAGCATCTGTTTGCCAGCATTTCTAAACGACAATGAAGAACGTGGTCCCGTTTTTTTTAATTTTAGGCATTCTTCAGTCTGACAATGAGTTGATCCGTATATTGCTCTGTCGGAGGGTAGTGCGTGCGATGATGTTGGATCTATACGTACTCAACCGTTGCCTACCGCCGACTCGCGGAACAATATGGCCATAAACCGCAACCCTGGCGAAACGCTCCGGCCAGTGATGTCAGAACCGTGGGTTTTTTTTCGCCCACGGACCCTACCACCACTCCACGACCAAGCGTACCCCCTCATAGCGCCTGTACCGCACCACACAAACATACCCGCCCCTCCATCCGTGTGCCGCGCTACCCGGCCGCTCCGCTATTACGGCCGGCTTACCACTCGCACCCCGATTACTGTAATGAGGTTCGAAAACAATATCGACTGGTCTCGTACCCGTCGCAATCATGTCATTTATACCTACAGAACAGTTTTATTAACCCACCCTTGGCGAACGACACTCTTTTCGTGTTAATCAGGTTTATACGTATCTGCTTATTTGATTTTTGATTATTTAAGTTTTTATTCTACTGAATATATAGAAAGAGAAGTTAGAGAATAATTAATGAAAAAATTAGAATATTCGCACCGAATTTTCAACCTCGGACTTTCTGTTTGAGACCCAAGCTGTATTACTTCGGTGAAATGAATTCTCGCCGGAGAGCGCCGGCCAGGCAGCACATACGGCACACGGATGGAGGGACGAGTATGCTTGTGTGGTGCAGTACAGGCGCTAGGAGGGGGTACGCTTGGTCGTGGAGTGGTGGTAGGGTCCGCGGGCGAAAAGCCAGGGTTCTGGCATCACTGGACGTACGTTCCTGATTGCCTTATGGAAATCTGGCAACCAGATGTTGCGAAGCCGTCTTCGAAAATACGGAATTCCCAACCATAAACGATAGGTAAATGAATTTTCGCACCGCTCCCAATTGTTACCTCCCAGAGCCCCCTTCGTTTAGGATAATTAAGGACACAACCTAAAGGAAAAATGCAGAACACAGTGTAAAGGCCCAAAGCATAATAAAATCTGAAAGCATAATAGAATTTGAAAGTATAATAAAAAGCGGCTGTTTCGTTAATCCGTATATTGCTCTGTCCGCGGGTGGCACGGATGGGCGCATGGTGACTTTGCACCCGCACGCACAGTTGACCCTCGAAGGAGTTGTAATACCATAAAAAAGGGGGAAAAATCCAAGTTCCACATTTCCCATCAGATCTCTGCGAAACCGGCGCCAATCGATTTTTTTTGGTTTCGCCGATGAAACTGACACCAAGAATGACGTAATTCGGAGCATAATGAAGGAAATTAGATGAAACAATTATTTTGATCATTTCCATTTAACTTCGTTAAAAGTAGCTCCATTTGCATAAAATTTGGTATTATTTTTGTCGGAATAACATAAGGAATCCATCGGTGTCACTTCCATATCGATACGATAAAGTATAAAGAATTATTTTATTTCTGAAACAGGTATGAATCCTCGGTCGACCGCAGCGATTCGAGGTCTGCTCCCCGCGGTCGAGGGTGAAATATTCATTTCAGCGTATTAAGAATTTCGTTATTCTTCATTCTTTATCGTGTCGATATGGAAATGATACCAATGGATTCCTGGAGTGCTCCCGATTTAAATCCTACCAAATGTCATGCAGAGCGGACTACTTTTACATAAGGAATACAAAATTATTGTGTAATCAAAATTCTGGATATAGTGAGTGGCGATATTAGAAACACTGACGATATTTGGCATAGTCACTCTATAAGTATTTCGAAGATTGTTCCTACTTGTTTGGCGCAAAATTCGTTTCGATGGCTTTTATAGTACAAAAGCTATAGACAAATATCACCAATTTCTTCGACGATGCGCGTAACCATTAGCATGCGCGGCTTGACGTTGCACGAGGTACCTGGTTGCGCGCCGAAACATAAAGATCGACCCTTGTAATGGTGTTCTGCAGCGCGAGTTCCACATGTTTAACCGTGCCTTTAGGTGCAAGAAAAAATAGGGGACTGAGAATTAAGCCTAAACACTGTCCTGCAGTTCTACAAGTTATTTGGTAAATGTTTTTCTAATTACTTTATAGCGTATTGGAGACCAAACGGCTGGTGTCGTAAAGCGGTAGTAAACCGTGACCCGCTAATAATTCGTTTTAGGGCTTCACGCAGATGGCTACATCTGCGGACACCACCACTCCCCGGGGAAAACACAGAAAATAACGTTGTTATTGTTCAGGTAGCTCAAGTGTCGTCCAAATCTCCCCCCCCCCCCCCCGAAGGGATGTACCCCGAAGGAAATACTATTTAACTTGCGACTCACAGCGGTAGTTGACCAGTTCGGGAAACATTTCTGTAGACACAAGATACGAGAAGGGTTCGGCAGCATTAATTAATTAGTGTTGTAGCAGTTTATCAGCAATGCCCACCTTAAAGGTTAAATTTTCCACTACGGAGGACGAGACGCTGATACACTGCGTATCAACTTATCCTGTCCTGTATGATGCTGCGGACGCAACTCATAGGGACCATGAGTTGAAGGACAACGTGTGGGGACAAGTGGTCACCACAGTAAAAAGAACAGGTAAAGTACTCTTTAATTATATTTATTTGCATCAACAATCAACTAGGGGCTGTTAATACCATTGAATGTTAGGGGAGACCGTTGCAAAATCGGGACATTAAGAATAAAATGTTATAACTTTGACATTATTAAGTTGTTCAGAAAAATCTGCAGTCTACCGCCATCTACTAAACCCCCCTATAATTAGGCAATAGCAACGGCGCGCTGACTCGTGTGAGACGTCAATCACGGTCCCTTCCATCGCCTTACAACCGATGGAAGGGGGACTCTCTTTCCTCCAGGAAGTCGGGCCGACTTACTGGATCTTTCTGGATTTTTCGCTACGCATGTGACACACAGATACCATCGCCCTTCCATCGATCGCCGATCTATGGAAGGGGGATAGCCCGCGGATTCGAGGAAATCGACAGCGATTTCCTCGATCTACTTGTCGACGAGCCGTCCACCAGGTGACACGCTTTGAAATCGCTTCCGCTTGCTAAAGTTCGCGTGAATTGCTTCGCTTTTACTGGATTCGCGCCGAATCCACGTGCTTTATCGCCGCTTAATTAGAAATTGTCTACAGCGTAGGAATTAGTGCTGTTAAGTGTCTTAGAGCTGTAAAACAAATATTATAACGTGCATAACGGGCCTTTATTGTACAAACTGTAAATATTGTAAATTTAACATAGCTGTTACCATTAAAGTCTTTAAGCTAAGTCTAAACCAGTTCGCGAGTGTCCCATCCTGCCACGTGCGTTGCTCCAAACTTTTGCTAACAAATTTATTGACTTTGGTCGAAGAAATTTGTTAGTTCATACTTTTTATCTCAAATACTAACGATCACATTAAAAAATTGTTAATAGAAAAAAATGTGGGCCGTGACGAGTTTTACAACACTACATTTTTTAAAATCCAGTTTAACACAATTTAATACTCCCCATCAATATCTCCAATACAGTTAGAAAAGTTCCATTTCATAATAAAGCCTTTTGCATTTCTTTTGAAATCGGAAACATTAGGGTAAAAAGACCAGTAGCTGGACAGGGCCCAGCAGATGGACAAATCGTTGGTTAATCGTTAATATTGAAAGAACTAGATTTTTAATCTACATTATTATTTTTTTACTTTGTAGAACAAACGTTTCTGGTTTCATAAAACATTAACATATTTATCGAAAAAAAAATTGTACACGAAAAATGTATTTCTATGTACGATTTCACGCCACCATGCGCGAGTCACTTCATGCATTGACATCTGGCCTCTTTACCCTAGTTTATGGTAAAAATCGGGGCACTACTTTATCACATAATTGTTTCAGTTTGTTTGTTTCAATAACACTCATGTACCTATATGATATTTTGAATGCAAATGATAAGGATCTCAATGCTTCTCCAGTAGCAACGAACTCCCCCAAAAATATATTATCTAATTATTTCAGCTGAGGACTGTAAAACTCGCTGGAAGAATATTCGCGATTCCTACATGAAGAAGAAGCGGGCGAATAAACACGGAACGGGGTCGGCAGCGAAGCCCAAAAAGCAATGGTCCCTCATGGGGTCTTTAGATTTTTTAAATAGTGTCGCGTCTGAGAGAAGACAAGTCTTTTTTTTCACACACGAGATGGGTTCTAAAGTGCATTTTAAAAATTTATTTTCTTTATTTGATTGTAGCACACAGAGCAACATGGAACTCCCGGAGGATGTCCCAAATGCTGTTAATGCCAATAACAGCATTCCAGAAGTGTCAGAACCTGCGGACATCATAGAAACTGCTGCCTGCTGGGAAGGTGTTTCATCACCAGAAACACCGCCACCAGAAATTATAATCCCACCGTCCAGGAAAAGAAGCCACGGCCGCAACTCATCTGCGGCGCCGAAAAGGCGCAGGATCGACTCCCGCGATTTCCTTAATGCTATTGCAGCGCGGTCTTCCGAACGGGAGCAACTACTGCATTTGTCTATGGAGGATGAAATTGATGACACAATGCTTTTTTTTAAAGTATGGGGACGATGGGCAAATCATTGCCGCGAAAGCTGCTGGCGGAAGCTAAAATATCCGTGCTGCAAATAATGTTAGATTTGCAAAACAGAGCAGCTGAAGATCCATCACCTGGTCCGAGCGTCCCTCGGAATCGCACAGACGATAATCATTGTTAATCACAGTTGTGCAAAATGTAATCTAATTACAACATACAAATTACGATTAAAATGTAATTGTGTAGTTGAGTACACATTAGTTTCTGTAATCGTTAATTTAGGTAGTTGACGTTTTGGTTTCGTCAAATACCTAAATTAACGATTACAGAAGATAATGTGTATTCAACTACAGAATTACATTTTAATCGTAATTTGTATGTTGTAATTAGATTACATTTTGCACAACTCTGCCGTCAGTGTTGCCGGGAATTTCCTTGATGGAAAAGATTTTCAATGTATAGTCTACCGTATAATGTATAGTATACCGTGCTGTTGTGCAATAAGTGCTTTTGTTTGATGGAGGATTTTGTGTAAGTGAGAAAATATGGAAAGACAGCTATTATAACTGTATAGAGCGTGAAAAATAAAAACTTTCAGAAAAAATATTTACTTACGTACTTAGTCAATTTTTCGACAAACTCTGATAACTGTTAAAAAACGTAAATCCATGGCATAGTAGAAGCGACTTCTTTCTACAGAAAATGTTCCCGCAGTAGAGCATATGTCGGTACAAAGTTATTAACAATTAGTCAACCTACCCCTTGGGACAACCAGCCCCGGTCTCCCCCACTCCAAGACCCGCAATCACTTTATTGCCCTTAGCTTAGGACCTCTCCGAACCTTTGCTAAAACGACACTCGTTCTCGTGCTAGCGAAGCAGACACATCTCTGTGAATTCGCGATCTACAAACGTTCGTACCGTGCTAAATATTAAGTGCTAACGTGACAGTGCGACGTTATCTATACGTAAAGTGTTTTAAAATCCTACAATGTCTCGCAAATTGCTGCTGCGTGCGTTGCTGCAGGAAGAAGAAGGTGACGACATGCTTCTGCTAGCGTATTTCGAATGCAGAAAGAGAAGGAAAGCGCACGCAATGTATCAGAAGCGAAGGACCGAGGGTTACTCTCAAATTTTAATAAGAAACCATTTAGTAGACAATGATGAAACGTATAGGCAATTTTTTCGTCTAAGTAAAAAACAAGTTCATTTTGTTCTGAATCTTGTTGGACAGGATTTAGTGAAAAAATCCTATTCAAGAGTAATAAAACCCATTTCACCCGAAGAGAAGCTGCTCCTAACATTGAGGCAAGTTAATTTTTCACATGCATATTTTATTTTTTCGTCACATAACTTTATTACAGTTGTATATTTTTATGGTAGATAATTGAAAGTACGTATGTCCTCTTAACCCGCGAGAGGGCGCACACGGGGGATTCCTCCGGGTGTCAGACATTGCGTTAAATAACTATAGATTGTCAACCTGTAAGGCTATGAGGTACTTTCTACCTTCCTCTTTATTAATTTACTTTAGATTGAACCATGTTTCATTGTTCTCACTGTTGAATTGGTAATTTTGCAGAATGTTATATGTACACATATAGTACAGCTAAAAATGTTACTATTGCATGCAAATATTTATTATTGTATTCCCTTAGCTTATTGTTTATATAAATGCGAATATAGTTTACTTTTTGGCTGTATTGTTAACATAATTAAAATTCGGAGAAAACCTCCGTGTGCGCCCCTTCGCGTTCCAATTAGTCACGCGCCTTCTCGCGGGTTAATAATCACGCTCCGACTGTTGATTTGCACATACGTTGTACGCTCTTGCTTCGCTCGGTGCATGCTTTTCCGTTCATTCTCTCTTCGCCCTCGTACATTCGATTCTACCTATTCCGCTTTTTTAGACCTGCACTCTCTCTTTCTCTCTCCTTTTGCCAATTACCCTATCACTCATTCGATCATCGCCTAAGTCGTCACACTCTCTCCCTCTCTTTCACTGTCGCTCTTGGTTGGTTTCTTGCACAAACGCGTTTTTCTTTTTACGGGGGGGATATCTTTATAGACACCTCGACCTCGCGGGGTGTGAGACCGAGGTAGTGTCGGATCCTTATCAATTAAAACCCCACGGTAACCAACCTCCATACTATTCGGTGTGACCTTGGGAACATCACCGCTATTGTATGTTACTAATATCATACGCACGAACACATGTATCTTGCACTGATCCCATTTCTAGATCATTAAGCAATTTAAACACCATATTTTCCTCCATCTCTTCTTACAATCATCAGCTGAACTAATTAGAAAATATATTTTTACAGGTTTCTGGCCACTGGCGAATCTTACAAGTCATTGTCATTCGCTTTCCGAATATCGGCCAGCTACATCAGTGTGATTGAACGCACAGTATTAAAACACTTGTGCGATAAGTTAGTTGGAATATGTATGCCACAACCAAGCATTGCGGGTTTTGAACAGATAGCGAACGACTTTCTACTTCAGTGGAATTTCCCGAATTGTGTTGGCGCAATCGATGGTAAACATATTCGAATACAGTGTCCCAGCAATAGCGGTTCGTTATACTACAACTACAAGAACTTTTTTTCCATTGTCTTATTAGCATTGGTAGATGCTAATTATAAATTCATCGTCATTGACGTTGGGTCATATGGGAAAGAAGGTGATAGTGGAATATTTAATAAATCCATTATGGGCCAAGCTATTCGCGAAGGGAAAATGAAATTTCCCATGGATAAAGTTCTGCCGGGATCAAACGTGACAGCCCCTCACGTTATTGTGGGCGATGAGGCATTTCGCCTCTCAAAAAACATGCTGAAACCATATACCAAGAAAGTGGCATCACAGGAGATATCTCGAAAATTTTTAACTATCGCCTGTGCCGAGCCCGTAGGGTGTCGGAAAATGCGTTTGGGATATTGTCCCAGACATTTCGTATTTTTTATTCCCCAATCGCGGTATTGCCGGATACAACCGACAATATTGTAACCGCAACATGTTGCCTCCACAACATATTGCGGGATGAACACATAAATAATACTTCCGCGAGGCAACAACATTCGGAGCCAAGCCAGGTCGGATTTAATCTGGTGCCAATGGTTCGAGCAGGAGGATTTGCAGACGCAGAAGGATTCGCCATCCGGGATAGATTTCGAGTCTATTTCAGTTCACCGGAGGGGGCCGTGGAATGGCAAGAGGACAGTGTACAAAGAGGCATAATGATATAAATCAAAAATATAAAAATACACACATGACATTAACATCCCACCAAGTACGGCGCGCACGACAGACAGGTACATTTTATTTTTTAAATTAGAACTATACAGGGCGTCCCACGGTAGACTGGACAGCGCGATATCTCCTAAAGTACTGGAGCTAAAAATATTTAAAAAATAGGGAATTGTATGGTTCGAAGGGGCAAATTAATTAGCGCGGACGAATTTTTTTTGATTATTATTTTAAAAGCTACGATGGTCAAGTTCGGTTTTTCAAATGGAACTATTTTTTTTGAAGTCCTGAGTTGATAGTGCGTTCCAAGACAAATTCAATAAGCTTTAATGTATACACTTGATTTCCACTGGTTTTTCAGCTATTGAGCTTGCAAATTTACTGATTTTCACTGCAAGAAATTCCTCTGGAATAGCAAGTACCACGGGTGGCACTGCCTGTTGCAATAGATACCCACCTGCCAAAGGTCTACGCCAGGCCCAAAGGCTGGACAATTCTTTTCCGCCAGAAAAGTAGCCTTTGGGCCTGGCGTATGTCCATGTCAAAGTATCAAATCAGAATGAGTTTGAGAATCAGTTACACTAACTAACGTCACAATCAAATTGTATATTGAAAAATGATTTTTTATTTTCCATTCGTAATTATTTAATTGTAAAATTACTATTCGTTTATTTTAATTAATTTTTGTTCATTTTAAATAATGTTTTAGATTCTGTCCACTATTGTCTTTCGAGCAATATTCTTCGGTTTCCGTCTTGGAGAAGCAACTGTAAATAATATCGTCCAACAAAATTGCCGCACGATCCGTTAGCACGCTTATTACGTCTAAATGTAATAATGAAAAATTAAAAGAAATGAACCGAGTTTGATGAAAAAGTGAAATATCCCGAAATGTGTTGGCGCAGTGGATGACAAACACGTGCATATATTTGCTCCCAAAAAACTATGGATCGGGATATTACAATCATAAAGAAACATTTTCCATTATTTTAATGGCAGTTGTAGATGCTAGCCACAAGTCTGAATGAACAAAAAATGGACATTCGTAATGCTTTCGCAGACTGGTTCATTTCGCTTGTTGGATAAGTTCCTTGGCAATGTGAATCCATAAGAAAATAATGTTTTATTTTATTATGTTAAATATACATATATTTATAATACTTTCGGATTTTATGTTGCTGCTTATTGATTTCCACGCACTACATTTCGACTTTTATAACAGCGTAATTTTTTGTCGTGGGTATATAATAGAATGATTTTGAACGGCACATATCAATTATTTTTGTACATACATTTTATGGATTATATATACGCGGCATCGTACCGCATCTGTATTGCCGTAACGTAACGTATTTGTTGGAAGGGGGTGCATTAGAAATAATGCAAGTTAAATTTTTGTAATATACTAATATTAATTTAGGATACTATTAAAACTGTATTGAGTTTATCGTCACTCAACAGATTCAGAGAAGTTCTTCGTACTAATATTCATATTCTCGTCACTAATGGTAATTGGTGTTTATACTGGTGTAACGATTTCGAGCGTAGCGTAACGCTCCCTACAGGATTTCGGGATTGGTTCGTGTGGCGTGCGATAAAGAATTAAAATTCAAGAACAAGAATTTAACTTAAATAGTGTTTATTCAAGGAAAACACTTTTAAATGATACATAAAGCTATAATTTAACGCCTTAATATTAAAGAAATTAAAGAAATTAATTAGGTTGCGACACTAGGTCGTTACAAAAAGTAAAGTTGATCGTCTTGGGTTGCGACTCTAGGTCGTTACAAAAGAAATGTCCGTTCGAACGATCGATTTTGAGTAATATAGCTTAAATAATTAATAATGACGTTTAGTCGAATTATGGGAATTGATTTATGGATTATGACTCTCGGTCGATATAGGAATTGATTTATGGATTATGACCCTCGGTCGATATAGGAATTGCTTAATGATTATGACTCTAGGTCGATATAGGAGTTGGTTAATAGGTTATGACTCTCGGTCGATATAGGAGTTAGCTTATAATTTAGGAATTAGCTTATGGATCTAGGAAATTGAATATGTTAAGTTGAGAATCGTTTGAATTGTTTCAGTGTTTCATCAGGGGCGATTTTGCCACCTGGAATAGTATTGTTCCCTCGTTGCTCAGGAGTAATTTTACTAACCTGAGAATTATTATTCATAAATCTAGCTTGACAACTAAGGGGCCTACGAGGCGGCTTCCAAGGCAGATACGTCGTTAGACCAGGCGATTATAGCTTTGGTCAAAACGATCGACAATACCAAGGGGCCTACGAGGCGGCTTCCAAAGTTGAAGCCTAACCTTAGGTTGGAATCAGCTTTTAGCTTTAAATGATTCTTAACAGCGTCTTGGCTAGTCATAAGAATATGAATTCATAAGTCAGAGTGATCCTCTCTGGGCTTTCCTGCCCGTATTTATACACATTCTGAGTACTGGGAGCGCACCAATGGGAATGGATTTCGACTATTACGCGTCAAGCATTCTCGTATTGCTCTCGATCCGTTCTCTAGTCGGTCTATCAAGCGACTGAATAGTACGCAGGCGCACGCATGAAACGCTCGATTCCCTCTCTCATTCATCATGCACGAATCACAATCTACTGCTTCTGATCCTTGCTCTCGTCGATCCGCTGATCGACTGAGGATCGCGCCTGCGTTCGATTTTCCCACTCCTTTACTCTCAATTCTCTTTCGTCATACTCGCATCTCGCGATATCCTGAACTAATATTAATGTTAATGCTAAACACTCTTATAAAAATAAGGATAATAGGAATATAATAAAATATAAATATTTAAATGTTTATTAATTAGGTTTATTAATTAAAAAAAAAAAAGAAAGGCTTTTTGGGATTTGTTACACTGGAGCGTATGAGATAATAAATCACTTGCATACCTTTGTCACGAACTTTTATCAATCATTTACTTAGCTGTGTATTTTTCTAGCCTTCAAATCATATTTTGTTATAACGTTAAATTACTTACATTATTTATAACATTATATTTAACGATTTAACTAACCATTCCTTCTCTTAACTGAAAAGTTTAAAAAATGTTACCGGCATCCCTTTGGTTCTAAGTGACTCATATATGTATGATGAAAGAATAAATAAATATAATTAGAAATAATAAAGAAATAAGTATAATTAAAGAATACTTTACCTGTTCTGTTTAATTTAATTGACCCTTCTCTCCGCACATTTCCTTTCACTCCTTACAAACATAAAGGACACAATATTTAATTGGATAGGGTAGACCAGGGCGAATCCGATCAAAATAAGAATTTAGTCCATATTTCTTACATCGCGATAAAAATGATCATTCCGATCGTTCGTAGTACCTCGTCCCTCTCTCCCGCACCTACTGCAATAGCTCGTCAATTGATTTAAGTCATTGTTTAGAGCCGGCATACGTTTTCAGTGAGATCATTGCGTGCAAACGTCACAATTTTGGTCGAATCTAGCCTTCGCAATCTGCAATTTCGTATTTAAAATAAATAGCAAGCTTGAAAATTCAAATGTGCTTATTTTTATTAGTTTACACGGTGTCCAAGTTTAGTATTTGATGTATTTTAGACTATTATACCATAATATGTTTATGTAATCTACAATCTTTGAAATATTTATATATGGGGCTAAGCGGATCACGTTATTTGGGGCGAAACGGATCACTCTTCTTTTTCATTTGAGTATTTTTATGATTATAAATATGATAATTGTTTATATACAGATGGTTCGTAGGTACATAAAAAAGTAAAGAAAGCTGTGATAAAAATTAAATCTAAAGAAATGACGAAAAAATAAATAAATTAGTGGTTTTAAGAAGATGGCATTGTATTTACTGCGATGAAAAATTAATTCGTCCATTTTAAGAAGATTCTCTGAGAAGAGTGGTGGTACGCGAATTGTGCTGATATAGAGGCAGCAAAAAACGGCAGTATCCTTCCGATCTGTGTGCTAAGTAGTATCACTTGACTTCACTGCCATTAAATTAGATTTGTTTAGGTTGATTCTAAAGATTTTGTTATGAAAATTTCAGTTATTTCAGAAATTTCTGGGTGGTCCGATTCGCCCCAAATTTCGAGGCGAATCGGATGTTTCTCACTTTTTCGTTTTTTCTTTATAAATGAAAGATTTTTCAGTTTATTTTCAATTTATATATATGCATCTTCAAGCCAAAGGTTTACTGGTCACGAATATATAATAAAAATTTAGTTTTTTAATGTTTGACTATTATTTTTTTACCGTCAAGCTCAAAGTGATCCGATTCGCCCTGGTCTACCCTATATCCTCTATCAATGTTTTGTCCTCCGCAGACTAAAACTGTAACTTTGTTGACATTTCAGATACTCGCCACCAACACACACGCAAAATGTGATACTGAGAACCACTTTATTCATCATAATATAATCTCCTCCCTATGATCCACCTTTCCTTGCACCCAATACGTCGCGGATCCTTCCGTTTTGATATTTCGAACGCGTGTACCTATATACTCGAGAGATAAGGGATCCGTCTTTAATTTGAAATCAGGTGACTACGCGCAGTCAGCGGACTGCTACTGATATCCACCGAGGCATATTGATGGTGGACTTGGTGGATATTACTAATAATAATACTAATTGGTAAATAAAAAATGAACAGGCTGACTTATGTCCCTAGCACGACGGAATAGGATTCGACTAAACGACCACCGTTGTTTGTCGTTTACCCAACTCGTTGGAAGCCTTGGCACTTATATACTGTCAATGTAAAAAGTATTCGTGCAGCGACCAATTTAAAGTTAAACATTGTACACCCATGTCAGGACCATATTTTAACAGAAAAAGATGATTAATAAATATTCTTAAATATTTGTAGAATATATCTTGTATAAACAAATTTTGATTTCTCTTAACATTTACAAAAATATGAATAAAAGCAGATAAACGTGCAGAAATAGAGGCACAGTAAGTATTTGTATTTGTACAGTTAAATAAGGGATTAATAAACTATGGAAATAAACTAAATATTTAATGTTTTATGAATTTGTGGGATTGTCTTTTGATTTTATAATAACTTCTTGCCTTCTTGGCATGGAATTTATTTAGTTGAATGTTATATCAGGTTGTATTTTATTCTAATACTACAATCAGGGTGATTTTCCAGCGGCACCTGTCCTTTGACACATTTCTTTAGATGCCGCATGGAACTCCGTGAGGAGGACAACCTCTCGCAGTGCCTCACCGAATTTTATGACTTGCAACCCTCGAAGGGGTTCGAATATCATTAAAAGTCAGAAATGTCTAGGATGTCCGCATTTCCCATCAGATCTTCGTGAAAACGAAGTCAATGAATTCCTTATGTTTCGCCGATGAAACTGACACCACGAACGACGTAATTCGGAAAGTAATGAAGGAAATTGTATGAAAAATTCTGAAGCAGGTATGAATCCTTGGCCGTAGTAGACCCTTTTTTCAAGTGCGCTTGAACCAAAGTGGGACCCTGAACGCCGCGCGGCCAGAGTTTGGCCGCGGCCGCTGTGCCGCCGCCGCCGCCGGATCGCGGCTAGGAAACTCCACCTTAAGGTGGCTAAAGGAGATATTAAAAGAACTCAAAGAAATGGGTGTATCCGACATAAAACCCCAACTATTTTGCGATAATACGGCTGTCCTCGAGTACGCGAAGAATCGAACAAAAAACCAAAAAACTAGGCACATACATTTAAGGTACCTTTTTTGGGGGGGGGGGGGGGAATGCTTTATGCATACCCCGGCGGTTACGCCGAGGTTATGTGGGACTCCCAGCCAAATAGGCGGACTACCCACTAAAAATCACCTCCAGAATATGCCCCTTTATTGTGTCCTTGGGTGCGGGGGGCACTTCTAGGCAGTACTTCCTCCCTCACCCTCCTAGCAGGGGACACCCTCGATGCAGTCTAGCACATGCGGCAACAAAAAGGAGCGCATTGCCATCGTGCCCACCTTCTCGGCCCAATAGGGAGCAGTCAATACGATAAAAGCATCCAAAGAAGGGGACGTACCCATAAAATAAAAGTCGCGAGTAAAAATAAACGCGAGCGGTCAAATACGCGGATAAAAAGTTTCGCCCCAAGAAGAAGGGTGTTCGTCAGAGAAGACCAAAAATGTCCAAATGTCGGAATAAATACACGGATCACACCACACACAGACATCCAAAAAACATATAAAAAGCAAAGACAGCTTACCTCTGTAGCATCACCTCCTGTATCTCTACCTACCCTGTGTCCAGGGGGGGGAGGCAAAGGGAGAGTCCTCCTCCTCTTGGGGGGGGGGGGTATCAGTGGGGGAGGGGGTGCTAGGCCCCTTCCTCTTACCCCGCTTCCTCTTGGCCGCCAGTCTCCTTGCAGCCGCCTCCCGTCTTAGGGCATCATTCCTAGCAGCAGGCGCCGCTGCTTCCATTGCCCGCTCCATAATGGCCCTGTCTTTCATTACCTTAAGGGCGAAAGTTTTTAGAGAGGCCCAGCTTTCCGGGGAGCTCGTGGCAAGGCCCACAATGGTGGCGGTCCCAACCGGGGCACCAAGCGCCCGGGCCAGCGTTCGGCGTTCCTCCTCGTAGGTGCGGCACGGGGTAAGAACGTGCTCGGGGTCGTCAACTGCCGCTCCACAGTCGGCGCACGATGTGCGCTGCACCTTGCTAATCTTAGCCTTGAAGGCATTGAACGCACCATGGGTGGTCAGGAGCTGCGACAGCCAGTAGTCCAGCTGGAAGGTGACGCCCGCTCCTCCGACAAACGCGTGGGCCGAGGACACGAGCCTTCTCGTCCAGTTCGACGGGTCAAATGCTTCACAAGTCCGTTGCCATTCCTCCATGGCTTCCTCCAAAGCTTCCTTCTTTGCCACTGCAAGCCTTTCGGCAAGAACCGCGGCGTTGCCAGCTACCACGGGGTCGCTTCTTGCGGCCAACTTAGCGTGGTAGATTTTCCCCCACATCTGGACCTTGAAGTGCACGGGCATCCTACCCGCCAGGACACAAAGGGCTTGGATAGGCCACCATCCTATAGGACGTGGTACTCCTAATGAGCACGGATCTCTGGGCCCTCCTTAATATCGCCCTGTTGGCCTCTTTGTCCAGAGCCGAGGTCCATGCCGGAGCAGCATATAGGGCCACCAACTCCCACACCGAATAATAGAGGCGGCGGGCCTGGACCGAGGGACCGCTAATGTTGGGGAGGAGGGACGCTAAGGCCCCCATCAGCCTATCACCCCATGCCGACGCCTCAAGGATGTGTTGCTTAAAGTTCCGCCTGCAGTTTATCATAATACCGAGGTATTTAACCACCTCCGAAGACCAGACCCGGGTGCCGAGAACATCATATGGGATGTTCTCCCCTTTTGTCTCCGCTCTGACTGGTCAGGAAGATTATCTCCGTTTTGGGTGTGGCGATCTGCAAGCGCATCCTCTTAAACCACCGACTGACCGTAGCCATCGTGGGGGCAAGCATTTCTTCGAAGTGGGAAGAGTCCCTCGATTTAAAAATCAGGGCCAGATCGTCGGCGTACGCCACCGCCCGGACGAACCGCTCGTTGTTGAAACGACCCAGAAGACCATCATAGACGAGGCTCCAAAGGAACGGTCCAAGGACCGAACCCTGGGGAACCCCCGCCCAAATACCAGTCTCCACGTGCTCCTGATCACCATGGACAACAATCCTCCTATCCGTGAAGTAATCGCGGATCACCATGCACACGATCGAGGGGGCACCCCTCCTGGCTAACTCCTCAAGGATCAGGTCCCAGCACAGCGTGTTAAAGGCGTTCCGCACATCTATCGCTACCATAGCGCACAAACGATTTTTACTCGAGCACTCCTTTGTAAACTGTGTGATGACGAGGGTCGCGTTAACCGTCGCCACACCACCGCAGAACCCGAACTGGAAAGGATGAAATGGATCTCGCCCAATATACTTCTGAATCAGCCCCTTATCGCGGACTCCCAGGCCTTGCTGAGCGCAGGGAGGACGCTGATTGGTCTATACGCCGAGGAGGAGGAGGGGTCTTTCCCCGGCTTAGGTATTAGGACCACCCTGGTCCTCTTACAAGAGGGGGGAATGGTACCTCTGAACAGCGAGTCCCTCACCACATCTCGAAATTGCTCCTGGTCGGCCCTAAGGACGCACGCCACCACTTGGGATGGGACCGAATCACGACCGGGGGCCTTGGCAGGCCTAATTTTGGCCAGGGCGCCCTTGATAAGGGCCCCATCGATAGAGTCAATGACGTCCGCATCCAGACCACGATTGAGCCAGCCCATGACCGAGCCCGAGGAAGCTTCTGACAGCCGAGGAAGCGGCGGAGTGGTCACGAAAAGCTGGTCCACGACGAACCGAACCTGGAAAGGGGTCATGACCGTCCGGGGGGACCGGCGCTTCAAGGTTGCCATAACTACCTTATATGGCTTCCCCCAAGGGTTCGTGTAGACCTGAGAACAGAGCCCGTCCCAATGGGCCTCCTTAGCCTTCCATATGCGGCGTTGGACCTCTTTCTTGGAGCGGCCATAATCCCGCCTGGCGTCGTCGGCATCCGGAGTTCCCTTCTTTCTTCGACGCTGAAACCATCTCCTGGCTCTATGGGACGCTCTCCTGGCTTCCGCAATTTCCTGCGACTACCAGTAATTTGGCTTACGCGCCCCACGAGGGATCGTTTTCTTGGGGAGAGCAGCCGCGGAGACCTCCTCCAGGAGACGCTGCATCCTACCCGCCATGGTTTCTGGTTCAGGGCTCAAACCATCCCGCTGGGTGCCCCCCAGGTTCTCATCCGCTCGAAGGAGAGCTCGGTACTTCTCGGTAACGACATCCGGGTCAAAGTCCCTGAGGGAATACTAGGCCCATGCAGAAGGGGGAGGGGCATCAGACCTCCTAGGTTCCGCCAGGGTGTGAGCAACGTACCTGTGGTCCGAGAAAGTGTGGAAACCCAGGACAGCGCTGCGGGTAATACGCCGTGCAACAAGACCATACCTGGTGAAGGACTCAAGACAGGCCCCTCCCGTCCTATCCAGAATCTTACCTCCCCAAGCAGGGGATTTGGCGTTAAAATCGCCGGCGACAATGATACCCTTAGCCAGGGCCCTGACCTCAGTTACTATGCACTCCAGGGTGTCGAGATATACTCCAAATTCGGGGAGCTTCATCCTGGGCGGGGAGTAACAACTGACAATAGCGAGGTCACCCACCACGGCGCCCACCACCCCTCCCGCTGTCAAAGCGGGAAACCTAGAGGGGAACTTCCCGTTAAATCCCGTTACCCAAACGGACGCATCACCAGAGACGTCGTTGAACAAATCGTCTAGCTGTTTAAAAGGTTCGGAAATAGTGACCACGTCCGCGTTCAGGATCGACATGTTGTGGAGCATAATATCGTGGGCCAGTCTGCTCCTATTCAGGTTTATCTGGATTACCTGAAGAGTCGTTTAAGGGGTCATGCTCAGTAAGGAGGCCGAAAAAAGGGTGGTCTTTGGAAATTTTGTTACTCAAAAACTATAACACATTTCTCAAAAAATCTTTTTTCCTTTTAAGGATTGCATCTAGTACCGTGCATTCGAAGGTTCTCTCGAATAAAATGCTTCTGCGGTGACCAAAATATTTAAAAAAAAAACATTCAACCGATTTACTTCAAATTTGACAAGCTTACTATAGGAACAATAAACTAGTCTTTGAACGAAGGATTTTTCGAAACATTGATTTGGCAAAAAATGGCAAATGTTTAAAGTCAAAGTTTCTATTTTTACACATAAACCGTGCTTGGTTTTCGTCAATTAAAAGAAAACTGAGCATCGGATAAAAAAATTCTTCGTTCAAAGACTAGTTTATTGTTCCTATAGTAAGCTTGTAAAATTTGAAGTAAATCGGTTGAATGGATTTTTAAATATTTTCGTCACCGTAGAAGCCTTTTATTTGAGAGAACCTTAGTGTGATGGACAATAACTTAGTTATTGATAAATATTTTTAAATAAAAAAATTACGATGCACAGTAGGGTGGTTACAAGGCATAGGGGAAATTTTTTTTTCATCGTATCTTCGACGGGACCCCCTAAGAAGTTGCCAATGGGTAAAAAAATGAGATCCTCAAAGTTACAGCTCGATCGGATAACGTTAAGACCTGCCTCATCAGCCCTAAATATGAAAAAACAGCTATTTAAAAAAAAAAAGAGTTTCCGCTATAACATTAGAACGGTTTATGCTAGGAACTTGTTTTTTTTTTTTTAATTATGTAGAGAATGTTCCAGGCTACAATTTTTATTGTTACAACTTGGTTGATAAACGTACAGATCCGAAGATATTTGGCTTTTTCGAGGACTGGACCCGGAAATCGACTTTTTCAAGAAACTGTAATAATTCGCTTAAGTTGGTAATAATTTTTTTTAATGTGTTCCTACTGTTTTTTAGTTATATAGCATCAAAGAGTTCAAGATACTTTTAAAAAATAGATTTTCAACCACGTAGATGAAAGGAAGGAGTGGGTTAGAGGGGGGAAAAGAAAGCAAATATTGTCATGCGAATCATTTATGTAATATAATTAAACCATACTGAATTTATAACATGAAACTTAGTTATTATACATACATATATACATGTTAATAATAATATATAAATAAATAATAATTGGTAAAGAAGTCGAATTGGCAGCTTTGTTAGATTGAGTAATTAGAATCAAGCAGGTGGTAGAGGTTTTGAAAGGGTAGATTTCAATGCGTCGGGGAATAATTTTCGACATTCAGCAACTACTTGCAAAACATACTGCTTCTGCTCTTCATGTTTTGTGATGGTCGCATTGTAGTCTTGCATTAATTTGACATTGTCATTTACAACCCTAAAACGTTTCACAATTCCCTGTACTTTCACAAAATCTGGGTCTTAATTGCAAACATCCGTATCGGAATGTAAGAAATCAGTAGAAATGTTGAACCTTTTGAAAATGTTAAATGTTCATTGTGTAATAAAGTAATCGACTTCTTCGTCCAGAAAAGAATGAGCTTCTTTCAAAGCGATTTTGCCTTTCACTATCCTATCGTCTTCTATGTTTTCTTCCTCACTGTTTTGCTCAAAAGACAACTTTTTTGCAGCTATGTTTATTTGGATTCCTTTATCTAAAGTTTAATCAAAAAGAAGCGAAAGCAACTTGCTCTGGGTTTAAATACCACAAATGATTAATAAGTTTAGACAATGCTACTTTTGAAATGTCTCCATCAATTTTTCATAATTAACTAAGGTTTTTAACAACTGTAAATCTTGGTTGGGGGCCATTGCAGCTTTAGCAGTGAAGTGAATAAACAAATACTCCTGATAGCATCTATCTCGGAGTCACTTAAAGAAAATTGACCCCTGATAACAAAAATTTTTAGGGAATAAATGGCCTTCGCCATCCACCTGGCGTGATGCATGGCACCTGGCGCTTTGAAAGAAATGATGTTTGGAGCAATACGACCTAAAAATATCAAACAGAACTGTAAAAATTCTTTATAATCTTCTCTGGGCTGATGCAGTGGCTTTTCTAATTGCGCTGAAAGAAAACTAGAAATCTGTTCGAGATCATTTACATTTCTTTTGACCTGTTCATCCAGACATCAGAATTGTGGGAGATGCCAAAATTGTTGATTAGCTAGCTTCTCCTCGAAGGGGAGGAACCTTTCCTCTGCGATTTCGGCGGTGGAGGAGGAACCCTCTCCTTCTTGGTGATGTTAGCGGAGAAGACTCGGATATCTGGCTACCGAACCTAAGATCGACCAAAGTGTCTTGCCGGGGTCGCAGTTTATGACGGTACTGTCCCGCGAATCAGAGGTGGATGACGGTATATATCGGTCCGAAGTCACCGGGTTGCAGGTACCACCCGCTGACAGAACAATCAACGGATTATCACGGAGCGAAGACGGTCGAAATCCAAGAAAAAAAAGGGCACGGTGTCGATTGCCCCCTATTCGATATTGGGCAGGCAAATATTTTCCAGTGAACGCTTCGGAAATAAGCACTGCCTGATCGTAAACGAATTAAAATGAATTTCGCTTCGAAAATTTTGAAATTGCGGACTGTGAGTCCGCTTTTGCCCGTAAGATGGAAAAAGAAATATAATATTTAAAAAAATATACATTTAAAAACTTATACTGAAACATTACTTTAATGTGTTTGAATGCAAAGAATTCAACAAGCAACAAAAGTATGGTTAGAAAGTAATTTTATAACGTTTATAACGAATTTTTACAGATTCTTGAAAAAGTCGATTTTCCGGGTCCAGTCCTCGAAAAAGCCAAATATCTTCGGATCTGTACTGTAACGAGTTATATCGGTGGGACGCTGATCTTCCCCCTCCACCACGCGTCCGCCGAGGCACCGAGACCGCGCCGCGCCAACGGTCTTGCCCCCCACCACTCGCCCGCGGGTTCCGAGAATCGGCGCGAGATGCTTACGCGATGAGCGTCTCTCTCGCTGCCGAAATCCGCGGGCGAGGGCACATAAGCGGAGGGCATAGGCCTACTAGCCAGAGTCTACCACGAGCGCTACAGGCTAACGGTTAGAACTCTCCCGACGAACTCTTGTAACCCAAGCTGTATTGTCGTGCATTTTTGGACTTCCCAACCTCCACGGCTCCTAGAGAAACGCGAGTTCGCCGATCTCTAGACGCAGGTCGATATCCTCCGTCAATCTCAGGGTCAGACTTTGTCTGTCCCAGAGGACATCCCACAGTCTCCGTATCTCCCGCGGGTTATACCCACTGGGCGAACGGACGCAAGACTTCCCGGTCAGGGCTATTGGTGGAGATAACAGCCAAGGCACCAGAACGACCACCCCCCACTCCTACCTCTTTACCGTCGAAACGATCCGACCCCGCGAACGCGACCGCGACGCGTCACCCGTACTCCGCCGCGACCTCTCCACGTACCGCCGCTAGGATAAGCCGTAGGATAAGCCGAACAGACTCTGTTAGCCAGCACAGACCTGACCGGGCTCCCTTGTACTCTCGTCGCAATAAAGCCAGTCTACCCAGTATACCCCGTGTCACTCACTCGACCCGTCCGATACGTAGCATCCGCGGAACGAGGTTACAGTACGTTTGTCAAGCAAGTTGTAACAATAAAAATTGTAGCCAGGAACATTCTCTACAAATCTAAAAAAAAAACAAGTTCCTAGCATAAACCGTTCTAATGTTATAGAGGAAAAACTCCGATTTTTTTAGAAAAATAGCTGTCTTTTCATACTTTAAGGCTGATGAGGCAGGTCTTAACGTTATCCGATCGAGCTGTAACTTTCAGGATCTCATTTTTTTGTCCATTGGCAACTTTTTAGGGGTTCCCGTCGAAGAAATTCGGACATCGATTTAAAATCCTTAAAAGGAAAAAAAATTTTTTGAGAAATGTGTTATAGTTTTTGAGTAACAAAATTTCCAAAGACCACCCTTTTTTCGGCCTACTGACTGAGCATGACCCCTTAACCAGAAGGTTTAATAAATCCTTTAAGCGCCCTGCCCACCGTCGCAAGCTTCCCGCGATTCGCTGGACAAGCCATCGAAGCCGTCACGTGGACGGCTCTAGCCCCCGTATTACCCGCCTTCGTGCAAATAATGCATTTGGTGGGGTTGGGGCACTTCGCGATCTGGTGGCCCTCTCCACCGCATCTCCTGCACAATTCGGTGGCCTCGCTAGTAGACTGGCAGCTCCTCGCCAGGTGGCCCAGTTGGTGACAAAGGAAACACCTGGCGATCTTCGGGAGGATCCTGCATCGAGCAATAGTGAGGCCTGTTCTGAAGTGAAGAGCAGACACATCACTCTTTAACGAATTGGTGGGAATCTCGACCACTGCTGCCTGGGTACCCAGCGGATCAAACCTAAGCATTTGTAGCCTGAGCACCCCTGGGTTCACTTTTAGCTTCGCCCCCAGATCCGAAAGGACCTCAGGGCCCTCGACCATTGGGTCAATCCCCCTAATCTCCAGTGCCGTACGGTCCTGGAGAGGGGAACAATCAATATCCGGATTCCCCAGTTTATCCCGGAGGGAGCTGGCGAAATCTCCGGCGGTCACCTTTTTGTCAAGCTCCAGGATGACGTGCCCAAGACGGGCTTTCTTCACCCCGACAACCCCGGCAAATGCCTCCCTACCCTTCGCCAGAAGGGACCTATAGATGTCCAGGTAGGTGGACGAGGGGGCGACCTTAATCAGGACCGCCTTCGGCCTCTTCCTAGCTGGTCTCAATTTCCGTGCCGGGGCCGGAGCCATCCGCTGATCAGGGAGGGTGCTCTAATACGGCTATCCTCGAGTACGCGAAGAATCGAACCGAAAACCAAAAAACCGGGCACATAGATTTAAGGTACCAATATGTTAGAGATCTTGCGGAGAAATATATTTGCGAACTTTACCACGTTTCGGGAAAATGTAATGTCACAGACATTTTTACGAAACCTCTTACCAAAGAACTGTTTGCGCGATATAGAGATTGTTGTTTGAGTGTGGCAAAGAACGGAGGATATTTGCTGACCAATTGTTTGCCTTAAGGATAAGTTACTTTAGGATAGATTTAAGTTGCGCGCCTCGTGGGGCCATATTGATGTAGGCGATTTGGCAACACCACGCAACCCAGACATTGGAAATAAACGTTGATCGGTGACTGTTTAGATCACTCTGAGACAGAGACATAACACGTTGTATCATCCCTCTCATGGGCCACCAATTCTAATAGAAAAGCCAACAGCTACCTCGAAAGGAAGTTGAGGAGCTAACTAAAGCTACCTCGAGAGGAAGTTGAGGAGCTAACTAATAGTCCGGGAGCCAGCGACACATTTTTTTTGCCAATATGTTTAAAGTTGGTTTATCTTTTGTTCTACTATATTTGTACTACAGATCAACAAAACGACCTCCTGCCAGCGCACTAGCGGAACAACGCTTATCAGCAGCGTATCACTTATGTAAGAAAATATTGTGCAAAATCCTTATTTGTTTAAATTTGGAAATTTTTGTACTAACAATAGATACCGTAAAACACCGAAAAATGATCTGCTGCCACCTTCGTTGTGGAACGGCATGCTACTGCCACTCCTATAATAATATAATCTCTTTATTGATCCCCTAGGGGTTACAATCTCCATCCTTACACTCCTTAAACCATTTTCACATATCACAAACTTACGCTAAAACTTAAACCTAGCTTAACCTTTTTTTTTGTTTGGTGTAGGAGGGGGAAAATGCATTTATGCATACCCCGAGCGCGAGCCTCGGGGTTATGCGGGACTCCCCGTATTGGGTATACCCGCTAAAAACCCCCTCCTTGTTCTCCCCTACATGTACCCTGGATGGGGGGGGTACTGGTCGAGACTACGTCCCTCCATCCTGCGAAGCGCGGTGCTCCTCTTCTTTGCCTCTTGCATCCTCCTGCAGTGTCCTCTTCTGTCATTCACACAAGACATTCTTCTGCCACAGATGCCCTGTACCCATCCGAACCCCGGAGGGCGCAGGTTACTGGCGGACTGTCCCTCCACTCACTCACACAGGTATTCCTGTTCACCTACCCTCTTCTTCCTCTATGCTCTTCCTAATCCTAGGTTTCCCGCTATGGGGTCCCGCCCCATAGACGGGATCGTCACTTATCTCTAGCTTATCACTACTTTAACCTATCCCGCGATGATGTTCGTCCTATACCGGACGCTCCTATCCCTCTAGCTGTCAGCCCCCAGGTGGTGAGCCTGCGGGTTTTTCTTTCTCTGACCTCTGGGGCCACGTCCTTCGTGTTGGCCCTTTTTCTTTTCTTGGCCTTCCGCGCTCTGTCCCTCTTTGCCCTCTCGGCCTCCTCCTTACGGATACGGAGCCTTTCCTCCCTCGCCGCTTTCTCTAGTAGCCTCTCTTTCTCCTCTTTATCCCTCATGACGCTTGCAGAGAACTTCCTAAAGGCGTTCCAGGTTTCCTCCGTTTTAACGATTCTGGAGATCAGGTTCGCCCTGTCGAAACCCGTCCCAATGATTCGCTCGAGATCTCTCCTCTCCTCGTCATAGGCAGTGCAGATCATGATGGTGTGTTCCGCGTCGTCAGCGAGGTCCTCCCCGCAGCTCTGACACCTATCATCCAAGGCCTTGGCTATCCTCTTTTTGTATGCTTGAAAGGCTCCATGTCCAGTGAGAAGCTGTGCCGTGTGGAAGTCTACGATGTGTGGGGTCTTATTCCCCGTCTCCGAAAATGTGTCGACCGCCGGGATTAGGGCCCTAGTCCAACACGTCTCCGGGACCTCCTCCCATTTACTTTGCCACTCGTCAGTAGCCTGCACCAGGGCCACCTTCCCGTACTCTCGCTCCCTAGCGGTCAGCAGCTGTTTATTCCCCCTAATCGTGGGGTCTTTCCTGTCCCGTTCCTTTCTCACGTAGACCTCCCTCCACATTCTGGCCTTGATGTCTATAGGCATCCTCCCCGTCAAGACACACAGGGCCATTAGGGAGACCGTTCTGTACGCAGTCGATGTTCGCGTCAGGGCTGATCGTTGCGCCCTCCTTATCAGCCTGCTTCTAACCGCGACCTCCAGTGTTGGGGCCCAGGTCGGGCAGGCATAGAGCACGATAGACTCCCACACGGCATAATACAGTCTACGGGACTGCCTCGAGGGACCTCTGGTATTTGGCAGTAACGAGCCCAAAGTGGCTACCACCTTGTCAGCCCTCTCCACCACCTCCTCCAGGTGTGGTCTGAAATTACCTGCATTGTCAAGTACCACCCCAAGGTACTTGAGTTTTCTTCCAAGGGGGACCGTGGTGCCCAGGACCTCAAGTTCTTTTATCCTCCCCGCTTTATTACCCCTCAGAAAAATGATTTCGGTTTTTTCTGCAGCGATCTCCAGTCCTGTTATCTTGAACCATACCCTAATGGTCTCCATGGCCCGACGCAATAAAGTAGGGAGTCGGTCCACGTCCCTTGCGGTAAATAACACCGCCAAATCGTCCGCATATGCGATCGCCTCGGTGTTGTCCAGTGCATTGACCCTCTTCAGTATACTGTCGTATATTAGGTTAAGTTGTAAAACAGTCTCGGACTGAACTTCGCCTGTATTTTTTGTCGATGTTTACCCACCGTTTATTGTCCTCTGTTATTTTGAGCAATAAAAGACGTTAATAATAATATACGAGATTCCACAGAAAAGGGCCAAGCACTGAACCCTGCGGGACTCCCGCCGTTACACGCAGGTTCGCCACCCCGTCGTCGGCATGTATCGCCATTCTCCTGTCTCTCAGGTAGTCCCAGACGATCCTCCTGAGTGTGAGGGATACACCCCTCGCCTCGAGCTCCATGTGGATTCTAGACCACCTTAGCTCGTTGAAGGCGTTTTTAACGTCTAACGCCACTAGAGCGCACGTTCTATTTTTGCTCCGGCAGTTATCCACGAATCTCTGGACCTCGAGAGTGGCGTCCACCGTGCCCGAGCCCCTCCTAAATCCGTAGTGTTGTGTATGGAACGGGTCAGGCCCTAGTTCGAGCTCCAGCAGGGCCTTGACCGCATACTCCCAGATCTTACTGAGGGCTGGGAGTATACTGATCGGCCTGTATGCCCTACAGTTCGCGGGATCCTTGCCTTGCTTTGATAGCAATACGACCCTCGCCAGTCTCCACACTGGGGGAATCGCCCCTCTCCTGAGGGTATCTATAATGGCCTCTCTCAGGAGCTCCTGGTAGTCCCTACAAACAATAGCAACCACTTCCGCCGGCACCATATCCATACCCGGCGCCTTTTTGGTCTTCAGCTTCTTAGTGGCCTCCATTATCAGCTCAGGTGTGACCTTCTCAATTACCTTGTGAGGTGCCCAGGCCGAAACAGTGGTTGTGCGATCTGGGTATCCTCCTCCCCCAACCTCTTCCGGCGTCGTAACGAAGAGGCCTTCCGCGATCATGGTGGCCCTCTCTACCGTCATGGTCCTCTTAGGGGCTCTCCCCTTCAGCTTGGCCATGACCGCTTTAAATGGTTTACCCCAAGGATCGCCGTCCACCATAGAGATAAGGTCGGCCCAGCTTCCCTCCTTGGCCCTCCATATGGAGATCTGGAGCGACTTTTTGGACTCCTTATATCTAGTCCTCATTTCCTCGATCAAGCGGGACCCCTTGCCCTCTGGAAGCTCCTCCTGGCCTTGTGCATTTTTTCCCTGTTAGTGGATATGTCGCTAGACCACCACTGATTGGGCCTCTTAGCCCCCCTCGGAGTCCTCTTCTTGCGGAGTACTTCCGCCGTGGTGCGCTCCAGAGCCAGTTGTAGCTCCTCCGCAACCGGTGTCAGGAGGCCACTCCGGTCCGGGTCCATGGCCTCTGTCCCTAGTCTTACTCTATCAGCCCATAGGGCCTGGAATCTCATAGAGATCTCTTCAGGTATGACCTCCCCCACATCGTATGGGGCCCAATGTCGGGCCCTGGGCTTGTTCGCCCTACCACAGAAATTATGGAGGACGTAACGATGGTCGGATTCGGTAGGGGTTGGAAGGACAGTACTCCTGTGATGCCTCCCAGCCGAAACCCTATCTGTGGCCATGACATCTATTAGAGACTTCCCCCCATTCCTTTTAAAGGTAAAGTCCCCTTTTAATCTCACAGGATCCAGCCCCTGTCTGGCTAGGAGGCCCACCAGCAGGTTGCCCCTTTTATCCGTTTTCTTCCCGCCCCAGACCGTAGCCTTAGCATTAAAATCTCCCGCGAGAATCAGACCTTTTCCGGGGATCTTGACCTCCTTGAGAATCTCCTCCACCTCATCAATATAGGCCGTGAAGTCTGTTCTCCTGTTCGGCGAGCAGTAGCAGCTGACGATTACAGTCTCGTCCACGTCCGCTACCACTACCCCCGCCACTCTGATGTTCCTTGTGACGCCGGGAAATCTACCACTAAACCCAGTTACCCAGATTGAGGCATCTCCCACTCCATCATTCTCCCATTCCGGGAGTTGTCGGTATGGCTCCGAGATGATGACCGCATCTACCGCCATCTCCCACGCACTCTGTACCATTAGTTCCTGCGCCAGCCTGCATCTATTTAAATTTATCTGGAGGATCCTAAAAGGCTTGGTCTGTTGTGCTCTCTGGAATGGCTGCGGTCCTTTAGGCATCCTTGCCTTTACTAAGTCGGCCCTCCGCCACCTTTCCTCTCTTGTTGGACGGGCACGCGAGCGAATCCGTCACGTGGGCTGCCTTCCTCCCCATCACCCCGTCGTTACTGCATATGATACACTTTGGGTCCTTCCTGCAGGTCGCGATTTCGTGGCCCGTGTCCCCACACCTCCTACATCTTTCGGACCCCTCAGGAACAATCTTGCAGTCCCTAGCAATATGCCCCAGAGTATGGCACTTAAAACATTTAGTGCTCTTCTGTAACGGCCTCAGCCTAGCTGAAGAAATCCCCGACGAGAACCTGAGTCCTTCTACAGGAGCCTTGAGGGCGTTCGTGGGCACCTCAACTACCGCATGCTGTGTGCCCAGGGGTCCCATTCGCAGGGTCCTCACCTTCACCAGACGCGGGCTTATCTTTAGGGCCTTGCCCACATCTTCAGCCAGCCCCTCCACATCCGCCAACGGGCATACCTCCTTAACCTCCAAGGCGGTTTTGTCCCGTAGTGTTCCAATCACCAAGGACTCCTTCGTGACCTTACGGAGCTCCTCCGCCATCGCCTCAGTATCCGCTCCCTTCTCCAATTCCAGGAGTATATGGCCGAGCCTTGTCTTTTTTACAGCCACAACCCCTTTCAGGGCGGCCTTGCCCGTGGTCATTAACGTCCTGTATGTCTCGATGTAAGTCTGTGGGTGGACCACGCTCACCAGAATCGCATCCGGCTTCCTCCTGACCCTAGGAATCACTTCCTTTTTTCGTGCCGGGGGCCGTCCCCCATCCGTGATCTGGGGAGATCTCCCATCTGGAGCCTGTATCGCTGGACTGTGCCTGTGACTATGCCCCTGTGTTTGCACTGGGGCCTGAAGTCCCGAGCTCTGTCCCGGCAGCGCCGGCGACAGCCCTTCTCCCATTATACTCTGGGGAGCCTGGTGCTGCTGCACTCCCCACCCGAACGGTAAGGCCGACCGTACCAGGGGCCATTGCTGTGGGGGGTAACCCTTCCCAAGGTCCCATGCCTGGGCAGGGACTGAGCCTTTCGCCAGTTTCTGAGCCTGAAGGTCTTTCCTTCGGGCTTCCCTTCTGTCTCTCCTAATCTGTCCCCTGGACTTCACGAAGCTCTCTGGTTCCCCATTGGCCTCTGCCCGCTGCGACCCTCCCTTATCTGGCGATGCCAGGGTACGATTCCCGGTCGGGTGATCATCCCTCCTCTGGGCCTCCGCCTCCCGGGGGCCTGAATCCATGTGAGTGGCCACCTTCCCCTGTCTGTCCACGTAATCATGGGTGGATCCCTCTCCTTGTGCCTCTTCTACCGCCCTCTTTTTGGGGGCTTCCTGTTGCGGCGAAGGGGAGGTCCTCTGCCTCTTAGTCACTTGTTGGGGATTGGCCGTTCTCAGCTGTTGTTGATCCACCGTTGTGGGGACTCCTACTGATTTCAGGGACCCAGGGTTGGGTGCGCGCTGGGAGGGATTTATCCCGGTGTCTCCTCCCGCCCTAGTAGAACACTGGACCCCCCTATCCTTGGTTGGCCTCCTCGGTGCCTCTCTCCATCTGGTGATCTCGCCAGCTGCACTCACTTCCGCTACCATATTGGCCGCTCTCTCAAAGTTTCTGGATACCTTTCCCAGGAACTCCAGTACCCACTTCACAGAGGTTACTTTCGAGAAGGCCTTTCTATCTCTAAACTCCTTCGTGGCTTTGCTACACTCCCGGAGTATCCCCTTGAGTATATTGGATACCTCCGGTAAGCGGTGGGCTGCATCATTCTCCGGAACTCCTCCCCCTGTTTGGGTCTCCCTCACAACGACCGCTGCTTTGGTCCCCCCATCAGGGGGGGGTCATAAGGTTGACCAGGTTATCAGCCTCCCTCTCCTGAAGGAACGGGGTTATTCCAAAGGCCCTCCCGGCACCTTCAGCTCTAGAGGCCGAGCTCGATCTGCGTTTGGCAGTCTCGTCGACCACCCTACACCTGTCAATCGAAACCCCCAATTCCCTCTGTACGAGTCGCTTGAAGGTTTGTGGGCCCATATCCGACTCATTCTCCTCCATCCCTCCAGTGATGGTGGGGGTCATTTCGGGAACCTTCTCCGCCTCCCTTATATCCTCTCCTTCCGTAGTGGAGGTCGACTCACGAGGGCCAGGGTCAAGCACCTGGCTGTCTGGGGCATTCTCGCCAGTCCCCCCCCCCCTGAAGATGTCCGCTGGTGAACCCGCCATCCTCTCAGATGAGGTTGCTTCCCTATAGGCCATCGAGCATTTCGCTCCTTTCCTACTCATTTCTGCATTTGGAGAGGGGGTTTCCGGAATAAGACAGTGTTCTTGGTCTTCTTGAACCGACTTTATTCTGCCTATCCTGATCTGATATTCCCCTCCTCCCCGCGTGTCTAACCATTCTATATCTTTTTCGAGATCCATTGTAGTTTTGCCAAGGTCTGCTGCTGTAGCTGATTCCGGGGCTGTCGCCCCGGTGGCACCGGCCCGCTGCATCAGCTCGGTGTCGACGGGCTTACTTTTTCCTACTCCCTTCTTGCTGCCGCCAGGGCAAGAGAGGGAGGACGGTCCAACACCATCATTCGCCTGGTTGACATCCAAGGCCAGGCTGAATTTTGACATTATTCCATACAATTGTCTCAGGGGCGACGGCCCCACCGCCCAGCGGGTTTCTCCCAACACGGGCCCAGATGGATGGCCCAAGGCCAGGGGGACCCCAAGCGCCAACTAACAGGTCCTACACCCCTTTCCCCGTAATCCGGGGAGGCTACCCAGCCTCTCCTCCTTAATCCGGTAGGCTACCCAGTAGGGTGGAGTGAAAAAAACTTTTTTTTGATAATCAAATTCTAATAGTGCGGAAAAGTTGTCTACTTGGCCCAATAAAACGTGTAAAAAATTTCAGGTCGATCGGATAATTTCTTCTGTGTGCACCAAAGGCCTTAACTTTCAAAATTTTAGTACAAAACTGAAGAAAGTTGAACTTTCTTCAGCTGGTGGATTCTACCTATTTTTTTTTACCCAGGACTATATTTGCTGCGTAAATGATGCAAAGAAACATCCGTGGCTGGTTTCGGAACGATAGGATTGGCCTGTCGGCACTGTAAACTATCAAAAAATACAGCCGTTCGCTATACTTTCTAAAAGTCGTCTGAGTGGTCGTAGACTACAGTGACTGCCTGGGTTGAGTACTACTCCCACCTTCACGCATTCCCCCCACCATCCTCTCACGCGCCTGCCTCTGCGGCACGGTGAAATTACAGTACTACTTGCCGCGCCTTGTCAACAGACAAGGTTGATCTTGCGTCGATAGACCCCAGAGCTTAGCGCTGTCCGAGCGTTGTTCACACGCCCTTAAGTATGGCCCAATCAAAATTCTCTCTTCGCCAGACTTTTGTCTGTCCCCTTTTTGGCAATCCAAAAGATTTAGGGCTCACTCAACTCCCCACGTATGAGGACGTACTCAGATGCTGTGCTCATGAGAGACGTAGTTTGGGTATTGATTCGGGTGAAAACAGAGAACCGTCCTTTTCAATTATTGTTGAGAGGGTAGCGAACAAGGTTATCAGTCTTTATGGAAAGGCATCTATTCCTTCTGTTTCGTATACACGCGTCGTACAACTAATCACAGAGTACCATAAAAAATACAGAAAGGTCATAAAGTACACTTACAAGGCCGGCAAAAGCTCAGCCTTACAGAAAAAAATTGATTGTTTCAAAGCAACTGCCAACTATTTATTTGACATTGCCGCTTGCAAATGCCGTGATTTCCAGTCCTGTTCTTGTCCGAAGGATCGAAAGGTTCCTCAGAAGGAACAATCTTTTCTTCTTGACCAGCGAGGGGACCGAGTCGGTCGCATCGGAGGCGTTGACATTCCTGAAACAATAAAGCTTATAAACAGAGCTAACCGTCATAAGAAAATACAAAATATATATGCGGGGGTACCTACGTCAGAAGATGAACCTTGCTCTTCCACTAGTCGACAACCTTTACTATGTTTATCTGAATCTGAAATTTCAGAAAGCGAATCGAGTGATTTTGACGACCCTTACTTAGCACCATCAAAGCCTTCTCAAATGAGAGTGAATTTGAAAGAGACGGCACTTACTAGTCAAAGGTATGGTGTCAGTGATAGAGCGACAGCGATGATAGCTACTTCAGTGCTTAAAGATGTTGGTCTAGTATCTCCAGATGCCTCCGAACTAGTTACAGATCGAAGTAAAATAAGGCGGGAAAAGTATAAGATTCGGGAACAGGTGAAATTACAAGCGCAACAACATGCTACCCCACCTAGAGGACTGTACTTTGATGGTCGAAGAGACGACACACTCATTCAGGTCAAACAAGGAGCAAAGCTTTATCGACGCACTGTAAAAGAGGAGCACATTTCAATAATATCCGAACCTGGATCAAGGTACTTAGGACACGTAGTACCGAAATCAGGGAGTGCACGGGATATTTGCGATAGCATTTACGAATTGGTCTTGAAGGAAACAGATTTAAACGAGCTTGTAGTCGTAGGGTGTGATGGCACTGTTGTGAATACGGGAGCAAGAGGTGGTGTTATTAGGTGCCTTGAAAACAAGCTTGGTCGATCGCTTCATTGGATAATATGCCTTCTTCACTTTAACGAGCTTCCATTTCGGAGTTTCTTCGAGTTTATTGATGGAGGCACATCTGGGCCAAAGTCATTTGCTGGGCGTATAGGTGTTCGACTTAAAAACGTTGAAAGCTTCCCAGTTGTTTCCTATAATACCATTCAATGCTCCTTACCTGATGTGGGACCTGTAGATCTGAGTAAGGACCAGAAGTACTTGCTGGACATTTCTAAGGCAATTCAATCCGGTAGTTGCCCGCCTCACCTCAGCTGTCGTAACCCAGGTATCCTTAACCACGCTCGCTGGCTGACCTGTGCAAATAGAATACTACGTTTATACATATCCACTGAAAAACCAACGATAGAGCTGAAAGATATTGTCACGTACATACTTAAGGTTTATGTCCCGATGTGGTTTGCGATAAGATGCAACAGCTCTATTAAAGACGGGCCGAAGCACCTTTTCAATACCATTCAACAGTCACGGTACTTACCAAAAAAGTACTTACGCGTGGTTGATGCCACAATTGCCCGTAATGCTTTCTTCGCATTCCCGGAAAATGTTCTCATCTCCATGATGACGGATGAAAGGCGTGAAGTCCGTCTAGATGCGTTACGCAAAATTTTGCAAGCCCGAGAATTAGATGAAAGTGATGAACAAGTACTACCTCGTGCAGTTCCGGAAATCAACTTCTCCGCAGACGACTATTATAAAATAATCGATTGGTCCTCTGTCCGAATCACGTCACCTCCAATTTTGAACAAAGTAACTAATCAGGAGCTATCAGAAAAATTGTCGAGCAACAGCTTGTTTCTAGACTGGGAATTTCTTAAGTATCCCTGCCACACCACTGCAGTCGAACGCATGGTGAAACTCGTGACCGAAGCATCCTGTCAAGTGTGCGGTAGCGATGCAAGGGATGGTTTCATTCGGTGTACATTGTTATCCCGCCAGTCAATGCCAAAATTTGAAACGAAGAATCAGTTCTCGTTATAAAGTTTGCACACCAATAACTGCTATAACAAGCGCAGTTTCTCATTCCGACAAATAAAAATATGAAAAAACATTATAAAAAGCAATAAAATTATTTAAAAAAAAAAAATATAAAATACAAAAAACAAGGAGCCCGTCGTACAGCTACCTCCACGTGGTGGGTTCTGGGTCGTATTTTCCGTTAGGAAAGTGAGCGAAGAGCTGTATTTTTTTATAGTTTACAGTGCCGACAGGCCATTCCTATCGTTCCGAAACCAGCCACGGATGTTTCTTTGCATCATTTACGCAGCAAATATAGTCCTGGGTAAAAAAAAACGGTAGAATCCACCAGCTGAAGAAAGTTCAACTTTCTTCAGTTTTGTACTAAAATTTTGAAAGTTAAGGCCTTTGGTGCACACAGAAGAAATTATCCGATCGACCTGAAATTTTTTACACGTTTTATTGGGCCAAGTAGACAACTTTTCCGCACTATTAGAATTTGATTATCGAAAAAAAGTTTTTTTCACTCCACCCTACTACCCAGCCTATCTTTTATTTCCAGGATAACCCGGCAGGCTACCCAGCCTGTCCTTTATTTCCAGGTTTCCCGATATCGCAGGTGTTACTCAACCGGGTGTACCTCACCCTACCCCCGGCATCGCGGACACCCTCAGCCGCCGCAGGACCAAGCCACATCAGCAGGACGGGACCCAACCGAGCCTCAGGTACGTCCAGCACCTAAACCGACCCTTAGTCCAGGTGCATTGTGGGTTTTACTGTTTTCAGGGCCACAGGAGATGTTACGGGGTGGCCGACCCTTAGCCAGGAGGGCAGCATTCCCCACCTGCCACTGCGCAAGGAACAGGTACCTCACGCAGCGCCCGAGGGGGGAACATAGCCGCTCTCCCAGAGCCCCCTCACCACGCTCAAGGCGGTCGACCCTGGAGGGAGAAACCTCGCTTAACCTAGAACTTAACCTACGAACTTAAATCTACGCCGCTCCGCTCGCACGCACGCCTGCCCCGTCCCCCTCCCCCCTTCCCGAACCTGGACGTCCGCTTCCGCTCGCCTCCTCTTCCACTTCCAGTTGCCCATTCTCGCCTTCATCCATACCTCGCTCACACATCTCATCCCCCCCTCCCCACATATCAATTCTTCTCAACCACCCCTCCCCACCTCCGTCATCTCCTAGCACCTCCCCACCATACTTTGCCACCCTCTTTCCACTCCCCATCCCCCACACAGCTCCCACACATGCTCACATGTCTCCAACTCCCAACCGCATCTCCTACACTTCCTCTTTTCCTCCTCTTCCCAATACCTCCCCCCACTCATCTCGCAGCCCAGCCTGTATCTTGCCACCCGTTTCCACCTACTCTCACCCCACCCCTTTTTTAGATATCCTGGCACTCCCTCACCCTTCACCTCTCCAAACCACCGGTTAAACTGCGAGACCCTAATCTTACCCCACCTCTCCTCCTCCTCCCTCCTTCTATCTCTATCCACTATCACTTCCCCTCTCAATTCCCCTCTTTCCCTCACTCCCTCCACCTCCTCCACCGTCCATCCCAGCCCCTCGAAAAATTGCTTTCTTTCTTCCTCCCACCCCTCTAAAACCCTACCCCTTCTCGTCCTCGCCTTCAACTCCTCCCAGCACAACCTGGCCAATTCTCCTCCCCCCTTCCTCCAGCTTCTTCTCGTACCCCCACGCCCTCATCCCCGCCCTTCCCTTCAACGTCCCCCTCTGTAACTCCTCTCTCACCATGTACCCAGGAGTGTACCTCTCCACTCCCAGTACCCACCTTAGGAATCTCTCGTGTAGAGCTTCCACCCTCTCCCTTTCCCTCCACCCCCACACCTCCACCCCGTACTCCACCACTGTCCACACCAGCTTGTCAAATAACTATATCCTCTTTTCCCAGTCCTTCCCAAATCTCCTCTTACCTATACTCCATACCCTCCCCATCACCGCCGCACCCTTCCTCACCCTCTCTTCTATGTGGGCCTCCTGACCTCCATTCCTCATCACTGTGTACCCCAGATACGTATAGGGGAGACCGGGGATAGGTTGGACAATTTTTTATTAATAGTCTTTAGCGGGCCGGTAAAATGCCTTACGACTATAAATGGTACACCATTCGATAGCTCAGAATGTGCGCTATTCATTTGAACCTCATAAACGGGCCGCACATTCCCTAGTATTATTTTGAGATGAAAAAAGTTCAGAGATGCAAATTGTCCAAAGTATCCCCACTGGTGGGGTTACATTGGACATAGCACGGGGATAGTTTGGACAGATGGAAATAAATGATAATGAATAATCCAACGAATATATAATTTATTTAAAATGACAAATAGATAAGAAATAATGAAGTTTAAAAACTTTACAAGATTTGCTTACAGCAGTTGGGGCCTGTTGGGCTATTAAGGGAACTAGGCAGTCGAAAAATCGATTTTTTTATTGCATTTTCCAAAAGTACTATCATTTCTGAATAAAATGCCGCTTGGTTTATAGTAAAATACGCAAAATTATAGATTTGACAGCTAAAAACGTCAAGCGGCAATGTATTCCCATGTCTGTCCAATGTAACCCCTCATATCAAATCAAAACAAAATGATTCGTGCCTTTCCTCAATAAGGATACTTTGATTTTTGCATAGCATTACTTTATTCTAAACACATTCACCAATGCCTCAAAAAAGTTACAACAAAATTCTTCCATAATGAAGTATCCGAATCGCAACAAAAAGTAGATGAAAATATTATACAGTAACATACAAGAACTGAAAAGTGTGACTTACTTTGTCATTTGTGGATGCAACACACCATATTGAATATCAGTTGATTTGGTGTGAGCATAGGCACAAACTACAAAAAATTTGCGATAATCATGACACTATGTTGGCAATTTTAAAACTGTCCAATGTATCCCCGTGTCCAAACTATCCCCGGTCTCCCCTACCTCCCTACCTCCTCCAGCTTCTTACCCTTCCACATCCACGATATCTTTTTCCATCTCCCACCCCCCTTCCCGCATCTCATTACCTTAGTCTTCTCTACATTAACTTCTAGCCCCTTTCCATCCAAATACTTTTCCAATCTCGCTATCATACCTTTCATACCCTCCTCATCCTCCGCCAGCACCGCTACATCGTCGGCATACGCCAACGTGTACACCTTCCTATCTCCCAGCTTCACCCCCCCAACCACCCTTCCCTAACACTTCATCCATGTCGGCCAGCAGCAATGTGAAGAGACTCGGGCTCAAAGGACAACCCTGCCTCACACCCCTAGCTGTCCAAAACCTCCCCCCCTCCTCGTCACCTACCCTAACCCTACTCACCGTCTCCTCAAGTATCTCCTCACATCTTTTAACCAACCCTTCCCTCACACCTCTCCTCCTCAATGCCTGCACCAGCACCCTGTCCATCGAGTCAAAGGCCGCCTTTAGGTCCATGAACAATACCACCATCTTCCTCACCTTCCTCCCCACCTGCCTGTTAATCAGGTAGTTCAGGACGTAAATATTGTCCATGCACCCCAACCCCCTTCTAAAGCCCGTTTGACTCGGTGGCAGCAGTTTCTTTCCCTCTACCTCCTCCCTCAACCTCTCCGCCAACACAGACGCGTACACTTTATACGCCGTCTGTGTCAGCGATATTCCCCTGTAGTCTCCTACCTTGTCCCCCGCCCCTTTCTTTAGAACCGGGACCACCACTCTCTCCATCCACCCTTCCGGCCATCCCTCCCCCCTCCATACCCTATTGCACACAGCCCACAACCACTCCTCCACCTCCGGTCCCCCTAATTTCGACACCTCATTCCTAATCCCATCCCCTCCATCCGCCTTCCCTTCCTTTAGGTTTCTAATCACCCTTCCTAATTCCTCCCTTCCTATCACCTCCTCCCCACCCTCCCCCCTCTCACTTCCCCCTCCCCTTCTCACCCTCCACTCCACGCCTCCTGGTAGTCCCTTGAAATGTTCCTCCCATTCCACCATTTTAATACCCTCATTAACCTTCCTTCTTTTTTTTCTTTCCCTATTCAGCACTTTCCATACTTGCCCCTCCGTTCTTATCCCCTCTAACTCTTTTCCCCAATTCTCCACCTCCTCTTTCCTTTTCTCCTCACACATCCTCCCATACTTCCTCTTACTCTCCCCATAATCCCCCCTTCCCCTCCTTCCCTCCTCCACCTCCTCAGTTCTTTCCTTACCTTCTTTTTTCCTCCTTACACTCCTCATCCCACCATCCCCCTTTTCCTCCACCCCTTCCATCTTTCCCCATCTTGGCTATCGCCCCCTCAATTCTTTCTCTCAGTTCCCCCACTCCTCCTCCACTCCGCTCTCCCCCTCTACCCTTATCCCAAACTCTCTTACAAACTTCCTTCTTCCCTCCTCTGACCAATTCCCTCTCTCACACACCCTCTCACCTCTAATCTTCCCCCTTTTCCTCTTCTCCCTCCTCCCCCCCTTCAGCCACACCACCACTGGGTGGTGGTCCGAGTCCACCCTTTCCCCGATCTCCAACCTTTCTACCCTCTCCCTCGTTTCCTCGTTCTCCAGCACGTAGTCAATTACCGAACTACCCCTCCCTCCTGTGTATGTCCACTCCCCCTCTTTGTCTCCTTCCACGCTTCCATTCAGGATTCCCCATCCCCTCTCCCCTATAAACCTGCACATCCTTTTTCCCTCCCCATTTACCACCCTATCCTTTGACTTCCTGCTTCCCTCACTGGTTCCTTCCTCCTCTTCCTCGCCCTAAACCTCCCCCCCCCCCTCCCATTCCTGTCCTCGCGTTAAAGTCACCCCCTATAACTGTCCTAACTCCCTCCTCCCTCTCCTCCGTCCACTCCTTCAACTCCCCCAATTTCCTTTGCATATCCTTATTCACGTATACTCCTACTATCCTCCACCAGTCCCCCCCCTATCATTACTTTCCTCGCCATCAGTCCCTCCTTCCCCCTACCACTCTTCTCCTCCATCTCCAACCCTTCTCTCACCCCCATGATCATCCCCCCATCGCCCTCCGTTTCAAACATTCCTTCTTTGCCCATTGACTTGTCCACACATACCCCTTAGGTAGCCTAGCCTCTACATAACCCCAATCCTTCTCTTCCACCCACGTTTCACTCAACACCATTATATCCCATTCCTCAAGCCCTTTCCAGAATTCTTCATCTTTCTTCCTCACCCCTGCTACATTCCAGAAGGCTACTTTATAGCTCCCGTGGCCTTGCCTCCTCCCCTCACCCCCTTCATCCCCTCCCCCGCCTTCGCGTTTCCCTGCTCCTCCACCCATTTCTCCTCCACTTCATCCCATCTTCTCATCTTCCCTTCTATCCACAGCTTCATGTAGCCTACCTGCACCTTTCTCCCCCTCCCCCTCTCCTTCTCTGCTTCTCTCTCTATCAACCACCTCACCCTCCTCTCCTCCTCCGTCATGTCATCTTCAATTCTCCCCCTCCTTCCCCTCAGTTTCTTCTTCGCCTCCATCACTTTTCTTTTTTCCTCCCTCCCTGCCATCTTCACCAAAACCATTCCGTTTCTCTCCTTTCCCGTCTTACCTATCCTCACCACTTCTTTGATCCCCCCCTCTTCCATACCAATCCTTTCCCATAGCTTCTTTACCTCCTCCCTCACCACCACACTACCCCCTAGCTCCAGCCCTCTTATCACAACATTATCCCGTCTCCCTTCTCTCTCCTTTCTATCCTGCCTTAACTCTACCATCCTCATTCTTCGCCTACAAACCTCCAATTCTTCCCTTTCCGTCTGACCAATCCCACCTCTCCCTTCCCCTTCCTTACCCCATCTCTCCACCTTCTTCATCCTATCCTCCATATTCCCCTCCCATATCTCCATCCTCTCCACTTTTTTCTCAATGTCTTCCCGCTTTTTCTTCTCCTCTATTAAACCCTCCTCCCATCTCCTTCTCTCCTCCCTCCACTCCTTTTTCACTCTTCTTCTATCTTCCCTCTCCTTCCTCATCTCCTCTTTTACCTCCCTCAACTCCTCCCTTTCCTTCCTTAATTCTTCTTTCACCCCCCTTAACTCCGTCATCATCTCTCTTATTAAACCCTCCATGCTTCCTACCTCTTCTTTCTCCGCCCCCTTCTTTCTCCCCTTATCACTACCTGTCGGTGATCTCATTGTTTTCCCACATTTCCTGAACCCTGCCATCACCCCCTCCTCCTTCCCCTCTTCCTCCTCCCTATCCTTCCTTTTTTCCCCCCGTGTCCCTCGATGCTACTTATACTAATCCCTACACTGCTTGTGCTATCCCTTCTATAACTATCACTCCCCCGCATCCCTCCTACCCTCTTTCCTTTTTCTTCCTCCTTGCCCCTCTCTCTCTCGTCTTCTCCTCCCTTCATCATCATCTACCCTTTATCTACCTACCCCCGCACTTCCCTCTTACTCTCCGTGTTAAACCCCACTGTCCGTACCTCTTCACTTTTCTAGCCTTTCCTTCAGAATCGTTCAAATCCCCCGCCTTTCTGTCTACTTTCTCTCGTTCCTCTGTTCTCACACAGGGCTCTCCACCTGTCTCTCCTCTACTAGCTTCCCGCTCAATTAACGCCTCACCGCCCACTAACCTCCAAATCCTTCCCTTCTCTCTCTCACACTCCCGTCCTCCCTTAGCCGTGCCCACCCTCATTCACTCCCTTAGCTACCTTCCTCACACACTCACAACTCTCTCCTACTCCAACTCACTGCGCTCTCACTGCATCTACCGCACACACTTCTTACAACACCTTGCACTCTCTCGACCGGAAACGGAAGTCCTACTGCCACTCCTATAAACATGTTAAAAAAATGAAATCCATTGGCTAAAATGTTTAAAGCTGAAATTTTTTGAGGTGGTAGTTTATATCACAAAATGGAAGAAAAATAATTGCTGCCAGTCCTATCACGGGACAATAGCCTTGGCAGGAGCCATCAAATAAATATAAACAGCGCTGTAATAATGGGCAATATTTATAATAAATTTGAAATGTCTAAATGAATCAGTGCTGTACAGTTAAGATTATTTCTAAAAATAATTTTTTACAAAAATATTCACATTCGAGATGTAAATCAAACGGATTGGTTAAACAAGAAAAGATAAGCATGTTTTGAAATATTTGTACGATATACATTAATTTAATTTAATATTTAAATTCAAACAATAATTACAAACTAATCAAACAAAAATGATGTTCATTGCTCCACTTACTTTGTTGCCGTAGATGTTGATGGCTTAGACTTAGACAATAATGCACTTGTTGACGAAGCAGAGTCATCTGCACATGCTGATTTATATTATTTTTGCACTGCCGTAAAACGACTCAGACACTTCGAATGATATCCTTGTAAATTGTTCAACGATGTCGGCTATTGTATGTCCTTGCCGCGTAAATTATTTTTTTGTGAATTTTTAAAATGTCAACACTTGTGTAAACTATATTGTGTGAACAAAATTACTTTGTCCCTTTTGCTACTGCAAAAAACACAAACGGGCTTTAATGTAGCCATACCGCACAGCACCAACTGATTTCTTTCAAAGTACAATTTCAAACTGATCTTCGACTCCGCAACTATCATCTTTGGGGCTTCGGAGCATTGCACTTTTAACTATGCGGATTAAATTCATACAACTCGCCAAATTGCACCTTTCTTTACCTCAACTAATAGTGAGACATTTGGCGGCTCCTACCCAGTCTTTTGTTCCACGATATGGATGACAGCAAATGTGTTTCTTACACTACTTAATGTAAACAATTAGCACAAAAAAATTCAGCTTTAAATATATGACCGCGGCGGAGAAAATTAATGTTGAATCGCACTCGTCCTGGAGATGTAGGTAACGCGGCGCGGCGCATGGCGTTGTACCTTTGGTGGATCCTGCCAAGGCTATTGTCCCGTGATAGGACTGGCTGCAATTGTTTTTCTTTCATTTTGTGATATAAACTACCACCTCAAAAAATTTCAGCTTTAAACATTTTAGTCAATGGATATAATTTTTTTAACATGTTTATAGGAGTGGCAGTAGCATGCCGCTCCACAACTAAGGTGGCAGCAGATCATTTTTCGGTGTTTTATGGTATCTATTGTTAGTACAAAAATTTCCAAATTTAAACAAATAAGGATTTTGCACAATATTTTCTTACATAATTGATACGCTGCTGATAAGCGTTGTTCCGCTAGTGCGCTGGCAGGAGGTTGTTTTGTTGATCTGTAGTACAAATATAGTAGAACAAAAGATAAACCAACTTTAAACAAATGAGACATCAAAAAGTGTCACTGGCTTCCGGACTATAAAGCTACCTTTATATGTAAACCGGGACAGGGTCAGTCGAATAAAAGGGCAATGTATGCAAATATACGTTGAATACTTTAATGAAACGAACTTAGTGACCACTACACTCCTGGAAAAAATTAAAGGAACACTATAATTTCCCGAAAATTTTGGTCATTTTCAAATGCCTGTATCTCCGCGAAAAATGGTCGCAAAAAATATTTAAAAAAAAAGCATTTTAACGCTTGAAGCCTCTAGGTTTTGAAACCGTCACTCAATTTTTTTTCTTCGTCCATTATGATACTGTTTTATCAAGAAGAAGCGCAGGAAACAAAGTTTCAGAAATTTTTACCAAGTTTGGACGTATGCACGGGCCAAAAAATTTTTTCAGATAAATCCAATAGAGGGCTCTTATAGAGCAAACATTTCTCTGTAATTTTGTTTTTCTTTACTATGTTGTATGATTTTTATTGACCGAGTTATCCGCCATCAAAGAAAAAAAGGAACGTTTCACTTTCAACACCTATAACTTGCGAACGCATGGTCGTAAAAAAATTTTCAGGAGTGTTTTGGAAAGCTGAAAAATTATCCTTTCAAAACCATTAGTTGCCATTTTAGTGAGGTTTTTTCCATCGTATAAAATCCATTTTAAAATGATCCCCAAAATTACATATTTACCATTTTTTGGTAATCATGATGCCACTTCAAGGAAAACCAGGGAATCATTCCAGTGTCCACATTTTTTGCGAGCTAAGACTACCCGTATACACTGTGCAAAAGGTCGGACCAATCCGATTTTTTTCCGTATGTCCTTGATGGTCAAACATGCGGTATGGTCTGAGAAATTGGAGGATCACCTGTTTCACGTTATATTTCTCTGTAAAACCCTTTCTTTTGATCTTGCGGCTTTTGAACGATTGTTGCACGTTTTTCTTGTTAGTTCAATGTCGTGTTATATGGGCCCTTCAGGTCCATCACGTGCATGCTGTCCTCGCGTCGTTTTCTTTCGCAAAGGCGATTCAGCGGAATCGCTTCGCGTGTAGCAATCGCGTTGTGCTGAGCCCGTGGCAACAGCGTTAGGGACAACGACCGCGCTCGGCCCGGGCCCCGATTATTTCTCAATAGTTGGGGAATTAGTGAAGCAAGCGACAACTTCCGACGGGCAGTTTTCCTCCAGTCGTGAGGATCGTTCGAGGTTCGGTCCGCGATCGAGAACCGCGAAAATATCATTCTTATTCGGGATCTCGAGATAGGAAGTCCGATATCCAGAGAAATGAATCTCGCTGGGACTGCCCTTGCGCGTCACTCGTGATCGACGTAGGACCGCGTAGAGTAACCGACGTTTAAGGACAGTGCGATTCGACGGTCTTCAGGTGACCGACTTCTGAGTAGAGCTGTACGAGTACTTGAATATTCGGGTAGCTTGAAATCCGAACCAATCCGGGACTCGGTTTCCAAGCCGAGCCAGATACCCGAACGAACCGAGCGGCACGGATAGAACCAAGTACTTGAATTTTTCCAAGCGGCCCGAAAGAAACCGGGCGGCTTGAAAAGTAAGCGAGCGGGCCATAGGAAAACCAGGTGGCTTGGAAAGAAACGAGTGGTCTGCTCGACTTTCATTCGGACCGTTTGTTTCTTTCCAAGCCACCCAGTTTTCGTACGGCCCGCTCGCTTACTTTTCAAGCCGCCCGGTTTCTTACGGCCCGCTCGCTTACTTTTCAAGCCGCCCGGTTTCTTTCGGGCCGCTTGGAAAAATTCAAGTACTTGGTTCTATCCGAGCCGCTCGGTTCCTTCGGGTACCCGGCTCAGCTCGGTTTGAAAAACCGAGCCAGGCTCGGCTTGCTTTTTCCGGGTACTTGAACAGCTCTACTTCTGAGTGCTATCCGAGAGCACAGCGAGCGACCCCGACCTACCCTCGGGTCAGCAAACTCGCGAGCGACTGAAACGCTAGACGGCAGGCGTACCGTGCGATATCCGTGCGACCCAGCGAGCGACAGCTGAGACGGAGCGCCGTCTCAAGGTAGGACTACTTCATAACATTCATGTAACAATATATTTTGACATTGTTTTATTCCCTTAAATCCCTTGTACACTTTGATTTAACCCCTTATCACCTTCCTCATTCCCGGCGAGTATAGTGAAGGCGTGCTTTAGCACCTTGACGGAGCAAGAACCTCGTGGAGCACCCTAACGGCTCGGGGTGGTTCACAGCTGTCCTTTCAGGACGTAACAGTCATTTTAGTAAAAAGAAAAGATTTCAAAAATTTAAGAAAAACATTTTTATCGGTTTGTGTGGTGCTGATGCCAGTTATCGAAGTATAGTTTTTGTCATTACCAGGAGTTTGTATAAAAATGCTTTTCTTAAATTTTTGAAATCTTTTCTTTTTACTTAAATGACATTGATCTAACAAGAAAAACGTGCAACAATCGTTCAAAAGCCGCGAGATCAAAGGAAAGGGTTTTACAGAGAAACATAACGTGAAACATGTGACCCTCCAATTTTCAGACCATATCGCATGTTTGACAATCAAGGACATACGGAAAAAAATCTGATTGGTCCGACCTTTTGCACAGTGTATACCGGTAGTCTTAGCTCGCAAAAAACGTGGACACTTGAATGATTCCCTGATTTTCCTTGAAGTGGCATCATGATTACCAGAAAATGGTAAATATGTAATTTTGGGGATCATTTTAAAATGGATTTTATACGATGGAAAAAAACTCACTAAAATGGCAACTAATGGTTTTGAAAGGATAATTTTTCAGCTTTCCAAAACACTCCTGAAAATTTTTTTACGACCATGCGTTCGCAAGTTATAGGTGTTGAAAGTGAAACGTTCCTTTTTTTCTTTGATGGCGGATAACTCGGTCAATAAAAATCATACAACATAGCAAAGAAAAACAAAATTACAGAGAAATGTTTGCTCTATAAGAGCCCTCTATTGGATTTATCTGAAAAAAAATTTTTGGCCCGTGCATACGTCCAAACTTGGTAAAAATTTCTGAAACTTTGTTTCCTGCGCTTCATCTTGATAAAACAGTATCATAATGGACGAAGAAAAAAATTGAGTGACGGTTTCAAAACCTAGAGGCTTCAAGCGTTAAAATGCTTTTTTTTTAAATATTTTTTGCGACCATTTTTCGCGGAGATACAGCCATTTGAAAATAACCAAAATTTTCGGGAAATTATAGTGTTCCTTTAATTTTTTCCAGGAGTGTAGTATTTTCTATTCACTGCGGTCTAAAATAGATTTCGTCGAAATTTTTTCTGAGCTTCCATGACATCTCAAACGAATGATTTTTGAGTAGAAAAAACATGCATAAATGGTTTTTAATTTTTTTCTGCGCCTTACTTTTACCTGTTGAAATGTTTTATTCTCATTTCGGCTAACGCAGTCACCCGGGTGACTTTTAGAAAATGTATAGAAAATAAGAATGTACGTAAAAAAATTTTACTAATAATTATTGATACTCATCAAGGGCAAAACAGAAGCAGTAGTGCGCGGCAAGACGCTGTTTTTTCGATCGACGTTGCCACGTCCTATAAAGTGGCCGGCCGACGCGTCACTTGTCGCAGAAGTAGTCGCGAGTCGCCAGCGCGAGCATTAACACTATATACATATTTTTTACTTACTGTATATTTAATAAACTTATCCACTACTCCTAGCAAAGTGATTCTCCTAACTCCTACACATGTTCTGAGCAATGCCACTTGTAATTATTAACATTGTTATTCGTGCAGATGTACATATAAAATTAGTCACCAGGGTGACTGCCTCAGCCTAAATGACTTCTAAAATTCGTCAGCCGAACTAGGGATAAAGCAACGCATTCATATACTGTACAGTATTGAATAATAGCATCCGGGAAACTGCTACCAAAAGTTTTTATATGCCTGCAAGAAAAAAATGGAACGTTTAGACCAAAGGTTGTCAAAGAAGTCCAACGGTTAAGCACCAAATTTAATAATGTTTATATAGCCGCCACAAAATCAGGTAAATTGCAGAAATACACATATGAATTGTTTTTAGACCACATAATTCATCCATATGTGAACAATAACAAATTTTTAATGACTGTTGATTCTTGGGGAGGTCAAACAAACCCTGCAATATACGACCAAAAATTTATTGACGAAAATAATTTATCTACGTGTACATTAACACGTTGCGTCCGGGCGACGTGTACGGTCACGTCATGGGGAATCCCTATCCTACGGCGGGTGACGCGTACGGTCACGTCTTGGGCCTGGTCCCAATAAATGTGGAAGGGGAAGAAGAATTTTTCAAGTATCGCGTTTTCCTTTTGCATACGCCTTCAGTACGAACGTGTTCATCAGTGTGTCGAGCCGTTACAAATTTGCAGCGTTTTTCACCATTCTGCAACTGTTTTTTGTATTTAACAAGGTAAGTTGTACGTTGCGTCCGGGCGACGTGTACGGTCACGTCATGGGGAATCCCTATCCTACGGCGGGTGACGCGTACGGTCACGTCTTGGGCCTGGTCCCAATAAATGTGGAAGGGGAAGAAGAATTTTCCAGGTATCGCGTTTTCCTTTTGCATACGCCTTCAGTACAAATGTGTTCACCAGTGTGTGCAGTCGTTACAAATTTGCAGCATTTTTCACCATTCTGCAGCTGTTTTTTTGTATTTAACCAGGTAAGTTGTATTTTTTCTGTCGTATTCTACTTCCTATCAATATTTTTATTCAATTTCTATATTAAATATTTTGAAATATACAGTTTTGAGGAGTAAATATCGCGAAAAAAGTGTAAAATGACAGAATTTTCGAGTGTTCCGTGTGTATTGAACGATTTTGTGATTACTTACGCGGGGTGTTCAACGTAATTTCTAATCATTTATTCCATTTATATTTCGTACACTTTCTTCATCTATTGTTTCGTCCATTTTCATTACTATTATAAGGAAATGAAGACTTGGTTGTCTAAAATATTCTAAAAAATCATATTTTATTATTTTTCAGCCGTAATATTTTGTCAGGAAGAGACAAATCTTTGAAAAGCGAAAAGTATTCGCCCTTACCAAAGGTAATTGCTTTTCAAAATTACTTCTTAGTCATATATTTTTGTGGGCATATTTTCATAATATTTTGTTTTACAGTCATGTCGAAAAGGAAATCGACGGAATGCATCGATGCTCCTTCACCCCCAAAAGCACCTCAACCGTCGACATCTGGGTTCAGAAGATGCACAAGGAGTTCCACGAATGTTGAACCGGAGGAAGCGCAAGACTATTTGCTTGACAGTGGGAGCGACGAAGATGTGGAGTTGGATTGGGGCTCTTCCACGGCGGATTCCTCAGAGGAGGAAAGTGAAGAAAGCGACGAAGAGTCAACACCTTCTGAATCTACCTCGCGTTTAGTGGAACCAGGTACTACATGGAGCTCCGTTCAGTCCATTTCCTCAAGCATACCGTTTACAGAAAATACCGGACTTATAACTGAAATGGCGTCCAAAGAGCCTATAGATTTCTTTTTTTTACTGGCCAATGACGAGTTATTTGATACCGTTTTACGCGAAACGAATTTTCAAGGGCGTAAATTGTCACGGTCGTTAAAAAACTTTAACCAAGTAAAAAGAGAGGAGCTTGAGGTTTTTCTAGGGCTAATATTTTTAGGGGGTAATATTCGTGTCCCCTGTTTTGCCCATTTTTGGAAAAAAAATGATTTATATCAATTCCCCGCGTTTGCCAACGCAATGTCAAGAGACAGATTTCAAACTATACTGGCGGCTTTACACTTTTCTTGAAATCCGCAAAGGGGACAGCCCAAACCGTCTGATCCCTTGTACAAAATTCGACCGCTTCTCGATCATTTCACCAATAGAATTAAGTTTAGACGAATCCATGCTATTATGGCGGGGCCGATTATACTTTCGTCAGTATATTAAAAATAAATCGCATAAGTATGGGATAAAATTTTATATGCTGACCGAGCCCAACGGAATTGTCCTGCGTAATATAATTTATTGTGGCTCACGAGATTTGGATGTTGGAGGTGTTGGGCATACCGAAAAAGTTGTACGAAAGCTGCTAACAGATTTTTTGGGAAAGGGGCATTCGGTTTTTTTTGACAATTTTTATTCGAGTGTAGCATTAGTTAGGGAATTGTTGTATGACAAAACTTATGCAACCGGCACTCTCAGGGCGAATAGGAAAGGTAATCCTCCCGCTGTAACTAAAAAAAAACTGAAAAAGGGTGAAGTAGAAGCACGCTATACTCCTGATGGTATATGCGTGCTAAAATGGCATGATAAGCGGGATGTACTAATGATTTCGTCGGAATACCCACCAAACCTCGAGAAAATAAAAACGAGATCTGGTAGAGATGTGGAAAAGCCAGAAATGATAAATAAATATAATAATAGCATGTGCGGAATTGATCACAGCGATCAATTTTTAGCATACTATCCGTGCGAAAGAAAAACCATTCGTTGGTACCGGAAGGTTGCATTCCATATATTTCACATTATGATGAACAATGCATAATTATTACATAAACTAAATTCAAATAAACCGTTAACATTACTGAAGTTTAGGGAAGCGGTTATTGACCAACTTATTTATAAGAACATAAAACGCTTAGACACAATTCCGATACCAGCGGATAACGAAGTACATTTACCGACAATGTCAGGCCTGGAGGGAGAAAAGAAAATGCGAAAGAGATGTAGGGTGTGTTTTGGAAAAGGGGTAAGAAAAGAGGGATTATTTTACTGTCCGAGGTGCCCAGATAAACCGGGCCTCTGCCTCAATAACTGCTTTGCGGAATACCACAAGTATATATAAAAAATAACTCCCACCAATAGTTTAGGTTAGTTTAGAAAAATTATATTACTATTGTAATAGTATTTGTAAATGTAACTGTAAAAATTAGTGAATATATATCATTTTTTATACAATATTAATTTTAATATAATTTTTTTTGTTGTTCTTCCCAAAACCTTTATTAACATCATAATTTATAGCCACATATTAAATGGCAAGCCGAAATTAGAATGAAATACGGGTTTGTCAAATTAAACCCCTATCGTATGCCGGGTGACGTGTACGTCGCGTCATGCCTTTTTTTCTAACAAAAACAAATTATTTTTGGTTAAAATGTTATTAAATGTCAAAAGTAGCATAAAAGGGTGCACCTTATACAAAAATCTATTTCCGGCATCTGGGACAGTCAACTATTTTTGGTGCCGGACGCAACGTGTTAAAAATCATACCACCAAAATGCACAGCACTTTGCCAACCCTGTGATGTATACTTCTATAGGCAAATCAAAAACTACATAGCACGATTCCAAAACTACTATGTACTTTTCACAACCGGTCACGACATTACAACAAGATCTGATTTCATTAAAATTCATGCACTTGTTCATCAAAAATTACAAGCACCGATTTATTAAAAAATGATTAGATACGCATGGTTTGCATCCAAATTAACTTCCTTAAGAGAAATATTTCTTAACGTAAATCAAGTTGCTTTTCCGGACACAGTAAAAACTAAAAAATGTCAGTGCACGAAACAAGCTTTTATTATGTGTTCATGGTGTCGGGCTGTTTTGTGCTTTTCCTCCATGTATGATAATTATCACCCTGCATCGTGGACGATGCTAACACCATAAAAATGCAATAAAAAAAAACTTCGTCTAATGTGGGAATCGATCGCAGGACCGACGGATTCGCAATCCACGCATCAACTTTTTTTTTTAAAGATTGTTTATTGGTATGCTATATACATATGTTTGTGATATAAAGGCACCGCTAAACAATGCAAAAATATGCCTAACACTATGTTTCTATTTATTTTTCTAGTTGTTCGTGGGTACGAAGACTCCTAGACTTACTACTCGTTACTGTACATGGCGAAAGTATATTTAAAAGACACTCTCGAACGGATTTAACATTGTCATAACATTCCGTTATATATCACAGCCGGTGAAATTATAAGTGGGAAAAAAAAGCCTCGTGCGGGGCATATAAAAACCCAGAGCTAAGTCGTACTTAATGCTAACCTCACGATTTAATGTAATAAAAGATGTAATAAAATATATGAAAAGACATAAAAAGAAAAAAGAAAATAAAGATATGTACAAAGTAAATAGAAGAATGATATGTACAATGGGCCTTAGGGTCCAACTCGTTTTTTTTTGTACTTAGGACGTGCAGATTCTAATTGCCCCATCCCCGGACCGTCCCGCGCCACCACGCACAGTGTTTCCAAAGTGACTTTTTGCGGTCAAAATTCCGTCTCTCCGTCAATTCTCAACCGAATTTTTATTTCTTTGGCTCATTTCGTAGGGGATTAAATTTGCTATAATATCAAATACCTGAATTGCAACCAAAACGTGTTTCTTTCTATCCTTTTTTCTGACAAAGTTGGATGAATACTATAGTAGAACAATCATTCCGGCTAATTTGATAAGATTTTGCTTATTTAAGTAGGTTTTTTTACGTAAAATCTTCAATTGGCACTGGGCAATAGCGGAAACATAAAACAGGCGATCTGTTGACACGTCAGAATGTTTGAAATACAATTTTGCAAGGGCTAAAAATTTAGAATGTCTACTGACTTTACTACAACTAGAACCGTCTAAAATATCAATTTAATGTATAATTCTGGAACCTAATAGCGTTCAGAAATATCGAAGAACGTCAAAACCGCGATTTATTTTTTTACGTTTTCATTATTGTTTATTAGTAAATAAAACTTTATCGACTCTTCCCGAACCAAATTTCGGGCATTTTAAATGTGGGTAAGAATGTAATAAACAAATTAAAAAAAGAATTAGCTGCCACTGCGGTGTCAATCCGATTTTGTTTAATTGGCGATAACGCTCGAAGTGCCCTTCTGCGGACAAAATTTCGTATCTCCGTTAATTCTCAACCGATTTTTGATTTCTTTGGCTCATTTTGCAGGGGATTAAATTTACTAAAATGTCACGCAGTAGTTTTCCAAAATTTTCTTTAGCGATTAAAAAAAACAAATTCTGAACTCTTGGTTCCGAAATAACGAGTTTATTGTCACGTCCCGGGTGAGGTCTTTAGGACGGTGACATAGCCGGGGTAATATTTGAGGGAACTCAGGCGCGAATACCAGATTCGTGGCACTGTGGGTAATTCGGAAAGGCAGGCGCGAATGCCAGATTCGTGGCACTGCGGAGAATAGGAAAGCAGGCGCGAATACCAGATTCGTAGCACTGCGGAGAGTAGGAAAGCAGGCGCGAATACCAGATTCGTGGCACTGCGGAGAGTAGGAGTTTAGGCACGAATGCTGGATTCGTGGCACTAGACGTTGAGGAAAACAAGCGCGAATGCCAGATTCGTTGCACTGTAGGTAAATCGGAGTTCAGGCGCGAATGCCAGATTCGTAGCACTGAACGACCAGGGAAAGTTTAAATAGTAATGATCCCGGTGGTAACACCCGTTAGAGCACTATGTTTTGGTTTTACTAATTGGATTTACCGTTGCATAGGTGCAAGAAGTTACACGTAATATTTCTGAGAAATCTGTCTAGACGTGCGGTTGTACACAGGTCATGCAAAAGTATGTTAGTAAACAAGGCAACAGCTCTTGCTTTCGCGAACCGGAATCAGCTGTTGCAGCAGTTTGTTTGGATTTTTAGTGCCTTCGTAACCACTGAGTAAACACAAATAATTCGAAGCTTGATTTAAAGCAAAGCGGTTTATTAACTTGGCTGAAGCATGTTTATATGCAGTGTGATAGCGTTAAGTTATACTAATGCGTAGGACTTTGAGCATTTGGTACATAACATTTATATAATGAGTTATGAAATATAATATATATGTATGGACATGAATTACAGGTATATAAGTCAAAGAATGAAATACGTATAATAATAATCGTTAATAATATAAAGAAATATGAACGCAGTAAGCGGTTATAAGACAAATACATATAAAGCAATAAACGTTAATGAAATAATATAATATGAACGCTGTAAGCGTTTACGAGATAGTATGAAAAGCGATAAACGTTAGTAATACAAAATAATATATACGCAATAAGCGTTAATAAAGAAGAATAATAAATGGTATGGAGATGATATGCACAATAATAATATGTAATAATAGTTGCTTACGGTAGTTCCGTAGATCCCTGATTTTAGTTTAAAGTAACATGATTTCAAAATACTGTTTGAAATGACTTTCGTCGAGTTTCTTCGAAGAAGAGCGTTCTGTCGAAGAGCGTTCTGTCGAAGAGAGTTTCGCATAAGAGAAGAGAAATTTAAATAGACGTGTTCGTTCGCGGGATTGTTTCCGTAGAAGAGTGCGCGGCCTTTGGAACCCTCATATTTATATGGTTGTAACAAACCCCAAAAAGCCTTTTTTTTCATTAATAAACCTAATTAATAAACATTTAAATACTTATATTTTATTATATTCCTATTATCTTTACTTTTATAAGAGTGTTTAGCGTTAACATTAATATTAGTTCAGAATATCGCGAGATGCGAGTATGACGAAAGAGAATTGAGAGTAAAGGAGTGGGAAAATCGAACGCACGCGCGATCCTCAGTCGATCAGCGGATCGACGAGAGCAAGGATCAGAAGCAGTAGATTGTGATTCGTGCATGATGAATGAGAGAGGGAACCGAGCGTTCCATGCGTGCGCCTACGTACTATTCAGTCGCTTGATAGACCGACTAGAGAACGGATCGAGAGCAATACGAGAATGATTGACGCGTAACAGTCGAAATCCATTCCCATTGGTGCGCTCCCAGTACTCCGAATGTGTATAAATACGGGCAGGAAAGCCCGGAGAGAATCACTCAGACTTATGAATTCATATTCTTATGACTAGCCAAGACGCTGTTAAGAATCATTTAAAGCTAAAAGCTGATTCCAACCTAAGGTTAGGCTTCAACTTTGGAAGCCGCCTCGTAGGCCCCTTGGTATTGTCGATCGTTTTGACCAAGGCTATAATCGCCTGGTCTAACGACGTATCTGCCTTGGAAGCCGCCTCGTAGGCCCCTTAGTTGTCAAGCTAGATTTAATAATAATAATTCTTAGGTTAGTAAAATTACTCCTGAGCGACGAGGGAACAATACTATTCCAGGTGGCAAAATCGCCCCTGATGAAACACTGAAACAATTCAAACGATTCTCAACTTAACATATTCAATTTCCTAGATCCATAAGCTAATTCCTAAATTATAAGCTAACTCCTATATCGACCGAGAGTCATAACCTATTAACCAACTCCTATATCGACCGAGGGTCATAATCCATTAATCAATTCCTATAATTCGACTAAACGTCATTATTAATTACTTAAGTTATATTACTCAAAATCGATCGTTCGAACGGACATTTCTATTGTAACGACCTAGAGTCGCAACCCAAGACGATCAACTTTACTTTTTGTAACGACCTAGTGTCGCAACCTAATTAATTTCTTTAATATTAAGGCGTTAAATTATAGCTTTATGTATCATTTAAAAGTGTTTTCCTTGAATAAATACTATTTAAGTTAAATTCTTGTTCTTGAATTTTAATTCTTTATCGCACGCCACACGAACCAATCCCGAAATCCTGTAGGGAGCGTTACGCTACGCTCGAAATCGTTACATGGTTTACAGGAATGTCAGGTGTGAGGGCTGTTATTACGCGGTATCTAACTTGACCTATGTACGAATTATGCGTCGCAATAGGACTTCCGGGGTTTTTATAAATGTCTATAATTAGATTATGTTTATGAATTTAGTTTAGGCTATTGATAAGGAGATACACAACCCATTAGGTGGATTTTAGGCGGTTTGACGGGAAAGGGATGAGAATGGTTTTGACTTGGTAAATCGTAATGAGGAGGTGAGACGTGGTCTTGAATTAAGTGGTTTTGGGACGAGGGACTTGCTTGAATTCAGATATTAGGGAGGATTTCGCGCCTCGTAGGGCGAATAGTCGAAGGAGTTTCGTAACTGACCATCTTGAGATGGGGACTGCTAAGGTACATCGCCAAGGTGATCAGAGATTTGGGAAAAAGGGAGTAAGACTTGAGTTGAGAGATTTTGATGGAGTTCCGCAGTGGCTTATGAAGGAGACTTGAGAATAATAACGCGGAAAATTTAGTGGGACATCACATTATTAACGAGCTAAAGAAATCAAAAATCGGTTGAGAATTGACGGAGATACGAAATTTTGTCCGCAGAAGGGCACTTCGAGCGTTATCGCCAATTAAACAAAATCGGGTTGACACCGCAGTGGCAGCTAATTCTTTTTTTAATTTGTTTATTACATTCTTACCCACATTTCAAATTCCCGAAATTTGGTTCTGGAAGAGTCGATAAAGTTTTATTTACTAATAAACAATAATGAAAACGTAAAAAAATAAATCGCGGTTTTGACGTTCTTCGATATTTCTGAACGCTATTAGGTTCCAGAATCATACATTAAATTTATATTTTAGACGGTTCTGGTTGTATTAAAGTCAGTAGACATTCCAAATTTTCAACCCTTGCAAAATTGTATTTCAAACATTCTGACGTGTCAACAGATCGCCTGTTTTATGTTTCCGCTATTGCCCAGTGCCAATTGAAGATTTTACGTAAAAAAACCTACTTAAATAAGCAAAATTTTATCAAATTAGCCGCAAAGATTGTTCTACTATAGTATTCATCCAACTTTGTCAGAAAAAGGATAGAAACAAACACGTTTTGGTTGCAATTCAGGTATTTGACATTATAGCAAATTTAATCCCCTACGAAATGAGCCAAAGAAATAAAAAATCGGCTGAGAATTGACGGAGAGACGGAATTTTGACCGCAAAAAGTCACTTTGGAACCACTGTGCCACGGCAGGGAGAGGATAAGGTTAGGGTAGGAGCCTTACATCCCTCACCTGTAGCAGCCGCGCCGGGCCGGCCCCGACGCAAGATCGGTGTCTGCGCTCAGACCCTCTAGATGTCTTGCCGGACTATTAACCTTCGGGCAAGCAAATCAGGGATATTTATACTATCGGCGGTCATAATAATCCCTTTTTGGGATGGTGGTTGAATACCTAAATAGTGTACTATCCTCCTCAAAACCTTGAGACGTGTACGCTATCCGTTTGCCTGCCTTATTGCGGCGCCAGTGAAAGATTAGGGGTGTATTGTTAGCATTCTGGATCAGACCCATGTTATCGCAATTTGGGAACGCTTGTGGTGATATGTATCCTTTGGTCAACTGTCTACGTGTGGTCCCCTCATCTTGAGTAGCGAGTTCTCTAATGATTTGATTGTTACTGCCCGGCATCTTGCTAAAATAGTCTCGAGTGAGAGAGATCATGAATAAGTCCATACGCGGTATATCCGCCGTATCATACATTATTTGGTTTCCCACGTAATGTTGCCAGTCTGAGCTTTGTGATCTGTGGAGACGCAAGCATGAACGTAAGCACTTTCTCTCTAGCACTCTGATCTTCTCTGCCATGGTATGATTCCGATTCCAAAGAACTGGGGCGGCATATGCAACAATCGGGCGGACTAGTACCATGTAAAGAATGATCTTTGCTTTATGGGTTAGGTATTTGTTGTGAAACAGTCTACTATTGGCTAAGAATGCCCTATTCGCTTTTTCCAATTGTACTTCTAGGTGTCTATTTCCACGTAGCAGGTAGTCAAGGTGTAGTCCCAAGTATTTAACCACTTTTCTGTGTGGGCTCAATTCCAGATTAGCAGTTCCTGGGATGGTCGTTGATATTTGAAAGTCTTTGCTACCTGCTTTTGCTTTTGAGGATAGACTCGCAAGCGGTTTGCGGAATAAAATCGTTTTACATTTAAGTGGATTTAGTCTTAAATTCCATGTCATGTAGTATCTATTAATTTTGTCAACCAATGCGTTCAGATCAGATTGAACCATGTTCACTCTGTTCCCGTGCGTGTACACTACAACATCCTCGGCAAAAGCCAGCAGCCCCGCACCCCCCTGCGCATTCAGTCCGAACAGTTTGGGTAGATCGCTCAGGTAAATATTGAAGAGCACCGGGGAGTTTACTGTCCCTTGTTGCAATCCCTCCTCTATTAAGCATTCCACCGTTGAAAGAGAGTTACCATCTCAAGTGAAAAAGGATTTATTCGAGATCATGTCCCAAATTAGTGATATCAACCATGATCGGAATCCCTTCCTCTGGAGTTTGTAGATCAGTTCGTTCAGCCACACTGAATCGAACGCCTTCTCAATGTCCAAAGAAGCTGCCCCCACCAAGTAGCTATTAATTAGTTTAGAATGTAGATCAGACAGGAGCTTGTGTATTGCATGTATAGTCGAATGTTGGTGTTTAAAGCCGAATTGATGGTCAGGGATAATATTGTTGGTATTGCAGAAGGATACTATTTTATTGTTAATTACAGCTTCGAAAATTTTACTGATATTGGGTGTTAGGCTAATGGGCCTATAGCTTGAGGGCTCTGATTGGCTTTTTCATTTTTTTTAGGATGGGCAGAACTTTGGCAGTCTGCCACATTTTTGGAAAGTAATTGCGGTTTATTGAATTATTAAATAGGATGATTAGATTGATAATCATATTTGGGGGTAAATGTTTTAACACAATCACGGGTATGAAGTCTATTCCCGAGGACGTTTTGTTTGGAAGACTTTTAAGGATATTTGTTACTGATACTGGGTTACAAAATGGGTATAAAGGGGTGTCATCTCAGTTGGGGCAGATGGCCGTGTTGTAGTTATTAAAAAGTATTATTGTCTCGTCGCGGTCTCTTGCTACGTTGAATCTTTGTTTTATCCTAAGTGATTCTTCCTCTACTATCTGTCTAAGTCGGGGGCTATGATAGGGGGTGAGTTAATGTATTCGTAATAAGCCCCCATAATGTTAAGTTTGTCTGCAGGGGCGTTAAAAATCAGGTTATTATTTATTTTGTGTGCGTCAGCAAGATTACACGAGCTCCTGTCTAATATAGTTTTATTGTCCTGATCAACGTGGCGTTCATTGATGCCTAGTTAGCTCCTGGGGCGGAAGATGGCATTGATTTTTGGAAAAAAATTGTCTGAGTCTCTAAAGTCAATTTTTTTGATAACGTTTGTCCAGTATTTTCGATCGACTTCTTGACTTCGGACTTTAAGGCCGCTACCAGCTCCTTATGAACCATTTTCGCCATCTTGATGATGCTATTTCTCGCGTGTGGATCAGAGATGTGGAGGTCATGCAAGAGTGAAACAATTATGCCTTTATCTTTCTGAAGCTTTTTGATTTTGTGATTTAGGTATCTAAAGGTGTTATTGTAAGGGCAGCGTTTTGGTACCACTTCCGCGATGGTGGAAGAGATTGCATTACTGATATCAGCTAGGTTCTTATCGATCTCCGTGATGAACAGGTTTCGATTATTGGGAATCCCACGATGATAATTATTGTGGAGTGTTTTTGTAAACCTCTTCGACTTGGTGTCTTTATAGTTGTATCGGCCCTTTTCGGGACCCAATTCTCTCAAGGGGACCATATGGTTAGTCCATTCAAATGGCATCGACAGGGCCGAGTGGTCTCTGTCATAGGTAAGGTGGGAGCTCTCCCCCGAATGTCGTCAACATGACTGATTCGAGGATCCGTAATGCAGATGTCTAGGAATGTTTGTGCAGGCTTATACGAAGGGGTTGCGGGTGTTATCACTCTTATGCCATAGTGGCAGTCACGAAGGGACTCCCATTGCCCCATATATTTGCCCCTTTGATTGTTGCTTCTGTCGCCCCAGCTCTTTCTTCTGGCATTAAAGTCACCTGCCGCAATATAATATATATCGTTATTGTACAGCTTAAAACTATTAAATAGGATATCTAATTCGTTAATAAACAACCTTCTGTTATCATTTTTTGCATACATGCTAATTAAGAGTAAAAATCTTTGGTTAGTAGTAGGTATTTTGGCAATAGAACATTCAAGGATTTCATACTTATCAGTATGCGCTAGTGTTATTTCTTCATAACTTATCCCTTTTCTGATTAACATTGCTATTCCGCCTCCCTGTATTGAGTTTAGTCTATCTTTTCCTACAATGTTGTAATCTTTAAAAGTGATTATATGCTGATGGTTAAGCTTTGTTTTTGACAGGAAGATGATATTATGATTATGGTTCTGTGCAAACTGGATCAGTTCCAGTCTCCGGTAGTTTGCCATTAATGAAGTTACATTAATGGCCGCTAGTTTGATTTGATTACCTCGAATGTTGTTATTAAGTAAAAAGTCTATTTTTTTTCAGTATTTGTAGCAACCTGGGCCGCTAGCGTCTGGAACTCCCTCGTTATTAGGGAGGTGATTTCGTTTTTGAAGTCTGAGATCCAATCGGTGGGTGGGCGCGTGTTCTGGACTTCTGCTTGCGGTGTTTTGAGCCCCTGTTGGGATGCAATTGTGTTCCTGCTATCGAGGGGTAATAAGATTAGTAGGTTCTTAGTCTCATTATAGTGATGTTGTATGTTGTTCCTCGTCGCTTGGGCAAAGGTTGTGTTGCTTCTGACTGATGATGAGATATGGTTAATTTTCTGTCGAATTTTCTTGGACTGTTGCAATTTGATTTCTCTTTTTTTGCTTAGTGCAAACTTAATAAAGGGGCATCCCTTGTATGACGCCGGGTGCCCTGTTTGGTTAAAATTTGCACATTTCAGTTCTGATTTGTCATTTGAGTCGCTCTTAGGTTTGATGGTGCAAGCTCCCGGGGCGTGTGATTGTACACATTTGACGCAGCGGAAGGCGAGGTTACAGTTTTTGCTGGCATGATCCAGTCTTTGGCAGTTTTTACATTGAAATATAGTTGGTTTTTTGAGGTGTTCCCATCTTACTTTTTGATAAGCTAATGTTTTAATCTTAAAGATTGTTGCCGGTTGGCAGCCCGACGATAGTTGAAGTAGGTAGTGGAAGTTATCAGGTTGTTTTTTGTTAAATACGAACCTTGAGATACTTGAGATTTTGATATTTGGTAGCTGAAGCTCTTCAATTTCTTGTTTAATATTCTCCGTTGTGAAGTCTCCTTTGACCCCTTTGAGTACTATTGATTTGAGCTGGAGATGTTTCGGTGTGTAGGTGTAGTGTTGGATTCCTAGATCTCGTAACTTATCGCTGATAGCTTTATGGTGGCCTATTTCGTTTACATATATGGTATGGTTTTCAATGTTGACTTCTTTGAGTTGCAACGCTGATTTCGGGATGTCCAAGGACAATATCGTCCCGATAATTACCTTAATGTTGGCCTTTATGGTGTATATGGGTGGTGCTTTATTTTGATTACTTTTTGATGACATAGTAGGGTTAGTCGTGTCCTCTATGTTATCGTCCGTTTCCATATCATTATCCGTAGAGAGTGTTTGGAATCGATTAGATTCCGATATTGTTTTCTGGTCAGTCATTTGGACAGACGTCAGTTTACTTGTTTTTTTGGGAGATTTCCATCCGCCGCTTTGCTCCGGGGCGTTCTGTGACGACTTGGGGTTCTCCAATGTTTCTCCAGGTGGCGTGGTCGATAGTTGTTTGCGGGCCTTGGAGAGGTTAGGTATAACCGTACTTTTTCGAGGACAGTTATTTTCTTTGAGGAAGCTTGTGTAGAGCCGGTCCAGTTCCAGCAAATGCATTTTGGGGGTTTTTCGATGTTTGCTTCCATTGCTGGGTCCCGCCATTCCATTTAGCGCCCTATGCTTGGTGATTAGGCATTAGTCCAAAAAAGAGGGCGGGCGAGCCCCGCAGCGATTTGGGGCTCGTATATTTGACACCACAATTAGTACGCGGTTCAGATTTATTTATAATTAGTCCTTTGCGTTTCACTTTTGTAATTATAACTATCGAAGAGTGAGGAGCAATGACTTACGCGCTCGTCGCGTCTCGCAGACTTCTCATCCACGCATCAACCCACTTCGCCGCCGCAGCTTATGTAAAAAGTTTTATATCCATAATATATAAACAGGTACGTAACTTTAATTGTTAATATCTGTAAAACCGCTTAGTAACTACGGCTAATATTCCATATACATCATTAGGGACCTGCATGCTATTATCCAACAAAAGCTCGTTAAAATCCAAGCCGACCACGTGGGGTCCTTCCCTTGTTAGCAATATGAGGGAAAATATGATAAATTGATACGAAAAAAAAATACTTTTTCATTTAGCAGGAAAATATCGGAAAGGTCCCTGGTTCATTTGTCAGACCTACGCCCCCCCTCCCCCTTGAGAAAATCTTGAATTCGGCTCTGTGCCACCTCCCCCGTCCCGGATATCCTAAATCCGCCCCTGGTTTCATTGTGAAAAATGTGATGTTATAGAATTTTCCCCTATTTCTTGGGATTCAGTCTCACTACTCGACATTGAATACAAGTAATTAGGTACTCCATTATTGATCAATATTGCCAAATCTTGTTTTCGTAGTTGTAACAATTTCGACCGTAGCGTAACGCTCCTTACAGAATTTCGGGATTGTTTCGAGTGGCGTGCGATAAAGAATTAAAATTCAAGAACAAGAATTTAACTTAAATAATGTTTATTCAAGAAAAACACTTCTAAATGATACATAAAAATATAATTTAACGCCTTAATACTAAAGAAATTAAAGAAATTAATTAGGTTGCGACACTAGGTCGTTACAAAAAGTAAATTTGATCGTCTTGGGTTGCGACTCTAGGTCGTTACAAAAGAAATGCCCGTTTGAACAATCGATTTGGAGTAGTATAAATTAAGTAATTAATAATGACGTTTAGTCGAATGATAGGAATTAGTTTATGGATTATGGCTCTCGGTCGATATAGGAATTGATTAATGGATTATGACTCTGGGTCGATATAGAAATTGGTTAAGGGAAGAGGACACTGAAAAAAACGCGATTTTCGACCATTACTAATAATTTTTTTTTTGCATTTTTGACAAGTCTGAACCCTTGTTCAACCGTACACAAGATGGTTTGACATTCAGTATTGCCTTTCTACCAGAAAAACCTATTTTTCCAAAACGTTGCGAAAGAGCTGAAAACCAAAACCTTGGTTTTTCGGTATATTTCTTTATTATTTAGCTCTTCTCTAGTGTTTTGGGAAATCCAAATTAACTGCATGGACTTGACATTGTTGTTTTTCACCAATGGCCAAAATGCGTTTCACGATTCTAAAACGCACGCGTGCTCTGTAACAGAATCCATTTAACTGCGCCTACTAAATTACGAACGCTTTCTTACAAAGTACAGTATGTGACTGAGTTCGTGGTCAGGTTGCGTATCCCTAAGCTATGTGTAACGCGGCCAATATGTAACTCCGCCACGTACAATAGGTAACTCTCTAAGCGGGCCCAAAAGGGTCAGTGGCTACCGACAGAGGTCAGTCTCTCCGGGCGCTAGACACCATATTTTTTTAAATCTTTCAAAACTTCGGTTTACGTAAAAATACAGTGTGAGATTTGATGGTGCAGTGAACTTAGTTTATATAAAACGAGTGAAATGGTCCTCATTAGCCGAAAATATCGCAAGAGTAGGAGTAGAATGAAGCATGCTATTATTATAGGTTATAAAGCGATTGCAGAAAACATATGTATATTTTATCAATTTTATATTTTCTGTCGGGTTGCAAAATTTACTTCTAATATTACAAAAATGCTATTGTAAAAAATATGCCAAATGTAAACGCCATGGAATATGCTGTGATGGCTACTTTAGACCACTATAGCTCTATAGACAGCAAACCTAACCAAGCCAGATGTCCTAAGGGCGAGCAATCATGGTACTTTTACAATCGAGCAAAAAGTATTAGACTAAAACCAATGAGCTACATACACATGTCACTCAAGCTGTCTGAAGATGTGGCCACCGAAGTGAAACCCCGATACGAAAGACTGTCAAATGAAAATTTGATGGCAAGGTGCTGTAAGGGAGGCACTCAAAATGCAAATTAATCTCTCCATGCAAAAGTGTGGAGATCCTGCCCGAAAACAACATTTGTATCGCAGGCAAGACTTGAAGTAGTTGTGGCACGCGTTGTTTAAGAATTTAATATGGGTTGTGTACGCTCATTGACAGTGAGGAAACAAACAGCTGGGAAAGTTGTATCTGAAACAACTATAAGTATAGCTACAGACAGAGACAACAGAAGAGAAACCTGCAGTACACAACATCAATCCACTACAAGAAAGCGCTTTAAGAAGAAACAAAACACAAAGAAAATTGCTGCTTATAGGAAAAGACGCAAGATTGATAAGGATGTGTTTCAACCACGTGGATTTTAGACTATACAAAAAGTGGAGTGGTCTGGAATATACTCTTTAGACTTAAAATGCAATTATCTCAAAACTTACTTTTTCAATATATTTAATGTTCCTTGCGCAAAACTGTTGGTCCGATTCTCTTACAGCTTGGCGTGCTTCAAGATTGGCATGGAACCAAAAAGATTGTGTATCGGCATGAAGAAATCTGCAAAACTCTTTGCGCTGCGCTTGCTTTTCCTAAAAATTTTGATGAAATTTTGCATTTTTGACATTTAATAAATTCAATCATTTTTAGCTTAAAAAGTATGAGAACTAGAAACTTCGCGATACACAATTTTTTACTTCACTATGGACCCTTCTTCGCTGTAAAACCTGGAGGATGTGGCATCACACGCTTTGCGCAAGAAGATTTTTGAAGTTATGCTTGATTTTTGTAACGTAATGTAAATTCTATGAAAAGCTGTGATTAAAACTGTGTTCCGACTGGCATAAGGGCTTTACTTCAAACCTACTTCCTTCCCTTAAGAGGAATTCCGCATGTGTCAAATATTTTCGGATTTCAAAATTTCAGTGACCTCTTCCCTTAATGGATTATAACTCTCGGTCGATATAGGAATTAGCTTATAATTTAGGAATTAGCTTATGGATCTAGGAAATTGAATATGTTAAGTTGAGAATCGTTTGAATTGTTTCATTGTCATCAGGGGCGGTATTGCCACCTGGAATAGTATTGTTCCCTCGTCGCTCAGGAGTAATATTACTAAACTGAGATTAATAATAATAATAACTTAGCTTCATCAACTAAGTGACCTACAAAGCGGCCTCCACGGCAGAAACCTCTCGCTAAACCTGGCGACTATGGCCTTAGTTTAAACGATTAGTATAGCCGAGTGTCCTGCAAGGCGGCCTCCAAAGTTGGAATCAGCTTGTAGCTTTAAATGATTCTTGATCGAATTCATAAGCCTGAATGAATCTCTCTGGGCTTTCTTGCCCGTATTTATACACATTCGGAGTACTGGGAGCGCACCAATAGGAATGGATTTCGATTATTACGCGTCAATTCTCTAGTCGGTCTACTAAGCGATTGATTAGTACGCAGGCGCACGCATGGAACGCTCGTTTCCCTCTCTCATTCGTCATGCACGAATCACAATCACTGTTTCTGATCCTTGCTCTCGTTGATCCGCTGATCGACTGAGGATCGCGCATGCGTTCGATTTTCCCACTCCTTTACTCTCAATTCTCTTTCGTCATACTCGCGTCTCGCGATATCCTGAACTAATATTAATGTTATCGCTAAACACTCTTATAAAAGTAAAGATAATAAGCATATAATAAGAATATAAGTATTTAAATGATTATTAATTAAGTTTATTAACGAAAAAAAGAAAGGGCTTTTTTGGGTTTGTTACATCTCGCCGCCTGGGGTAATCTCTCGTCTTCGAGAGACAGAGATTTGGGAATTGGTCTCAAAAGGGTCTATGGGAGGGCTTGGGCAGTCCATTTCCTCATGCAGGTATTGGAATTTTTGGACTTCATCAGCAGCCACCGTCAACAATCTTTTCCCAGTGGTTGGGGGTGGTGCACGTCCAGATCCAAAGAGAAATATATATTTCCATGATCGTTGTCGGGGGCAAAGGGGGATAATTTAATATAGTCGCACCAATTGGTTGCTGGAATGTCTATTTTACTCAGTTCTCGCCATTGAGTTTCTATTATTTTGTTCTTTCCTCTTTTATTGCCCGCACGGCGATGCGTCATTATAATGGTGATTTTAGAATTTTGAATTATAAAAGTTTCTGCTCTTTATTACGCTCTGAACTGTATCAGTTGCTGTCGATTACTGTACTACGCGTGATTTGATCATACTCATATTGTTCCCCATCTCCGCGACCTGTTTTCTCGCGACCCTTTTTTTTCCCCTATTGACACGATTAATGCGGAGATTTAATGCGTAGATAGGATGAAATAAAATTTACGATTTTAATATTTTGTGATCACCATTGGGTGATCAGGTTTATTACGTGTCCCTGACGGATCAAATCTTCGTCAATCTGAGTCCTATGTCTTCCCGGAAAACCAGAGATTCATTTTGGTGAGCCGATCGCCGAGGAGGACACACCACAAGAAGAAGGGGAAACGGTCGTCCCACAGCATTTGGAAGAGCTGTACACACGCTGTTCGTCAGGTTTGGCAGAAAGACAAAAGAAACTTTTTGCTGATTTACTTCGTGAATTTCAGGACGTTTTCGCCAAGGACTCGACTCAAATCGGGAATTGCGACCGGGTGAAGCATGTCGTCGACACTGGGGATAGCCGCCCCATCAAGCATGCACCGCGGAGGTTACCGCTACACCGACGAGCAGAAGTAGAGGAACTACTTCGGAAAATGTTGGCACAGGGCGTAATCGAGGAATCGCGGAGCCCGTGGTCCTCTCCGATCGTCCTTGTCAAGAAGAAGGACGGCACCATAAGGTTCTGCGTGGATTTTCGACGCCTCAACGAGATAACGAAGAAGGACTCGTACCCCCTGCCCCGCATCGAGGATACTCTGGACGCTCTCACCGGATCTTCGTGGTTTTCAACCGTGGATTTGCAGAGCGGATACTGGCAGATCTCTATGGACGAAAAGGACCGAGAGAAAACTGCGTTCTCAGTGGGGACGGGACTGTGGCAGTTCAAAGTGATGCCCTTTGGACTCTGCAACACCCCTGCAACATTCGAACGACTGATGGAAGACGTACTACGGGACCTGACCTGGAAAATCTGCTTAGTCTACTTGGACGACATCGTCATCTTCGGGAAGGACTTTGAACAGGAGCTCGAACGCCTTCGAACGGTGTTTTCGCGTCTACGCCAAGCCGGACTATTGATGAGTCCCAAGAAATGCTCCTTCTTCTGCCGGGAAGTGAAGTATCTGGGCGACATCGTCACCGAGAGCGGAGTCAAGACGGACCCGGAGAAGGTCAAAGCGATTTCGGAATGGCCACAGCCGAAGAACGTGACGGAATTAAGAAGCTTCTTGGGATTATGCATCTACTATAGGAAATTTGTGAAGGATTTCTCCAGGATCGCAAAGCCCCTGCATCGCCTCACCGAGGCCAAGCAAAACTTCCAATGGACCGAAGGATGTCAAGAAGTTTTTTAAGAATTGAAGAAGAGGCTAACCGGAACGCCGGTGCTGGCCTATCCGGTGATGGACAAGGATTTCATCCTGGATACGGATGCCTCCGACCTCGCCATAGGCGGTGTCCTCTCGCAGGAACACGAAGGCCAAGAGCGGGTTGTAGCCTACTTCTCCAAAACCTTAGGTAAAGCCGAAAGGAACTACTGCGTGACTCGGAGGGAGTTACTAGCAGTGGTAAAGTCTATCGAGCATTTCCACCATTACCTCTACGGACGGAGATTTCTCGTAAGGACTGACCATGCAGCGCTCCGTTGGCTGCTGACCTTCAAGAATCCCGAAGGACAAGTTGCCCGCTGGATTGAACGTTTACAAGAGTACGACTTCGAGATTCGACACCGGGAAGGAAGAGCCCACGGAAACGCTGATGGACTTTCTAGAAGACCTTGCATCGAAGAAGATTGCAGGAAATGCGACCGACTGGATAAAAAGGAGGCAGAAGAGGAAGTGCTTAGCACGAAGAAAATTCACCGGATATTCTGTGACGAAAGGAAGAGCGAATGGAAACGAAGTCAGGAAGAAGATGAAGAGATTGGCTTCATCTTGAAAAAGAAAGGGGAAGGGGAGAAGCCCGACTGGCAAGACGTTGCTCGTTTCTCCCCACAGACGAAATATTACTGGTCAATCTGGGACTCGCTGGAAATTCATGAAGGTTTACTTTTCAGGAAATGGGAGTCCCACGATGGTGCGACGACCTCATGGCTTTTGGTAGTGCCGCGCGAGAGGGTCGCAGAGGTACTGAGGGAATTCCATGATGCGCCAACAGCTGGACACTTCGGAGTGAATAAGACCTTGGCGAAGATCCGCCAGCAGTTCTTCTGGTCCACGTGTCGACGGGACGTTCAAGAGTGGTGCCGGCGGTGTGACACCTGTGCGGCGAAGAAGGGACCTCGTCAGAGAGGAGCGGGGAACCTGAGAGTATACAACGTGGGAGCTCCGTTCGAGAGGCTTGCCCTGGACGTTGTGGGTCCGCTCCCGAGGTCTCAGGCCGGCAACAGGTTTATTCTGGTCGTGGCGGACTACTTTACCCGGTGGCCGGAAGTAATCGCGATGCCAGACCAGCGAGCTGTCACAGTGGCAAGGGCTCTTCTGCACAACGTGGTCTGTCGTCATGGTGTACCGCTGGAGATACACACGGACCAAGGAAGGAACTTCGAATCCTCCGTGTTCAAGGAACTGATGAAGCTGTTGGGAATCAGGAAAACGCGAACAACTCCCCTGCATCCTCAATCCGACGGAATGGTGGAACGTTTGAATAGAACATTGCTCCAATATCTCGCAATGTTCGTTTCGGAGCACCAACGGGATTGGGACGAGTGGATTCCCATGTTCCTCCTCGCTTATAGATCAGCGCGTCATGAGGCGACGCAATTAACGCCAGCGATGATCATGTATGGCCAGGAACTTCGCCTACCCCTGCAATTATGGAGAGGACTGCCCCCAGAAGTGGAGGAAGACGAGGACATCCAACAAGGATACTCTGAATGGATCCGAGGAAAAATGAAGAGGATCCATGAATTCGTTCGACAACGCCCGGATGTCTACAGTTCGAAGATGAAGTCCTGGTACGACAACCGTGTGCACCAGAGGCCACGAAGAGGAATGGGGCCATCAGGAAGCCACGGATTGGAAAACTGGAGGCGTACAAGAAAGAAGAACGAAGATGAGCTGGCAGTTCTGGGCGGATTGATCGGGGAACGGGCCGAGGGCAAGCTTGTGACTAGCTGCAACCCCCTGCTTTCGGTCTCCGTCTCGCCTTTCCGTTTTCCTGGTTCTGTCTCGCTCCACCGGACTCTCGCAGAAGGAGAAAGGGAATTAATTTCTGTCCACTTTCTTCACTAAGGGGACCCGGAACGCGACGTCACCCGAGCAGCCCAGGAATAGACTCCAGAGCTACAAAGGATGGCGACTTCGAGCAGCGGCCGCGCCACGAGGAGGATGCAACACCGCCGCGGGACGTCGAGGGACGCTCGGGGAAATGCTGCGGATCAACGAGGGACGTTCCGGAAGCCCCGGTGGAAAATCCGAGAATCCCAAGGGAACCGTCACCGAGGGAGAACAGAACAGGGCAGGAAACAGAGGAGCCGTTCCGGGAGCATCAACCTGAACCCCGACGGCTAGAAAGTCGAAGAGTCCCAACCAGTAGACGACCTCCTCGCCCGCCTCTGCCCAAGAAGAAGATGCCCCGTCGAAGAAGAGGAAAGCCGCACAAGAAAGAAGTTCACAAGTACGAAGACGCAAGTGGAGGGCAGAGACGCGGGACCCACGTACCCACGTCTTGCCCAGGGTTTTTGGAGTGGTTTTCCCCTCGGGCGTGAAGGCGAATGCCGAGGCGATGGACGGAAGCGGCCACATAGCACACAGCATCCTTTCCACCCTTCCGGACCAGGGTACGGCTGCAGGCGACAGAAGAGCTGCAACGGTCGGGACGACCGCTCCTCGAGAGGGGGGAGCAGTGTTGCGAGCACCCTATGGATTGGATCCATGGCCCGCTGGTGCTCGCGACGAAGACAAGAGACAGCGAGAAGAAGGCGATCTGATCGATCGCCTGTCAAGCTGTCACTTCCGAACAATTCCTCCTTGCCAATCGTTACTGTTGTATTAATTATATTACATTATATTTGCTGTTAACCTTGTTCATGTTCATTTATACTTCCTATATATTCGGTTTCTACTATGACTACGACGAAACATAACAGTATATTGTCGGGTACATTTCGGGCAGTATCCCGTCCCAAGGCCCGTAATATTCCTCATCCATATCCGTGGGGCGGAATGCCAAGGAATGGAAAACGGGCATTCTTTAAGCAATTAAAAATGACACTTTATTAATCTTATTTATTCATTATTTCAATTTAGCTTACTAATTCCTTTACTCACTTCACGATCTGTAATTATCCTTGCTTTCCGCCACTTCTTTATCACTATTTATCACTGAAATTTGGGATATTGCGTAATGAATTCTCAGTGCGCACTAAATTTTTGAACTTGATCTCGTCCTAATTAACCCCGCGCATCTTCCCACTTTTCGAAGTCATGGTTCTATATTATTACCAATCTGATTATGGTCCCTAGCATTATTATGGTTTGATGAAAGGTAAGCTTTCTTAACCCGCCGGCAGGCGCGCGTGTGTACTCAGTACACGGAGGTCGGTTTTTGGCTGAAAAAACTGTTTTACCGTGATGTATTGCACCCAACACCCCTATGTATTCTTCCAGCGGACATTTCTGCATAATTCTACGTACTTGTCAGGTTCAAATTCGGTTTGAAAGTGTCTCTAACTGAATGAAAACGAAAGTATGCCGCGTATCCTACCGGCGCGCGCGCCCGTTTACTCACAAGTTTCCCAGGTGTCCGCCTCCGATTATTCTGGTTTTTTGGATATGTTTGAGGAGACAGAAAAATAAGATATACGTGTTTTTTTATTTTGGCCTGTTTGCATATTTTATATTTGCATTATTTAGAGGGTGAAACTACCCCTCAAAGGTTTTCAGGTGTTCGTCTCCGATTGTACTGGTTTTTGGATTTGTTTTAGAAGACTGAAAAATAAGATATACGTGTTTCTTTATATGGCCTGTTTGCATGTTTAGGGGGTGAAACTACCCCTTAAATCTTTTCAATTGTTCGCCTCCGATTGATCTGGTTTTTGGATATGTTTTAGAGGGCTGGAAAATAAGATATACGTGTGTTACGTCCCTACTTCTTATTTGGGGCGCGATTTTTTAAAGGAGTTTATGGTTATTATCCGCTTTCGAGCTAGTCCAGGGACTTACGCTCTGGGATAGTTGAGTATACAGTTTAAAAGAAATAATGCTGAATATTATACTGCCTACCTTTTATTGGTTGATCAATACAAGACGCCAGGGGATCGGAATCTCGGAAATCCCGTCAATTTCAGGTGCTTCCAGTGTTTTGGGCACTGCCCACGGTCCCACTTCTACCAGCTTCCCGAAAGGTTGGTGGTTCTTTGCCCTTATAACAACTGGCTGCGCAGAGACTCCCAAATATGCGTTTTCCTCTGGCGCGTTCCGGAATGCGAATGCTAATTTCCGTATTTGGTATTTTCTACCGGCTCGGTGGCCTCTAGGCATCGCCACCTTTATTGTAGGAAATATATTTGATTTAAGTTTCTTTCATCCGCTGATCATGGTTTACGTCAAATTTCTACTGACACCGTGGGCGGCTTTCCTGCTTATAAGTGTCACTTTCAACAGACGCAAAACATGATCACGTACTAAACAAATTCGGTCGGTTAATTGAACACGCGGATCGCTCTTTGCAACCACTGTTTGGTGACACCGTGGGCGGCTGTCCTGCTTATTAGCGTCATCTTCGACGGGCGCAAATCACGATTAACTTTATACATATTTTTCCTGATTTATAAAATTTGTTATAGAAAAAGGTGTCGATGCCTGAGGTAGGGAATAGGAAAACGAAGGTAAAACTTCACTCACTTATTTATTGTTTCACTAACACTTTTATTGTCACTGGTGTTGTGATTCTAACACTTTTATAAGTCTTTTTGGTGTGGAGGATATAAATTGTAATATGTAAAGATACTGCTATTAGTTAATTATTTAATTAATTGAACATGGTAATGAGCTCCGCGGGTGGTCCGATCCCTTTTTATAGGGCAGTCGGTCACTCCTTCTCCAGGTTTGTCACATGACAATTAAGACGGTGGGAGATGAAATCTCCCAATCATCTGCCGTGGGATCCACCTGAAGAATTGTTTCCAGTGGGCTATCCGAGAATTTTGTTTACTGCAGAATTTGAGCTATTGCGCACCTATTTCGGTGTCTTCTACGTGTCTTAAGACGTATTTCTGCAGTTATACGAAACCCTCAGCAGCGTCGATAGTTAAATTCTTATTTTAATTCATTTTTTAGAAGTTTACGCTACTGGGTTTTCGATGTGCTCTGTACGATTGGTTTCGTACAGCCCACATACTAGGGATTGAAGTTAAAATATATCGGTTCCGTATTGGAGCTCGATTTACGGGATATAATAGGGAGGGCAAATTTGTGACGATGATCAGGAGCGCAGCTTCGTGAAGGTGTCGACTCCGCTGGCGGAAGGGGCCTCTGACCCATCAGCTGGCGTCCACTGGTCCCCTCTGTGTGCGCTCGATTGGCTAGCTGGTGTGCAGCTAGTAGGTGTGCGGCTACCTCCTTCGTGCTGATCCTCCTGTTCGCTGTTGCCGTCCGTTGATTCTTGACTTGATTTCTTCTTGTAAATTACGGATTACAATGCCTTATCGGCAACACTTGTATACTAGGTGATTACAATACACCAAAGTACGAAATAGTAAATATATTCGATTTAAAGGGTTAGATAATAGTAGACTCCACGTCGCGGGACGTGACACGTGTTTCTTTATTTTGGCCGGCTTGTAAGTTTGGGGGGTGAAACCACCCCTTAAAGTTACAGGATTTTCAGGTGTTCGTCCTCGATTGCTGTGGTTTTTGGTTATGTTTTCCCATATGAAATTTTACTCAACACAATTTTGTACCCCTTATGAACTTTGAGGGGTGTTTTTTCCCCCTATACACGCAAACGAGCCGAAATAAAAAGACACGTATTTCGTATTTTGCGGTCCTCTAAAACATAACCAAAAACCACAGCAATCGGAGACGAACACCTGAATATCCTGTAACTTTGAGGGGTGATTTCACCCCCCAAATATGCAAACAGGCCAAAATAAAAAAAGTATATATTATTTTTTGGTCCTCTAAAACATATCCAAAAACCAGAACAATCGGAGACGAACACCTGAAAACCTTTGAGGGGTAGTTTCACCCCCTAAATATGCAAATAGGCCAAAATAAAGAAATACGTATATCTTATTTTTGGGTCCCCTAAAACATATTCAAAAACCAGAACAATCGGAGGCGGACACCTGGGAAACTTGTGAGTAAACGGGCGCGCACGCCGGTAGGATACGCGGCATACTTTCGTTTTCATTCAGTTAGAGACACTGTCAAACCGAATTTGAACCTGACAAGTACGTAGAAGTATGCAGAAATGTCCGCTGGAAGAATACATAGGGGTGCTGAGTACAATGCATCACGGTAAAATGGTTACATGAAGATGTGGGTGGATGGGAAGGTAAAGAGGTGGGACGAGATAAGGGAGAAATGGTGTGAGGAGCAGGGAAACGAATGATGCGGGGAGGGGGAATGAGTGTGGAAGAGAAAAGGGGGAATAGAAAGGAAGGGGGGGAGTTGGAGGGTGGCTTTCTGGAACGTAGCAGGACTGAGGAGGAAGGACGACGAGTTCTGGAGGGGACTAATGGAGTGGGACGCGATGGTGTTGTGTGAGACCTGGGTGGAGGAGAAAGAGTGGGAGTATGTGGAAGGAAGGCTGCCTAGGGGGTTCGCGTGGGAGAAGCAATGGGCTAGGAGGGAAAGCAAGAAGGGGAGAGCGATAGTTGGAATGTTATTGGGGGTTAGACAGGGGTTAGAAGTAGGCGAGGGGGGAGGAGAGGGGAGGGAAGGCATTATGGCGAAGAACGTGAAGTTTGGGGGTGAGTGGTGGAAAATAGTGGGGGTCTACGTGAATGGGGACCTGAAAGAGAAGCTAGAGGAGCTGGGAGATTGGATGGAAGAGAAGGAGGCGGGGGTTAGAGTGATAATAGGTGGGGATTTTAACGCGCGTACGGGGGAAGAGGGGGAGAGGTTTGGGAAGGAGAGGAGGAGGGGAGGGAAGAGGGGAGTACGAGATCCAAGGATAAGGTGATAAATGGGGAAGGGAGGATTTTGTGCAGGTGCTTAGAGGAAAGAGGGTGGGGTATAATGAATGGAAATACAGAGGGGGACGAGGAGGGGGAGTGGACATTCACAGGGGGGCGGGGAAATACTGTGATTGACTATGTGATAGGGAACGAGGAAACAAGAGAGAAGGTGGAGAGGATGGAGGTAGCGGAAAGGATTTAATCGGATCACCACCCGGTGGTTGTGTGGCTGAGAGGGGAGGGGAGGGAGGGCGAGGAAGGGGGGAAACAAACTAGGAAACAAGGAGGTGAATGGGGAGGGGGCAGAGGAAACTGGACGGAGGAGGGAAGGATGGAGTTTCTAAGGAAGTTTGGTAAAAGTGGTGGGGGGAGAGGGGAGTGGAGGAGGTATGGTGTGAGTTACAGGATAGGATAAAGGGCGCGAAAAGTAAGATGGGGATAGGGGGGAGAGAGTAAAGAAGGGAGGGTGGTGGGATGGGGAGTGTAGGGAGGAAAAGAGGAAGGTGAGGAGAGAGCTGAGGAAGTGGAGGAGGGAAGGAGGGGAGGGAAGAGAATATAAGGAGAGAAAGAGGGAGTATGGGAGGCTATGTGAGGAAAAAAGGAAGAAGGGGGTGGAGAGGTGGGTGAAGGAGGTGGAAAGTGTAAGAACGGAGGGACAAGTGTGGAAGGTGGTAAATAGGGGGAGGAAAAGGAGGGGGAGGGTGAATGAAGGGATAGCAATGGGGGAATGGGACGGATACTTCAGGAGGCTGCTAGGGGGGGGGGGGTGGAATGGAGAGTGAGAAAGCGTGAAGAGATAAGGAGGAGGGAGGACGATGAGGCAGAGATAGGAAAGGAAGAGATAGGAAGGGTCATAAGGAGTTTAAAGGATGGGAAGGCGGGAGGGGGGGATGGGATTCCAAATGAGGTTTGGAAGTATGGAGGCGCGGAAGTGGAAGAATGGTTGCTGAGGATATGTAATAGGGTGTGGAGGGGAGAAGGGTGGCCGGAAGGTTGGAAGGAGGGGGTGGTGGTCCCGGTACTAAAAAAGGGAGGAGGTGGGAAGGTGGACGACTACAGGGGGATAACCCTAACACAGACGGCATACAAGGTGTATGCGTCTGTGTTAGCGGAGAGGCTGAGGGTGGAGGTGGGGGAAAGAGGACTGTTGCCACCGAGTCAAACGGGGTTTAAGAGGGGGGTGGGGTGTATGGATAACATATATGTTTTGAATTATTTAATAAATAGGCAGTTGGGGAGAAAGGGGAAAAATATGGTTGTTGTATTTATAGATATGAAGGCCGCGTTTGATTCGGTGGACAGGGAGGTGCTAGCCAAGGCAATGAGGGGGAGGGGGTGCGGGAAGAGCTGGTGGTTAGATGTGAGGAGGTGTTGAAGGAGACAATATGTAGGGTGCGGGTGGGGGATGAGGAGGGGGACAGGTTCTGGACTAGGTTCATGAGCTAGGAAAAGGAGGGTGGGGAGGGGTGAAGTTGGGGGGGAAAAGAGTATACACGTCAGCGTACGCGGACGATGTGGCGGTGCTGGCCGAGGACGAAGAAGGGATGAAAGGAATGCTGGGAAAGCTGGAGAGATATGTGGACGGGAAGGGACTTCAGGTAAATATAGGGAGAACGAAGGTTATGAGGTGTAGGAGGGGGGGAGGGAGATGGAAGAATGTGAAGTGGAGATGGAAGGGCAAGGAGTTGGAGGAGGTGAAGAGTTTTAGGTACTTAGGTTATACAGTGATGGGGAATGGGGGGCAAGGGGGGCATGTGGAGGAGAGGGTGAAGAAGGGAGCGGCGGTAATGAGAAAGGTTTGGGGGATTGGGAAGATGCTATTTGGAAAGGACCGGGAAAGAAGAATCTGGTTATTCGACAGATTGGTGTGGCCGGTGGTGGGATACGGGGCGGAAGTGTGGGGGTGGAAAGAAAGGGAGAACGTGGAAAGGCTTCAAGATAGATTCCTGAAATGGGTGCTGGGAGTGGATAGGTGTACGCCGGGGTACCTGGTGAGGGAGGAGGTACAAAGGGAAATGCTAAAGGGAAGGGCAGGGATGAAGGCCTGGGCGTACGAGAGGAAGCTGGAGGAGGGGCAGGGGGGGTGCTGGCGAGGAAGTGTTGGGAGGAGGTGAAGGGGAGATTAAAGAGGGGAAAGGGGCTGGAGGGGTGGGAAGAAGAATGGAAGGAGTTCTTCGAGAAGAGGGGGTGGAAGATGGAAGATTTGGAAAGGATTAGGGAGGCTGGGGGGCTAAGAGGAGAAGAGTTTATGAGTAGGGAAAGGAAAATGCAGCAGGAGGAGAGGTGGGAAAGGATAGGGGACTCAGGCTACAATAGGTGGTACGGAAGGGTGAAGGGGGAAGGGTTGCCTGGCTACTTAAAGAAGGGGTGGGGGGAAAGTAGGTGGAGACGGGTGGTTAGGTTTAGGTTGGGTAACGAGATTAGGGGGGGTAGATACTGGGAGGATAGAGAGAAGAGGAGGTGTAGGGTATGTGGAAGTGGAGAAGAGACATGGAAGCATGTGTGGGAGGAGTGCATGGGGTGGGGGGTAGAGAGGGGGTGGCAGGAAATGGTGGGAGAGGTGCTTGGTGATGAAGGGGTGGGAGAGGAATGGATGAGGAAGATAGAGAATTGGAGGATGTTGTGTAGCGGAGTGGAGGTGGGTGAAAAGGAATGAAATGAAAGGGGAGACGAGTGGAAGCGGAGGTCCGGGGGCGGATAGGTGCGGAGGGGCGCGGAGGAGGAAAGGGGAGAGCGAGCGAGCGTGCGGGCGGAGCGGATTCGAAATCCGATGTCTGTAAATATTGTACATAGTGTAATATTAAGGTAATTTTAAGGTTTAGGGTAAACTAGGTTAAGTTAAATTAAGTTAAATTAAGTTAGGTTAAGGTGGGTAGGGGGAGAGATTGTAAAGAGTGGAGGGAGCGAGGTCGGATGAGATTGTAACCCCTAGGGGCCCAATAAAGAGGAATATATACATGATGACTCCTTTCTAGTGAGCCATTCCATTGGGGATGAAATTCGGATGTTTTAAACTGTTCAATATTGAAATAAAGTAGTTATAATATCGACCGTATTTTTAGAATAAACAATAAGTGGTTTCGGCGCACTGGTTCGGTCAGTTTAATAATTTAAAAGCTAATTTGCAATTTTAATAATTCAAAATTTCCGACGTTTCGGTCTGCGGTTTAGACCTTTTTCAAGGAAAGATTTTAAAAAATATACTGCGTTCGCTTTAAAGTCAAACGTTTGATAGGACGTGTAACACACGAGTCGGTAGAACGTGACTGAGGTAAACATAACTTGGGGGACCATTTAAAGGTGAAACAAACTGTGGCTAGGACGGAGTCAAAAGAAAGACCGTTAAATATTAAGAACGGATTTAAAAATTAAAATTTTTTACTGATCGAACGAACATTTTCAACCTCACAACAAACTGTGGAATACCACTAATTGACGTTCATGTGGTAAAAGCCCAACACATTAGAATATATGACCAAATGATTACATAACATAGTTTTATTATGTATAAATGAATTGATTATACTGGCCAAATTGAATCTACAACTCCGTTGGAAGAATTACATCATAAAGCCTTATTGCTTTAATAAAGTTGCGTAGTACTCTTGTATTTTAGGTGTTTCATACCTAAGACTTACGCTTGGTTGTTTAATCATATGCAACGTGTTATGGCAGAGCGTCGCTTTGGATGAAGGTTGTAAATCTTCACGATTCTCTGACCACTTCTCCTGCACTATGAGATCGTGCAAGAGCCCAAATTTTTGAACTGATGTCCAAAATATGAGAAGCAATCAGATGAGGGTGATTGAGTAAGCACCGCACACAATATAACACACTATAATGATATATATTTGAATAAAGAAACTCAACAATAAAAGATATTATTGGAGATGTTCACATATCTCACGACGTACAAGTTTTACTCAAAGTCTGCTGCTCGCAAGCAGAGCTCGATCAATCTCAGTGTGTTTCTAATTTGCTTCTGCCCTCGATGGCACATTCGCTCGCAAACGAAGACTCCCGGAAAACCTTACAGGGGTGGAGTCTTAAGCCTACAGGGATGACAAACTGAACTATTGGTGGACTTGGAACAGAGAGATGGTACAAAAATTAAACCTATTGGTGGAGGCGTGCCACTTTCGAAGACGGTGGTGAAGCGCGAGAAAGGGAAACTTTCTTGAAGCTGCCCTGTGGTAATTTATTACTTCCTGATGGGAATTGGCGACACTTTAAGACCCATCGACGCACGACCACTCGAGTTGAACCGTCAAACCTTGAGAACGTCGGTTCCGGATTAGGCGAAGACACGTACCTCGGTAATAAATAGCGGCCCAACCCTTGAGTTTGACGAAAACCAAACACGTATCCCCTAGCCTACACGCGACAATGTGCAGGCGAACCTTTTGGTCGAGATTTTCGAACTCTCACGCTTTCTCTTCTCAACACAACGTCTCCAACAGAATTCTGCGACTCCAATTTGCCTCTCTATCAATAATTTTAACATTATCCAAGTCAAATCTGTGATCAAACTCTAATGCGTGTTTCGTTAGGGCAGTATGTTGGAGGGGTGATAGGAAAATGTTCTTTTTATGATCATAGATCCGTCTTTCCAAAAGTCTAGACGTTTGCCCAATGTAAACTTGGTTGCAACCCATGCAAGGGATTGAGTAAATGATGTTTGAATTCTTTAACAAAGGTATTTTATCTTTAATTGGGGGGGAACAAGTTTTTAGTATAAATTGGTATTTTAAAAATGGTGTGTATTCCTATTTTCCTGAACATTCTTTTAATATCATTAGAAATATTATTGCTAAATGGTATGACCGCAGTATTCTTCCAACTAATCGGTCCTATTTTTTGGCTTTTTCCTCATTACGTTTTTCCATCAATGCCGGATGGTAAATCTCAAAAACGCGGTCACGGATTATTGTTGAGACCATTTCTATGGGATAACCATTACGTTTTAGAGTATCTTTAATGAGGAGTAGATTAGCTGGTCGAAATTCAGGGTCTGAGAGTAAAATTGCGCGTTCTATTAATCCCTTTATTAATCCCACCTTATGTTGCATGGGATGAACCGAAAAAAAGTTAATGTATCTACCAGACCAACTCGGTTTGTGATACCAATTGGTGCTAAGTTTATTGTTTGATCTAATAACCAATGTATCAAGAAAGTTTAAACAAGAATCTTTTTCCACCTCATAAGTAAATTGCAGTCTATTATGAAAACTATTAAATGTATCGAGCAATAATGGTAAATCTTCTAATTTAATGCATGTGATAATATCGTCTACATATCTTTTATAAAATTTAAGTTGGAATGGTACCTTCGAGAGAGAGATAGTCTCTAACCTTTCCATCACCAAATTGGCGATGACAGGGGAAATTGGAGATCCCATGACTGTTCCAAAAACTTGTTTGTAAGAGACTCCATTGAAGGAAAAGATGTTAGCCTGCAACACAAACTTTACGGCTTGGAGAAAATCATCTCTGTTAATACTGGTGTGTTCTGCAATTTCTGTCCAACGATGGTGTAAGACAGTATTTCCTCGCTGTGGGCTCGCTGGTCGGGACCGGCGTTAAACCCATATCATGAACAGAACCCTAATTCCGAGTGTTCGTTTCTCGCTTCTTTCTGGCCGAAGGAGAGAGCGAGATGAAACACTTTGCATGCGCGGCGAGCGTGCGCGACGGGCGCGAGCGATCAGATGGAATCGTGACTGCTCGACGCATGCGCGCGATGGACAGATAGCCAGGCACGGTACGTGCCTTTTTTGCGCCATAGGCGAACTTGTCCAATTAATCCATTTATTATAATACATTTATTTGAGATTATTCGTGAACTTACTCTGAATTTTTATTCGTAGTTTAAAACAGTTACAGTACAATTAGTAATATTTTATTTTAAAGTTTATTTTCAACAATACCAGCAATGAAAATACCATTTTGCACCTCTTGTCGACTTTCCGCCCTAGGAAGTCGCCAAATTTTGCTTACAGGCAGGGATCAGTATGTACGTAGCCAAAGAAAATACATATATAACGCGTCTTAGACTAAATAAATCATTTATATGTACTTTTGAAAAATGAAATTCTTATATTTTCTATTTTATGTACATATTTGTAACAAGTTTGTCAAATTTCCTAGATGAAAGGAAGGACAACTTTGACGTCCTTCATTGTCGATGCGTCAATTGGACACCCTTTGCCGGACCACCCTGTAACAGGGACAGCGCTGTAAAATTTATTGCGACAGGTAACACTTGAGGTTTGGCCTGGTCGTCTGCGTTGCAGATGTGGACTTTCCAGAGTTCGGCACGTACCTTTTGTCAAAATTTAGTGGTACTTGACATTGAGTATTGCCAGATGCACGTTAGGGAAAGTCGAGGTGTCCTCGCCGGCGATGTTTTCCCACCACGGTCTTGACTTCGCCCACTATTTTCAGGCGACCATTCGTCATAGCGATTTTCTCACCCCGGTTTTTGTCAATAGCCAATGATTGGGCTTCGTAGTTTTCTTGCGAAATGGATGTACGCCTCACCAGGCAGAAAGAATCTAGATTTCAATACAAACACAACACGTTTTCTAGAACTAGACTTGTACTTTGATTTTTTCTCCTTTATCCAACAAAGGGGATGGTCCTTCGAGTGATTTTTATAGTCGGCACACCACGTGCAAACTTTACAATACCCGAACGATCTGAATGGTCAATCACGGGTCAAAACATTGGTCCTTCGAGCCGGATATATATATTACGGTGTTCGGATAATTACAACGTTCCACATCGTACGGCGACTCTTTTACAACCAAATTGACAAGGACGTTGGTGCCGCACGCCTGTTGAATCAAGTGGATGACAGCCAAATAGCATTCAGGAAGGCATCAGGTGAACTGTTGGACATCACCGCCCCTGGACGAGATAGTTGGTGCTGTCAATTCTATATTAGCGGAGGTGTGTGCATCACAGCATTCAGGAAGGCATCAGGCGACGTCAACGTTGGACATCACCGCCCCTGGACGAAATAGTTGGTGCTGTCAATTCTGTAGCAGCAGAGGTGTATGCACTGTGCACCACACATCATCAGGTGACATCATCGTAGGACGTCACCGCCCTTGATCGACATCGGTGGAAGCATCAGTGATCTGGACTGCCAGCATCGCCAATCTTCCGTACAAGTTCACCTTCCCGTAAGTCGTTCTTCATTTCTTTGATTTGCGTAGACATCAAACCAATATGGAAGGATTAGCTTCACTTATCGCTAGTCGCGGTCATATCAAGGCAGCTCTGACTCGTTTTAAGCATTTCTATGACACATTTGGTAGTGATACAGATGTGGATGTGTTAGAAAAGCGTTTACAAATGAACTCTCCGTTGTATGACAAATTTGATCAAATTCAAGTTCAAATTGAGGCACTAGTTTCCGGAACTGATCGGGAAGTTACGCACGCTGCTGATCGCGACACTTTTGAATCGATATATTTCGAAGTCATGACAACGGTCGAGAAACATATATCACGTATTCGCATGCCACAAGGGCATCAGAGTCCTGCCACGGGGCTTGCATATCCGGGCGTTTCACCCATGCCTTTGATCACAGACACACAACAATTGCCGCGACTCCCAACCATAAATTTACCAAATTTTGACGGTAATTATAGTCAATGGTTGAAATTCCGCGAAACGTTCGAATCGCTTATAGTAGAAAACACTAGGCTTACTGATATTCAGCGCTTCCATTATTTAAACTCGGCTTTAAAGGGTCCAGCAGCACGTGTAGTACAAACTCTGGGTGTTTCTAATGCAAACTACAGTGCGGCATGGGCTGCATTGAAAGAACGATTTGAAGATCCCAAGGCGTTGATTCACCATCACGCAACGTCATTTTTACGAATGCCATCCATTCAAAAGCAATCGGGTTCCGAGCTTCGTGAATTTATAGATAATGCACGTAACCACATTCGCGCTTTGGGTGCATTAGGCGAAGCAGTTGACTCTTGGGATACTTTAATCATTTTAATTCTATCAGAAAAATTGGATTCAGTAACTTTTAAGGAATGGGAAGAAGAATATATCAAATCTTCAAGTGCAGTGAAATTTAGTGATTTCACAAAATTCTTAGAACGGCAAGCGAAACTTCTTGAACGAACAGCTTTGAAATCATTAGGTACTGTAAAGAAGTCTTCGCCTAAACAAGGTGATAATAATAAGCCATTTAACAAATTTCAATCACCTGTAGCGAGTCATGTGACAAGCACGCAAAATCAGTGCGTACTTTGCAACGGAGAACACATGTTACAATATTGTTCCCAGTTGAAGGCAATGTCTCAGGCGGATAGGCACGACACTGTTAAGAAGCTAAGATGCTGTTTTAACTGTCTCTTACTCGGGCATAGCATCAAGGTTTGTACGCGTGGAAACTGTCGGAAATGTGGTAAAAAGCATCACACTCTCTTACATATTGAAAATGTGGTTGGGAACAATGCAGACTCTGCGCAATCTTCAAGCAGCGCTGTAGCACGTGACGCTCTTTCCGAATCTTGCGTGTCCAACACCGCTAGTTTATCATCTAATTATACCGTTTTATCAACGGCAGTAGTACTTCTCGAAGACAGTCAGGGCAACGTACATGAATGTCGTGCGTTATTAGATGTAGGATCACAAGCCCATTTTATCACAGAATCATTTTGTAAAGATTTCGGAATCACTCACACTCCCGTTAACGCAAATGTTATTGGATTAGGCCGGTCGGGTAATAGCATCCATTCAAGGGCGCGAGTAACAATGAAGTCTAGGTGCAATAGTTTCCGGGCAGATTTGTCGTGCTTTGTTATAAAGGACATTACAGACGATATGCCGAACGTACCTCTTGATCGGATGAGCATCCCTATACCTACGGGCATTACACTTGCTGACCCACACTTTGCGAAGCCTGGCCGAGTCGACCTGCTAATCGGCGCCGCCCTTTTCTGGCAATTGCTTTGTGTCGGTCAACAAAGGATTGGTTCCGGTGATTTAGTGTGGCATAAAACTCGACTTGGTTGGATATTAGGAGGACAGTTAAGCGGGAATTTGGAGAATAAGAACAAACATTCTAACGTTTGTCATGTAGTGTCGAATGAAGCTTTACAACACGCGATTTCACAATTTTGGGAAATTGAAAACCACAGTTCGACGCATCATCACACTTCAAAGATCGACGATTGCGAACGACATTTTAGTGACACCACAACACGTGACGCACAAGGACGTTACGTAGTTAGCATTCCATTTAACGATAAACTTGCCGAACTCGGTGAATCGAAGAGTCAAGCTGAAAGCCGGTTACTTAGTATAGAGCGTAAACTAACTCGAAACCCGACTTTACGATTGCAATATCATCAATTTATGCAAGAATACGAGGCATTAGGGCACATGACTCGACTTGACGATCTATCAGTGGGGACTGAACAGAATTATTATTTACCACACCATGCCGTATGTAGGGACACTAGTACAACAACCAAACTTCGCGTTGTTTTTGACGGTTCAGCAAAAACGTCTTCTGGAGTGTCGTTAAATGATGCTCAGCTGGTGGGTCCGACCGTACAAAGCGATTTGTTTTCGATATTGCTCCGCTTCAGGAAACACAAATTCGTTCTCTCGGCTGATGTAGAGAAAATGTATAGACAGGTGCTCGTCCGATCCGAGGATCGCAGATATCAACGCATTCTTTGGCGTTCAGATATCAATTCTTCGATTAGTACGTACGAGTTAAATACGATCACATACGGTACGGCCTCGGCTCCGTTCCTTGCCACGCGAATATTGCGAGAAATAGGGCAGGAACAATCGACACATTTTCCAGTCGCAAGTCGCGTAATTATCGAAGATTTTTACGTTGATGATCTTCTTACGGGTTGTGAAACTTTAGATCAGGTTCAGAAGCTCAAACGGGAACTAACTCAAATTTTAGATCAAGCTGGGTTCCCTCTGAGAAAATGGGCAAGTAACGATAGTCGCGCACTAGGAGCAAGTGATTTTCAAGGTACATTAGAGATCAAGGCAAGTGACAAGGAGTGTAAGATTTTAGGTTTGTTGTGGTTGACAGGTACTGATGAACTTCACTATGCTGTAAAAAGAGATCTTTCGGCTAGAATAACCAAACGCGTAATTCTTTCTGAAATCGCGCAAATCTTTGACCCACTTGGCCTGATAGGTCCTGTTGTCACAAAGGCCAAGTTAGTAATGCAACAACTTTGGCAATTGAAAGTAGGATGGGACGAAAGTCTATCGCAAGATGTACATACTTATTGGTCAACATTTCGAGCAGAACTCAATATCGTTAGGTCCCTAGTAATTCCACGACGCGTTATGTGCAACGATGCTCGGCAGGTAGAACTGCACGGATTTTCGGATGCCTCGGAAAGGGCCTATGGCGCATGCATCTACCTGCGGACCTTGAGCCAGCAAGGTGCATGGACGGTTCGGTTATTGTGTTCTAAATCTCGGGTTGCTCCTTTGAAATCAGTTTCGTTACCACGTTTAGAGTTGTGTGGAGCCCTTCTTCTAGCTCAATTAGCCGCAAGGGTTAAACAAGCCATACAATTAGATATCGATAGGGAATATTATTGGTGTGATTCCACAATAGCTTTGGCATGGATAAAAGGGCATCCAAATAGGTGGAAAACTTTTATAGCTAACCGTACCTCAGAAATTCAAGCATTAACCCATGTCGATAGTTGGAGACACGTAATATCTTCAGACAACCCAGCTGATGTTATTTCACGAGGTACCAATCCAGAAACGTTAATGAACAATTCTCTATGGTGGGTTGGGCCACCGTGGTTATCACAAATGGCCAATCAGTGGCCATATTCGGATTATGTGCCATTGGAAGATCTGCCTGAACAACGGCAAACAAAGGTAGCTTGCATCACGGCATTGAAGAATAAACCATGCGAACTTTTTTCGCGCTATTCGTCTTATATAAGACTACAGCGCATCACAGCGTATTGTTTGAGATTTATCAACAACACATCAAGCAAATTTAGAAGTAAGGGAACTCGCGGAATAAGGGCAGGGAATGCAAACTCGAGTAATTCCGGCAACCTGACCGCGCGTGAACTAATAAACGCAGAAACTATTTTAGTGAGACTTGTTCAAGAAGCATCTTTTGCCGCAGAAATTACTGCTTTGAAGAATGGCAAACCACTTTCGTCAAAGAGTAAAATATTGTCACTGAATCCATTTGTTGATAGTGCCAATGTCCTTAGGGTGGGCGGCAGACTTGTAAACGCCCCCATAACATATGAGCAGAAACATCCAGTCATTATGCCTGCAAATCACTCATTCACCACTTTAGTAATAAACTATGAGCATCAAAGATTACTTCATGCAGGTTCTCAGCACACTCTTGCGTCATTGCGCACACGATTTTGGATTTTATCGGGAAAAAACACAGTAAAAAGGATTTTGCACCAATGCGTTAAATGCTTTAGAGTGAAGCCGACTGGCATAAATTACATTATGGGTAACCTGCCTGCTTCACGGGTGACACCTGCTCGACCCTTTAGTACCTGCGGAGTGGATTACGCGGGTCCGGTATTATTGAAAGAAAGGGGACGGAGTCGCGTAACGCACAAGGCGTATTTTTGCATTTTTGTGTGTTTTGTGACAAAGGCTGTCCATATTGAACTTGCTACGGACCTGTCCACCGATGCATTCTTGAATTGCTTGTATCGTTTCATAGCGCGGAGAGGGCGTATTCAACATATCTACTCTGACAATGGGACAAACTTTGTAGGTGCGAAAAACGAACTCAATGAGTTAAGCAATTTATTAAACAGTAAATTGCATGGAGAACAAGTAGAGAATGCATTATCGCGAGAAAGGATTCAATGGCATTTCATACCACCACGCTCACCACACTTTGGGGGTCTCTGGGAGAGCGCGGTAAAATCTATTAAACATCACTTAAAGCGAGTCATAGGTGAGCAACGAATGACGTTTGAGGAACTGTATACAATGTTGACGCAAATTGAAGCATGTTTGAATTCCCGTCCTCTTCATCCTCTTTCTTGTGATCCTAATGATCTTACCCCTCTCACGCCGGGACATTTTTTAATTGGCGATGCTCTAACAGCAGCACCGCAACTTGATCTACTCGATTGTAGACAGAATCGACTTAATCGGTATCAGCTTATTCAGCAGAGTGTTCAACATTTCTGGAAGCGATGGCACGTCGAGTATTTGCATGAACTGCAGCAACGCAGTAAATGGAAGTCATCGGCAGCGGACGTCCTCCAGGTTGACACTCTTGTTGTCATTCGAGAAGACAACACCCCTCCTCTACAGTGGCACCTGGGTAGAATTTTGGAGCTACACCCTGGTTCCGACAACGTAGTTCGAGTGGCAACCATCAAGGTGGCTGATGGAGTCGTCAAACGACCAGTCACCAGAATTTGTGTGTTACCACAAGCGGGGAAACCCAATCCATAAAGACTCTAACCATCTTCGTTGTATAATATGTTTTTCCTTTTCTAACTTTCTTTGTATTTCGGTTATAATATTAACTAACCGTGTATTTTGTATTACTCATATTCGAAATAAGTTACTCTTACGTTATTATTATTGGCGTTGTTGTGTTGTATCATTAGATCTTATAAGTTTGATGTTTATACATTAGCTCACGATATGTTTTTTGAGGCGATTTATCTGTTTTTATTTGCGACGTAGATTCTTTGCATTTTTGTATTCTTAGTTGAACCTGACCGTTCAAGGCGGGCGGCATGTCGATGCGTCAATTGGACACCCTTTGCCGGACCACCCTGTAACAGGGACAGCGCTGTAAAATTTATTGCGACAGGTAACACTTGAGGTTTGGCCTGGTCGTCTGCGTTGCAGATGTGGACTTTCCAGAGTTCGGCACGTACCTTTTGTCAAAATTTAGTGGTACTTGACATTGAGTATTGCCAGATGCACGTTAGGGAAAGTCGAGGTGTCCTCGCCGGCGATGTTTTCCCACCACGGTCTTGACTTCGCCCACTATTTTCAGGCGACCAATCGTCATAGCGATTTTCTCACCCCGGTTTTTGTCAATAGCCAATGATTGGGCTTCGTAGTTTTCTTGCGAAATGGATGTACGCCTCACCAGGCAGAAAGAATCTAGATTTCAATACAAACACAACACGTTTTCTAGAACTAGACTTGTACTTTGATTTTTTCTCCTTTATCCAACAAAGGGGATGGTCCTTCGAGTGATTTTTATAGTCGGCACACCACGTGCAAACTTTACAATACCCGAACGATCTGAATGGTCAATCACGGGTCAAAACATTCATACAATTAAAATTTTCACTAAAATATTAATACACAGATACTCCATTATTGTACGTGTCTATACGTAATATAGGAAATGTGTAAATACATGAATTAACGTATTTACATAACTATAAGGCATTACATATATATTATTTACCATGATAATTACTTTAATATTTCGGTACAATATGTTCGTACGTAATTAGCACCTAGTTCCTTTTGTCTGATAACAATCGATTCTTCAGGACCAATCTGCATCATCCTCGAACGAATTTCTTACAGGGAAACACTAGATAACAAACAATAACAGAAATGGATTATGTACTTCATCCACACTTAATACTCTATCACAATTGGAATGATGTTTGCTCTTCGTACTAATATTCAGATTTTTCCATCCCATCCATAGTTGACCGTGTTGGTCATTTTTTTCTTTTCAGCCCCTGATTCCAAACCTTTGCGAAAAATTTCTCATGCTGTAAACAAGTTATGTATGTAGCATTAATCCATACTACCAACAGTAAAACAGGCCGTCATACATGCTTAAAAAATGTGACTTATCTTTTTTCCGAGATTGGTGACCAGGCCGTTTCTTTGCAGATCCTTCGACGTTGACGCTGTCCTATTTCACGTGAATGGTGCGATGCGCAAGCGCCGTATCTTCCCAGTGGCCTATAAGTTTTGAATCCTTGTAGCCCTGATTTCAGTTAGAATCCTGTAAAAAACCGATTTTTTTTTCATTTAGTCAGCAATACATACTCGAGAGCATCATGTAAATGGAACAAAAATCTATTTCATAGCTTACCTTCGGGGATTTCATTTCTTTTTACTCCGCAGGAAATGGTTTCGTAAACTTATGATCGTATCTTGGACGAATTCTAATTCGTCTTGGGCGTGCATGTGCAAATCGTCAAGTAGTTCCACCAAATGCCTTATTCGCCTGTCTTCCGATGAAACCTCTTGAAGCAAGTTTTCCTGTCTGACCTCTTCTTCATGCTCTGTATTTGGTACCAGCTCTTCTTCTTCTTGCTCTCTTTCTGTTACCGGCTCTTCTTCTTCTGGTATCAATTTTTCCTCCTCCTCCTCCTCCCCTTCTTCTTCTTTTTCATCTCCTTCTTCTCCTTCTTTTTCTTCTTCTTCTTCTTCTTCTCCTTCTAACGGTTCTTCTTGCTGTGTTCCATTCTGTTGATCATTGATTTCCTGTGCGGATAAAAGTTCTGTTTCCTCGCATGTGTTTAAATGTTCTAAAAGTCTTTGTTCAGTGGGTTCTTCTTCTACTATAGCGCCAATCATTGCTTCCAGTTGAGCATCTAACGGATCAGTAGGTTCCTCATCCGCGACTGGTGTGCCCGGAGGGATGGTCCGCATAAGTTTGTTCCAGGCATTCGCAACATTTGTGGGTTCGACATCTCCCCACGCTTCGTGAACGAAGTTTATACAATCATTTAAATTGTACTTCTAGTGAAATTCCTGCATTCCGCTGGGGTAGTCAAGGATTCGCCGTAACATTTTGTGGCGGAACGATCTTTTCATCTTTGCGATAATGCCTTGATCCATGGGCTGTAGAATGGAAGTGGTATTAGGGGGCAAAAATATAATCTCAAAATTATCGTTCTTGCGATTGGTCGGCTGTAGCTGATGTCCTCCAAAGTTGCCCAACAATAGAAATATTTTACCACTTCTCCCACTCTCTAATTGTCGTTTTCTCACTGCGAGCTTAAAATGGTTTTCATACCAATCTGCGAATATTTCTCGGTCCATGCAGGCGCTTTTCTGCGATTTAAATATCACTGGTAACCTTTCCCTTACATGCTTCGCGGCCCTTGGATTTTTATATTTATATACGAAGAGGGGAATCAGCTTGTGGGTTCCTGTTGCGTTAGCGCACAAGCCCACGCTTACACAGTCTTTCTTCGCCTCCTTTCCAGAGATCCTTGCTTCTTGGCCATAGACCAAAGTTTTCGAGGGTACAGCCTTCCACGCCATGGCTCGCCGCACTCGTAACAGTCAGTTATTTTTATTCAATTATCTAAATACCTTATCAGAAGGATAAGGGGTAGATTTTGGGATCGTTGGTGCTCTAGGCCCATACGGGTCTTTTCAAAGGAATCAGACAGGTAATTAACGAGTAGAATTTTATGAACAAGAATTGTTTAATAATGAATGAAAGGAAAAGATCATGACATATTATGACAATATTCAATTTATCATTTTATAAAATGGTAATTATAGATAACTCTTGACTAGGGGAATCCCACAATCATTGATTTGTCAGAAATTATCATATACGAATGAATATTGACAAAGTAATAAGGTTTACATAAAAGGTAAAATAGGAGATAAAAGGTGCAACTCACCAGACAATTGATATTGAATCGACAAATATAATTTGTGTTCTCGCTTGTAATGATATCTTGTGTTTTGATGATAGACCTAAATCAGAAAAAGAGATGAATCGCGAAGATACACACACACACACACTTGGTTATATTAACGAATTCTGAATTGAATTTTAAATGAGACCGAATAAATGTGGTTTTGAAAAGAACAATATGAATAAAAAAAATAAATAAAATTGTTTCACAGAGTTTAGTATAAGAATTGTTTAAAAAATTAATAAAAGAACTGTTTCGCAAAGTTAATAAAATGATTTGTTTCGCAAAGTCGAGTCTTTCACGCGGTTTCACAATAACCCGGGAACACTAGCTCTAAGCCACTTGCGGACCCAGCGACACGCACCACACGATTTATCGTCACAGAGTGGCGCTGCTTCACGCTCTCGGCAACGACCAGAGTGGGTCCGTACCGAAAATGTTTACGCTGCATTTTATCGCTCGGCCGCGCTACCGCGGGCCCGTCTACTTAACGAGGCGGTGTGTGTGTGTTCTCACGTCTATCCACCAGATTCCCGATTCAAACATTTGATCAATTCTGTACTCACAGGAAAACATGACACTCTACATATTGAAAAACATACAATTTCGCACCGCTGAGGGCGCTCCCTCAATGTTCATAATTTCACATACACAATTTCTGACTAGGGGAATCCCACAGTCCTTAGTCTGGCAGAAATTGTGTTGGGCATTTGTTTTAACAATACTTTTTAATCAATTAATAAATTGCACGTGCGACAAAACCGTGGGAAGGCGCGGTTCTCTCTGCACCGGATGTAGGGTATACAATTCCGTCAGGCTCCTAAGAAATGACCCAGTCTGTGCATTCCTGCTGTAGCCGTTACTGATTAAGTTACAATGTTTAACGCGACGGTCAGAGGTGTTCTCAACGAGGGTTCTCCCATAATGCTGCAAAGCATTGTTGAAACGCTCCCTCTGCCGCTCACACAGAACGGATTCGGCACAACAGGAGAACCACTGGTCCTTTGGAACGCGACTATCCGGTGAGAGCGCCGCTGCGTCAGCACCGCCTTATCTATTTCGTGGAACGGCAATGCGTCGAGGCGACAATGCTCCAGGAAAGGGGTGCTCATGACAGAAAGAATATTATTAATTAATAGGCAGGAGTATGATCAACAAGGGATTTCCCATAACGCTAGGCGTTGTTGGTGCATACCCCGCCTGAAAAGAAAAACTTTACGTTCCGAACGTAACAACATCAGCTACAACTGACCAATCGCAAGAACGATAATTTTGAGATTATATTTTTGCCCCCTAATACCACTTCCATTCTACAGCCCATGGATCAAGGCATTATCGCAAAGATGAAAAGATCGTTCCGCCACAAAATGTTACGGCGAATCCTCGACTATCCCGACGGAATACAGGAATTTCACCAGAAGTACGATTTAAATGATTGTATAAACTGCGTTCACGAAGCGTGGGGAGATGTCGAACCTATAAATGTTGCGAATGCCTGGAACAAATTTATGCGGACCATCCTTCCGGGCACACAAGGGGAAGAGGAACGGGAAGAGGAAGAGGAAGAGGAAGAGGAAGAAGAAGAAGGGGAGGAGGAGGAAAAATTGATACCAGAATAAGAAGAAGAGCCGGTACCAGAAAGAGAGCAAGTAGAAGAAGAGCCGGTACCAAAAATAGAGCAAGAAGAAGATGTCAGACAGGAAAACTTGCTACAAAAGGTTTCATCGGAAGACAGGCGAATAAGGCATTTGCAGGAACTGTTTGACGATTTGCAAATGCACACCCAAGACGAATCAGAATTCGTCCAAGATACGATCGTAAATTTACGAAACCATTTCCTGCGGAATAAAAAGAAATGAAATCCCCGAAGGTGAGCTGTGAAATAGACTTTTGTTCCATTTACATGATGGTCTCGAGTATGTATTGCTGACTAAATGTAAAAAAATCGTACCGCTCTTGCTCGCTTCCAGTGCCTCTCGCTCGCTCTCGTTCCATCTCGTTCTCGCCTTCGTCGGACAAGAGTGAAACAAAAGTAGTGGGGATAGCGAAAAACGCACATCGTGTACACCAAACCGAGCCCATAAGGAGACAATACTGTACCTGTAAACCTAGATCAACAGGTACATTCGTAAAAAGAGATACGACATCTAGAGACACCATCGCATTGAATCTTCAATATGTGTTTTCCTAATTTCATTACAGAATTTCCAGCTATTAACAGTGTGGTGTGTAGATTTACCTACTATCTTAGAAAGTATGCCAGCTGAGAAACTGGATAATTTGTAAGTGGGACCACCGATAGAAGACACGATAATTCTCCAAGCTAAGTTTTCTTTGTGAGTTTTTGGAAGCGCGTACGCTCTGGGTATAATAGCGTTGTTAGTCTTTAGAAGCTTCCCTGTTTGCTCGCTGATCTGTCCAATATTAAAAACTTTGACAAATTTCCTCATAACGGATCCGATAAACGAAGAGCCTTGATCTGTTAAAACTGCCTTGGGACATCCGTACTGACATATACAATTTTTCATAAATGCTTCTGCTATTTCTTCACTCGTAAATGAGACTAATGGTATGGCTAATGAATACTTTGTTAAATTATCTTGTATCGTAAGTATGTAACTATTTCCTGCTCGAGTATATGGTAATGATCCTACAATATCCATAGATACCATATCAAACGCGTCCAATGGTGTGTCTGTTATCACCATAGGTTCTTTCGTTTTTATTCGAACTAATTTTTGTTTTTGGCAACTCATACAGGTTTTAATATATTGTTTAATGTTTGCTTTCATATTTTTCCAATAATATGAACATCTGATACGCTCATACGTTTTTGTTTTTCCTTTATGACCTCCTACTGGTGATTCATGATTTTCTTTTATTATTGTTTTCCTATCTTGTTCCATAGGTAATTGTATAGTTCCATTGTCACGTCCCGGGTGGAGGTCTTTTGGGGACAATGACATGTGAGGGAAAAGTCAGGCGCGAATCTGTAATCCAGCACACTGAGGGTTTTCAATGAGTCAGGCGCGAATCTGTAATCCTGCACACTGAGGGTTTTAGAGGAATCGGGCGCGAATCTGTATCCAGCACACTGAAGGTTTTCAATGAGTCAGGCGCGAATCTGTAATCCAGCCCACTGAGGGTTTTAGAGGGAGTCAGGCGCGAATCTGTAATCTAGCACACTGAGGATTTGAAAGGAAGGAACGTCAGGCGCGAATCTAAAATCTAGCACACTAATCGTTTTAGAGGAGTCAGGCGCGAATCTTAAATCCGGCACTCTGAGGATTTGTAAGGAAGGAACGTCAGGCGCGAATCTAACATCCAGCACACTAATCGACCAGAGAAGTTTAAACGCTAAAGCGTATCAGGGGGGCACCCGTTAGTACTTTGTTTTGGTTTTGCCTAATTGGATTTACCGTTGCATAGGCACAAAAAGTTACTCGTAATATTTCCTGAGAAATATGTCTATACGTGCAGCTGTACACAGGCTATGCAAAGATATGTTAGTAAACACTAGGGTGGTTACAAGGCATAGGGGGAAAATTTTTTTTCATCGTATCTTCGACGGAAACCCCTAAAAAGTTGCCAATGGGTAAAAAAATGAGATCCTGAAAGTTACAGCTCGATCGGATAACGTTAAGACCTGCCTCATCAGCCCGAAAGTATGAAAAAACAGCTATTTTTCTAAAAAAATCGGAGTTTTTCCGCTATAACATTAGAACGGTTTATGCTATGAACTTGTTTTTTTATAGTTTTGTAGAGAATGTTCCTGGCTACAATTTTTATTAGTTGTTTATAAATTTCGACCGTACTAATTAATATAAATGTTTTCGGCGCACTGATTCGATCAGTTAAACAATTAAAAATTATTAGTTATTTTGCAAATTATTTTAATTATATAATCTTTCAACGTTTCGATCTTGTTTTAGATCTCCTTCAGGAAAGTTTTAGAAAAGATATATAAGGTAATGCTTTTACTAATTAATTGAGTCACCGTGCTAACGCATTACACGTGACTCCCGAGTCGGTTGGAATAAGACTAACGTATATCGTGAAACAAAACATCAGCCTATAGAAGGTGACCGCGCGGCAAATATCGTTGGCAAGCAAAAACATATTTAAACTCTCTAAGATTCAAAGTTACGTGATGAACCGTTTGCAATTATTGCATTATATTGTATTATAATTAAACCATACTGAATTTATAACATGAAACTTAGTTATTATACATACATATAAACATATTAATAATAATATATATGTAAGGAAATAATATTTCCTCAATTCAAATACCGCGCCTCGCGCGTAGTAGAGCGTAGAGTGTAGAGTGGTGGTAGAGAGTCTACTGTATACAGAGAGAACGACGGATGGATGGAAGGACATTACATAAGAGAGCACACGTGCGTAGATTGCAATAAGAATTAACAGAAGATTAAACAATAAGAGTACTAAGGCGGTGAATGAGGAAGAGATAGAGAGAATAACTTTAAATGTCGTTTCTCTTTACAGGTAAGACTGTACATAGTGTAAATAAGCGTTGTAGTATAAAATAATGTAATAAAGTAAATAACCTCTTTACAGAGAAACTATTTCTAGTTCATTCTTGAAAATCCTTCTGCCTCGAAGATAATTGCCTTATAAAACGACATTTCTGTTTAAACAAAAGAAAAATGGACATGCTCCAATTCGAATTTGCTGTAATAGCAGCAAGTGATAACAAATCAAATGTATTAGCTATAACCACTATAACTACAAAAGAGGGAAAATGTTTTGCAATACCAGAAGAGTATAAAGGAATAAACAACCATAAAGAAATTATGAAGACAAGCAATTATGCAAAAATAAAAAATACCTTGAAAAAAAGACATCAAACCAGGAAAATCTGGATAAAGTTGGAAGGAGAACTACAAAATACATACATAGATGAACAGGGAAATATACAATTTTCAGATCAATATTTAGAAGAAATAGTTATAGAGCAACCCGCAGAGGGAAAAGACAACCTACAACAAATCCTGGAAAAATTAATAGAAGCCACAGAAAAAAAAGAAAGCCAACAAAATCTGAAAAACATTGCAGAGAAATTCATTATAGAAAAATTCACCAGCAAGAACTCAAATGCAAAGCAATGGATGGAAAATTTTGAAAAGGAATGTACAAGATTTAATATAACAAAAGATGAAACGAGGATAGAGATACTAAGGTTATTTCTAGAGAAACCCTGTTTGGACTGGTACAGCTCGATGATCACGAAATTAACAGTGAATTCTGAATGGAAACAGTGGAAAGGAAAATTCTTAGAAACATTCGCAAACAAAGGATGGAATATGGTCACATATGCTTTTGCATTCAGATATAAAGAAGGACCATTAATTGATTATGCAATGAAAAAGGAGAAACTTATACTAGATATAAACAAATCTATAGACTCCAAAACACTGATTGATCTCATTGCAACAGGTCTACCCGAATTTATCTTAAATAAAATAGACAGAGACGAACTCAACGATAGCACAGATCTGTTCAACGAAATTAGAAAATACGAAAGTATGATATACAGAAAAAACTATACAAAAACCAAAGATAGTAAACTAGACTTTAAGAGAAAAACTGAAGAAAAAAAGCCATGCAAAACTTGTGAAGGTTTAAATAAAGGAACTAGATATCACCCGGAGGAAGCATGCTGGTTTAAGAAAAAAAATACCGAACAGGAAAAAACCAATAAAGCTAGAAATGTAAATAATAATTCCATCATAGAAGTGGATTTAAACACAGATATAAAAAACGAATAATTACACCATTAATTAAGATCAAACTATTAATAGAAAATAAATTAGAGATAAGCGGTATCTATGATTCAGGTTCACAGATCTCTTTAATAAATTCGAGACTGATCAAAGTAAAAGAAGAAAAAGAAGATGTAAATAAAGCATATATAAAAACGGTTAATGGTGTAAAGAAAACGGATGGTTTGATAACACTTAAGATAAAAATTTTTGAAATTGAAGAAGAGATAGATGTATATATACTCGAAAAGGAAGATTTTGAGGACTTCATAATAGGGTTAGATATGATAAAAAAATTTAGCCTAACCCAAAATGAGAAGCTAGAGATAGAACAGAAAAACAAAACAGATATAAGAGAATTACAAGATAAAATTGAGAAAAACTCAATAAAGAAAGAAAATGAGGATAAAAAGGTAGAAATGTATTCGATAAACTTCAACGAACACATACAAGAAGGAGAATTTAAAATTACAATGGATCATTTGGACAACCAAAAGAAAAACGAAATAGAAAAAATGATGGAAGAATACAAAACTGCGAAACCTGCATAAAAAATAAATCAAGAGGACAGGGAAAATATGGATCACTGTCACAACTAGGACCAGCAACAAAACCATTCCAAATAATGTCTATAGATACAATCGGTGGTTTTGGTGGAGCCAGGTCAACAAAGAGGTATCTACATCTTTTAGTAGATCACTTTACACGATACGCCTTTATCGTAACTTCAAAAACTCAGAATGCGTGTGATTTTATTAAATTAGTGAAAAATGTGCTAGAAACAGATGAAATTGGAGTGATTCTCACGGACCAATATCCGGGAATTAATTCTAGAGAATTTAAAGAGTTTCTGAGTAAGAATAATGTAAAATTAATTTTTACAGCAGTTAACACACCATTCTCGAACGGTCTGAACGAAAGACTAAATCAGACGCTAGTAAATAAAATAAGGTGTAAAATAAACGAAAAACAAGAAAAAAAAGCTTGGACAACAGTAGCGAAAGAATGTGTAGATAAATATAACGAGACAGAACACTCAGTCACGAACTTCGCTCCAAAATATTTACTAGATGGCACAGACGTAACCATCTTACCAAAAGAATTAAAAATAAACAAGAAAGAAGATAATTGGATTGAGGACAAAAGAATAGCATTAGAAAACACGATAAAATCACACAACTACAATAAAAAATTATTCGATAAGAACCGAAAACAATATGAATTCAATGTGGGAGACAAAGTCTATGTAGAGAACGGAAACAGACTAAATAGAAGAAAGTTAGACGAACTAAAAATTGGTCCATTTGAAATAATAGGGAAAATATCAAATTCTATCTACAAAATCAACACCGGGAAAAAGAAAACTGAATCAAGTTTCTTTCATATAACCAAGTTACAACCAATTGAGACAGAAGAAGAGGAGACAGATAACGAAGAACACGAGGAAAACTTGTAAAGTACAAGAAAATAAATTTGTTAAGGATTTTCACCCCGGGTGGGGGTAGATGTAAGGAAATAATATTTCCTCAATTCAAATACCGCGCCTCGCGCGTAGTAGAGCGTAGAGTGTAGAGTGGTGGTAGAGAGTCTACTGTATACAGAGAGAACGACGGATGGATGGAAGGACATTACATAAGAGAGCACACGTGCGTAGATTGCAATAAGAATTAACAGAAGATTAAACAATAAGAGTACTAAGGCGGTGAATGAGGAAGAGATAGAGAGAATAACTTTAAATGTCGTTTCTCTTTACAGGTAAGACTGTACATAGTGTAAATAAGCGTTGTAGTATAAAATAATGTAATAAAGTAAATAACCTCTTTACAGAGAAACTATTTCTAGTTCATTCTTGAAAATCCTTCTGCCTCGAAGATAATTGCCTTATATATAAATTAATAATAATTGGTAAAGAAGTCGAATTGGCAGCTTTGTTAGATTGAGTAATTAGAATCAAGCAGGTGGTAGAGGTTTTGAAAGGGTAGATTTCAATGCGTCGGGGAATAATTTACGACATTCAGCAATTACTTGGAAAACATACTGTTTCTGCTCTTCATCTTTTGTGATGGTCGCATTGTAGTCTTGCATTAATTTGACACCCCTTTCGACTGTGTCATTTGCAACCCTAAAACGTTTCATAATTCCCTGTACTTTCAAAAAATCTGGGTCTTAATTCCAAACATCCGGATCGGAATGTACGAAATCAGTAGAAATGTTGAACCTTTTGAAAAAGTTGAATGTTAATTGTGTAATAAAGTAGTCGACTTCTTCGTCCAGAAAGGAATGAGCTTCTTTCACAGCGATTTTGCCTTTCACTATCCTATCGTCATCTATGTTTTCTTCCTCACTGTTTTGCTCAAAAGACATTTTTGCAGCTATGTTTATTTTGATTCCTTTATCTAAAGTTTTGTAACCGTGGAACGCAGGATTACCGGTAGGACGGTGGAGGTACCGTATCGCTAGCTCAGGACGGTGGTCCAGGGCCGCCGATCGAATGATCAGACTCTTAGGTTGAGTGGAGTACGACAGTTTATTCACACTTAATGCTAGATACAGAATATTCCGGCCAGGTCTATGCTGGCAAACAGAGTATGTACGGCTTAGACTACCGCTTGTCCCGGTGTGTATCGCGGCGCACGGTTCGGTGTGTGTCGCGGCGCGAGAGTAGGTATGTGTCGCGGCGCGATTCGAAATCGGTGACGAGGCGGCGAAAGAGGAGGGGAGAGACGATTTGACCGTTCGGTGTCTTGGCGGGCAAGCCCTGCCGTGAGACCCTGGTCGGAGAGTCTTGAGTCCGGTCACCCGGTGGGCACAACCCGTGGGTGAATCGGAGACTGTGGGGACGCTCTCGAGAACGGAGATGACTCTGTTCGGGAGATCGATAAAAGATAACGGCCTGCGTCCAGAGGATGGCTCACGCTGTCCTTCTGGGAACCGGGGAGGGGGCAAGTCCAAAAATGCACAGAGACTCAGTCTGTCGACGCACGAGAACTAGTGCGAACACGGGCGCTTGTCTTTCGCAAGAACGAGTGTTTCGGCACGAGAACTTGGAATCGCACAGGAGGTCTCTGGGAGAGGTGTACTCGTAGGTACGATAGCTCTAGGCGGTCTCTCCCAAATAGGCCCGCGCCCCCAGCTTATAAGTCCTCGTCCGCGCCGATTCTCGGTACCCGCGGACGAGTGGTGGGGGGCAAGACCGTTGACACAGCGCGGTACGCGCCCTCGCGGTCAGGCGCGCGGTAGGGGGGCAAGATCGTCGTCCCACCGACAATAACTCGTTACAGTTTTATCAAAAAGAAGCGAAAGCAACTTGCTCTGGGTTCAAATACCACAAATGATTAATAAGTTTAGACAATGCTACTTTTGAAAAGTCCCCATCAATTTTTTCATAATTAACTAAGGTTTTTAACAACTGTAAATCTTGGTTGGGGGCCATTGCAGCTTTAGCAGCGAAGTGAATAAACAAATACTTCTGATAGCATCTATCTCGGAGTCACTTAAAGAAAATTGACCCCTGATAACAAAAATTTTTAGGGAGTAAATGGCCTTCGCCATCCACCTGGCGTGATGCATGTCACCTGGCGCTTTGAAAGAAATGATGTTTGGAGCAATACGACCTAAAAATATCAAACAGAACTGTACAAATTCTTTATAATCTTCTCTGGGCTGATGCCGTGGCTTTTATAATTGCGCTGAGAGAAAACTAGAAACCTGTTCGAGATCATTTACATTTCTTTTGACCTGTTCATCATCCAGACATCAGAATTGTGGGAGATGCCAAAATTGTTGATTAGCTAGCTTCTCCTCGAAGGGGAGGAACCTTTCCTCTGCGATTTCGGCGGTGGAGGAGGAACCCTCTGCTTCTTGGTGATGTTAGCGGAGAAGACTCGGATATCTGGCTACCGAACCTAAGATCGACCAAAGTGTCTTGCCGGGGTCGCAGTTTATGACGGTACTGTCCCGCGAATCAGAGGTGGATGACGGTATATATCGGTCCGAAGTCACCGGGTTGCAGGTACCACCCGCTGACAGAACAATCAATGGATTATCACGGAGCGAAGACGGTCGAAATCCAAGAAAAAAAAGGGCACGGTGTCGATTGCCCCCTATTCTATATTGGGCAGGCAAATATTTTCCAGTGAACGCTTCGGAAATAAGCACTGCCCGATCGTAAACGAATAAAAATGAATTTCTTTTGTCCCGTAAGATGGAAAAAGAAATATAATATTTTAAAAAATATACATTTAAAAACTTATACTGAAACATTACTTTAATGTGTTTGAATGCAAAGAATTCAACAAGCAACAAAAGTATGATTAGAAAGTAATTTTATCACGTTTATAGCGAATTTTTACAGTTTCTTGAAAAAGTCGATTTTCCGGGTCCAGTCCTCGAAAAAACCAAATATCTTCGGATCTGTACGTTTGTCAAGCAAGTTGTAACAATAAAAATTGTAGCCAGGAACATTCTCTACAAAACTAAAAAAAACAAGTTCCTAGCATAAACCGTTCTAATGTTATAGCGGAAAAACTCCGATTTTTTAAGAAAAATAGCTGTTGTTTCATACTTTAGGGCTGATGAGGCAGGTCTTAATGTTATCCGATCGAGCTGTAACTTTCAGGATCTCATTTTTTTACCCATTGGCAACTTTTTAGGGGTTCCCGTCGAAGAAATTCGGACATCGATTTCTTGTAACCACCCTACAGGGGAATTCGTCAATTCAAATGGCATTCGATTAAACTCATAATGTCCATAAGTAGTAGAGAATGCTGTTTTTTGTTGATCATCTGGATGCATCAGAATTTGATGGAATCCTGAAGCTAGATCGAATACTGAGAAATATTTAGCACTACCAAGTTGATCTTATATATCTAATATATTCGGTAGTGGATATGCATCTCCTATTGTTTCATCATTTAATTCGCGGAAATCTATTACTACTCTCCATCTCTTATTTCCTTTACTATCTGGTTTCTTCGCGACTATCCATACTGGAGAGTTATAAGGAGAAAATGAAGATTTACTAATGTCATTATTTAATAATTCACATATTTGTTTGTTAATTTCTTCTTTATGTACCTGCGGATATCGATATTGTTTAGTATTTATTGGTATTTCATTTTTTGTAATTATTCTATGTTTAATTACACTAGTCGCTTCTAGCCCTGTTCCGGTGAGATGAAATCTGTCGGAATATCTTCGAATTAGTTTTTCTATATTTTCTTCTTCTTCGGCATTCAAATGATTAGTGCGAAGTAATTCTAATACTTGTTCTACATGTTCTGGAGTTTCAAGAATTTCTGGCTCCTCTACTTCCTCATAAGGTTCTATTTGAATGGGTGGTATTGCTAATGTTATTTCTTTAGTGGATGTATTAATAACATAAAGATTAGCTAACCCATTGTTATTCATAACCAGAGCATTTCCCATAAGGATTTTAGGATGTAAATTTAATTTAGGTACATATCCGGTTATAAGATCCGAGGCTAGAACTTTAACTTGCACTTGGCACCTTGATCGATTCGGTATAGTTACCTTGCAATTTTCAAATGGTAGAATATAGTCTCCTATTACTACAGCTGATCTAGAATAATCTATTTTTGCTCCAGTTTCTTTGTGTTTGAGGAAGAGATTGAATGAGGTTGAGATGAATCTAAGACAGGTTCTACGCACTTGAGAGTTGGATGCAGTGAAAACTTTGTCAATGTTTATTTTGTTACACACAATAATCACAGTTTGTTGAGATGAGCGGCACGGATATTATTGATCACGGCTACGGGCTGAGTGAATGTATTAATTTGCACGCACGCGGCTACGCCACGTGGCGTCTACGCAATTGTATTAATTGTGTAGACTTTTGAGAGTTCAATGAGCAGAGCGGAGAACTTTTACACACTGTGAGTCGAGTACGTTATAGTGAGTTATATGAGAGTGAGCTGAGATTGAGAAAACCAAAATATGCTTGAATGTTCGCGACGCGAGAATGTAAGCACGTTCTTGCTACAAAGGCACACAAGAGAGAGAGCCGAACATGGCCGACTTCCGCTACCGCGTCTTCTCCGTTCTTCTCGAACCTCGACGCGGCTCGCTGATTTGTTCATCGATTTCGGCGACGGTTGATCGATCGCCGCTGATTGGCGGCTCGCCAATCGATCAGCGCTGCTGAATCGCGGTCCGCGAGGTGCTGCCATGAGAATGAGTGTGGCGGCGTGGGAAACTAATTTCATTCCCAAACATTCCTCCCGCCGTCAGCAACAGAGTTGATGATGTTAGCCTGAAACAGTCAAAATTGCCAACTTTGCGATTGGCCTCGTTAATGTGGTGGTCGCCGTCTTGACGGTCACGACCCTGGTGAGACCATCCTTTCCAGGATGCAGCGTGAGAACCCGAGCAAGTGGCCACTTGCTCGGGGGGAACCTTTCGTCTGTGATGAGCACCAATGACCCGACCTTGATGTCATTGGAGGGATGGTGCCATTTGGAGATGGACTGTTGACGCTGAAGGTAGTGAGCTGACCATTGAGACCAGAACTGTTGCATCTTCTTCTGGATGAATTGCCATCTTGCTGATGGTGAGAGTGATGAGTGTTCCACGGATGGTTCAGGCAAGGTTGAGAGCGGTTTACCAATGAGAAAATGAGCTGGCGTTAGTGTTGAGAGGTCCTCAGGGTCATCACTGAGAGGCTCGAGAGGTCTTGAATTGAGCATGGCTTCGATTTGTGTGAGAAGTGTGCTGTACTCTTCATACGTGAGTACAGTCTCTCGAACAGTCCGCCGTAGATGATACTTGATGGACTTCACGACGGCTTCCCATTTTCCACCCATGTGAGGAGCAGCTGGTGGGTTGAAACACCACGTTGTATTGTCGTTGACAAACAGAGAGGCCAATTCTTGATGATGCTGTGAGCCCTGAGTGAACATGCTCTTGAGATTTGCATCTGCACCGACGAAGTTGGTTCCACAGTCCGAATAAATGGTGTGTGGAATTCCTCGTCTGGATGAGAACCGCCTGTACGTTGCGATGAACCCTTCGGTTGAATAGTCTGTCACCAGCTCGAGATGAACAGCTGACGTTGTCATGCACACAAAAACACAGATCCAACCCTTTTGTGTTTTTGCTCCTCGCCCTTTCCAGGTTTTGAGAATGATCGGACCAGCGTAGTCAATTCCAGTGTTTGTGAACGGGTGTGAGGGTGTAACTCTAGAAAGAGGTAGTTGGCCCATCAGTTGATGGGCACGGATCCCCCTTTGTCGAGCACATACCACACACCGCAGTATATGAGACTTGACTGGAGCTCGACCTCCGATGATCCAGTATGTTTGTCTGATGTGAGCGAGGGTGAGCTGAGTGCCTCCGTGAAGCGTTTGCTTGTGTGAGTGGTCTATAATCAGATTGGACAGACGTGAGCTGCGAGGTAGTATTGCAGGATGTTTACCTTCATAACCAATATGAGCGTTACGAAGTCTGCCTCCCACTCGTATGACTCCTTGTTCATCGATGAATGCAGTAAGTCGACTGAAGGCGTGAGATGAGGGCAACGTTGATCTCGAGCTGATAACTTTGAACTCGTGGTTGAAGTAGAGTGCCTGAGTCATCTTTGTCCAGAAGATGCGAGCTGTTTCCAAATCCTTTGGAGTGTGTGAGATGAGTGGCAATGAAACAGGCAATTTTCTTAACCTTGAGATGAGTCTGAAACAAGCTGAAGTAATGCGAATCAGTTTGTTGAGAGAAGAGAATTTGTATATGAGGTCCCAGTGATATTTAATTTCTTGAATGTTGAGTAAGGTCGATGTTCCTGGACGAGCCTCTAGTGCACTCGAGTCGTCCTGATGCAGTGGTTGTGATGGCCATGAGTCACTGGGTTGCGAAAGCCATGATGGTCCCGTCCACCATAGCTGATGATGTTCAAGCTGAGATGTCGTTAAGCCTCGAGAAGCGCAGTCAGCTGGGTTAGAAGTGCCTGGAACGTGTCTCCAGTGTGCTTGTGCTGAGAGCTCCTGAATTTGAGTGACACGATTCCTGACGTACTCCTTCCAGCGGGAGGCGTGAGAGTTGATCCATGTAAGTGCCACTTGAGAGTCCGTCCACAGATGAGTAGATTCAATGTTGAGCTGAAGAGTTGCTTGAACATACTTGGCAAGCTTTGCCAGCATTAATGCTGCTGTGAGCTCGAGTCTCGGGATTGTAAGTTTTTTGAGAGGTGCTACCTTCGTTTTGGAGCACACCAGTGTCGACACTTTGAGATTTGTGGACGGTGAGATAACGGTAATGTAGATTACCGCTGCCATGGCGAGCTGAGAGGCATCAGAGAAGCCGTGGAGTTCCACGACCGAATTGGAGTATGTGTTAAACCATCTAGGAATTGAGAGCCTGGCCAGGCTTGTGAGATCTTCTCTGATGGAATACCAATGAGATGTAACTTGAGGTGGCAGTGGATCGTCCCAACGAAGTTTGTGCAGCCATAACTCTTGCAAAATCATTTTTGCTCGAATTATGACTGGTGAGAGGAAACCAAGTGGGTCAAAAATTTGCGAAACTTCTGACAGAATGATACGTTTCGTTGGGCAAGAGAATGAACTGAGAGGTTTCGATGAGAAGGTGAAGTTGTCCTGGAAACTGTTCCATTGCAACCCCAGAATTTTTGTATTGCAGTCGTCGAGTGAGATGGTCGAGCTTTGAGCTCTTGAGATGGAGGATATTTCTTCTAGCAATGCAGGATGCGTAGAATGCCATTTGGCGAGTGGAAAACCTCCCGCGTGACACAGGCCTTTGAGATGTTGTGCAATTTTGATGAGTTGCTCACCTGTGTCCGCGCCGCCAAAGATGTCGTCGACATATCGTGCGTGAGTTATGGAAGGTACAGCCAATGGGAAGCGGTGCCCTTCGTCCTCCGCCAGTTGTAGCAATGCTCGGACAGCCAAAAACGGAGCAGCCTTGGTACCGTAAGTGACAGTCGTGAGCTTGAATGAGATTTCCTCCCCTTCCTCATCCATCCACAGTATGCGTTGGAGATCTTGATCGTCTTCATGGACTCGGACTTGTCGATACATCTTTGTGATATCTGTTGCAAAGATGAACCTGTGCTGCCGAATCCACAGCAGCACGTCTGAAATATTGAGCAGAAGGTTACGTCCTGTGTGCATGAGATCGTTGAGCGAATACCCAGAGGACGTTGCACACGATCCGTTGAAGACAACCCTCAGCTTGGTGGTTTTGCTGTCGGGCTTGAGCACTCCATGATGAGGAAGGTAAAAGATTGAGTTGTTATGAGATGAGATAAATGGTGCTCTTACCATATGATTGAGATGTTCGTACTCTGACATGAAATCTTCATAGAGTTTACGATACCCATCGTCCCTGTTGAGCTTGACGAGAGTGCGCTTCAAGCATGCATGAGCTGCTGGATATGAGTTGCCCAATGCACTGGGTGGTGATTTGAGAGGGATGCGAACGATGTATCGCCCTGTAGCCTCTCTGGTGTGTGTTGCTCGAAAGTGATCTTCGCACTCCTGCTCTTCAGAGTTGAGTTGAGATGAGGTGTCATTCGGCAGCTCCTCCTGAATCCAGAACTTCTCCAATAAATCACGTACGGACGGCTCGCCCTCTTGTACAAATGATGCATGATATGATGACTGGATGAGAGTGTCGGAAGAAGTCACTGGTCCAAGTATGAGCCACCCAAAGATTGAGAGTTGAGCGATCGGCATGGATGGGGAGCCCTTGATTATATTTGGCCTTATGATCTGTCCATATGTGTCAGCTCCGATGATGATGTCGACAGGTCGTGGTTTTAAGAAATCAGGATCTGCCAACGTGAGCCCAGCAAGATGTGGCCAATCTTGATTGGGCACCTCCGCTGAAGGTACCCTTGAAGACACTGATCTGAGAACATGGGCTTGAAGGGAAATTGAGAATGGTCGGTGGATTGAATGCAGCGTTATTGAAGCGATGCCTCTTGTCTGCGTGGACTTCTTCCCTCCAATGCCAATGATTGATATGGATGACCGTGACCGCTTGAGATTGAGCTGAGTGAGGAGCTCCTCCTTCACGAAGGTAAGCTCTGAACCAGAATCTATGAGTATACGAACCAGATGAGTTGACATTGGTGAGCTGAGATGAGCCTGTGCGGTTGCAAGGAGAATGAGATGGCTGCTAGCTGAGCGTGAGTGAGATGAGCGTTCCGGGGTGAGCTGAGAAGATGAGTCGACGACTGCGGTGATACTTCAGTGTTGAGCTGTTGACGTTGACGCCTCAGTCTGAGGTGGAGGTTGCGTGGGCCTGTTGTCAGGGATGTGCAGCATGGTGTGGTGCTGTATTCCACACTGCTTGCACTTGTGCGGCGACTTGCAGTTTGCAGATGAGTGGCGCCCGCAACAATTGTAGCACAACATGTTGTTAGCTACAACTTTTCTCCTCTCCGCCACAGTCATCGCCCTAAACTTTGGGCACATAACCACAAAGTGGTCCCCCTTGCAAACGTCACAAGGGAATGTCTTGTGGCGCGGGGGGCCTTGAGAAGCTGAATGAGCTGAGGCTCGTTGAGCTGGTGGTTTGGGCGCTGCCTTTGCCGGTGAGCTGATGGGGCCTTGAGAGGACGGAGCCTCCGCCCTCTCCAGTGCCCTGACCCGGTTATTCACAAACTCCTTTATCTGCTGGAAGGTGGGATAGCTGGTACTGGCGCTCCTTGATGTCTCCCACGCCTGTCTGGAGCCCTTATCCATTTGGCTTGCCATGAGATGAGCGAACATGGCATTGCCGAGGTTCTCGGTTACGCCCAGTGAAGTGAGAGCGGTGTGGGCACCTTCCAGTTTTGAGACGAGATGTCTGAGTGCCGCAGGCACTTTTAGGTTTGTAGGGTTTGGCTCGTACAGCTTGTCAAACTGCGCTTGGATCAGGTGACTCTTGTTCGAGTATGTCTCCTTCAACAATTCCCAGGCTGGGTTGAAGGAGGCTCCTTTGAGGGGTAGAGATTCTACCTTCGTCGCTGGCTCGCCTGTCAGGCTCGACAGCAAGTATTGAAGGCGCTCTATATCCGTCAGGTCCTTCCTTGAGATAATGAGCGATGAGAACAGCTCACTGTAAGCTGGCCATCTCGCGTAGTCCCCTGAGAAGGACGGTAGTGCCAGCTCAGGGAGCTTCCCTGGAGGCGACGCTGTGCTCGTTGAGCGTGATGGTTGGTACGGGGCCAACTCCTCGCTGAGTCGTCCTATCTGCACCTTGATGTCGGTGACTAACTCCTGCATCTGGTACAGATAGTTTTCTACGTAGTAGGGATGGTCGCGCTGCGACCTGGGCCATGTCACATCAAAGTTGGCGTGTTCCTTGCAGAAGGTCTTGAGGAGCTCATCTGCCTGCTGTCCGTAGACCTTGAGTTCCCCCATGGTTGTGTTGGGGGCACACTCGGGGAGTCGGCGCTTGATCGATCGCATCGACTCTAGCCGGGTAAGCTGAGTTTCCGCCCTTGAGCTGAGCTCCGATGAAATGCCACACGGAGACGAGGATCTCGTCTGTACCCCAGAGGTGGGGAGCAGTACATCTTGTCCCGTTGGGATGTTGATCGTAGGCGTGGGTGGCCTCGACGATGTCTGCGCGCGAGTCGTCGACTTCTGCGGCTGGTCGTCGGTCGGCATTTTGAGGTTAGGGTTTGCGTTCACTGCACGACACTGAGAGTTCACTTCCCACTTGAATCTCCACTGAGCGTTCACGTTACACCTGTCTTAGATCCGGCTCGAAGGACCAAAAAATGTTTGAGGAAGAGATTGAATGAGGTTGAGATGAATCTAAGACAGGTTCTACGCACTTGAGAGTTGGATGCAGTGAAAACTTTGTCAATGTTTATTTTGTTACACACAATAATCACAGTTTGTTGAGATGAGCGGCACGGATATTATTGATCACGGCTACGGGCTGAGTGAATGTATTAATTTGCACGCACGCGGCTACGCCACGTGGCGTCTACGCAATTGTATTAATTGTGTAGACTTTTGAGAGTTCAATGAGCAGAGCGGAGAACTTTTACACACTGTGAGTCGAGTACGTTATAGTGAGTTATATGAGAGTGAGCTGAGATTGAGAAAACCAAAATATGCTTGAATGTTCGCGACGCGAGAATGTAAGCACGTTCTTGCTACAAAGGCACACAAGAGAGAGAGCCGAACATGG